>CM065591.1:248449060-249049060 GCA_033119425.1 Bufotes viridis
GCGCATGTGCTGAATTTGGTGGTGCAGAAGTTCATTCACAACTACCCCGACAAGTGAGGGCCGTCTGTGCGCGCTTCCGGCGTTCACATCCTGCCGCTGCTCGCCTGTCTGCGCTACAGCGGAAATACGGCCTTCCCGCTCACCGCCTCATATGCGACGTGCCCACCAGGTGGAACTCCACCTTGCACATGCTGGAGAGACTGTGCGAGCAGCAGCAGGCCATAGTGGAGTTTCAGCTGCAGCACGCACGCGTCAGTCGCACTGCGGAACAGCACTACTTCACCACCAATGATTGAGTCTCCATGCGAGACCTGTGTGCCCTGTTGCGCTGTTTCGAGTACTCCACCAACATGGCCAGTGGCGATGACACCATTATCAGCGTTACAATACCACTTCTATGTCTCCTTGAGAAAGCGCTTAGGGCAGTGATGGAAGAGGAGGTGGCCCAGGAGGAGGAGGAGGAGGAGGATGAGGGGTCATTTTTAGCACTTTCAGGCCAGTCTGTTAGAAGTGGCTCAGAGGGAGGTTTTTTGCAACAGCAGAGGCCAGGTACAAATGTGGCCAGCCAGGGCCCACTACTGGAGGACGAGGAGGATGAGGAGGAGGTGGAGGAGGATGAGGATGAAGCAGGTTCACAGCGGGGTGGCACCCGACACAGCTCAGGCCCATCACTGGTGCGTGGCTGGGGGATACGGAGGACGATAACGATACGCCTCCCACAGAGGACAGCTTGTCCTTACCTCTGGGGAGCCTGTCACACATGAGCGACTACATGCTGCAGTGCCTACGCAACGACAGCAGAGTTGCCCACATTTTAACGTGTACGGACTACTGGGTTGCCACCCTGCTGGATCCCCGGTACAAAGACAATGTGCCCACCTTACTTCCTGCACTGGAGCGTGATAGCAAGATGCGCCAGTACAAGCGCACGCTGGTAGACGCGCTCCTGAGAGCATTCCCAAATGTCACAGGGGAACAGGTGGAAGCCCAAGGCGAAGGCAGAGGAGGAGCAAGAGGTCGCCAACACAGCTGTGTCACGGCCAGCTCCTCTGAGGGCAGGGTTAGCATGGCAGAAATGTGGAAAAGTTTTGTCTCCACGCCACAGCTAACTGCACCACCACCTGATACGGAACGTGTTAGCAGGAGGCAGCATTTCAATAACATGGTTGAACAGTACGTCTGCACACCCCTACACGTACTGACTGATGGTTCGGCCCCATTCAACTTCTGGGTCTCCAAATTGTCCACGTGGCCAGAGTTAGCATTTTATGCCTTGGAGGTGCTGGCCTGCCCGGCGGCCAGCGTTTTGTCTGAACGTGTATTCAGCACGGCAGGGGGTGTCATTACTGACAAACGCAGCCGTCTGTCCACAGCCAACGTGGACAAGCTGACATTCATAAAAATCCCACAGGACCTGTCCCTCCCTTGTGCAGAATAGACATTTATAACTGCCTCCTCCTCAACCATGTATTCTTGTACTCCGGGGCACTTCTTTATTGAATCCTCATTTTTTTAAAGTGGCCTTCTCCGGTGGTGGGTGATATGACGCATGATTCCTTGCTGTGGGACCTCTCTCCTCTGTTTGGGTGGTGGGGCAGAAATAACTGAAAGTGGCCTTCTCCAGTGGTGGGTGATATGACGCATGATTCCTTGCTGTGGGACCTCTCTCCTATTTCTGGGTGGTGGGGCATAAATAACTGAAAGTGGCCTTCTCCAGTGGTGGGTGATATGACGCATGATTTCTTGCTGTGGGACCTCTCTCCTCTGTCTGGGTGCTGGGTCCGAAATAACTGAAAGTGACCTTCTCCAGTGGTAGGTGATATGACGCATGATTCCTTGCTGTTGGACCTGTATCCTCGGTCTGGGTGCAGGGACAAAATAACTGAAAGTGGCCTTCTCCAGTGGTGGGTGATATGACGCATGATTCCTTGCTGTGGTAACTCTCTCCTCTGTCTGGGTGCTGGGGCCGAATTAATTGAAAGTGGCCTTCTCCGGTGGTGGGTGATATGACGCATGATTCCTTGCTGTGGGACCTGTATCCTCGGTCTGGGTGCAGGGACGAAATAACTGAAAGTGGCCTTCTCCAGTGGTGGGTGATATGACGCATGATTCCTTGCTGTGGGAAGTCTCTCTTCTGTCTGGGTGCTGTGGCAGAAATAACTGAAAGTGGCCTTCTCCGGTGGTGGGTGATATGACGCATTATTCCTTGCTGTGGGACCTCTCTACTCTGTCTGGGTGCTGGGGCATAAATTACTGAAAGTGGCCTTCTCCAGTGGTGGGTGATATGACGCATGATTCCTTGCTGTGGGACCTCTCTCCTCTGTCTGGGTGCTGGGGCACAATTAACTGAAAGTGGCCTTCTCCAGTGGTGGGTGATATGACGCATGATTCCTTGCTGAGGGACCATTCTCCTCTGTCTGGGTGCTGGGGCCGAAATAACTGAAAGTGGCCTTCTCCAGTGGTGGGTGATATGACGCATGATTCCTTGCTGTGGGACCTCTCTCCTCTGTCTGGGTGGTGGGGCATAAATAACTGAAAGTGGCCTTCTCCAGTGGTGGGTAATATGACGCATGATTCCTTGCTGTGGGACCTCTCTCCTCTTTCTGGGTGGTGGGGCATAAATAACTGAAAGTGACCTTCTCCAGTGGTGGGTGATATGATGCATGATTCCTTGCTGAGGGACCTCTCTCCTCTGTCTGGGTGGTGGGGCATAAATAACTGAAAGTGGCCTTCTCCAGTGGTGGGTAATATGACGCATGATTCCTTGCTGTGGGACCTCTCTCCTCTTTCTGGGTGGTGGGGCATAAATAACTGAAAGTGACCTTCTCCAGTGGTGGGTGATATGATGCATGATTCCTTGCTGAGGGACCTCTCTCCTCTGTCTGGGTGGTGGGGCATAAATAACTGAAAGTGGCCTTCTCGAGTGGTGGGTGATATGACGCATGATTCCTTCCTGTGGGACCTCTCTCCTCTGTCTGTGGGCTGGGGCCGAAATAACTGAAAGTGGCCTTCTCCAGTGGTGTGTGATATGACGCATGATTCCTTGCTGTGGGACCTGTATCCTCGGTCTGGGTGCTGGGATGAAATAACTGAAAGTGGCCTTCTCCAGTGGTGGGTTAAATGATGCATGATTTCTTGCTGTGGGACTGCTCTCCTCTGTCTGGGTGCTGGGGCCAAAATAACTGAAAGTGGCCTTCTCCGGTATTGGGTGATATGACGCATGATTCCTTGCTGTGGGACCTCTCTCCTCTGTCTGGGTGCTGGTGCATAAATAACTGAAAGTGGCCTTCTCCAGTAGTGAGTGAAATGACGCATGATTCCTTGCTGTGGGACCTCTCTCCTCTGTCTGGGTGCTGGGGCCGATATATCTGAAAGGGGCCTTCTCCGGTGGTGGGTGATATGACGCATGATTCCTTGCTGTGGGACCTCTCTCCTCGGTTTGGGTGCCTGGCCTAAATAACTGAAAGTGGCCTTCTCCAGTGGTGGGTGATATGACGCATGATTCCTTGCTGTGGGACCTCTCTCCTCGGTCTGGGTGGTGGGTCATAAATAACTGAAAGTGACCTTCTCCTGTGGTGGGTGATATGATGCATGATTCCTTGCTGTGGGACCTCTCTCCTCTGTCTGGGTGGTGGGGCATAAATAACTGAAAGTGGCCTTCCCCAGTGGTGGGTGATATGACGCATAATTCCTTGCTGTGGGACCTCTCTCCTCTGTCTGGGTGCTGGGGCCGAAATAACTGAAAGTAGCCTTCTCCAGTGGTGGGTGATATGACGCATGATTCCTTGCTGTGGGACCTGTATCCTCGGTCTGGGTGCTGGGATGAAATAACTGAAAGTGGCCTTCTCCAGTGGTGGGTGAAATGACGCATGATTCCATTGCTGTGGGACCTGTATCCTCGGTCTGGGTGCTGGGTCCGAAATTACTGAAAGTGGCCTTCTCCAGTGGTGGGTGATATGATGCATGATTTCTTGCTGTGGGACCTCTCTCCTCTTTCTGGGTGCTGGGGCCGAAATAACTGAAAATGGCCTTCTCCAGTGGTTGGTGATATGACGCATGATTCCTTGCTGTGGGACCTGTATCCTCCGTCTTGGTGCTGGGCCGAAATAACTGAAAGTGGCCTTCTCCAGTGGTGGGTGAAATGACGCATGATTCCTTGCTTTGGGACCGTTCTCCTCTGTCTGGGTGCTGGGTCCGAAATAACTGAAAGCGTCCTTCTCCAGTGTTGGGTGATATGACGCATGATTCCTTGCTGTGGGACCTCTCTCCTCGGTCTGGGTGCTGGGTCCGAAATAACTGAAAGTGGCCTTCTCTAGTGGTGGGTGATATGATGCATGATTCCTTGCTGTGGGACCTCTCTCCTCTGTCTGGGTGCTGGGGCCGAAATAACTAAGGCCTCATGCACACGACCGTTTTTTTATGCTGTCCGCAAAAAGGGGTTCCATTGTTCAGTGATCCGTGTCCGTTTTTGCCTTCCGTTGTGTTTCCGTGTGTCTTCCGTTTTTTTTAGCGGACATGACCCAAAAGATTTTACCAAAAGACATGCTGACAATGTTTCCCAAGTGCCTGCCAAGGGATCCGCAAAAAAAACGGACACGGAACGCGGATGACACACGGATGGCCATCCGCATTTTTCACGGACCCATTGACTTGAATGGGTCCGTGAACCGTTTTTCATGGACAAGAATAGGACAGGTTATATTTTTTTGATGGACTGGAATCACGGACCACGGACACGGAGGACAAACGTTGCATTTGCCGAGGTTTCCACGGACCCATTGAAAACCAATGGGTCCGCAGAAAATCACGAAAAATGGAGCAACGGACACGGAATCAAACAACGGTCGTGTGCATGAGGCCTAAAAGTGGCCTTCTCCAGTGGTGGGTGATATGACGCATGATTCCTTGCTGTGGGACCTCTCTCCTCTGTCTGGGTGCTGGGGCCGAAATAACTGAAAGTGGCCTCCTCCAGTGGTGGGTGATATGAAGCATGCTTCCTTGCTGTGGGAACTCTCTCCTCTGTCTGGGTGCTGGGTCCAAAATAACTGAAAGTGGTCTTCTCCAGTGTTGGGTGATATGACGCATGATTCCTTGCAGTGGGACCTCTATTCAATTGATATTGGTTAAATTTTATTTATTTTATTTTAATTAATTTTCCTATCCACATTTGTTTCCAGTGGATTTACCTACATTTTGCTGCCTTTGGCAGCCTTCTAGCCTGTTCTTGGACTATTTTACAGCCTTTTTAGTGCCTAAAAGTTCGAGTCCCCATTGACTTCAATGGGGTTCGGGTTCGGGATAGAGTTCGGGTCGAGTTCGGATCCCGAACCCGAACATTTTCGGGAAGTTCGGCCGAACTTCCCGAACCCGAACTTCCAGGTGTTCGCTCATCTCTAGTAAAAATTTATTGTCAGTGTGTACAGCTCCACAAGACTTTTTAGGAAAACTTGTTTCTTTTAATTTTCATGAATTCCCCCTCTCCTCAAGCTCTCGAACACAATGACAGCAATAGTAAATGATGTCTGAGTGACCCTGACATACATAGTTATGAGTATACGCACATTTGACAGCTTTAACATACCGTATGTTTAAATGCACACTGTGCCATCACGTTATTCTTTTTCATATTACAAAGCTTCCAAATATTGTCTCTTATCAGGGGCAGATTATGTTGTGAACAAGCCTAAAACAATTCTCTAATTTCATTGGGAGCAGCAGCAGTGCAGATTGGATATGGAAAGAGTATAGATATAGTGGCATGCTTCTGCAATGGTAGCAGATGCAGAAGCTGCATAGCATGGAACATACCAGGTAGTAGAATGGCTGTCTATGGGTGGTGGTAGTAATGGTAGTAGCAGTAGTAGTGGTAGTAGTGGCAGATGCTTTGCATTAATAATGGCGGCAGCAGAGGATTAGCAGCAAGGAGCAGTAGCAGCTGAGGCAGCGGTGGCTGCAGCAACAGCCATATGGTACATTTCCGCAGGCAGGAAGCAGCAGTCTTACAGAAGATGATAGTTGGCAGGCCGCATCAGTGGCATGATGTTGGTGTGGCATGATGGAGGCAGTGGCAGCCGAAGCCTTATGGAGGATTATGGTAGGCAGGCCACAGTGGCATGATGAAGGCAGGTAGGCAGACAGCAATAGTGGAAAAATTGGACAACGTCAGCAAGGCCAGATCTATTCATACGCCTCAGCCAGAGGAGTGTGAAAATCCTCCCCAATCCTGACTTCATTTTCACAAAAGTCATGTTTTGGACACTGGGGGAGAACAATTTAGTCCATTTGGCCTGAAAGCCCTCTCTGAGATGACACTGAAGGGTGGGCAAGAAAGAAGAAAGAGATTGTGCTCTGCCAGTTCAGGCCACTTCTCCAGTCAGCCTGCCCAGAAATCCATGGGGTCAGGGAATAGAGTATGCACCAGACAATGGCCAAAGTTTAGGCAGGCCTGAACTTGGGCTTTGAGGTGGGAGTTCTTAACTTGCTGACTGGCCTCAGTCTGGCATGTGGAAAAACTGCTCTGTAATGTTGAGGAGACTGCAATGACTGGTGCTGCAGCTTCTGCTGCTCGTGGCGGCAGGAAGGGGGTGACTCTTTGTAGGGCAGAGAGGGGCTTCTCCTTCAGGCATATTAGCGGAAAGCGTCTGTTTTCTGGTAATAACGTAATTTGTCCTCCCTTTCTGCAAGAGACAACATTTCCACATTTTTACTCGATAGCAAGGGTCTAAAAAATTGGACGCATAGCTATTCAGTAATCATCAGACCGCTTGTTGTTAACAATGCGTCTCTGATTGTGTAGGCAAGTGAGCATGCAGATCTCTATTCTGGATGGCTCTGGCCTCCACTGAGACAATTGGGTGTCCTAGTCAGTGCCATTGTCATCATCGTGTTCTTGCTTCTCCACCTCCGACTCCTACTCCTCCTTTTGCAGTGATAGCTCCTCCTCCTTTTCCTTCTCCTCCTACATGGCAGATTCCCTTTTTGTGTCCCCAACAGATATAAGGCAGACAGCAAGATGCATTTGCTGTTCTTCTTCTGTTGTTGTCCCCTGCTGCATGAACGTCAGCATCTATTCTAAGATAAATATAATAGGAATGACATCATTCATGCCACAGTTGTCCCTGCTGACAAACTTTGTGGCCTCTTCGAGAGAGTTCAGAACCCAACTGATGTCTCAGATGAGCCGCCACTTCCCGATCTCAAAGCAACACATGCTCCCTGCTACTGAGGCTGTCTGCTCCCTGCTGCTCGTACAGAGGCTTGAGCATGTGCAATGGTGAATTCCAGTTAGTTGCAATGTCACAGATTAAAGGGGTTATCCAAGTTATATTTATTGATGACCTATCCTCAGGATAGGTCATCAATATCAGATCGGCGGGGGTCCGACACCCGGCACCCCCGCTGATCAGCTGTTTGAAGAGAAGGCGAGCGCCGTGCCAGCGCTGCCTCCTCGTCATTGTTTACATGCTGGCCGTTGCATCTGCAGCGGTGAGCAGGTGTAATTACACCCAAGCCGTTCCATTCATTTCAATGGGACGGCTCGTTTCTATACAAGTGTATACTACAGAGCCGTCCCATTGAAATGAATGGAGCGGCTTGGTGTATTACACCTGCTCACCGCTGCAGATGCAGCGGCCAGCATGTAAACAATGACGAGGAGGCAGCGCTGGCACGGCGCTCGCCTTCTCTTCAAACAGCTGATCGGCGGGGGTGCCGGGTGTCGGACCCCCGCCGATCTGATATTGATGACCTATCCTGAGGATAGGTCATCAATAAATATAACTTGGACAACCCCTTTAAGCATTGTAGCGGCAGGCCCTTCTGTCGCTGCAAGTCCAGCAGAGAGGACTTTGCCCGCATCTTGTGCAAGCCAGTGTTGCACGACTAGGTTGATAACGTGCACCATATGTTATTTCACCCAAGTTCAGGGCGGCCAGGATATTGCGCCAATTATAGCTGACTACTTTGCCCAGTTGGAGTCAGCAGGGTGACAGCCAATCAGGATGTTTGCTTTATGTACTTGAGCAACTGCTCACTGGTGTGGCCACTGTCGCCCAGGCTGATCAGCTCCAATACAGCATGGCAAAGCTTGACTCGACAAATTTCATCAGAAGGAGGGGTAGTGCAAGCAACCGTGTGCCCTGCTGCTGTTGGGGACAGGCGAGCTTCAACGAGGAGGAGAAGGAGGAAGCGGAAAAGTGCCTGGTATGGAGCTAGGCTGACACAATCTTGAGGGGGGGGGGGGTTAAAAGGACCTTGCCTCATTGCCAGAGTGTTTTCTCGCCGCTGCCGGAAAAAACATTGACCCAGTGAGCCATTTAACATATGTACTGTACCTGTCCATGAGTGCTGGTCAAGGTGTCCACCATAGTGGGAACATTGCCGCTCAGTGATAATCGCAGGGATTGGACCACATTATCCGCCATGTGAGAGTACAAGGCAGGGATGGCATTTTGAGAGAAATAATGGTGGATAGGTATCTTCCACCAAGGCTGAGCTCATATTATTAGCTCCCTAAAGGCAGTAGACTCGACTAAATGGTACAGCAGCAACTACACCACCAACAACTTAGCCAGGTGGAAATTAAGCCTATCGATGGCTGATGATGGAGTGGAAGAGGAGTCTGAGCAGGAGAAGCGGAAAGGGATGATAACTCTCTAAAGACACTGTACTGCCCGTGAATGTGACCTGGCTGCCGCAAGGGGAAAGGGGAGATGGAGGGAACTCCTGTTGTGGTAGCAGGCTGCCACCTTTTCTTGCTCACGGGATAGGGTGATGCCCCTTCATATGGTTCAATAGAGCTGTATTACCTACATTTATTCTTGCCTGCGCACGTCTTATATTGCTCTTGCACAGCTTGCACAGGGCAATGCTTTTGTCTTCCGGCAGCATGGGAAAAAAATGCCAGATGGCAGATCCTCGTGCAGCAGAGGTAGAGGCAGCTAACCTTGGCTTAGTTCTGGCATGCTTTGGGCCTAACCCACCGACAGCATCACCAGCATCAGCAGATCCCGAAGCAGTTGTGGCCCTGGCTGTTCTTTAAGAGGTATGTGTCCACTGTTTTTTCCTCTGACATTGCCTACTCCTTAACACCCAGATCCGGCTCTGTGGTCCTGTCCAGCACACAGTCTCTCATGGGAGTCCTCACCCTCCCTGACAATTCTATCAGACTGTGGGATATTATGGTGCGTTCTTTAGCTCCCTCTCCTGCTCTTCCTCAACTGCCACTGTCACTGCCCCAAATGCCAGTATTACCCCCACTAACATACCTATGCCTGGGGTCTGCACTCTCCTCTTCCACCTCATCTTCAGGCCAGTACAAACACTGACTGCTCTCACACAAGTCGTCAACAGGCTCTCTTGACTATCTGCCCTAGGGTGTGGTAGAGTTTTCTTGACATTTCTTAGGAAAAAGTAAGGCACCCCACTATGAAGGGGCAGTGAAGATTGGGAGGACTCCACGGATAGCCTTCTCTGTGGCTGCAAGGGGGAGAAACAGGAGAAATGTTTTGACCCCTGGCTCCACGCCACAGTGTTAGACTCCAAAGTCCCCTCCATGTCATCCTGCTGAGCCATCCAATCGACAATCTTATCCTCTTTCTCTTCAAGAATAATGTTGCGCCTTTGCGAAGCCAGCAGGGACAACTGCAGCCTACTACTTCTAATACTTCTGGCCAGACAGCCGGTTCTGCTAGCTGGTGCTACTACCCAAATTGTGACTCTGAGTCTTTCATTTAGAACACTTCTGTAGCTCAGACATTTTTGGGCCTCTCAGAAAATATCGTTTGCTATCCTGTGTATTGGTGTAGTAATCATGCATATGCTGGTTTTAATAATTTCCACAACCCCTCCCCCCTCCTAAATTTGATAGGAAAATGTGTGGAGACAGAAATAAACATTAATTGGATTTAGGACCTAATTTGTTGTTACTCACAGATACAGTCATTTTGTCCACTACCCTGTGTGGTGTAGGAATCACGTATATATACAGGTCTGCTTAAACCCCCCAAAAAACTGACACCATATGGAGATGAAAATTAAGGGAAATGGATCTAGGCCTAAATCTGTTATCAGTCACAGATAATTTTTGCACTACCTTGTGTATTGTTGTAGTGATCACCCATATGCTGGTTTAATTAAACTGAACCCCCTCAAAAATTTTAAATTAAATTACAACCATGTGGAATCTGAATATAGAATAAGAGAAAACAGATGATTGAGGGCCAGGCCTGACCCTTAATATCACGTTATAACTCACAGGTAATTTGAATCCAAATTTTCTTGTGCTTCTTGGTAACAAATCATTTTTTTCCTAAAATGGCGGCTAAAAAGCCTAATCTCTCCCAGTCTCTGGCATTTTCGTGTGAACTTGAAAATAAGGGCAGTGCAGGGACAGTGTACGGAGATCATTGGGAGAGTTTTCAGACACTGTAGGGAGAGCATAGGGAGAGCAAAGAGAGACTACAGAGACAGTGCAGGGACAGTGCAGACTCAGTATAATCGCCCTGTGCATCTTGTTCCACTGCTGTGCCATTCAATCTCAATCTGTTCTGATATACATAGACTGACTGTACATCAGACTTAATTTCAACAGCCGGTTTAATATATCGGCTTTAATATAGTTCATCTGCTAGTTCATCTGCTGTGCCATTACTAATTAATCTGTTGAGTTAGGGCTCATGCACATGACCATATGCCCTCCAAGACATACTGTCTGTGAGCGGGCCATAATGTCCTGGAGCGGCATCAATTGTGCACACGGGATTACACAGCATCATATATTACAATGATGCTGTGCACGTCGGGCCGCCTGCGAGACTATTGTCCCGCACTCATAAGATCATAATTGAGCATCAATTACAGCTTGACAATGACGTCTCATGCTGTTCACCAGTCGACTTATTGTCTGCTGAGGCATGGCATCGCACTCTTCTTGAAGGGCAGCCCTCAGATTATTGAGGTTCAGGGGTACAGAGTTACGAGCCTCTACATGGTGACTCAGCTGATCCCATCCCCAGGTTTTCGATGGGATTCAAGTCTGGAGAAAGTGCAGGCCACTTCATTTGAGGTATGGATGTAGTAGGGTTGGCGCACATGCTTTATGAGATGTGTTATCTAAACTAAATGCAACTAAATGTGTTAAGCAATTGCTTTTCAATGGATTTTGTTTCAAGATAAGTTGAGTTATAAGATGAGTTAAGAAATTTGAGTCAAGAGTTTGTGTGTTACACCTGGTACATCTGTACCCCAGTCTCCAGCAGCCGTTTCCTAATAATGCGACCTTGATGAACTGGCACATTGTTGCCCATGAAGATGAAATTAGGCCTGTGTTGTTGATGCAGAGGCACAATGACTGGATCAATGATGTTATTCAAGTAGTATGGGCTTGTCACTGTGCCATTTACAAACTGTAGGGCAGTTCTATATTGACTAGACACACCTGCACAAACTGTAACACTGCCACCAAAGGCAAACAGTGGCTGATGCATAGCACTCTCCTTGATTTCTTCAACATCATTGGTGGCCATCATTTTTGCTCTGCGTGAATAGACTTTCATCAGTGAACATCATTGAGGCCAACTAGTCCTTTGTCCAGCGTAGATGCCACCCTCACCACTCTGTCCTGGGGCCACTATTGTTCCTCTTCATGATGTTGCCACCCTCACCAGTCTGTTCTAGGGCCAATATTGTGACTCTTAATGATGTTGCTACCCTCACAGTGTGTTACGGGGCCACTATTGTCCTATTTGGCTATGTTGACATCACCATTTATTTTTCCATTCCTCTGATCCATCAGAAGAACAGAAAAAAAATGTGTCCTGTCGTTTGAGCAACCAGAAGGCCTCTATCACACGGTCAATATTTTGCATCAGTGATTTGATCATGATTTGGAAGCCAAAAGCAGGAGTGGGTTCAAAACACAGAAGACATGCAAATATTTCCATCACATGTTATGTCTGTTTTGAACCCACTTCTGTTTTTGCCTTACAAATACTGATCAAATGCTAACCAAATACTGACGATGTGAAAACAGATGCTCAAACTACTGGATCTGCTTTTTTAGGCTGTTCTTGTGATATAGCAGAAGAACGGAAAAATAAACAGGGATATGAATATAGCCATACTGATGAAATCCTCCCCTCTGTCATGTGGCCACCACTTGAATTTTGGGCTACTGCACGGTTAAGTCCACACCAATAAATTAGACGTGACACCAATATTGACCTGTAAAGCGGAGTTCACACTTCTGTTATTTGGTCAGTTTTTTCCATAACTTATTGTTAGGCAAATGCAGGCGCCAAGCCTACTCTCGGATTGGGTATCATGAATAGATCTGCACCTGTTCTGTGGGTTTCACCCACACCTGCTTTGGACTGACAATAACTGACCAAATAAGTGAACTGTGAACTAAGGCTAATAGTCATGCACAGTCATTTTACATCTAAAAGAAAGGATTCAAACGCATGTGTTTGCACTGCCACAAAATAGATTAAAATAACCTTTTTTTATCCACTACTTTATTGGCTCTGCCTCCTTGTCTTTATTGACAAGAGTCATTAGGACACCTTTTTTTTGCTTTAATGAAGGATGTTGTATGATTTTTTTTTGTTTAGCTAGGGGTTAGCTAGAAAGCACTATGATGTGCGCATCCATATTTGTGACCTGCCTGTCATTAAGCCGCACAGTAACTGTTTTGCTACCAGAAAGGTCTAGATATGCATGTTGCTGAACTGCACACAACAGGTTACATTCTCTTTAAGTTTAACTGCAGGCTGGAATAGACCAGATTTAGCATGGTTTGTGACAAATTAAGCGACCAAAATAGAATTTTTTAAAACTTTGCTCATCTCTACTGATCACCTTTATCCTGGTTTAATACATTGAAAAATTACCCCCAAAAATTAAATTCCAACCGTGTGTAGATAAAATAAACAAAAACAGATAATTGAGGGCCAGGCCTGACCCTTCATATAATGTTATCACTCACAGGTAAGTTGTTGTGTATTGGTGTATTATTCACCCATATAATGTTTTAATAAAATTCAATAACCCCCCCCCAAAATAAATAAATAAATAAATAAATAAATAAAAAATAAATAAATTGGAACCGTGTGTGTGGAGTTTAGAAACAGATTTAGCCCTAATATTTTATTCTCAATCACTGGTGTATATAGTTTTTCAAATTAAAACAAAAAATAAATAAAAATGTATTAAATATATAAGATGACCTAACACAATGTTGTCATTATTATCCTATATGCTATGCTAGGTTGATGGAAGACAGATGCTGGCTTATTCCACCCCCCTCAAAAAAAGTATTTCTGTGAAAATGGGGAAAAAAATGAAAGGATTTCCTTGCAAATAGCTGCTTTTGAGGTTTGCAGTAGCTACTGTTGTGCTAGCAGGCACAGCCAGCCTCAGCTCTTCTCTTTTTATTCCCTGAGTGACAGATTTCCTGCTTGTCCCTATTCTACACACACAATTCTTCTTCTTCTTCTTTGTAGCCTTTCCCTTCACTGTCCCTGGCAGTAGAATACAAGCTTGATTGATTTCTGACTGACCCTGACTCCCTAAGATCATTTTCCTGGCAGATACCATCAGACGCAACCGCCCTGTTTCGCAACTCAACACATAATGATGTTCTGCTTTGGCACCTCCCTGTCTGCTGCAGCACTGATTGGCTCCTCCAGGCTGTCTGTCAGCCTGTCAGCCAATCAGGGCAAGCCTCCCCCCAACACACTTTCTCTCAGGGTCATGTGAGAACCCTTCTTCTTCCTCCCTTGTGCTTTTTTCCCACCATGAACTTGAAAAGATTCAGATTTGTCTTCCTTTCCGAGAAATAGCAAAGTTTGGACTGAACCCAGTTCAGTATAAACTGGTTCGCTCATCTTTAAAATGAGGCATATCTTTGACTGCAGGATATCTGTTTAACCCTGGGAACACACCTGAGCGTTTTTCAGCGCGTTCAAACGCGCTGAAAAACGCTCAACATGTGAAAAGCCATGCATCCCTATGGGCATGGTTCACATTTGGGCGTTTTACAGCACGTTTGAACGCGCTGTAAAACGCCCAACGCCCAAACAAGTACATGAGCTTCTTTTGGGCATTTTAACGCGCCTATGGACAATGTTGCCATAGGGGAGAATCCCTGAATCGCGCGTATGACGCGCGTTTCTTAGTTACAAAAACACGCATCCAAAAACGTGCGTAAAACGCGCGTCATACGCGCGATTCAGAAACGCCTAGGTGTGTCCCCAGCCTAAGTGTTTTCTGCAGTAGTTCGCAGATGTCAGGAAATTTGTCACCAAAATTTTTTATCTGCCAGTTTTATCTGCCAGATAGTAACACATCTCCTATTTTTTTAATCTGCTTTTAATTTCTGATTTTAGATTTTTTAATTCTATTGTCTGAACATTATTATGGGGGCGGCCATCTTGCCTGAGCTGTTCTTAACAGCATTTATAAAGCATTAACAAAATCGCTGTATGGCAGCCGCATAGGCCATAGACACAATGGTCTGGAGGGGACCTCATTGACTTACATGGGAGCGTTTTCTAGGCATGCTCTGTGACCTGTGCAGAGGTCATTGTACAAGCAAGAATAGATAAAGAATAGAATAGATAAGCTTTCACAATCACCTATTGTGAATGACGGATCCTGTCTTATCTATACACAGAAGATTAGAATGACAGATAAGCGGGTAACTGCAGTAAAGTGATCAGTACAGACCAACAATTGGTTTCTATTATTAAGCTTAGTAGCCAGTGCGAAAATTGCTGATTTAGTGTTTTTTTTTAAATATAGCTGTTGACCTAGAAAATGAAAAGTAACATTGTCAAAAATTATTAAAAAATATGTTAGGCTACTTTCACACTTGTGGCAGAGGAATCCGGCAAGCAGTTCCGTCGCCGGAACTGCCTGCCACATCCGGCAATCTGCATGCAAATCGACAGCATTTGTAGACGGCTCCAGATGCGGATCCATCTCGCAAATGCATTGCAAAAACTGATCCGTCTCTCTGTTTGTCATCCGGAGAAACAGATCCCTTATGTATTTTTTTCACAGTTTTAAAGGTCTGGGCATGCGCAGACCGGAAAAACGGTTCCGGCAATGCAGTATTTTTATTGCCGGATCCGGCACTAATACATTCCTATGGGAATTATGGCATGTGTCAGGGCATTTTGGATGTTACATCATTTTGGATGGAGATAAAACCGCAGCATGCTGCGGTATTATCTCCGTCCAAAACGACTTACAGTGACTGAACTGAAGACATCCTGATGCATCCTGAACAGATTTCTCTCCATTCAGAATGCATTACTATAAAACTGAAGCATTTGTTTCCGGTATTGAGCCCCGACGACGGAACTCAATGCCGGAAAATAAAGATGCTAGTGTGAAAGTACCCTTAGAAATAAAAACGGGATTTATACAATAGGTTGTTTTCTGATGACATATTCCCTGTAATGCAGGGATCAGCAACTGGCATTTTAGTTGTGGTGAAACTACCACTCCCAGCAAGCACACTTGCTTGACTGTTGTCAGAACTCCCATAGAAGTGAATGAAGCATGCTGAGAATTGAAGTTTCACCACAGCTGGAGTCCCGGAGGTTGCTGATTCCTGCTCTAACCCTGGGTTCACACCTGAGCGTTTTGGCGCGTTCAAGCGCTGTAAGGCAGCTCCAACAGTAAACAATGCATCCTATGGGAGTGGATCTACACTTGGCGTTTTACAGCGTTTGAGCGCTCAAAGTGCTAAATGACCTCTGTGACTCTCTCATTCTCAAGGGTGGAGGTCAGACCTCCATTGATCAGAAAGTGATGACGTATCGTAGAGATGCCATTACTTTATAGGGTGAGAATACCTTTTTAATAACAGCAATATTAGCCACCTCAGCTCCCCTAGCTTAAACACCCTTAATGACCAGGCCACTTTTTACAATTCTGCACTACACTATTTTCACCGTTTATTGCTCGGCCATACAACTTACCACCCAAATTAATTTTACCTCCTTTTCTTCTCACTAATAGAGCTTTCATTTGGTGCTATTTCATTCTTGCTGACATTTTTACTTTTTTTGATATTTTACATTTTTTAACAAATTGTTTGCAAAAGAATGACATTTTTCACTTTCTGTTGGAGAATTTGCCAAATAATACTAAATTTCTCTACAAATTTACATGTCTTTGATAAAAAAAAAATGCAATAAGTGTATATTTATTGGTTTGGGTAAAAGTTATAACGTTTACAAACTATGGTGCAAAAAAGTGAATTTCCGCACTTTGACTTTCTGAGCACCTGTCCTGTTTCCTGACGTGCTACAATGCCCAGACAGTAGAAAAACCCCACAAATGACCCCATTTCGGAAAGTAGACACCCTAATGTACTCTCTGATGGGCATAGTAAGTTCATGGAAGTTTTTATTTTTTGTCACAAGTTAGCGGAAATTGAATTTTTTTCTTTTTTTCATACAAAGTCTCAAATTCCACTAACTTGTGACAAAAAATAAAATTTTACATGAACTCACCATACCCCTCACGGAATACCTTGGGGTGTCTACTTTCTAAAATGGGGTCACTTGTGTGGTATTTTTACTGCCCTGGCATATTAGGGGCCCCTAAACGTGAGAACTGGTTTGGAATCCAAATGCGTAAAAATGTCCTGTGAAATCCTAAAGATACTCATTGGATTTAGGGCCCCTTTGCGCATCTTGGCTGCAAAAAAGTGGCACACATGGGGTATCGCCGTACTCAGGAGAAGTAGGGCAATGTGTTTTGGGGTGTATTTTTACATATACCCATACTCAGGGGTCAAGTCCTGGGAAAAAAAGTGTGGGAACTCACCCAAGTGCCTCCGTGTAACGTCACGGCGCGCGGCATACGCAAAGAGCAGGGGAGCTCAGGAGAAGGAGCAAGCACCATATTTTTTGCCCTATAAGATGCACCTAGGTTTTAGAGGGGGACAATAGGAAAAAAATATTTTTTATTACACCTCAGGTCAGACCACCAATCAGACCCCCAATGTTAATCAGACCTCAGCTAACAGCCCCAATAAGATGCCCAATGTTAATAAGACCCCAAAGAGACCTCAGATCACACCTCAGCTCAGATCCCAATATGAATGACCCCCAATCAGACCTCAGATAAGATCTCTCCACCAGCCCACAGTGCCTCTCCACCAGCCCCCAGTGCCTCTTCACCAGCCCCATCAGCCCCCAGTGCCTCTCCACCAGCCCCCAGTGCCTCTCCACCAGCCCCCAGTGCCTCTACATCAGCCCCCAGTGCCTCTCCATCAGCCCCCAGTGCCTCTCCATCAGCCCCCAGTGCCTCTCCAACAGCCCCCAGTGCCTCTCCACCAGCCCCCAGTGCCTCCCCACCAGCCCCCAGTGCCTCTCCACCAGCCCCCAGTGCCTCCCCACAAGCCCCCAGTGCCTCCTCACCAGCCCCCAGTGCCTCTCCACCAGCCCCCAGTGCCCCCTTCATCAGCCCCCAGTGCCCCCTCCATCAGCCACCAGTTCCCCCTCCATCAGCCCCCAGTGCCCCCTCCATCAGCCCCCAGTGCCCCCTCCATCAGCCCCCAGTGCCCCTCCATCAGCCACCAGTGCCCCCTCCATCAGCCCCCAGTGCCTCCCCACCAGCCCCCAGTGCCTCTCCAACAGCCCCCAGTGCCTCCTCCATCAGCCCCCAGTGCCCCCTCCATCAGCCCCCAGTGCCCTCCATCAGCCCCAGTGCCTCCATCAGCCCCAGTGCCCCTCCATCAGCCCCAGTGCCCCCTCCATCAGCCCCAGTGCCCCCTCCATCAGCCCCCAGTGCCCCTCCATCAGCCCCCAGTGCCCCCTCCATCAGCCCCCAGTGCCCCTCCATCAGCCCCCAGTGCCCCCTCCATCAGCCACCAGTGACCCCTCCATCAGCCACCAGTACCTCTACATCAGCCACCAGTGCCCCCTCCATCAGCCACCAGTGCCCCCTCCATCAGCCACCAGTGCCCCCTCCATCAGCCACCAGTGCCCCCTCCATCAGCCACCAGTGCCCCCTCCATCAGCCACCAGTGCGCCCTCCATCAGCCACCAGTACCCCTCCATCAGCCACCAGTACCCCTCCATCAGCCACCAGTACCCCCTCCATCACCCACCAGTGCCCCCTCCATCAACCACCAGTGCCCCCTCCATCAGCCCCCAGTGCCTCTCAACAGCCCCCAGTGCCCCCTCCATTAGCCCCCAGTCAGTGCCTCTCACCAGCCATAAAATCTAAAACAAAAAAAACACTTACCTTCTCCTGCTCCTGGACGCCGCCGCTCCTCTCTTCCTGGTTATCGGCTGTGCTGTGAAGGCTGCGCACAGCGTGATGTCACAAAGCGCCTTGTGCCTGTGCGCAGCCCTGACAGCCGACAGCCGGTAACCAGGAAGCGGTGAGTACAAAGTCTTCACCGCTTCCTGGTCATTTTTCCCTGAAAGGGAACGGCGTTCCTGCTGTGAAAAAAGTGCAGGAACACCGTTCCCCCTGGACTCGAGCCCTGCCGATACTGTGTGTGAAAAATATCTCTATAAATGACAACTTTTTCCATTTTTTATACAAAGTTGTCAATTTACAGAGATATTTTTCTCACCCAGCATGGGTATATGTAAAAATACACCCCAAAACACATTGCCCTACTTCTCCTGAGTACGGCGATACCACATGTGTGCCACTTTTTCACAGCCAAGATGCGCAAAGGGGCCCTAATTCCAATGAGTACCTTTTAAGATGGCATTTTTACGCATTTTTCTTCTCACGCTTTAGGGCCCCTAGAATGCCAGGGCAGTAAAAATACCCCAAATGTGACCACATTTTATAAATAAGATACCCCAAGGTATTCTGTGAGAGGCATGGCGAGTTCATAGGAGATTTTTTTTTTTGGCACAAGTTAGCGGAATTTGATTTTTTTTGTTTTTTCTCACAAAGTCTACCTTTCCGCTAACTTGTGACAAAAAGTTAAATCTTTCATGGACTCAATATGCCCCTCAGCGAATACCTTGGGGTGTCTTATTTCCAAAATGGGGTCACATATGAGGTTTTTGTACTGCCATGGCATTTGAGGGTCTCCGCAATTATTACATGTATGGCCAGCATTAGGAGTTACTGCTATTCTCCTTATATGGAGCATACAGGTAATGAGATTTTTTTTTCCGTTCAGCCCCTGGGCTGAAAGAAAAAATGAACGGCACAGATTTCCCTATTCGCATTGATCGATGTGGATGAAAAAATCTCTGCCAAAAAATATGAAAGAAGAGGGGCCTGGCGATTGGCAGGACATAGGGGCTCCGCCCAAACATCCATGCCCACTTCAGCTCCTATGTCCTGGCAAACGTGATTTCTCCATTCACATCGATCAATTGATCGTTGTGGAGGAAGACATCTTTGCCAGGTTTTTGATACAAAGTGTTTGCCAAAGCATATGAACTCCAACACCTCTCCTCTGCTCATATGCCTGGGCAAACGTACCTGTACTGCAGAGGAGAAATCTCGTCTTGCAGCGCTGCATACACCGACTTCACGTGTCTTCTGACAACAGCGCAATGCTTCTCTAAGAATGCACATCAGTGCTGCAGCGTTTTCGTCGGTTGGTCCATTGGTCTACCTGGAAAATAAAGGGTGGTTAGGGGGGAAAAACGAAAAAAGAAGAAAAAACAGGCAGCAGGCTCATAAACTTGAACGTTACAAACTTTATAGAACCTGAACAAAAAACTTTTTTTATCACACCTGAACATCAAAACTTTTAAAACCTGAACTAACTCAAGATTTCTTTTTCTTGCTACCTGTTAATTTTTTTTTTCTTTTCATTCTTTATTTTTCTTGCAGAAACCTCTCCTCTCCCAAAGGACAATGTGTAAAGTGTAAATCACACAGAGATGGTGCGAAGTATATTATGCACTTTATCCCAAGTGAAAGGAGACGTTTCTACCGTTTCACATTTCTGCTGTAGCACACCAGCACCCTTATGTGTTAGGGTCTCTCAAAACCTAGTATTCTGAGAGACCCTAGAGCCTGATTGTAAAAACTACCTGTGTTGTGCTGTCCCTACGTCCCTAAGTGTACCTGAGTGTGGTACTTCCGGAAACACTCCCCTAGGCATAGGGCAGGGTGGTCAGGACAGTCAGAACAGAAATAACGGGTGTCACACCTTATTCCCCTCCTGCTACAGACACAATATCTTTTTCGGGGTGGCGGTTGGGTTGAGGTACCAGCAACGACATTGGGGAAATGTCGCTCGTGTAGACAGCTCACTACACTGGTGGTTGGGGCCACGGAACCTCCTGGATACAGGATGTTCTCGATGATCTCATCCTGAAATTTGAGGAAGGATACTGTTCTCCCAGCCTTACTGTAGAGAACAAAACTATTATACAAAGCCAATTGAAATAAATATACAGACACCTTCTTATACCAGCGTCCGGTGCGGCGGGAAATCAAATACGGGGCCAACATCTGGTCATTGTTGTCCACCCCTCCCATGTGGAGGTTATAGTCGTGGACTGAGAGGGGCTTTTCAACAATACTGGTTGCCCGTTCAATTTGTATTGTCGTGTCTGCATGAATGGAGGAGAGCATGTAAACGTTACGCTTGTCTCTCCATTTCACCGCGAGCAGTTCTTGGTTACACAAGGCAGCCCTCTCCCCCCTTGCAAGACGAGTGGTAACGAGCCCTTGTGGGAAGCCCCGGCGACTAGGTCGCACGGTGCCACAGCAGCCAATCTGTTCTAGGAACAAATGCCTGAAGAGGTGCACACTTGTGTAGAAATTGTCCACATAAAGATGGTACCCCTTGCCGAATAAGGGTGACACCAAGTCTCAGACTATCTTCCCACCGCTTCCCAGGTAGTCAGGGCAACCGACCGACTCCAGGGTCTGATCTTTTCCCTCATAGATCCGAAATTTGTGTGTATAGCCTGTGGCCCTTTCACAGAGCTTATACAATTTGACCCCATACCGGGCGCGCTTGCTTGGGATGTACTGTTTGAAGCCAAGGCGTCCGGTAAAATGTATCAGGGACTCGTCTACGCAGATGTTTTGTGCGGGGGCATACAAATCTGCAAATTTGGTGTTGAAGTGGTCTATGGGGGGCCGAATTTTGTGGAGCAGGTCAAAAGCTGGGTGGCCTCTGGGACGGGAGGTGGTGTTGTTGCTAAAGTGCAGGAAACGCAGGATGGTCTCAAATTGTGTGCTGGACATGGCAGCAGAGTACATGGGCATGTGATGAATTGGGTTCGTGGACCAATATGACCGCAATTCATGTTTTTTTATCAGGCCCATTTTGAGGAGAAGGCCCAGAAAAGTTTTACATTCGGAAACTTGGAGTGGTTTCCACCGGAAAGGCTGGGCATAGAAGCTTTCCGGGTTGGCGGTAATAAATTGAGTGGCATACCAATTTGTTTCTGCCACGACTAAGTCATAGAGCTCCGCAGTGAAGAACAGCTCAAAAAACCCCAGTACCGATCCGATCTGAGCTGTCTCCACCTGAACTCCTGACTGGGCAGTGAAAGGGGGAACTAATGGTGCGGCTGAAGATGGGGGCTGCCAATCAGGGTTTGCCAGCACCTCAGGGATTCTAGGGGCTCTACGGCCCTGTCTGCGCGATGGCTGCGACGGGGGAATTACCGCACGTGCCACCGTACCAGCTTTAACTACCCTTCTGGTGCTCGCCACTTCACCATGTTGTACGGCAGTGCTCGTAGTAGGTCCAGGATGGGCTGCGCTGGTGTATGCCTCACCATGTAATCCGGCAGCGCCAGCCCCACTCTGCTGCCCTTGAAACGGATCCTGCGCTACCTGTGGTCTAGCGACACGGGGCCGGGTACGCCTGGTGGTATCAGGGACCTCAACCTCCTCGTCCGAACTTTGGGTCAGACTGCCACTGCTTTCTACAGGTTCATATTCTGACCCGCTAGATTCGTCAGATGAGGGTTCCCATTCCTCATCCGACTGGGTCAGAATCCTGTAGGCCTTTTCAGGAGAATACCCCTTATTTGACATTTGGATGACTAAATTTAGGGGGTATTCCCTGAGACTACCCAAGAAAAAGGGAGGGTAGCGAAGTACAGAAGCAGCTGCGATTGATAAAAAAGATCAAAACAGATTTTTTTATCGCCGCAGCGCTTGTGAAGTGATTGTGCAGTGATTACAAAAAAAAAATTTTCTTGGTCACTGCGGCGGGGCGGGCGTGGGTGAACGCACGTGTGGGCGACCGATCAGGCCTGATCGGGCAAACACTGCGTTTTGGGTGGGGGGCGAACTAAGGTGACACTAATACTAATATAGATCTGACCGTGATCAGTTCTGATCACTTACAGATACTATAAAAGTACAAATGCTGATTAGCGCTACGCTAATCAGCGAATCAGTGACTGCAGTGCGGTGGGCTGGGCGCTAATGCTAATTACCTACCAAAGGCGGCCTAAACTAATCTAAACCTAAAAGTCAATCCTGGTGAAAAAAAAATGTGACAGTTTACAATGATCACTTTTTTCCCTTTCCCTAGATGATTGACAGGTGACTGAGAGGGGTGATCAAGGGGTTAATTGGGGTGATGGGGGGTGATCAGGGCCTGAAGTGTGGAGCTTGGTGTACTCACTGTAGAGATGTGCTCTCTCCTGGGTCCAACCGACGAAAAGGACCCAGGAGAGGGCACAGAAGCCATTTAATGCATTATATTTATAAATATAATGCATTTCATGGCTCTTGATTAGTTTTTTTAAAAATCACCAGCCTGCCAGCGACGATCATTGGCTGGCAGGCTGGTGACGAACTTCCCCTGTGCTGATCCCGACAGTCTGTGCACCCGTTCAGGCGCACAGATCGCGTCATCTCGCCTCTCGCGAGATGAGGCGCCCGCGTCAACGAGGAACAGAAGGACCGCCGAGATCACACGAATCTGCGTGCGGCGGTCCTAAAAAGGTTACTCAGCTGCATTAAACACAAATAAGATACTGTTATCTATCAAAAGAGGCATAGACTCTATAAAATAAGAACCGCTTTATAAGACATTAGTGTAGCCTCAGCTAGAATATGCAGTTCAGGTCTTTGGACTAATTCATACAGTAGGAAGGATGCTCTGAAGTTGCAAAAGGTACACAGATACACATGAAAAATAATATAGTTAAAACTAAAAGCTAAAAGATACTCTTATATACCTTAATTTTTCGAGATTGTGTCTTGCATGCTATTATACAAAGACTATTTTATGTCCCTTATTATATAATTTTTAACACAATTACTTATGTTAAGATAGCTAACAAGGGACATATTGCCATTATTTAAGCTAATGCTTTTTAAATCATTAGTTCTGCAAATATAACATGGCTCAGGGGTTTTATTTGATTTAAGAACATGGGCTATTTTAGTCTATGCATTCTCTGACTCCCATACTAACAAAGCAGAGTGTTCTGCCAGAGATAATTATCAAATTTTTACAAGGGTAGAATTATAATAAAAATATTTCCTTATAAGAAATCATTTACAGTCAGTTTTGGTAAGCACTCTATTGTCTTAATCTCTTGAAGCCATACACGGTCAATGCAGTGCTGTATGTTTTGGCATCTGTATTTCATTTAGTAGCGTAAACTGCATGTAACAGGGCGCTGAAGGCACACTCAGTCTCCCATTAGCCACAGACCTGCTGCTTAGCTTCAGGAGTGAGGATCTGAGTAGATTGGACTCGCTCCCAGGGAGGCTCCCTGCTCCTAGGTCTGCCTTGAGCACAGAGCTGATCACTCGGTGCTTGACTTGTCTGTCTGTCAGTCATGTGACGCTGGCCACATCACATGACCCTCACTCCCCAATATAAATACAGGCAACTTGCCGGCTAAAGGTTACAGGTTGCCTGTGATACTGGTCCATTGGTGCTTCCTTGTCCTTTGGTTCTAGTCTGTGGCTGCTTATTCTGATTGACCTCCTGACTTTGTGACCTCAGCTCGTTCTTTGACCTCGACTTTGTCTCATCCATCTCATCCCTTGTCCGTATTTTCTCTCCTGGATTTGACCTTGGCTCTGACTGTTGACCTTGCATTTGCCCGCTCCATTTGTACTGCCCACTTCTCCTGGTTATGACCTTTGGCTTGTTGACCTTTCTTATCTTTCCTCTGTGCACTTAAGTTAAGTAAGGGACTGTCTCCCAGTTATGCCCCGCCGCCTAGGGCGGGTAGTGTAAGTAGGCAGGGACAGGGGCTTGAGGGTGGAGTCAGAGTGCACCCTCTTTCCTTCCTCTCTGATCCCTGACACTGTATTTTTGAATAAAATGTGTATTTCGATTAAATATGCTGTAAAATAATAATATATCATGTATTATGTATCCCCTTAGTCATTGCAACCAGTAAAATAAATTTAAAGCAATAATTTAAGGTGTTCAGAATGCTGATGATAAAATATAATAATTGAATGCATTTTTAGCATACTCTGTTTGGAATAAATTAACTGCAAAAAGTAAAATAAAAAAATACAGCACTTTACACAACATCAGCAGTGACAAAATAAAAAAGTAAAAGCATTAATGGCAAATTGCACTACATCCTGGTGGTTATAAATGGCTAATTCCTCAAAAGTAGAGATGAGCAAATTGTTCAAACTTCCTAAAAGTTTTGTATTTCAGTGGTTCTAAAACTTTTCAAATTTTTATGTCACAAATCTTTTAAAATGACAGCTGCTTTTTTACAGATCTGAGGACAGAAAATGATCACTTGATCGTGGGTGGCAGCCCTGCAGCTTCCCCAAGCAGCCCTCATTTTAGCACAGCCAATTATGAAGCCTACCCAGCACAGTATGAAAAACCTGAAAATGCTCCCAAAATAGGGATCATTTTGTACAAAGTTATTGCTTCTTCACAGGCAAATATAGTTAAGGCAATTATATATACAATACTGTGCAAATGTTTTAGAAAGGTGTGGAAAAAATTCTGCAAAGAATGATTTTAAGGAATGCTTTTAAAATAGAAGTAATAATTTAAATTTATTACACAGCTGTACAATGATTCATAATATACAGCCAATGTAATTAAAGGGATTGTCCAAGTTATTTTTATTGATGACCTATCTTCAGGATAGGTCACCAATATCAGATTGACAGGGATCCGACACCCTGCACCCCCGCCAATCAGCTGATTGAAGAGAAGGTGCATGCCAAGCCAGCGCTGCCTTCTCTTAATTGTTTACCTGCTCAACGTCACAACAGCAGCAGTGAGCAGATGTAATTACACCTAAGCCGCCCCATTCATTGCAATGGAATTACTCATTTCTATACACTTCTATAGGTCATCAATAAAAATAACTTGGAAATCCCTTTAAGAACTATTTTTAATGGAAACAACAATAAGTACCGATGGTAATGAGATGGCCTTCACAGAGCCCTGATTTCAACATCATCAAGTCTGTCTGGGATGACATGAAGGGACAAAAGTTTTTGAGCAAGGCTATATACACAAAATATCTGTGGTTAGCTTTCCAAGATGTTTGGAACAACCTCACTGCCAAGTTCCTCCAAAAACTGTGTGTAAGTATATCTAGAATAACTGATGCTGATTTGAAGGGTGACCACACCAAATATTGACTTGACTAAGATTTCTCCCTTTGCGGTAAAAAAAAAAAAAAGTAACTAGAGATGAGTGAACTTGTCCAGATTCGGTCCTGATTTCCTGAATTTTTGAAAAAGCTCAGTTCAGAAGTGAATTGATTCCATCCTATACCTAAATTAGTATATAACACCCTCTAGTCTCCTAGGGCTCAGAAGTTTTTTAGGAAATGTTATCTCTTTTCATTAATTTTGTTAAGCTCTTGAACACAACAAAAGCAATGGTAAATCTGGTCAGAAAGACACTGACATACAGTTGTGTTCAAAATTATTCAACCCCCAATGCTGTAAAGGGTTTTAGGGAATTTAGTGTACATTTGTAATTGTGTTCAGAATGAAATCTTACAGGACTTTTTAAAGAACCAAATGCAACTAAAATTACATCAATTGTTTTTGTAATACAGTATTAAATGTTTTTTTTTTTGTAATTTCTTCATTGACACAATTATTCAACCCCTTAAAGACACTCTTAAGAACAGAGGTTCATTCTCAGATTCTGAAGTGCAACAGCTTTTTGCGGCCCCGAAGCTGACCTCTCGCTGTGTCCGTATGCAGGAAAGCGGATATAAAATCCTGACCAGATGGCACCTAACCCCAGCTCTCCTGCACAAATATAACCCTAGTTACAATCCTAACTGTTGGAGATGTGGGAATCAAATTGGTACTTACTTTCACCTTTGGTGGACTTGTCCACGCATTACACCTTATTGGAAGGAAGTACTCTCACATATTAACAAGTTAGTGAGTCTAGACCTTTCTCTGGACCCTAAGATATGCCTCTTTCAGCTTTTACCGGATAAACTACCTAAACACACTGTAACACTACTTAGACACTTATTGGCTGCAGCTCGCATACTCATCCCTACTCTGTGGAAAGCTCCGCACCCCCCGAATCTGGCCTTATGGATAGATAAAGTAGACTCTCTCTATAGACTGGAAGAGCTTGCCAGATGGGAGACAAAGACACATAAGTTCTTTCACGATATTTGGTCCCCCTGGGCGTCGTTCAGACGGTTTGATTCCCACTCACTATGAGTCTTAGTTATAATTATAATGGGATGCATACATTAGACTGGATATTTCATTCACCATTAGTGGCTATACGGCTCATCCTACTCCCCCCCCCCCTTCTTTCCTTCCCACCTCTCGTCTCTGTGATACGTACCTTGTGTCAATTGATTTATGTTGTGGTTCTAAACTACAGTTATGTGTTAACCTAAGTTTATCTAGTTTAATCTAAAGATATACATGTCTCTACGCGATCAACAGAGCAGCTGGAGAAGACTCTCGGTACTGCCATCTCAACACGTTTAGGAGCATATTTGTATGTAATGCCTTGACATAACATACGATGGCTTTGCAATTGTACAGGCCTTTAATGTATATTGGCCTCTCGTCATGTTTTCTCCATGTCATTGTTGGATTATCAATAATTAATAAAAAGATTTTTGAAAAAGAAAAAAAAAAAAGAACAGAGGTTCATTCAAGTGTTTTCGATCAGGTATTGAAAACACCTGTGGATGTCAAGGAGCAGCAATCAAGCATAATAAGCACCAATGAGGCAGATTCAAAATGACTGTGATACTCAGCTCCTTCTAGACATTTACTGGTGTGTTTACAAACATGGTGAAGTCAAGAGAATGGTCCAGGAAGACAAGAGAAGAGGTGATTTCTCTTCACAGGAAGGGCAATGGCTATAAGAAGATTGCAAAGATGTTAAACATACCAAGAGACACCATAGGAAGCATCATTCGCAAATTCAAGGCAAAGGGCACTGTTGAAACGCTACCTGGTCGTGGCAGAAAGAAGATGCTGACTTTGACTGCTGTGCGCTACCTGAAGCGCAAAGTAGAGAAAAGTCCCTGTGTGACTGCTGAGGAACTGAAAAAAGATTTGTCAGATGCGGGTACTGAAGTTTCAGCTCAGACAATAAGGCGCACACTGCGTAATGAAGGCCTTCATGCCAGAACTCCCAGGCGCACCCCCTTGCTGTCTCCAAAGAATAAGAAGAGTTGACTGCAGTATGCCAAAAGTCATGTGGACAAACCACAAAAGTTTTAGGATAGTGTTCTGTGGACTGATGAAACAAAATTAGAACTGTTTGCGCCTATTGATTAACGCTATGTTTGGAGGAGGCCTATGAAGAAAAGAACACCTTGCCTACTGTGGAGCATGGCAGGGGGTCAATCATGCTTTGGGGCTGTTTTGCTTCTACAGGTAAAGGGAAGCTCCAGCGTGTGCAAGGTACCATGAATTCTCTTCAGTACCAGGAGATATTGGATGAAAATGTGATGCAGTCCGTCACAAACCTGAGGCTTGGGAGACGTTGGACCTTTCAACAGGACAATGATCCCAAGCATACCTCCAAGTCCACTACAGCATGGTTGCAGATTAAAGGCTGGAACATTTTGAAGTGGCCATCGCAGTCACCAGACTTAAATCCGATTGAGAACCTCTGGTGGGACTTAAAGAAAGCAGTTGCAGTGCGCAAGCCTAAGAATGTGACTGAACTGGAGGCTTTTGCCCATGAAGAATGGGCGAAGATACCCGTAGATCGCTCCAAGACACTTGTGTCAAGCTATGCTTCACGTTTAAAAGCTGTTATAACTGGAAAAGGATGTTGTACTAAGTACTAAGATTGAATGTCACTTGGGGGTTGCATAAAACTGATAATGATGTGAGCACAGAAAAGACATTTGTGGTTATTTCATTATAAATGTTATGTTATATTTGTCTGACTTACAAGTGCCTCTTTGATTTAAAGGGAATCTGTCAGCATCATATTACACTTTTTCTTTTTTCATGCATCCTAATAAAATCAAATACCTGAAATCCATATGTGTCCTTCGTTTTCATTTTCGTCCAGTAGTTTCTTTTAAAAAGCGCTTATTCTGATATGCTAATTAAGGGTTAGGGAGCCCAGAGGGGCGTTCCTCCTGTAGCAAGTAGCCCAGGAACGCCCCCCTGATGTCATGTGCCCGCCGAAAATTTCAAATCCATAACGCCTCCATTGCCCTAAATCGCCTCCCACGGTGAGTCTAAAAGCTCCAGTGACCAGTGACGCCGATGAGGCTCTTGCCCTCAGTTTACTCGTGATCGCGCAGGCGCAGTACCGCCTCTCGCCTGCGCGAGATTTCGGCCGGCCGGGGAGACGCATCCTTAGGAGGAGAAGAGGAGAAAGGACCTGGCGCGGGGGTGGGGCGGAGCTTTTAGACTCGCCGTGGGAGGCGATTTAGGGCAATGGAGGCGTTATGGATTTGAAATTTTCGGCGGGCACATGACATCAGGGGGGCGTTCCTGGGCTACTTGCTACAGGAGGAACGCCCCTCTGGGCTCCCTAACCCTTAATTAGCATATCAGAATAAGCGCTTTTTAAAAGAAACTACTGGACGAAAATGAAAACGAAGGACACATATGGATTTCAGGTATTTGATTTTGATAGGATGCATGAAAAAAGAAAAAGTGTAATATGATGCTGACAGATTCCCTTTAATTGTAAATAAGATGACTGAAATGATCAAAATCAATGTCAAACTGGCCAAAACACTCAATTTCAGTGGGGGTTGAATCATTTTGAACACAACTGTACATAGCTACAGTATAGGTAAAAGCATGATTGAGGGCATTAACGAACAGTGCATTTAAAAACACACTACACTGCTGCATGTGTTATACTTTTTCATTACAAAGCTTCCAAAAATTGTCCCTTATTGGGGGCAGATGATGTTTAAACACACAGTGGCTTGCCGGGGCACTAAGCGCCCAATAACAATGCATTGATGGGGACAGAACACCTGCCAATCACTGTTTTGGACCAAGCCTCCAAAAATTATGCCTTAACAGGGCAGAATTTTGTATGAAGTAAAAGAGGCTTGTTTTGAACAAGCTTAGAAAAATTCTTCTTTTTAATTGGGAACAGCAACAGTATAGTGTGGATGTGGAAAGGGTAGGGTAATAAAAGCACGTAGCTGCAGTACTAGCGGCAGCAGAAGCAGCATAGCATGGAATATACAAGAGATTAGCTGTCTATGGGCAGTAATAGTAGTAGGAGTGCTAGTAGTAGCGGACACGTAGAATTAATAGTGGTGGCAGTAGGGGATTAGCAGTGAGAAGTAGCAGCCGTGGCAGTGACGACAGCTGCAGCCATATGTTTCATGTTGGCAGGCAGGCAGACAGCAACAGTGGCAAAATTGGGCACCATTAGCAAGGCCAGATCTATTCATTGGCCTCAGCTGGAGGAGTGTGAAAATCCTCCCGAATTTGGGCTTGGTTCATTTTTACAAAAGTGATGTTTTGTACACCGATGAAGGAAAACTTGGTCTATTTCAACATGCCGCCTCCAATGCTGAAAACCCTCTCTGAGATGACACTGAGGCTAGGCAAGAATGAAGAAAGAGAACATACTGGGCCAGTTGGGGCCAATGTTCTAGTCTGTCTGCCCGAAAGTCCATGGGGTCAGAGAACAACATATTGCAGGATGCAGGAGGTCTCTGCTTGCTAATTTGCCTCAGCCTGGGGTGGCTTGTGCAAAAATTGTTCCATCATGTTTAGGAGACTGAACTGACTACTGATGCTGCTGCTACTATTGCTGCTGTGGCTTCTGCTGTTTTGGCAGTGAGAGGTGCGTGACTCTGTGGGGTGGGGGGGTGCAGAAAGAGGCCTGCCTTTCAGACATGCTGGCGGCAGGCTTCTGTTCACCAAAAAGTGTGGCAAGCTGCATACACAGCTTCCTTTCTGAGAAGGCTCTAAAGACATTACTATCCAATAAGCATTAGACTGCTTGATGTGAATGATGTGCATAAGCAAGAAAGCATACAGATCACCATTCTGACCAGCATGCCCAGCTCAGCCCCTTACTGACACAATTGGGTGTCGGTGTCACTGTCATAATCATCATCATTCTCCACCTCCTCCTCATCCTCCAGTGGCAGCTATTCACCCTCTTCCTCCTCCATGGGAGTTTCTTTTTGTAGGTTTCCAACAGCTACAGGGCGGACACCAAGATGCATTAGCTGTTCTTCCGCCTTCATCCCCTGCTGCATGAGTATCAGCATCTGTTCTAAAAAAAATATCAAGGAGATTAGATCATTCATGCCAGAGTTCTTCCTAATGACAAACTTTATGGCTTAATTGAAAGGCTTCAGCACCACACTGGTATCTCAGATGAGCTGCCACTGCCTAACCTCGAAAAAACACATGCTACCTACTGAGGCGGTCTGCTGCATGACAAAATAATTCACAGCTTTTTGCTGCTCTAGCATATGCAATTTTGAAATCCATCGAGTTGGAATGTCGCAGATTAGGCAGTGTAACAGCAGACCGTTCTGTCCAGGCCAAGAGGAACTCACCACTTAAGATTGGCTGAACTGACAGTCTCCTAAACATGTATGTTGCTTGATATACTTAAAAAACTACACATCTATGTGGATACTCTCACCCAGGCTGATCAGCTCCAATACAGTATGGCAATGATTGACTTGATACATGTGATAGGAAGGGTGGGAGTGATGTTCTGCTCTACTATTGTTTTGGATGGGAGGATGTCAATGGAGGAGGACACAGATAAGTTCCTGGTTTTGGAGCCAGGCCGTGGTGGGGTCAATACTACCTAGACTTGTTGTTGGGGTGCTGCCTCGCCGCTGCCGCAAAACATTGACCTAGGGGGCATGAAAGAAATGTACAGTCTCTGCTCATAGCAGCTCTGAGTGTCCACTGTCATGTGCACCTTGACACATAGTGACAATCGCAAGGAGTGACCCACTGTCTCCGACACAGAATTCAAGGCTTTTGGGAGAAATAATGCCAGCTAGTGCATGCCATTAGCTCCCTCAAGATAGCAGACTCTACTAAACGGTATGGCAGTGACTACACTACCATAACTCTGTTATGAATGTCTCATGAAGGAGCAGAGAACAAGGAGGAGGAAGAGTCTGAGCAGGAGAAGTAGAAGCTGATGATGATGACAAGTACACTTTATTGCTTGGAGATGCGGGCTGGCTTCCACAAAGAAGACCAGGAGAAGGAGGACATACTTCTTCTGATTGGGAATGCTGCCCAGTTCTTGGGGAGAAAAAAGGCCATATGAGAGTAATTCACACAGAGCTAGCGGAAGCCGAGCTTAGCATAGGTCTAACACATTTTGCACCCACAGCATTAGAGGCCACCAGTTGCCAAGCGGACAACAATTTAAGCAGATCTGGTCCTGCCAGTTCTTTTGAAGGTTTTGCCCATACATTGCCTCCACTATTTATTGCCACCATGGCCACCACCCTACTCCTCAGATTTCTCCTCCTACTATTTGGCTACCAGATCCTGTGCAACACACAATTATCATCGTAGTCCACTCCCTCCCTGCCACTTTTATCATACTGTCATATATGTTGGTGGTCTCTTTGGCCTCCCTCTTGATTCCCTGCTCTGCATTTGCCACTGTCACTGCTCCCAACGCCAATACTACAGTTACAGGTGCCACTATTAAGACCACAGCCATGCATTGGGTCCTCAGCCTCTTCCTGTACCTCCTCCTCAGGGAAGTCCAAATACAGACTGTTCTCACACAAGTCTTCAACAGGGAGACTTGCTGCACGGCGCAAACCCAAAATGCTTCAGGTTCCATCTTGCAAATTTTTGGGAAGTTCGTAATTAACTATTTTGCTCATCTCTAAAACTAACACTCTAATTTGACTGTTACAATGTAAAAAAAACTGAGTAGTTAAAAATACTCTGGGCCATCCCATTTTTTATGCTTTTTTATATTAAAAACCTTCTGAAGATTGTCTTTTATTTGGGACTGATGGTGTTTAACCTCTTTAGGACGCAGGGTGTACATGTACACCCTTGTGTCCTGGTACTTAAGGACCCAGGGCGTACATGTACACCCTGCGAATATCCGATCACTGCTGCGCACGTGACGGTGATTGGAACAAGATGCCTGCTGAAATCAATCAGCAGGTACCTTGGCACAATGCCCAGGGGGGTCCTGTGACCCCCTCCCATGTCAGCGATCGCAGCAAACCGCAGGTCAATTCAGACCTGCGGTTTGCTGCACTTTCTGTAGTCTCTGATCCCCGCAGTTTGTGACCGCGGGGATCAGAGACTAAAAAATGCCCCAAACTTATAAATTTTAACCCCGCCTTATTAGTGTCCCCCGGGCGGTGCAGGGGTGGGTGGGATTGCGGGCGGTGCTGCGGGTGGGCGGCGCAGGAGGCCTCCTTTCAAATGCTTCCCTGGTGTCTAGTGGGTATAGCAGGGGGTCAGCATATTGCTGACTCCCTGCTATAAACTGCTGACATATGTGCTGCAGATGGCAGCAATTTAACCCCTTCAATACCGCGGTCCATACGGACCGCTGTATGGAAGGTGTTAACAGGGAGGGAGCTCCCTCTCCCATCGGGGGGCTGCTGTGCCTTTGCAGCCCCCCGACAGGATGGGATAGCAGAGGGAGGGAGCTCCCCTCCCTCACCATCCATCACCCGCTGCTCTGTTATGGCAGCGGGTGATGGTTGCCGTGGGAGCAGGACGCTTACAGAAGCGTCCTGCTCTCCAAGATACTGAAACTCTGAATAGGCTTTTGCTAAAGGCTTTGTAAAGTAAAAAATATATAGTGTACTTACTGTATTATATAGACACCTGATCCACTGGATCTACAAGAACCAAGTGGGTCTGGGTCAAAAAAAAAGTCAAAAAAGTGAAAAAATAAGTAAAATAAGAAAAATACATATCACTAAATAAAAATTAAAAAAATCAAATACACTACACATATTAAGTATCGCCGCATCCGTAAAAATCTCCTCTATAAAAATATCACATGACCTAAAAATAATTGTGTCAGAAAGCCATTTTTTTGTCACCTTGCATCACAAAAAGTGTAATACCAAGTGATCAAAAAGGTGTATGCCTCCCAAAATAGTAACAATAAAACCGCCATCTCATCCGCAAAAAATGAGTCCTTACATAGGACAATCGCCCCAAAAAATAAAAAAATATGTCTCTTAGACTATGGAGACACTAAAACATAATTTTTTTTTTCCTAAAATGCTATTATTGTGTTAAACTAAAATAAATAAATCAAAAGTATACATATTAGGTATCGCCACGTCTGTAAAAACCTGCTCTATAAAAATATCACATTACCTAACCCCTCAGGTAAATACCGTTAAAAAAATAACATAAAAACAATGTAAAAAAAAAACATTTTTGTCACCTCACATCTCAAAAACTGTAATAGCAAGCGATCAAAAAGTTATATGCACCCAAAAATAGTGCCAATCAAACCGTCATCTCATCCCACAAAAAATGATACCCCACATAGGACAATCACCCCAAAAAAAAAAAAAATATGGCTCTCAGACTATGATTTGTTTTGTTTTAAAAAAAATGATAATATTGTGTAAAACTTAAATAAATAAATAAAAAGTATACATATTTGGTATCGACACGTCCGTCGCAACCTGCTCTATAAAAATAACACATGACCAAACCCCTTAGATGAACACAACAACAACAACAAAATACGGTGTCAAAAGCCATTTTTGTCACCTTACATCATAAAAAGTTTAATAGCAAGCGACCAAAATGTCATATGCACCTCAAGATAGTTCCAATCAAACCAACATCTCATCCCGCAAAAAATGAGCACCTACATAAGACAGTCGCCCAAAAAAATAAAACAAATATGGCTTTCAGAATGCGAAGACACTAAAAAATCATTTTTTTCAAAAATGCTTTATTATGTAAAACTGAAACAAACCCCCCAAAAAAGTAGCCATATTTGGTATTGCCGCATCCGTAGCAACCTGCTCTATACAAATAGCACACAATCTAACCTGTCAGTTCAACGATGTAAATAACAAAAAATAAAAACGGTCCGAAAATGGCTATTTTTTTGCAAATTTTCCATTTTAATCCATTTTTACAGTAACAAAGCAAGGGTTAACAGCCAAAAAATACTCAATATATATTGCCCCGATTATCTAGTTTGCAGAAACACCCCATATGTGGTCGTAAACTGCTGTATGGCCAAACGGCAGGGCGTAGAAGAAAGGGAACGCCATATGGTTTTTGGAAGGCAGATTTTGCTGGACTGTTTTTTTGACACCATGTCCCATTTGAAGCCCCCCCCCCCCATATGCACCCCTACAGTAGAAACTCCAAAAAAGTGACCCTATTTTGGAAAGTACGGGATAAGGTGGCTGTTTTGTTTGTATTATTTTAGGGTAAATATGATTTTTGTTTGCTCTATATTCCACTTTTTTTGAGGCAAGGTAACAAAAAATAGAAATTCTGAAATGTCATCTCCATTTGCCAATAACTCTTGTGGAACATCTAAAGGGTTAACAAAGTTCGTAAAATCGGTTTTGAATACCTTCAGGGGTGTAGTTTCTTAGATGGAGTCACTTTTTTGGAGTTTCTACTCTAGGGGTGCATCAGGGGGACATGGTGTCAAAAATCCAGTCCAGCAAAATCCCCCTTCCAAAAACCATATGGCATTCCTTTCCTTCTACGCTCTGCCGTTTGGCCATACAGCAGTTTACAACCACATATGGGGTGTTTCTGCAAACTACAGAATCGGGGCAATAAATATTGAGTTTTGTTTGGCTGTTAACCCTTGCTTTGTTACTGGAAAAAATGAATTCAAATGGAAAATTTTCCAAAAAATCGAAATTCTGAAATTTTACCTCCATTAACTCTTTAACTCTTGTGGAAAACCTAAAGGATTAATGACATTTGTAAAATCAGTTTTGAATACCTTGAGGGGTGTAGTTGAGTCATTGTTGGGTGGTTTCTATTATGTAAGCCTCACAAAGTGACTTCAGACCGGAACTGGTCCCTAAAAAGTGGGTTTTTGAAAATTTCTGAAAAATTTCAAGATTTGCTTCTAAACTTCTAAGCATTGTAAGGTCCCCAGAAAATAAAATGGCATTCCCAAAACGACCGATACATGAAATAAACATATGGGGAATGTAAATCAATAACTTATTTGGTCTGTATTACTATGTATTATAGAAGTAGAGAAATTGAAACTTGGAAAATTGCACATTTTTCCAAATTTTTGGTCAATTTGATATTTTTTTATAAATAAAAATTAAATTTTTAGACTTCATTTTACCACTGTCATGAAGTACAATATGTGACGAAAAAACAGTCTCAAAATGGCCTGGATAAGAAAAAGCATCACCACATAAAGTGACACTGGTCAGATTTGCAAAAAATGGCCTAGTAATTAAGGTGAAATAGGGCCGAGTCCTTAAGGGGTTAAACACACAAGGTGTTATGCGAAAAAAAAAATACTGGCTTGTTGGGACGAACTATCCAAAACCTATGTGTTAACAAGGGCCGACTGCCTTCCTGTATTTATACACACACAAGTGTTAATTGTCATAAAAAACATGGGCTCGTTCTGAAGTTGTACAGCAGTACAGTGTGAATTTAAGAAGTGTAAGGTGTGGAGAAGTAATAGTGGCAGGTATAGTAGTAGCAGTACCAGCACAGCATGTGATAGAACAGACAAGGCATTACATTTGATGTGTATGTGGCTGTGTTGGGGTATTAGTAGTACTGGAGGCTGTGTAGCAGTAATAATAGTGGATTGGTAATATGTATAATGGAAGTAGCAGTGAGCTAGTGAGCCATAAAAAATATGTAGAGATGAGCGAACACCTGGATGTTCGGGTTCGAGAGGTTCGGCCGAACTTCCGGAAAATGTCCGGGTTCGTGATCCGAACTCAACCCGAACTTCATCCCGAACCCCATAGAAGTCAATGGGGACCCGAACTTTTGGGCACTAAAAAGGCTGTAAAAGACACCCAGAGGGATAATATACCGCAATAAACGCATTGCGATTACAACTTTGACTTAACGATCACCATGGGAACGCCTCCTCCAGTAGAATGTACTGTCGGATCTGAGAATTAAGTTGAAATCGCAATGCGATTCTTATATATTTGCTTAATCGCATTGCGATTTCAACTTAGCATTGCTAAATAATTCCATCCATATCGTTAACTTACTGAGTCAGTAAGTTAACGAATATGGATGGAATTATTTAGCAATGCTAAGTTGAAACGGCAATGCGATTAAGCAGATATATAATAATCGCATTGCGATTTCAACTTAATTCTCACATCCGACAGTACATTCTACTAGAGGAGACGTTCCCATGGTGATCGGTAGCTCAAAGTTGTAATCGCAATGCGATTGCTAAATACATAAGAATCGCATTGCGATTCCAACTTTTAGTACTCAACTTTTAAAATCGTACACCACTTTAAGTTCCAAAGTTGCAATCGCGTTCGAATAGAACTTAAAGCTGTCTCTTAGTCAGTTTTAGTATTGGTGTGCTGTAATAGAAGTTACATTCGATGCGAATATAACTTAGAGCAATACAGTCAACTTTACACTGTTAGTTTTATTATCGCGATAATACAACTTTTCAAGAATCGTGTACGTGCGTCTGTACGTGTGTGCGTTACCTCGGACACTATTCTATTTTGCCAGCCACAGCTGAAACCACTGATTTATGGTATTGCTATTTTGGCAATTGAATTTAACCCCAGAAAATAATCTATCCTTTGCCAGACAGCAGACAGTATTATACTTGTCTAACCAAAGCTGGAACACCAGATTTAGGGGATTGGTATTTGGGCAATTGTATTTAACCCCTTAATAAATATAGAAATTTCTTTCCTGAGTTTCTAGGGGTGACAATTAGCACAGCCAAGCCCCTGATGTAGGATATAGCAAAAAAAAAAACTAGTATTGATGGATTGATGGACTTGGTGGCAGCTTCTTCTGGCGCACCACAAGTCATAAAATGGCCGCCGATCAACCCAGAAAATAAGTGACAGAAAAACGCTCTGTGCAGCCTAAAAACCAGCGAGCAAGTAACTAGCAGAAGTTCAATGATTCTCAGCTGTAAATTGATCCGTTCATTAGGTGCTGTTGCTGACTTTAACCTGCCTGATCTCGCCCTGACAGAAGCTGCGTCCTCTCCCTACACTAATCAGAGCAGTGTGACGTGCGGCGCTACGTGACTCCAGCTTAAATAGAGGCTGGGTCACATGCTGCACTTGGCCAATCACAGCCATGCCATTAGTAGGCATGGCTGTGATGGGCTCTTAGGGCAAGAAGTAAAACGCTAGCTGATTGGCTGCTGTGCAGCCCTTCAGAAAGCGGGAAGTAATCAACGAACACCGAACCCGAACCCGAACTTTTTTGAAAATGTCCGGGTTCGGGTCCGGGTCCGGGTCCCGGACACCCCAAAATTTGATACGAACCCGAACTATTCTCGAACTGTTCGCTCAACACTAAAAATATGTACTGTACCCGCCCCTTAAAAGCTGCTCCAGTTGTCAGCAGTGGTGTACACCTTGCCACACAGCAAGAATTTACTTGTGACAGTGCAAGGCGGGAATGTCTTTTTCAGAGAAATAATGATAACTAGGTATCTTCCAGAACGACTGAGCACATTCCCTCAGCTCCTTAAAGGCAGCAAAGTCCAATATGTGGTATGTCATCGACTTAACTGCTAGCAACTTGGCCAAGTGGGATTTGAGCTTGTGCACCAGCGCATAACTGAATGTGTAGAGCTGTTTCCTGGTCACACATTCTGCTATTGATGGCTGACAAAGGAGCAGAGGAGGAGTAGTCTGAGTGGGAGAAGCAGTAAGTAATAATAATGATAACAAGGTCCTTGTACTGTATGTGGATACAGCCTGGATGTCACAAAGGGGACCAAGTGAAGGAAGAATTGCATCCACTTTTATTTCCCCACAGTAGGTGGTGATTCTACTTCAAGTTGCCTATGCTTCTGTTTGAATGCCTATGGCTTTTTTTTCAGCCTTCAGATCTTACACATTTTGTCTTCTCACAGTATGGAGAAAAACTTTCAGACAGGAGATACTCACACACTCTACACAGCTAGTTTAAGCCAAGCTTGGCTTCGTTCTAGCACATTTTGAGCCTGCGCCCACAGTATCACAAGTTACAAGTCACAAGTTTGGTACACAGATTATTAAATAGTACTAGCAAAATTGCTAATGTTTTTTTCTGTAACTTAAGGACAGGTGTAATTAAATGTCCCTCCCCTTCTACAAACACACTGCAAACTATTATTGACAGTTTACAAATATAACCAAGCTAAAATTGACTCTATAATAATAACATATCACAGTGTCATATAGGTTATCTTGGGCAAAAGCCATTGAAATCCATTGAACATTCAGTTAACATTTTCTTGCCATTCTTTACTTAACATGTTGACCATCAAGTTTAGCTTGGCTGCATCTTTACTTTGGTAAAAAAATAATCTTACAGGAAATAAACTACACATTATATTACAGTAGTAGAATGCATTTACTAACATGGATATAACAATGCAATTATTGCAGTAAAATGTGTTTGAAAATATGTGTTTGAACAGTATATTGCATTAATAGAATGTTTTCACTAACATGAAAATAACAATGACATTTTTATAGAAAATAGTTTTTGAACTACATGGTATATTATAGTAATATAATGTGTTTACTAACACGGGTATAAGAATAGAATTTTTCCAGTAAAATGTCTTTTAATATGCACAGTATCTTGCAGTTATACAACATGTTTCTTGAAGTACATATACTCAATTGGCTAACTGTGGATATGGTCCAAGCTAATTTAACCTCTTAAGGAGATAAGGCGTATGGGTACGCCCTAATGTCCGAGTCCTCAAGGACACAGGGCGTACCCATACGCCCTAAATTAAATTGGGTTTAAAAAAGAAAATAATCGTGATAGAAACATGATTCCTGCTGCGATCATGCAGCAGGAACCATGTTCATATGCTGAGGAGGGTTCTGTGACCCCCCCCCGCCCTGTATCGGCGATCGCTACAAACCGCAGGTCAATTCAGACCTGCGGTTTGCAGCGCTTTGCGATGTATCTGATCCTCTGATTGTGATGGGCGGTGCGGGGAAGGGGAATATTTTTGGCTGTTAACTCTTGTTTTGTTCCTGGAAAAAATGGATTCAAATGGAAAATTTTCCCAAAAATCGAAATTCTGAAATTTTATGTCTATTTGCCATGAACTCTTGTGGAACACCTAAAGGGTTAACAACGTTTGTAAAATCAGTTTTGAATACCTTGAGGGGTGTAGTGTCTAGAATGGGGTCATTTTTGGGTGGTTTATTTTATGTAAGCCTAACAAAGTGACTTCAGACCTAAACTGGTCCTTAAGAATTGGGTTTTTGAAATTTTCGGAAAATTTTTAAGATTTGCTTCTAAACTTCAAAGCCTTGTAACATCCCCAAAAAATAAAATTGCATTCCCAAAATGATCCAAACATGAAGTAGACATTTGGGGAAAGTAAAGTAATATCTATTTTTGGAGGTATTACTATGTATTATAGAAGTGGAGAAAATTTCCAAATTTTTCAAATTTTTTTATACCAAAATACAATTTTTTTTGACAAAATGTTACCAGTGTCATGAAGTACAATATGTGACGAAAAAACAATTTCAGAATGGCCTGGATAAGTAAAAGCGTTTTAAAGTTATCACCACATAAAGGGACACTGGTCAGATTTGCAAAAAATGGCCTGGTCCTTAAGGTGAAATAGGGCCGTGTCCTTAAGGGGTTAAATAAGGTAAATGTGAACAAAGCTCCAGGTCCAGATGAATTACACCCAAGAGCTCTTAAAGGGCTCAGTTCAGTCAATTCTGTGAACTTGTTTGCAATTTTAACAATTCACTAGTTACTGGTACAGTGCCAAGTGATTGGTGCAAGGCAAATATGGGGCCCATATTCAAAAAAGGATCTAGGTCCTCTACAGGTAAAATAAGGTCTATAGGCATGGAAAGTATAGTTTGTAATTGGATTGAAAACTGGCCGAAGGGTGGTGTCCAGAGAGTTGTGGTCAATGATTCCTATTCAGACTTGAACACTCTAAGTGATTGGGAATCAACTTGGCAAATGAGGTTTAATGTGGATAAATGTAAAGTTATGCATCTTTGTAGTAATAATCTTTGTGCATCATCTCCTATGTGATGTAACACTGGGAGAGTCACTTATAGAGAAGGATTTGGGTGTCCTTGTAAATCGTAGATTAAATAACAGCATACAATGTCAATCAGCTGCTTCTAAGGCTACCAGGAAATTGTCATGCATTAAATGAGGCATGGACTCTCCGGACAGGGATATAATATTACCACATTACAAAGTTTTGGTGTGGGCGCATCTGGAATATGCAGTTCAGTCCTGGGCACCCATAGAAATGATGCTTTGGAACTGGAAAAAGTAAAAAGGAGAGTGACTAAACTGATAAGGGGCATGGAGAGTATTAGTTATAAAAAAGATCAAAAGAACTACATTTATTTAGTCTTGAGAAGAGACGTCTAAGGGAAGACATGATTAACCTATACAAATATATAAATGGAAGTGAAAATATCTGTGGGTCAGTGACTGCACCTACTTGGGAGACTATGGATCGGTGCTCTTCCCCGCGACTCACCCCTATGTTGCAAAAAAAGAGGAATGTAGATATGGGGGGCACTCCAATATCTAGAGCTGCATGAAAAAATTACAGTGTATTTGGGTGCAATGACAAAGTTATTGGAGCATTCGTAATAAATCATCAAACATCAATATGACAAATGGTTATAAACTAGTTCTATTAGTTGATCAACTAAAAACAATACATAAAAAACATTTTTTTAATTGCTGTGCTCGCCAGCTCATAGCGTGGCTTCTAACGTGATCAGGAGCTTCAGCAGTGTCATGTCCTCCAAATGGATGCGGGGATGCCGGGTGGCTCGCTGTGTCAAGGAATCGGGTTAGGCTGAGTTTGATGCTTGGTCTTTGTTACAGACATATAAGGAACAAGTTCATTATTTGTGTACTTCAGGGGTACTAGATACATTTCGAAGTGCAATTCGGAGGACAAGACACTGCTGAAGCTCCGACTCACATGGGACGCCATGCTACGAGCTGGCGAGCACAGCAGGGAAACTATAGAAATTGCTGATGACAACTTTGGACGGGTAACATAGCAATATAAATGGCTTGGACAGTAATATTTACGTAGTATCCCAATTCCTTAATTCTCTTTTTTTTAAAAGCGATACATTATTATTGGATACATGACTCTCCGACAAGTATGCCATTTATATAGCTGACATTGATAAGGAACAGCACCTCCATATTGCTTAAACAGGAACTGATTAAACCATTATCTGAACCAGTATTTGGAACTTTTTTTGCCAATAACGGAGAACCGTGCCATTTAATATCAGCTAATGATGAACTAATATTAATTATGAACTGGTCTATATCCTCTCAATTGAGAGAAATAAAGCACATTTTTGGACATAAATTAAAAGATTATCACTCTATAGATATTGGATGACTGAATTATTATTCCTTTATGAAGCAAATTCTCCACATGCACTGTTTTTTTTTGTAGTTTTATTTTTGCATCTTTTAATAATTAATTTTTTATCAAAATTATTTTTTTTATATATTGTTTTTAGTTGATCAACTAATAGAACCAGTTTATAACCATTTGTCATATCGATGTTTGATGATTTATTACGAATACTCCAATAAATTTGAAAATTGCACCCAAGTACACTGTAATCATTTTATGCAGCTCTAGATTAGAGATGTCCCAAACTATTCGCCGGCGAACATCGCATGTTCGCCGCGGCGGGCGAACATATGCGATGTTCGATTCGTCCGCTATACTTTACCATTAAGCAAACTTTGACCCTGTACCTCACAGTCAGCAGACACATTCCAGCCAATCAGCATACCCTCCCTTCCAGACCCTCCCACCTCCTATCAAAAAGCAAGGACAGCATTCATCTTAGATTCATTCTGAAGCTGCAGTGTTAGTTAGAGCAGGGAGAGTGCTACTGCTGCTGAATTAATAGGGAAAGCGTTAGCTAGGCCAGTGTTCTGTGTCCACTCCAGTCCTCAAAGACTCATCGGCCTCTTTCACATGAGCGTTTCCGGATTAGGCTCAATTCACACGTCCATAGTGTGTTGCGGATCCGCGACACACCATGCCGGCACTCCCCATAGAGATGCCTATTCTTGTCCGCAGGCTGCAGACAAGAATAGGTCATGCTCTATCTTTTGCGGAACTGCATCACGTCTCTCTGCATCACGTCCGGCCCCATTCACAATAAATGGGTCCTCATCCATTTCACAGAATTGCGGAATTGATGCGGACAAAAATTGTGGATGTGTGAATGGGGCCTTAGGTCCGGATGCGTTGCTGATGCGTTCAGTGAAAACTGTGTGATTTCACAGGCAAAGCCATTCAGTTTTGCCTGTGATTGCTTTCAGTTGTTCAGTTTTTTTCCGCGCGGGTGCAATGCGTTTTGATGCGTCTGATAAAAAACTGAACATTTACAACAACATCTCCTAGCAACCATCAGTGAAAAACGCAACGCACCTGCACTTGCAGTGAAAAACGCAGAATATAGAACATGCTGCGTGAAAAAAAACACTCATGTATAGAGATGAGCGAACACCTGGATGTTCGGGTTCGAGAAGTTCGGCCGAACTTCCCGGAAATGTTCGGGTTCGGGATTCGAACTCGATCCGAACTTTATCCCGAACCCGAACCCCATTGAAGTCAATGGGGACCCGAACTTTTAGGCACAAAAAAGGCTGTAAAATAGTCCAGGAAAGGGCTAGAGGGCTGCCAAAGGCAGCAAAGTGTAGAAAAATCCCCTGCAAACAAATGTGGATAGGGAAATGAATTAAAATTAAATAAAATAAATAAAAATTAACCAATATCAATTGAAGAGAGGTCCCACAGCAAGGAATCATGCGTCATATCACCCTGCACCGGAGAATGTCACTCTCATGTATTTTGGACCAGCACCCAGACAGAGGATACAGGTCCCACAGCAAGGAATCATGCGTCATATCACCCTGCACCGGAGAATGTCACTCTCATGTATTTTGGACCAGCACCCAGACAGAGGATACAGGTCCCACAGCATGGAATCATGCGTCATATCACCCACCACCGGAGAAGGCCACTCTCATGTATTTTGGACCAGCACCCAGACAGAGGAGAGGTCCCACATCAAGGAATCATGAGTCATATCAACCACCACCGGAGAAGGCCACTCTCATTTATTTTGGACCAGCACCCAGACAGAGGATACAGGTCCCACATCAAGGAATCATGCGTCATATCAACCACCACCGGAGAAGGCCACTCTCATGTATTTTGGACCAGCACCCAGACAGAGAGAGAGGTCCCACAGCAAGAATAAGGCGTCATATCAACCCCCACCGGAGAAGGCCACTCTCATTTATTTTGGACCAGCACCCAGACAGAGGATACAGGTCCCACATCAAGGAATCATGCGTCATATCAACCACCACCGGAGAAGGCCACTCTCATTTATTTGGGACCAGCACCCAGACAGAGGAGAGGGTTTTCACAGCAGAGAATCAGGCATTTAGATCACCCACCACAGGAGTAGGACACCATTTAATGGGACCCCGGCAACCATGTCAGATGGCACAAACATCAGCTTCACATCACCCAGCACAAGAGAAGGCCACTTTGAGAGACTTTGACCCCTGCACCCAGGCGGAGGAGAGGGGTTTTCACAGCAGAGAATCAGGCATTTAGATCACCCACCACAGGAGTAGGACACCATTTAATGGGACCCGGCAACCATGTCAGATGGCACAAACATCAGCTTCACATCACCCACCACAAGAGAAGGCCACTTTGAGAGACTCTGACCCCTGCACCCAGACAGAGGCAGTACAGAGATCCCAGTCAGCACAGAGAATCATGCGTCATATCACCCACCACCGGAGAAGGCCACTCTCATGTATTTTGGACCAGCACCCAGACAGAGGATACAGGTCCCACAGCATGGAATCATGCGTCATATCACCCACCACCGGAGAAGGCCACTCTCATGTATTTTGGACCAGCACCCAGACAGAGGATACAGGTCCCACAGCATGGAATCATGCGTCATGAGTCATGTACACAGACCCATTGAAATTAATGGGTCAGGATTCAGTGCAGATGCTATGCATTCACGTGAAGCATTGCACCCGCGTGGAAAACTCGCTCGTGTGAAAGGGGCCATCTGCTGTACGGACAGCGTCCTGACAGCACCCCAAAAAGCCCTTTTTAGGACTGGTACATCAGTCTGCTTTTATTTTTTACTTTATTTATTACTGCCATTACTATTTTTTGCGATATAGGGGTGAGTTGTGGGGTAGAGCACTTTGGAGACATGGATATTTGGGGCTGTATTGATGAAAAATGCAAACATATAGCTAACTAAACATTTGCAATTATCAATTCATCCAAATCCATAGATGATTATTTTAGGGAATTGCAAAAATTATCTAAACAGATAAGGCAAACATGGGAAATAAAATCATTGTGTCAATAACTGCTAAATGATTTTGTACCAAAAGGATTGTTACTTAATAAAGACCCAGCGCAAGATCTCGTAAATAAGGATTTCAAAAAAGAATAGGATAACTTTCTCAAGGCACAGTCCTGAATTTGGATACAAATGATAATAATAAAATACACACACAAATTTTAGAAGAAACTATGAGCAAAATAGGTACTTTGAAGGGTTAATTATTGATAAATTACCTCAAGATGAAACAGTTTAAAAATGTCAAGAAAGAATCTGCAAAGGGTTGGATCAACTAGAAAGGGAGATGATAAATAAAAAAAATATAAAAATTGAGACTGAATAGACAGACAACTTTGAAACAGGCAGAAATTCACTCTACTTTATTACCAACACCAGAAAAAAACACGAGAAGAAAATCTAACTAAAAAAGATAGAAATTATTTGAAACTTTAGCTTCCCCTCATTTTTTAGACCAGACCCCTCCACATCACAAATTGAGATTGAGACAACTCCAGAGAGAAGACACTCACGGATAGAACAACAAACACAACAATACAACTTAAGACAACAACACCACGACCAAAGAACAGACATAATGAGGAAAACGATACCAACATACAATCACAATCAACGTCACCGTCCGAACAACCACTATCAGAGATCACCAATCAGAACACGCACACACAATCACGCACACAAATACGGAGAGGCAGGCACAAGAACAATCCAAACAATCCATACAGGACACTGTCACAACAGAGAATATAATAGTGAATTTAAGCCAGATAGATTTGACAAATGCACAAACATCACTACTCAACAAAGGTTTAAAATTCGCACCCACAACATTGGATACATTTTTTCCCTACATAGGGATAGAAAAATTCATTAGAATATTATGCCTCAAAAACATTTTATCAAAAATCCAATAATAAGGGTCATGTCATGTATATACACATGTATTAAGTAAAAAAAAACTACCCTAGACAGGAAATCGGCCAAGAAATTCGGGCACCTTCAGGCACAACAGGGAAGCAGTTTTTAAAATGTAATAAAGCAAGAAACAATTTAACAAAAGAGGAAAAGGAGGCAATAAAACAACTTAAACATTTAATAACATTACAAACAGACCAGCTGACAAAGGAGGAGCCATTGTCATTTTAAATTCTGACCTATATGAGCAAGAATGTAATAGACAATTATCAGATACTACAACTTACAGCATACTGAAACAAGATCCCACCGAAAATTTCCATAAGCAATTGGTGGAATACTGTAATAAGGGATATAAAAAGAGATCCTCTTGAAACACGAAGGTAGATATATAGTAGAGACACAAAAACGATTACCAGTTTTTTACTGCATGCTAAAAATTCACAAAGATTACAATAACCCACCTGGACGTCCTCAAATTTATCACAATACATTGATAAAATTTTACAGCCTATAGTCACACAAACTCCTTTGTATATTAAAGACACAACTGATATCATATCTACACTTGAACAACTCACCATTCAAGATAATTGGATCATAGGTACTATGGACGTCAATTCATTATATACGATCATTGAACACAACCAGGGTTTAAACACCCTAAAAAACCAATTAGTTTCAAACAATACATTACAAAATGAACAAATTGACTTTATATTGGAAGGCATACAATATATTTTGAACCCACAATTATTTCACGATCGATTCACTATTTTACTTACAAGAAAAGGGTACAGCCATGGGTACCAGATTTGTCCTCAGTTATGCCAATATTTTTATGGCCCAATGGGAAGAAGATGTCATTAATCCAAGACTGGGGACAAGTCTGGTACTATGGAGAAGATACATTGATGACATCATATTTATTTGGCAAGATACAGAGGAAAATCTCAACAATTTCATACAAGAAATAAACACTAATGACAGAAATATCAGATTCACAACAAATATAAGCAAAACCTAAGTAGAATTTTGAGACCTAACTATCAATATAGAGAATAACAAATTAATATGTAAAACATATTATTATGTGCCAGTAATGAAAAATAGTTAAATTTTATACACCAGCTGTCAGCTTTCCAGATGGCTTTTGAATATTCCCACCAGACAATTTAGAATAAAACGGAATTGCACTAACAACGAACAATTAGAACAGGAGGCAACTAAATTAAAACAATAATGTTTGGTAAAAGATTATCCAATCCATTCAATAGAGAATTCTCTAGAGAAAGTTAGGTCTATGGACAGAAAAGATTTATTTACGCCTGTAGAAAGACCATCAAAACAAGAAGACACTGGTTCCACCTTCTGAAAGATAAAACTATCGGACCCTCTCTAAATAGTCACCCACAGATAATATATACTAAAGCCACAAATTTAAGCCTGAAAGTGGCACCGACTATCAGGGGACTATCAGGTTTCCACAGAGGGTTCATTTCCCCCCAAAAAAACAACAAAGATCAAATCGACACACAATATATTCAAATTTGAAATAAAAGACGCACTTATCTGTGACTCAACTGACGTCATCTACGTATTGGAATGCCCATGCCACAGGCAATATGTAGGGTGCACCAAACGTCCCTTTAAGAAGAGAATCTCAGAACATATGACAAATAGAAAAGGATTCAAATCACACTCTGTTTCTAAGCATTATAAGGATTCTCACAATAGTGACCCCTCAACTCTCAGGTTTACAGCTATTGAACAAATAAAAAGACACTGGAGAGGCGGCAGTCACATCATTAATATGTCTTAAATGGAATCCAAGAGGATTATTGAATTTGACACTTTGATCCCAGCTGGATAAAATGCGGAAATGGAGATCTTCGGTTTCCTGTTATGCTGCCTTTTCAGGCAAAATGGAGTTATGATTCCATATTTAATGTGTAGTTTACCACTGCCATCTATTGAGACATATAGGAACAGGCATAGTGAATCTTTACTACAGCAACCCAAACACCAGAGCACACAAGATGTCACTAAATATCTTATCTGTAAAGAAACAGTTAATTCAGGCTCCCTTAAGTTCGATGACTGCCCCGAGAATTACGGGGCATGGAAGTCTTCTTTTCTGTATGTAGTCAAAGACTTAGACTTATCAGCAGCTGAGATGCTAGATCTGATGATAAAATTGCTTGGGACTGAGTCAGCAAAGCATGCAAGAAGGATGTGCAGGATACACATATTTAACCCTTCAGCAGGACTTCAAATGGCCTGGCCAAGGCCAGAGAAAAGATATGGATCACCAGAGGCAATTGAAGCTGATCTAATAAAAGAGTCTTTCCCTTAGCTAAAAAGCAAACACGACTTGAAACTGCAAGAGCTAGGTGATATTCTTTGGGAAGTCCAATGTGCCAAGGAAGACGGCTATTTAAGAGGACTTATATACTAAGCATATAGTAGAGAAACTACCTCACAACCTATAAGAAAAATGGGTGAGTGCCAAAGCCAAATACAAAGAAGAACATGATGTCTCCTTTCCTCCGTTCTTTGTGTTTTCTAGCTTTGTATAGCAGCAGGAAAAGATCAGGTGTGTTCCCAGCTTTTCCTTCATCACCAGCAGTCAACTGCCAAAGGGAGAAAAGCCACCTAGATCCTACAATAGGACTTCAGTGATCACCCACAAGACAACTGTGCTCTCTAAGGACCCAGACTGTCTAAGTAATTACAAGGTAAACATCTTTGAAGGCCCTGATAGACTTTGCCCACTTCATAAAAAGACCCATCCTCTAAACAAGTGCAAAGGGTTCAAAAGTAAACCAATTAAGGAAAGGATAGCCTTTCTCAGACAAAATAGCATCTGCGTCAAGTGTTGTGAATCCACTAAGCATATAGCCAAGGACTGCAAAATGCAAGAAGATTGCTTAGAATGTGGCAGGGCAGGGAGCAAAAAGATAATTCATCTACCCCAGTAATGTCCAAATGCACTGAAATCTGCGGTGACGGTACAAATCCACGTTCATGTTCCAAAATCTGCCTAGCAACAGTGTACCCCATAGAAAAAAAGGAGAAAGCAGTTAAGATGTATGTGGTTCTGGATGAACAGAGTAACAGGTCACTTGCAAGGTCAGACTTTTTTGATGCCTTCAACATTACATTGAGTGCAGTTCCATACACTCTAAAGACATGTGCAGGAGTGATAGAAACTTCAGGAAGAATAGCTACTGACTTTACTATTGAGTCTCTTGACAAGAGAGTCCATCTCTCACTTCCCACTTCGATAGAGTGTGATATGATACCAGACGATAAATCAGAGATCCCTTCACCAGAAGTGGCCCTTCATCATCCACATTTCAATTCAATATGTCATCTTATTCCAGCTATCCAGACAGATTTCTCTATTCTTCTACTTCTTGGAAGAGACATTCTACAGGTACATAAGGTATGCCAACAAATTAATGGGCCCTTTAATGCCCTATATGCCCAAAGACTTGATCTAGGGTGGGTTATAGTGGGAGAAGTTTGTCTAGTTACAATAGAGACATTAGTAGTAGTATAAAGACTGATACTTTCGGGAACTCAGTGTTCCAGAGAACAAAAGATGATGACAAACAAGCAATGTCTTTAGATGATCAAGCCGTGAAGCGCCTGAACACACTACGTAAAACTTTTCAAAGGAGACCTGAAATGAATAAAGACTTTACAGAATTCATGATAATAATCATGCTGAAGTAGCACCATCACTGGATGAAGGTAAAGAACACTGGTATCTGCCAATGTTTGGCGTTTACCATCCACACAAGCCAGACCAAATAAGAGTTGTGTTCGATTCCAGTGCTCAACATGAAGGTGTTTCATTGGATGGTGTATTACTGAGTGGCCCAGACCTAAATAACACACGTTTGGGTGTCCTCTTACGCTTCAGGAAAGAACCTACTGCCTTCACAGGTGATGTGCAACAGATGTTTTATTGTTTCCAAGTGAGAGAGGACCATTGTGACTACCTGTATTTCCTGTGGTACAAGGATAACGACATAGACAAAGAGGTAAATGAGTACAGAATGAGAGTGCATGTTTTTGGCAACAGCCCTTCTCCTGCTGTTGCCATATACTGCATGCGCAAAGCTGCCCAGAAAGGTGCAGAAAATTATGGACAAGATGCCAAGCACTTTGTAATGAGACACTTCTATGTGGACGATGGACTTGCTTCAACTAGCACACCTGAAGAATTAGTCAACATTCTCAAATGCAAAATAAATGCTGGCAGAGTCTATTCTGCGACTACATAAGATAGCCTCTAACAGTAAACAAGTCATGGAAGCTTTTACCACAGAAGACAGAGCTGAAGATCTCAATGACTTTTGCCTGGGAACAGACACCCTTCCTTTGCAAAAAAGTTTAGGCCTAAGCTGGGACCTAGAGAAAGACTGTTTTGTGTTTCAGGTTTCTTCAGCAGAGAAAGCCCTTTACAAGAAGAGGAATCCTATCCACTGTTAACAGTCTCTATGATCCTCTCGGGTTTGTAGCTCCTGTCACCATAAAAGGTAAGGCCTTAGTTCGTGAACTTTCAAGTGGGGAAAGTGAGTGGGATGCCTTACTTCCACAAGAGAGACTCCATGAGTGGGTCCAATGGAAAGAGTCTTTACAAGCCTTACAAGGTGTTACGTTCCTGTTTCATTGTCACCAGCCTGCAAAAGAGAACTGTATATATTTTCAGATGCATCTGTCATTGCAATAAGTAACGTTGCTTACTTGAATGTAAGTGATGCAGGAAATGTCTGCCATGTTGGATTTGTTATGGGAAAATCCAAACTGAGCCCTAGGCTGGCACATACAATTCCACGTCTAGAATTATGTGCAACTGTACTAGCGGTTGAACTGTATGAGCTAGTGAGAGATAATATAGACTTAAACCTAGACGCTGTGAAATTCTTTAGACAGTTAAACTGTCCTAGGCTATATCTGCAACACTACAAGGAGATTCTTCTAATATGTCTCCAGCGGGTGAATAGGATCAGACAGACAATACGTCCAGAGCAATGGTCCTATGTGCCCTCAGAATAAAATCCTGCAGATTATGCTACCAGGCCTACACAGAAAGCTTGCCTTCAGGACTCTACATGGTTCTCAGGCCCACCTTTTCTGTATCAGATGGCTGTAGATAACCCTGATGACACCAATGTTTACCCTTTAATGGAACCTGATGCTGATCCAGAAATTAGATCAGAAGCAGTAAGCTTCAGTACTAAAGCCTTTGACACTAGACTGAGACCTCATAGTTTTGAAAGATTTTCTGACTGGAAGAGACTAGGCAGGGTTATTGCAAGATTAATCCATGTTTCCAAAAGCTTCTAGAAGAAAACCTATGCTGATCTACCTGGAAGCTGGGGAGCTTTCCAGCCGAGTTGATTTGCTCAGATAGAGGTACTAACTTTGTAGGAGCATGCAAGGAGCTGCATATGTGCACAAATGATGCAGAACTTCAAGATTATCGTCAAGACAAAGGATGCACATGGGTCTTTAACATTCCACACTTATCTCACATGGGAGGTGTTTGGGAGAGATTAATAGGTGTAGCTAGGTGCATTTTAGATGCAATGTTATTCCAAGTTAAACCTACTCGTTTGACTCATGAGACTTTGGAAGAAGTATCCAGCACCTTTTGTAGTTTTTCTGAGTGCAAAAAGTTTATTCCAACGTAGAAAAAATTACAGCATCATAAAATCCATTAGAATCTCCACTCCAAGTCCAGTCAACATGTTTTGAACAGTTTAGTTCTTAATCATGACTATTAGTGGGCTGGGGACTTTAGTAGAACAGAACTTCATGTAAAGCAATGGAAACAAGTCCAGTGTCTGGCTGACCCGTTTTGGAAGAGATGGAGGAGAGATTACCTGTTTACCTTACAAAGTCGCAGGAAATGGACTAAGACCAGTCCCAACGTTAAAGATGCAGACGTTGTGTTATTGAAAAATAGCCATAAGAATAAGAATTAGGACAACAGAAATTAAGCTATGCAAACACATCAATAAGAAAAATTAATAAAATAGAGGAATATATTATCATAGCACACTGTCCGTATTACACTCTAAATATGATAAATAATGAGCACCTTAAGAATGTCTAATCCTATAATGAAAAACAAAAAAAATCGCATTAGGGACTAGTGTTGAGCACTAATATTCGAATAGCGAATTTTAATCGTGGATATTGCCACTTCGATAATTCAAGAATAATTAGAATATATTGCTATATATTAGTTTTTTGAATATTCGTCATTTTTCATCATCCATATGAAGTGAACACTGAACAGTACACGTGATTCCTCCCTTTTTAGGGTGTCTGGTTCTCAAAAAAACTGTTCATATCTGTCTGGGCTCCCTAGGATTTCAGTTAGCTCCAGTCAGTGCCCGTTGCCATGCGCATGGAGCATCCCCATCACCATAGGAACACCTTGGGGTTAGAATATACCATTGGATCTGAGTTTTCACAATCTCACAACAGCGAATAGTCTTGTCATAAGACTATGCAACCAATAGAGGGCGCTGTTCATGAGTTATGAACAGCACCCTCTATTGGTTGAATAGTCTTATGACAAGACTATGAAACCAATAGAAGGCGTTGTTCATAACTCATGAACAGAGCCCTCTATTGGTTGCATAGTCTTATGACAAGACTATTCTCTGTTGTGAGATCATCTCACAACAGTGAATAGTCTTGTCATAAGACTATGAAAATAAGTATACCACTTCAAAAGAAGTATACCACAAGCTCATAACTAACATAAATGTGCCCTCCAGCAGGGAGTCTAAGTATTTCTGATAAAGTACATTTTACATTTTATGATTTTAATTTATGTATAAAATGAACATTTAAATCTATTTCCATATATGATGGAGACAAAATATGCAGACCTTTACATTTACATGTCTATGTGTCTCTCAACAAGAATGTGCACAATCATCATGGACTACATGTGCAGCACAATCCGGTGCACATTTTTACTATCACTTTCTTCTTTTTGGGGATACCTCCCCTTAGATGACGCGATCCCCCCTTTAAAACTTACACTGAATTCATATACTGCAGGCCTCTGAGAAAGAAGCATTGCACTTTGAAACTCGTCTGGTACCCCTGTAGTATACAAATAATGAACCTGTTCAAGTATTCCTTATAAGTCTATAACAAAGACCGAGCATCAAACTCAGGCTAACCCGATTCATTGACACAGCAAGACACCCGGCATCCCCGCATCCATTTGGAGGACAAGACATTGCTGAAGCTCCGCTCACGTGGGACAACACACTACGAGCTGGTGAGCACAGCAGGAAAACTTAAGACTGAGCATCAAACTAAGCCTAACCCGATTTATTGATATAGTGAGCCGCCTGGCATCTCAGCATCAATTCAGAGGACAAGACACTGCTGAAGCTCCGGCTCACATGGGATGCCATGCTACGAGCTGGCGAGCACAGCAGGGAAACTATAGACATCGCTGATGACAAATTTGGATGGATAACATAGCAATATAAACGGCACGGACAGTAATATTCACATAGTATCCCAATTCCTTCTTTCTCTTTTTATATAAAGCGATACATTAATTATTGGATACATGACTCTCAGACAAATATATCATTTATATAGCAGACATTGATAAGGAACAATATCTCCATGTTGCTTAAACAGGAACTGATTAAACCATTATCTGAACCAGTATTCAGAACTTTTTTTTGCAAATAACAGAGGACCGTGCTACTTAATATCTGCTAATGATGAATTAATATCAATTATCAACTGGTCTATATCCTCTCAATTGAGATAAATATGCCAATTTTTGGACATAAATTAAAGGATTATTACTCCATAGATATTGGAGGACTGAATTATTAATCTTTTATGAAACAAATGCTACACATGTATTGTTTTATGTTGTATTTTTATATTTGCATGTTTTAATAATTCATATTTGATCCAATTCATGTTTTTATATATTGTTTTAATTGATCAACTAATAGAACTAGTTTATAACCATTTGTCATATTGATGTTTGACGAATACTCCAATAAGTTTGTAAATTGCACCCAAATACGCTGTAATCATTTTATACAGCTCTAGATATTGTGGTGCCCCCCATATCTACTAAATATATAAATGTGCCATACAAAAAATATGGTCAAAACTTTTCCATGTCATATGCCCTCAAAAGACAAGAGGGCACTGCTTCAGACTGGAGAAAAAAAAGTTTAGTCTCCAGAAATGTCAACTAGTGATGATCGAGCACCAAAGTATTCGAGTGTTCGGCCGGAACACATTGCTATATTCGTGTGCTCGGCCGAGCACCCGAGTATAATGGAAGTCAATGGGAGACAACCAGGCACCCCCTGCTCTGAAGAGGGGAGGGTGCCTGGTCTATTGGAAAAGGTGGAAAAGGTCAGAAAGTGACAGAAACGCCACCGAAATGGATCAGGAACAGCATGGGGACAATGTCTGGATGCATCTTGGACTCCCAGGTCGCTGTTGGGAACTATGTTGTCCGAGTTGAACGCCACTTTTACAGACGGACAAAAATACGCACAACCTTCCCCCCCAAAAAAAAAAAGTATCTATCTCACCGGAAAAATTGTTAGGAAACATTGTTTCCTGTATATTCAATTGTATATAAAATGCAAGTGCTGCCACCAAAAATTACAAGCAAGAGGCACTCCGAAACAGCCTGTATATCACATAATGGAGGGCCTCATTCACGTTGGGGTACAATTTTCCAGGTAGTGGGACTCCTACACTCATAAAGCCTATGCACTAAGTGAAAGGGCTGCCAAAAATTACAAGGAACCAGCACTCCAATAAACCCTTCATTACACATAAAGGAGGGCACCATACACACCCTTGAAAAATTATGATTGGTGGCCTGCTGGTGACCCTCAAAAAGATTTGGAGTAAGGGCCTGCTAGTGATCCTCTAAAATATTAGGGGCGGGGGTCTGCTGGTGAGCTGACGCTCTAAAACATTATATGCTAGTGCCTGCAGGTTAGCTAACGTTCTAAAACATTATATGCGAGTGCATGCTTTTCAGCTGACCCTATAAAAAAATATGAGTTGAGGGTCTGCAGTTGAGCTGACCCATAAAAAAATTTGAGTTGAGGGCCTGCAGTTTAGCTGACCCTATAAAAAAAATGAGAGTGGAGGGAATATATACAATCTGGAGGAGGAGGGAGAGAAAACAAGATTCAACCATATACTCTTTTTTGTGGTGGAAAAGGTGCATGGGAATACACTACAGTAGATTGAGTACATTATAAATGATAGATTGAAATTTCCTTTATGTTCATCATCAGCTTAGCTCAGCTCTGGTGGAGCTTATCTGTTATAATGCCACCAGCAGCACTAACTACATGCTCAGACAAAATGCTGGTGACAGGGCAGGCCAGCACCTCCAAGGTGTAGAGCGCAAGTTTGTGTCACATGTCCAGTTTGGACACCCAGTAGTTGTAAGGCAATGAGGGATCATTTAGGACGCTGTCATGGTCTGCTATGTATTCCTTCACCATCTTCCAAAACTTTTCCCTCCTTGTAGCACTAGGCCGCGCTTCAGGGTAAGGTTGCTGGTGGGGTGTCATGAAAGTGTCCCATACCTTGGAGAGTGTTGCTCTGCCTTTGTTGGAACTGCTGTGTGCTCCCTTTTTCTCCCTTCCTCGGTTGCCTAAGAAATTACGGACTCTGCCGGCTGCGTTCTCAGGTGGAAAATTTTGGAACAATCTCTCAACAAGTACCTTCTGGTATTGCACCGTTTTACTCGTCCTCTCCACCACAGGAATGAGAGATGAGAAATTCTCTTTGTAGCAGGGGTCAAGAAGGGTGAACACCCATTAATCTGTGTTATCTAAAATTCGTATAACGCGAGGGTTGCGGGAAAGGCAGCCTAACATGAAGTTAGCCATGTGTGCCAGAGTACCAACAGGCAAGCAGTCGAAGTCGACATCAGGATGACTATCCACCTCCTCATCCTCCTCTTCTACCCATCCACGCTGAACAGATGGAATTAAAGTTCCATGGGTACTACCCTCTGTAGCAGATGTAACTGTCTACAACTCCTTTTCATGGTCCAATTCATGCTGAGAAGATGAACTGAGGGTGGTCTGGCTATCACCCTGTGTAATGTTCTCCCCCATTTCCTCATCTGCCACATTAAGAGCATCCTCCTTGATTGTGAGCAGCGATCGTTTGAGTAGACACAGCAGAGGGATGGTTACTCTGATAATAGTGTTATCGCCACTAACAATCTGTGTGGATTCATCAAAGTTTTTCAAAACCTCACAGAGGTCTGATGTCAATGCCCACTCCTCGCTTGTCAATAGTGGCAGTTGACTCGAAAGGCAACGTTCATGTTGCAACTGCTATTCCACAACTGCCCTCTGCTGCTCACAAAACCTGGCCAACATGAAGAATGTAGAGTTCCAGCGTGTGCTCATATCACACAACAGTCGGTGAGCTGGAAGTCGCAAGCGCTGCTGCAGCGTTGACAGACCGGCTGAAGCTGTGGACGACTTGCGGAAATAAGCACACACACGGCATGACTTCACTAGTAGCTCTTGCAAATTGTGGTAGGTTTTAATAAATCGCCGAACCCCTAAGTTTAAGACGTGGGCTAGGCATGGGATTTGTGTCAGGTTGCTGAGCTCCAAAGCCGCCACCAAGTTACGGCCATTGTCAGACATAACTATGCCTGGTTGTAGGTTGAGTGGCGAGAGCCACAGCTCGGTCTGGTCCCTTATCCCCTGCCACAGCTCTGCGGCGGTGTGCTGTTTGTCCCCTAAGAAGATCAGTTTCAGCAGTGCTACACTGCTTCCAGCTAGTGACTGATGTCTGACTGCTGCTGTAGGTGGAGGAGGAGGCGGCGGAGGAGGAGAAGTAGGGGTTGGAGCCAGTAACATAGCTGCTTCCGGAGACCCTGATGGACGTTGGGCCCGCAATCCTGGGCGTGGGTAGCACCTGTGCCATCCCTGGGTACGACTCACTCCCGGCCTCCACAACATTCAGCCAGTGTGGGGTCAGGGAAATGTAGCGTCCCTTGTCACCTGCACTTTTCCATGTGTCCGTGGTGAATTGGTCAGGGCACGGGTGATGTTCTGGGACACATGCTGGTGTAAGGCGGGCATGGAACACCGTGAAAAATAGTGGTGGCTGGGGACGGCCACCGTCATCAGGTTGCGGAAGGCCTCAGTGTCCAGAAGCATAACTGGCAACATTTCAAGGGCCAGTAATTTCGAAAGTTGCTCATTTAGTGCTATTGCCTGTGGGTGGGAGGGTGGTTATTGGCGCTTGCATTCAAATGCCTCTGTTATCGACATTTGGATGCTGTGCTGGGACAAGAAAGTGGTGTTGTAGCTGAAGGTTCATGGGAAGGTCCAGGTGAAGGGCCAGAGGCATCCGGACCTGTGCCTTCGACAGGGGATTGGCCAGCAGTGCGTAACACAGGGGTAGAGGAGGCAGTGGTGTGACCCTCAGATCCAGATTGTGGACCCAGGCGTTAAGCCCACTTGTTAGGGTCCTTGGACGCCATCTGGCGGATCATACTGGTGGTGGTGAAGTTGCTAGTGTTCACACCCCGGCTCATTTTGTTACTGCACAGGTTGCAAACTATCACTCTTTTGTCGTCTGCACTTTCCTCAAAAAAGCGCCATACTGCGGAACACCTACCCCATGGCAAGGTAGCTTAATGCATGGGGTGCTCGGTGTAACGGTTACGGGTCTGTTTGGTGTGGGCTGACGTCTCTCTTTTGCAACCCAGCTTCCAGACTGTTGCGTTGTTGTGGATCCCTCCTCCTCTGTACTGCTGCCCTCGCTCGTCTTTTTACCTTCCCATGTTGGGTCAGTGACCTCATCATTCACCACCTCCTCTTCTACTTCCTCAATCTGCTCATCCTCCTGAAGGCTCCAGAGGTTGGGAATCATATTACAATATCTCAGGTCCCTCTTCAAGCGTGCTGGGCGAGAGGGCCAAACCTGATAGTGGCGCTGGAAAAAGCTCCTCAGAATTTCCGAGTGTGGGATCACTCGTTTGGCACGCCTCTCCATGGTGGGAGGATCAGAGTGAGTATTCGGTTGACCACACTCTTGGCTACAAAGACTGGACCTGGCGGAAGAGAGGGTGGTACTTTACCGACTGGAAGTATCATCTTCAGCAATCCAACCGACCAACTATTCGCACTGGTCCGACTTGGACAGTGTTGTCCTGCGCCGCCCAGCTAAGTTGGACATGAAGCTGGCTATGGTGGTTGTTTTTTTTTTTTTTCTGGTGCACTGGCAGCAGGCACATTTCCATTGCACCCAGGGACATGGCCTCTGCGTGCACCATCAGCATCACGCCCACTTCACCATCCCTTAATGCTAGCCTTTTTAATTTCAATGGTTTTGTCACTAGATGTGGTGCAGATTGTTTTACTGTGCGCTAAAGACAAAGTTTTCGGATTCAGGACAGTATATGTCACAGAAACCAACAGAATATGGACACTATATTAGTCCCAAATTATTGGAATTTGTAATACAGACACTGTTTGCAGATGTTCTGCAGTATTGGTTAAATAACAACACAGATTATGGACACTAGATGTGGCCCAGATTATTGGAATTTGTAATACATACACTGTATGAAGATGTTCTACAGTATTGGTTAATGAACACCACAGATTATGGACACTAGATGTGGCCCAGATTATTGGAATTTGTAATACAGACACTGTATGCAGATGTTCTACAGTATTGGTTACAAAACACCACAAATTATGGACACTGTATGTGGCCCAGAATATTAAAGACACAGTCTGCAGATGATGTACAGTATATGTCCCTAATTGGTATAAAAAAAAAACTTGCTGTTGCAAAACACACAGAGTAGTCCCTAAAAGGACTTTAGGGTCTTTGAAAAGCTTTTGCTAGCAAAAACTGCAAATGTCTCTCCTACGCTATCTGTCCCTTCCCATGCACTGTCCCTGAGACTGCAGCAGGAAAATAGATTGCTGCTCTAAAACACACACACACAGTAGTCCTTAAAAGGACTTTTGGGTCTTGGAAAAGCTTTTTCTGAATAAAAACTGTGAAAATCACTCCCTACTCTGACTTTCCCTTTCTACGCTCTACTCTCCCTGTATATAGCACCCGATGACGCATTCTGGTCAGCCAATCACTGTAATGCCATCATCCAAGATGGCTTCTGGCATTACAGTGAGGGCAGTACTGGCTGCTTAAAAACCACGAAACGTGCAGGGCAGAGACTCGAGCATTTTGCTCAAGAACAGATATTCGGCCGAGCATGCTCGCTTATCACTAGCGTCAACGCTTTTTTACTGTAAGAACTGTGAATCTGTGGAATAGACTACCTATGCACAGCAGGAAAAGTGTGCAGTTTTAAAAGTATTTAGATTAATTCTTAAAAGTAAATGACATTAATGCTTATGAAAATGTGTAGAAATCTGAGTCTCGCTTTTTTCTGGGATTCACGTCCGCACCTATCCCTTGGTTTGACATGTCTTTTTTCATCCATATTAACTATGTAACTATTTGGTTAATAACATGGGAATAAAAATGGCATTATAGTGGTATTTCTTTCACTGTAACAACCTGATATAGGACTGTAAAATGCAAAGCATTTAATAACATGGGCATAAAAATGGTGTTATTGCAGTATTACTTTTACTGTATCTATACATTATCTTACAGTAATATGCAATGCGTCTAATAACATGGGTATAAACATGGTGTTATTGCAGTATTGCTTTTACTGTATCTATGTGTTATCTTGCAGTAATATGCAACTAGTTTAATAGCACTGGCATGAAATTGGCATTATTCTGGTATTGCTTTTGTTGTAAATATCCGTTACCTTGCAGTAATATGCAACACATTTAATAACACAGATATAAAAATGGAGTTATTGCAGTATTGCTTTTGTTGTAACAACCTGTTAGCTTGCAGTAACATACAACACATTGAGTAACGTTGGTATAGTGCACTGAAATGACCAATAAAACTGTAATTAAAATTAAATTATTTTTGGTATTCCAAAAAAATGTGCAATTTCTAAGCATTTGGAGCACAATGTATGTTATTGAGATGCTGGCAATAAGCCTCGGAACTGTAGAAACTTGAGATTAAAAAAAAGCTGTCTATTCATATACACAAAAAATTAGTTTCTTTTTCTTGTAGGAATTTTCGTAATGTAGAACTAGTTGCTTGCAGCTGTATTAGACACATAACTCTGAGTGACTTGTCCCTTGCTCCTTCAATCTCTCTATATGCTTTCCTTGATCAAAGTCCCTAAAATATACCCAATTATATCTAATTATTCTCCCCTATTCTCTCCTAATAGTGTCCCTGTCACATTATATTAGTGGCTTGTGTGTAATAGCTTTGTGTCAGATACTGAGCAAACAGAAACACAAGGGGGGGTCAGTCAGCACTTCCCTGTATGCAGGTGCACGTAGCTGTGGCAATTATACATACAGATACTGAGCAAACCTTATTGTGGATGCAAATAAGGGGGGACATGGTGTCATGAACCCTCTATTTTTGCATGCTCAATATTGTATATGTGTGCAGTACTTACCTGGGTTACAGATGCAGTTGTTGAAGTCTGAGAGTCCATGAGGATTGGATGAAGAGGCTGATTGGAGAATCCATTAACTGCCATCTCGGGGCACCTGCAAAAGAGAACAGCGGTTGGAAGCTGCTCAGGTTCGTCTGGACCTAGGAAGAAACCTCCTCCCACCCCCCTGGTAACATATGTTGCGGTGTTGTTTGGGTAATAGTCGCTCTTTGAGCGGACTAGGTATTTACAGTTAATAGGTGTGGGCAACTATTCTTTGGTTTAAATGGATGGAGTATTTTTAGTTGGTTATTAATTTAACTCAAGGTAAAATAAACACCGTGGCCAATTATCTACCAATCTAAAATAAATAAACAGTTTATCAATTCTAATTCTGCTGGTGTATGGGTAAATATGACACCATGCTACAAGACATCCTTCAAGACATAAGCTGACCACAGAATGTTGATTATTCTTTCTCTGCAGAAGGATTGCCTGCCAACTGCCCTCTGATTGGCTGACCAGGCTGTCTTTCACCCTCTGAGCCAGTCAGGGGAATCCCTACTGAACACTCACTCCCAGTCATTAGATCCTCTGTCTTCTTCCTGCCTTCTGGTTTTCTTTGCCAATTACGACAGTAAAATCGCGCTGGGCGTTTTTATGCTATTTTCCAAAGAGAATCGTGAAAACTTAGGCTTTGTTTTGCAGACAAATGTTTGTAAAAATTCTTAACAAATCCGACTTGATTAGAATGGATTTGCTCACCTTTAATTCAGACCAAATTAAAGCTGATGGGCGATTTGATCAAATCAGACCTAAAATAAATTTTGTGACATTTGTTCATCTCTACCTAATAGGTTAAATAATTTTTGGATTGTCCAGCCATATGTCATATATAATGCCATATATAACTTCATTTCAGTAGAAAAATAAAAGTGCTAAATTCTAGAGATAAAACATTTAGTTCTACAAGTATACCCACAAGTATTCTTTTTAACAAGAAATAAATTTGTCAGAAAATGTTGGCGCCCCAAGGCACCCATTTAAATTATTGCCTGTGGGGGGGGCAGAGCTTGGAGCCCATGCTGAGCAGAAGCAGATAAGCACAGCTCTCTACTTATTTCTGCTAAAGCAACTACTTATAGCAACCTACAATTGTCAGATCACATCTAAAACCCATAAGAAGCAAGCAAGAATCTGTGGGAACAGATTAATCAAGGATTTATTAAATACAGTTGGAGAAAACAGCTTAGAAATCCTGCTGCGCAAAGAGAGGTGACGGCACGAACGGCTGCAGCATAAGATAGGCGGGTCGAGCACAGGAAACAACAGTGCCAGCATATTTGAGGACACAGGCCTGCGTCTGACAAAGCAACATTCCGGAGCTGCACGAGAATGAAGCGGGAACATCCTGATCCCTTTGTGTGTGCGGCGGCAGCGTGAAGGAGAGCTCGGACCTCAGACATAGGAGTATAAGAGTCTGCAGCCCCCGACCGGGAGACTCTGCGGGTGCACGTTCTATGTCAGCGGAGTGGGGGAGATACCGGAGCCCTTAGTAGCAACTGCCTAACAAAGAGGGAGATCCCCAACATCACCAAATTACTCCCACAAATCCAGAGGCCCATCGACGTGAGGCGGAAAGTGCAGCAACAACATAATAGGAGCAGGAACTGCACTAATAACGGCCGACATCTTGAGGACAGCAGACCCATATACAGCAGCTGCAGAAACCTCAACTGGTAGGACTGTGGGGCTTTTCTTAACTGGGGGAGACTGCTGCTTGATAAATAATCCACCGTCATGTTATTAATACAAATTAAGCAACACGGTGAATAAGGGCCATAAGGGACGTATTTTGACACTAAAACTGCCTCACAAGAACTAAAACTCTAAAAGCCAACAAGACTGTACAAATACAATCCCATTCACAACTTTTTGGGATGCAACAACAACAGAGACAAAGCCATCTGTACCACACCAGAGGCATAATCAATACAGAGAGCTGGCAAACTCCAAAAAAGAACTCACATTACTTCAAAGATTAAACAGTTGAAGGTCATCCTGACTTGTACAACATGCAAAACTCTCAAAAAAAAAAGACAAGGGGATCCAAATCAAAGGGCCTTAAACCCATTAACAACAAATTTTAAGCTATCGAAAACCTTGAGGATAACATGGACAAAGGTATACTATCAGATAACTCCTCAGATACGTCAAGTCCCCTAAAACAGAGAGCAAGGAAAAAATCCTCAAGCAACTCCTTAAATGGGGAAGCTCAACCGCTAATACCAGATCAAGACAATGTTGCAATAGATTCTGGCCCTGCGGTGGACTTAAACTCTATTACCGCTACTGATAAAACAGCATCAGAGTCCTTTATTAAAGAAACAATACTATTACTACATAAATCCTTCACAAAAAAAATTAATAACGCTTTATTAACAACCAATTCCAAGCTGGAAAAAGTAGAATCCAGAATAACACGTCAAAAATAAAATGGAACAGATTTGTAAATCGCATAATGACATAGCTGACACCATTAACTGCAACTCAGATGAAATTCAAAAACTCCAGCTTAAACTTGCTGGAAGACAAGGAAGACCGTAACAGGAGGAACAAATTGAAATTTAGAGGAATCCCTTAAAATGTCTCTCCTGCGGAACTCATACCATATCTACAAAAACTGTTGGGGCTGGTATTGCCGGACTGTTCCACACATGACTTAGAGATAGACAGAGCCCACCGCCTGCCGAAGCCGAGAGGTTTGGACCCATCAATACCAAGAGGCACTATTGCCAGAATACATTTTTACAGGATCAAAGAAAATTTTTCACAAGAGTTTAGAAAAACCAAGCACCTCCTGGAGGAATTTAATAATATTCAAGTATACACTGACCCTTCAGAATTCACAATTCAGCAGCGGAAAAAATACCAATCAGTGAGTAATGCGCTACGAAAACATAATATTACCTATAGAAGGGGCTTTGTTATATTCTAGCAATACAACCATTAGGAACCCAGCTCTAAGTTTTAATCGCAATGCGAATAATATAACCTGTATTATATCGCATTGGGATTACAACTTAGATCTGAGTTCCTAATGGTTGTATTGCTAGAATATAACGAAGATTGAGAATATAGCGCTATATTCTCAAACTTCGTTATATTCTAGCAATAAAACCATTAGTAACTCAGATCTAGGTTGAATTCGCAATGCGATTAATATAACCTGTATTAATCGCATTGCGATTACAACTTAAATCTGAGTTCCTAATGGTTGTATTGCTAAAATATAACAAAGATTGAGAATTTAGCGCTATATTCTCAATCTTTGTTATATTCTAGCAATACAACCATTAGGAACTCAGATCTAAATTGTAATCCCAATGTGATTAATACAGGTTATATTAATCACATTGTGATTACAACTACTAACACTCCAGCTTCAGAATGAATCTAAGATGGATGCCGTCCTTGCTTTATGATAGGAGGTGGGAGGGTCTGGGAGGGAGACTGATGTACTAGCCCTAAAAAGGGCTTTTTGGGGTGCTGTCAGGACGCTGTCCTTACAGCAGAGATCTGATGAGTCTTTCTGATTTAGCGCTATATTCTCAAGCTTTGTTATATATTTCTAGCAATACAACCATTAGGAACCCAGCTCTAAATTGAATTCGCAATGCGATTAATATAACCTGCATTAATTGCATTGTGAATTTAACTTAGAGCTGGGTTCCTAATGGTTGTATTACTAGAATATAACGAAGATTGAATTCTCAATCTTCGTTATATTCTAGCAATACAACCATTAGGAACTCAGCTCTAAGTTGTAATCGCAATGCGAATAATACTTACAATTATTAATCGCTTTGCGAATCCATTTGATGCCTCTATTTGATTGTATATGACGGTTGACTATGACTACCACCAATGTTCTGCTGCCTCCAAGGCAAGATATCTGAACCCCCCAGGGGCCATTTGGGCGTTTTTGATAGAAAATGCATATGCGTTTTAATCATTTTTTTATTTTTTATTTTATTTTTTTGTGTATTTTGCCACATTTGGTTGCATATTTACATTTGGTATAGGCAAATATGATAGTCTAGAATTCAGTGTTTCCCAACCAGTGTGCCTCCAGCTTTTGCTAAACTACCACTCCCAGCATTCCCGGACAGCCTTTGGCTGTGCAGGCATGCTGGGAGTTGTAGTTTCGCAACAGCTGGAGGCACACTGGTTGGGAAACATAGGTCTAGATCATTACTCTGCCCAAATCTATATTCAGCTACATGGCTTAGAAAATATGCTGTCAAACAATGATCCTAGGTTTTGGTATAGACACATGATCTAGACTACCATATTTGCGTATACCAAATGTAAATATGCAACCAAATGTGGCAAAATACACAAAAAAAATAAAATAAAAAAATTATAAAAACGCAGATGCATTTTTGATGTGTTTTTGATGCATTTTCTATCAAAAACGCCCAAATGGCCCCTGGGGGGTTCAGATATCTTACTTTGGAGGCAGCAGAACGTTGGTGGTAGTCATAGTCAACCGTCATATACAATCAAATAGAGGAATCAAATGTATTCGCAAAGCGATTAATAATTGTAAGTATTATTCGCATTGCGATTACAACTTAGAGCTGAGTTCCTAATGGTTGTATTGCTAGAATATAACGTATATTATAGCAATACAACAACCATTAGGAACTTAGCTCTGAGTTGAATTTGCAATGCGATTAATGCAGGTTATATTAATCGCATTGCGAATTAAACTTAGATCTGAGTTCCTAATGGTTGTTGTATTGCTAGAATATAACGAAGATTGAGAATATAGTGCTATATTCGTTATCTTCATTATATTCTAGCAATACAGCCATTAGGAACTCAGATCTAAGCTGTAATCACAATGCGAATTATACAGGTTATATTAATCGCATTGTGATTTACAATTACTAACACTGCAGCTTCAGAATGAATCTAAGATGGATTCTGTCCTTGCGTTTAGATAGGAGGTGGGAGGGTCTGGGAGGGAGGGTATTCTGATTGGCTAGAATGTGTCTGCTGACTGTGAGGTACAGGGTCAAAGTTTGATCAATGATAAAGTATACGGGCGAACGCGAACATCGCATGTGTTCGCCCGTCGCGGCGGACGCGAACAAGCTATGTTCGCCGGCGAATAGCTCGGGACATCTCTACACCTGACTAGTTTGTCTGTCTTAGAGGCTGGTTTTAATCAGAGTGAGTATAAAACCGCAATTGCATTCATAGTGCTTGTAAGTGACCATCTGGCTCCATGAGGAGTACATAGTGGGCTCAGCATGCATGTTGGTACCTGCATCCCTGGATCTAATGGAGGCTGTTATAGCACCAGAAAGAATTAATAAGTAAGGTTGATTGCAGCATGCATGCTGGGCCCGCACTCCCTGTATTTTATGTGGCTGTCATGGCCCACAACAGGTAGGATTTAGCGTTAGGACCACTCATGAGGCGGCCTTGGCGTGGCGAATGGCCTATTACCTTTTGATCAAAATGTACACTAACGACCTCTTATAGCTTCTATCATAGAGGCAGGGCAGAGTTCTGGCTGCAGAGTGCTGTTGTATCTTTTTGTTTGTATATATATATATATATTGGAATAAAGTTGTTTGCGTTAAGTAAATGATGACAAGAAAAAGATACCTAACTTGTCAATGGATTTTAACGGCTTTTGTCACGAGATAACCAAGATACCACTGTGCCATGTGTCACGAGAGTCAATTTTAGCTCATCTACATCTGTATATTTGGTACTTTACATGCATTGGAAGAATAATAGTCAACTAATATCCATATTTCTGCTCCTTGATGAAAATCTAAATGGAACACTACAACGGAGTCTAAGATTTATACTAGTTTCTTGTCACAATAAAAGCACTTCATCTAATATATAAATATAAAGCAAAGTGCATGTGTGTATGTATATCCGCTAAAGGAATCTGCACCATCACATTTACAATCACAAACTTTGGCAGGTTTTAGACGGGGTCTCAGCTCTCTTAAAAGCCCAGCCCCCCCCCCATGCCCCTGACCCGGTTAGGCCATGCCCCCTCCCACTCTACAACCAACGGGGATTGAAAAAATTAAGTTAAAAATCAACTTCTGCCAGCTGGAGGGGTGGGAGGGAGGTTGACTTTCTCACTGCAGCTCACGCTCAGACAGCACAGTGCTGTTGCCTGAGAGTGAGCTGTTCAAAAGGCCATCCCTGTGTCCGTCCAGGCCCTGCTCCGGATGGAGGACAGGGAGTCTTAAAACAGGACTGTCTGGCCTAAAATCGGACCTCTGGCCACCCTAAGGGCAGGCTGCTGTGGAGGTCACAGTTAAGGGGATGTTCCACTATGGAGGTCAGTGTTAAGGGGCAGATTGCTGCAGAGGCCACTGTTAAGGGGACGGGGTGTTGTTGAAATCACTGTTAAGGAGATGGGGTACTGTGGAGTTCACTGTTAAGGGGGTAGGATGCTGCGGAGGTCACTGTTAAGGGGGCGGGCTTATGTGGAGGTCACTGTTAAAGGGGTGGACTCCTGTGCAGGTCACTGTCAGGGGGTGGGTTGCTGTGAAGCTCACTGTTAAAGGGGTGAGCTGCTGTGAATGTCCAAGTTAAGGGGGTGGACTGCTGTGGAGGTCCCGTTTTAAGGAGGCAGGGCACTGTGGGAGGGTCAGTGTTAAGGGGTGGATGGCTGTGGAGTTCATTGTTAAGGGGGTGGGTGCTGTTCAGGTCACTCCTATGAGGGATACTGTCGATATCTTTTAACGACACACAGAAACATTAAATGAGATAGATGAAATATACCCATACGAAGCCGGGTCCTTCTGCTGGTATGATTATGTAGTACAAATAATATGTTTTATACATTTTGTTTTATATTCATAGTGATTAACAGGGAAGTAAAACAATATCTTGATAATTTCAGTATCCACATGAGTTTAGCACTATTAGTCATTTTACTATGTTCATGAGTAATGTATATACTGTAATTTATCAGCGTGTGTACTTTGTGTTTGTAAATATGTCACTGTGTGAATAATATAATACTTATTCATTATATTTATTGATGTGTATAAATTATTGCAGCACAATATTGGCTGTTAATAGTAATAATAATCTAAGAAAACCATCAATGCGAAATGCATTTTTCTCTACCAAACTTTACGGTGCATTTTAAGCTTTTTTTTTTGTTTTGGTGTAGAACTAAATAAATAAATACATACAATTGAATAGTTTCTGTCATTCTGTAGAACAAAGCAGTTGGCTCTAGAAGTATTTGGACTGTGACAGAATTTCATAATAGTTTCACAATTTAGCCTCTGTACACCATCACTTGGTTTTATAGACTTTCAGAGTATATGCAAAGGATACAACAAACATATTGTGCAGTGACCAGGCTGCAGGGGCTTACATGTGGGTAGCTGGATTGGTGTAGTAGTAGTTGTTGGTTCTGAAGCTCCCTGGGCTGCCATGCAATGATAGGAAGGGCATGTCAGTTCTTCACTTCGAGCACACTCCAGTTCTGGGGTCCTCCTGCCTGATGCTGGTCAAGATACCCTTGGTCTTGCTGGTTTTACGGTGCAAGGCAAGGTCCCTGTTGTATTGATACCAACACTACAGTGTAATAGTAGTGCAGAAAGCAATCATGATGCAGTTGTGCAACAGAACACTTCTTTACTGAATAATTAAAATGCAAACAGATCAGGGCAGTTCTTATTTTACCATGGACCAGCAGTTGAATCACAGAATGCACTTTTATAGATGTTACAGGTCTCATGACTGTACAGGTATTAATAGCCACACACCAATGTTAAAAATGCACAGCACCTGAATAATTAAAATAAATATTCTTTATTCATTTCTTACCAAATGATAATAAGCAGTTTTAAAATCAGCAGCAGCATCATATACAAAGAAGAGAGCCACAATATATGTCACATATCAATGAAAAAAATCCCAATAGTGAACATAGCATTGTAGTATAGTTCCACCCTTGAAAGGGATTAGAAAACAATATTAATTCCTGAATAGTGCTAGCCAATGTATGTAACCATATGTAAGGGGGAGCAAAACACATTACCACACTAAATAGTATCAAAGTGCCTAGTGCAATAAATAACATAAAACGATCATATATATAAAAGAAATTATCCAGACCAACATGGCTCAAACCCCAACACATGTCTCGCAAGTTGCTTCCTCAACGTAGTAATAGGCCAAAAGGTGTCTCTTCCTCAATCTGCAATTGACTAGTTGACTCTGACATAAACATTGAGATTTGGGATGTTTTATATAATACAATACAACCAGAAGGACTTTTCTTCCTCACAGCAGGCAAACTATTTTGCTTAATTCTTTGAACAAGTTGTGGTACTTACAGCACACTTCCACAATATCGACCTTGGGATGTGGTGATTCTCACAGGTGATCAATCTGCTTAAATGCATATCCAGGCACCAGAGGCTTCTCCTGGACACATGAGTCCTTTTTAGACAGTTATCTTTACTGGATTTTCCCTACGTCTCCTTTTCTTATATGGATTACTTCTGTAGATATTGTGGTTCAATTCTGGCTGGTACCTGGTTTAGGACAAGTACGTTGAATGCCAGCTCCACTTCTTTGCCTCAGTTGCCTTTGTTGTCATCAAGACACTGACTGATGAGAATGTTCTTTCATCAATTTATATAGAGGGTCACACCAGCCATATCTAGTGGAGGCTGTTAACTATGGCCTGTTATTACAATGTGAATACAGGAAATACAGCAAATGCATACATTACACAGAAAGATATTTTCTTTGTAGTATGCTGCGCCTCTGAGCAGGATGCTGCAAATGCATCAACCATTTTGAAATTATAAGCATTTTTGCACATTTTACAACAGTATTTGGATGAACTAATCTAATGTATTTACCATCAACTTGCATCTTGAAATAAATTCTTTGGATTTACATTAATGCAGGCATGTTTATTTTAGGTTTTGACAATAATATGGCCACCTCCTTGAGAGTTTTTCTGACCTGGCTAGATGTTATGTTTTGAAGGGATTTTGCTCTAAGAATTTTGCAAATACCCGCTTTAGTTTTATTCTATGTTTTCCCAGATTTTTAGAATGCATCAAATTGTTGATGTGTCCAACTTATAAAGTTTAATGGCTGCCTTCACTTTCTTTGACCCTTCTATAGACCTTATGTCCCATTAGCGGTTACGTAATGCAAATTCAACACTTGAAATTAATACCAGATTCTGTATTTCTTTAACTTGTCAAGTAATAATAAGATAACCACCAACATTGACCATGAAAATACTTATCAGATAATTGACCAATTACTCTTTAGTCTGTGAAAATAGATCAACTATGTAAAAATGGCTGCAATTCCTAAATAGCTAATGCAATATTTTTTGTTAAACACATTGAAGCAGAAAGTCTACACCTTACATATATTGATGATGATGATATTGTTTCAAATGTATTGTTATTGTGTATAGAAGCTAAGGTGTGAATATTCTAGCCAACCAGCATGGATATTTCACTGATACACATCTGTGTTTTAATGAAGTGCATACATTTATTGGCAGTCTAGTAGTACCCCTCATCAATACATTGAGTTACTACTTTAGACATTAGGTAAGACAGTTTCAGTTATATTTTTCTTCTGGTTCTTATATGTAAGAACCTGTTTTATTGGTAATAGTTATCTGATTATTTCTTTTTAATTTCTTTTTTTTTCTTTTTTGGGGTCACCTTTTGGAGCTTTAGCACAAATGAACAGTTTTCTATTAACATATGGTCACATGTTAATAACTAGTACTTTCAACTTACAATGATCATTCTGGAAAAAAATTGGTATGGTAACTAGAGGGGCCACAGTACACTATGTTGAAATTATTCACACAAGGTTCATTTTGCTACAGAAATAAAGGGGTCATTTATGACCATATATATGCCACTTATGTGGCGAATATCTGACACAGATTTCGTCACATGTCATGGTGCGGACGAATCTGCTACTTCTTCCCCGCTCACACCAGGTCTAAAAAAGTGGGCATGGCGTGGCCGGGAAAGGGGACAGGCAAGTAAGCCTGTCTCATTCATCATTTCTTACCACTGGTTTAGGCATAGAAATTGTCTAAATGTAAGACAGCTGGTGCCTCTACATAACTTTCGCGATTCCTCTCCAGCTATAAGGCTTATCAGGACAGGCATCTAAAATGTCGGTTTTAATAAATGTGCCACACAGTATTCCAAAAAATGGAAAAAAAAACAATGTTAATACCAAAGCTGTATATGAACACAATATGCAGAATGTGAGACCCAAATGCCTAATAATATGACAATTCATGTACTATATATATGTATTGCAAAAATTCCATAAGTATAATGGTGCCCAGTGATGTTCACACAATGACTATAATATGCGTAAAGTGTCTACTACTATCCCTGCTTAGGAATAGGCCTAGCTGTAACTTACCATCCATGGTTAGGTAACCATTATTGTTATAGAAATTATATAAACTTTATTCAGTAGTTTTCAGAGAATAAAGAAAATAAAGTCATGAATAAGATTACTACAGGAATAATGATGTGAAAATCAAACCATTATATATAATAGTAGGCAAATAAATATCATCATTTAAGACTATGCACATTCCTTTAGACCACAGGCTTTTATATCTAGATATTCATCTCTCAGAAAGTATTAGATTAATGGAGCACCTGGTGGGTCTCCTTCACTTGCGTTGAGGGAATGATAAATTTCTTTCAAATTCTGAAAGTCCGCATTGTGTGTATTCAAATTCAGACATTATATATGCAGAACACATTTCTTAATAAAATCGATAAAATAGTCTCATATAATGGAGCAAATACAAAAGAAGACATTTGATCATGGAAAAGTAACATATTAGTAAGAAACCAAACATGCAATGGGCAGTAGATCTGATGAGCTTTGGTTTAGTGATACATAGGCAACCACATCACTAGTAAGAATACAACTAAAGTTAGAGAACTGTTGCAACTCCTATGTGGAAGTAGGGTCCTATTCAAGAGCCATGTAGTCAAAGTACAGAAAGGTCAGTACAAAAATTCAAGATACTGTAGATCTGAACTAGAGATGAGCAAATCGATTCTGAAATGTAGTTATTCTACCAAATAAAAAATAAAAAAAATCAGACTCTAATTAATCCAAATTTAGTGTGATTTGATTCAGTTAACTTAAGGAGAGGAGGTGAGAGAAAGGAGACAGATTCACTTATTTCTAATCAATACACAAGTTGGTCCTCCAGAATCTTACTTGTCTAATTTTCGAGATTAGTGGTTATGCACCATTGGATCATAAATCAGCATTATATTTAAGTACATGAAACTTTAATAATCTTATTAGACAAAGGTGACACCTTGATCACCTCCAAGTAAACTTTCCATAGATTACAACTATACAATCTAATGTTCACAAAACTCCTCAGCCACCCCCCCCACCCCCCAAAAGAAAAAAAAAAAAAAAAAAAGTAGTGGGTTGCAGTTGCAGTATGTCTCTGTCTCCTTATCTCTTCTTTGGATCTCTGATTCTTCCTTTTTTTTGCCCTTCATGACTGAAATATTTCACTCTCACTTTTAAGTCTTTAGAGCAATGAGGGCAACATTATTGCTTTTGTTGCTCCTAAACTCCGCTCATTGCTGTGCCAAAGACATTTGGGAGACAATTATACTTTTTTTCACGTTTTCACTATTTTTACTATAACTGGAGCATCCAAATGAGCGCAGTTACTCCAGAAACCAGCCTTCTGTGGGGGATTTGTACAAGACACAGACATTAACAGTCTATTGACCATGCAGCTCTGCACTCTCAATGAGAGCTTTGAACCTAACTGAGGAGAAGGACTGATAAACAGCTTCTGTCTTCTTCTCTGGTCCCCCTATCTCACTGACAGCCAGTGACCCGACCAGCTCCTGCTAGAGTGCATGAGCTGTAATACAGAACTGTGCGGCACTCTTGGAATAAGTACAGCTCATCCCACGACCCCCTCATGGGGCCGCATGCTGCCCGTGCACCCCTGCTGTAGGTTGTTAATATGTGCTAAAAAAAATAATGTATGTAGTCTTCTTGTCCCTTTAAAGATATCTTCTGGCTGCCTCAAGCATTCTTGTGCTATGTCTTCTTTTTGTCCTATTGAACAGTGGAGATAAGAAATGAGTTGACATTGCTAAACAGAGGACAATCCAATTCTGCTAACTCAGAGACCACATACATAGCTTGGGTGACATCTAAGCCATGAAAACCGAGGAAGCATGGGCCTCTTCACTAACACTGTATTTGAAATGCTGGCTGAGCGCAATGGGTATTACTCTAAATTTTATAAATATTGTGTTGTGATATGTCAGATCATTTAAAAAATGTCTGATATTTTCAAATTATCCAAGTTATCAATAACTTGGGTAAGACTATACCGCATGCTTATGGGTATATCCTTATTTGCAAGAGCTGTGCAATACATATAGGTTGCCTTGTCATTTGCACTGTCAAATTCAGCATAACAACAGCTTATTCTACCAGCATTCTGCTGTAAATCAGACTATTTTGAAGCAAGACAGAAGCTGTTTCTGCATATGGTGACAATTGACGATTGTTAGTTTGAAGAAAAATATTTTATTCATGCATCATCTTTGTGTGATTTTCTTGATGTCCTCTTTTTCCATATTTAGACTGTCTTTAAAAAATCCTAGCAAATATGAATAAATAAAAAGTTCAATCCATTTTGTTCTCCTTGTTTTAGCAGTTTCCTTGATGATTCAATAATTCAGAGTCATGTTCTCTGCAGAGGCCTCACTGACACAAATTACACTTTACTGTATTCATGGGGATATCTTTCTGCAATATGCATAATCTTACATTCCCCTGATTTCCACTTACATTAAACATCTAAAGCAGGCATCCATCTATCTTCCAGGCTGCATTTGCACATCTTTCTTTTTTTCAAAGCTCTTAAAAGCATAATCCTATCCCCACAAGGTAGTAAAGGCAGTATCACAGAACAGATTTCAAATAGTGGGACAGGGAGAAAGTTATTTGTGGCCTAAAAGTAGTTTTGAAAAAAAATAACTAGAATATTGTTCCAAAGACAAGTGTGAAGTTACTCCAACCCACATCATCATCTGAAATTGGACCTTATCTGAAGGCATCATGTCATAGAAGGGAAGACATTGCACTTTAGGTTATATAGTTTTCTATGATGTGATATATTATATACAATATTTTTATATGATATTTTATACAATACATTCCAGAATATAATCATTACATAGCATCATAAATCAATATAATGCTATGCGAGCGACCCATCTGTGCTGGGAGGTCAGGAGGGATGCTCTTGCTGACACACTTTGCGAGTCTCACATGGAACTCACTCATGTGAAAGGGCCCTAAGAGTCCTGTTCCACCTGGCCAATCACATTGCCTTGATAACTCATTCTGCATATAAGCCTATATATGAAAATCTATCCATCACTGTATGAGGGCGAAGCAAGCAGGACTCTTCTCTATGTGGTCTAGCAACAGTTAACCCCTTAAGCGTACTTTCCAATTTTACAGTTGGTAAATTCAAAACAAATTGGACTTGCCATGGGAATGCCCCAAACAGCGTGGACCACTGTTTATGGACAGCTATGTTTCAGTTTTCGCCTCAGGCAGCAGAAAGGATAGGTGTACCCCTGCTTACAACTAGACCCCTCCCACAGTGAATGGTGAACTGTGAAACTTGAGCTAAAAATGATCATGGAAAGCTACACAGCATATTTTTCTTATTTCATTCTTGCATGAGGAAATATATATATATATATATATATATATATATATATTTGCATTTTTCAGTCAGTGTAGATCTATGTGGGCAAGTTTTTTAACAGTATAATTTTTCATTTTCAATAGTACCATTTGGGGCTGCATATAATGTATTGATTAAATTGTATTAACTCTTTCTAGGGAGCTGATAAAATTTAACACCAAATGTAATTTAAATTTTTTTAAATATTTACCTGTTCCTTTCCTGTTTTTGTGTTACCATATTCTCAGAGCCATAACTTTATTTTTTTCTGTTGATGGTAATGTGATGTTTTTCATAGCATAAGCTGTTGTTTTCATTGTTACTCTTTTGGGGTACATTTTTGTCACTTATTCTGTTTTTTTGAAGGCTGGGCGACCACATAATATATACTTAGTACAGGTATGCCAAGTTATCCAAATTTCCAGAGAGATTAGCCGTTAAAAATAACAAAAAGCTAAACATTTTTTTAAAAAAGTTGGATCATGCAGCGAACCACAGGGGAGACAGAGAGGATGGGAGTAGTAGTACTCACAATGGCTATCCTCACTATGCCGCTCCCTAGTCCATGCAGTGATAAGAAGGGTACACCTTTTCTTCCATTCGGGGCACACTCTGAGTTTGTGGTGCCTGCCTGATGTAAGCTGTGGTACCCTTGGTGTTGTTAAGTTTTAAAGAGCAGGGCAGGTTTATCTGAAGTGATGAGATAGCAATGTGGGTGTTGGTGCACACAATGATGTGACTGAGATTTATGTAACAAGTCAGAAATTCCTGTATAACTACGCCAATATGTCAGAGCTGCTGCAGAAAGTGTGGGCCGTCTGTGCGCGCTTTTGACGTTCTCACCCTTTTGCCCAGAGGCGTAGCTAGAGATGACTGGGCCCCATAGCAAAAAATGTTTATACCCCCCCCCTGGATCTCTCATGTATGCTTTGCAGATCTGCAGATCCACAAAACACAGACACTGGCAATGTGCGGACTGCACATCGTCGACACTATATAGAAAATGCCTTTTCTTGTCCGCAATCGCGGACAAAATAGGACATGTTCTATTTTTTCAGGAACGCAATTGCGGACCCAGAAGTACAAATTATTGGGTCCGCAATTCCATTCTGCAAAATGCGGAACAGAATTGCGGACGTGTGTATGGACCCTTACCCCTACACCATGCAGTACAGAATGCATTATAAAATCCATACACTATGCCGTACAATATACACAATAACCCCACAGTGTAGGTGTTATACTGCATATTGTACGGCATGGTGTATGGATTATAATGTATATTGTACGACATGGTGTATAGATTATACTGTATATTGTATGGCTTGGTGTAGGGATTATTCCGTATATTGTACCACATGGTGCAGGGATTATACTGTATACTGTAGTCATCTATAGTGCCAGGTGCGGACACAAACAGCAGAGGGCCCCTGTGCAAAAAAAAATTCCTGGATCCTCACCCCCATGCCAAATTCTCAACCTAACCTATTCTATTCTAACATTACATACAGCAATACAAAACATACAGGGTATGGCTATTTTTACACCTGTGGCAGTACGATCCGGCCACCTAATCCGGCAGAAAATGCAAGGAAGTGACTGGACACAAACCACAGCATACAGCGGTTTATGTCCCGCTGATTCTCTGCATTTTTGCCAGATTGTGGCCGGATCTCTGCCGTACCCCATTACAGTTAATGGGGCTGGCGGGCATTCTGTCTGTATCCAGCAGAGCCGGATCCAGTGAATTCTCAGCTGGAACAGCCTGCCAGGATCACTAACGCAGATGTGAAAGTAGCCTCATACAGCGCCACATACCTCTTATATCCAGTGACGTCTCCTTTGATGTACAGTAGATGTTCTCCTTCTTCATCTTCTCCATTCAGACCAGACCACCATGATAGTTTCTTTCAGCAATCTCACGTCTCTGCAGAGTTTGACAGACATCTTAGTTTCCTACTTTTCCCCCATCCTCCAATTAACATCCCATCATGCACCCCCAATATTGAGAATCTGTGCTCCCCAAAACTATACTGCAAAAAGAAATGTGCTAAGCTGATGCTGTGCCAGGGTGCCCCCACAGTAATGGTGCCCCCAAAGTAATGGTGCTCCCACAGTAATGGTGCCCCCACAGTAATGGTGCTCCCCACAGTAATGGTGTTCCCAAAGTCCCAACAATAGTAATTATTTATTTGCCAGAGTGCATTTAGTAGTATTAGTGCTCCTACTGTGCTCCCAACAGTAATTGTGTCCCACAAGTAATAATGCTCCCATAGTCCCCCAGTTGTAATAAAGCCCACCATAATGCCCCGATAGTAATAATTCTCTTTATAATGTGTGACAGTAGACCCCCCTTATAATGTGCACCAGTACAAAAATTGCCCTGTTGTGGGGCAGTAAAAAAAAGAAATACCTCCTCTTAGTGCCCCCAGTAGAGCCAATGTCCCCAGAGTGCCCTCATGTGTTCCAATGACCCATACTGTGTGCCACTACAAAAAACACTTACTGGCACCAGTTGAGCTTAGGTGCCCAAAGTGACCTTATAATTTGTGCCAGTATAAAATACTCCTATATAGTGCCCTCAGAAGATGCCCCCATAGTGCTCCTTTCCTGTCTCCATAGTGCCCTCCATAATGTGGCACTATAAAATGCCTCTATAGACTGCCCTACATAGATGCTCCCATAATGCTCATTTTCTCTCTTCCCCATAGTGGCTCCAAAATGTGTGCCAGTATTAAATGCCCCTATATAATGCCCTCATAATGCTCTTGTCCCCCACATCTCCATAGTGCCCCCCTATAATGCATGCCAGTATATAGGGCCCCCAGTAGATGCTCCTTCCCCTCTTCTCCATAGTGCCCCCGTATTGTGCCAGTATATAGGGCCCCCATAGAGCTTCCCCTCTTCTCCATAGTGCCCCCGTATTGTGCTAGTATATAGGGCCCCATAGTGCTTCCCTTCTTCTCCATAGTGCCCAAATATTGTGCCAGTATATATGGCCCCATAGTGCTTCCCCTCTTCTCCTTAGCGCCCACCCCCCATATTGTGCCAGTATATAGGGCCCCATAGTGCCCCCCATATTGTGCCAGTATATAAGGCCCCATAGTGCCCCCCTCCATATTGTGCCAGTATATATGGCCCCATAGTGCTTCCCCTCCTCTTCATAGTGCCGACCCCCCGTCCATATTGTGCCAGTATATAGGGCCCCCACCCCCCTTCTTGACACAGTATACTATAAATAATAAAAAGAAAACTCAAACACTTACCTTATGCTGCTGTCAGCGATGCGATGCAGGCCTCTTCCGGCCTGTTTCCCGCGCTGTACGGCTCAGGCGGCGCGATGACGTCATCACACCGCCTGCACCGGCCTCTGATAGGCTACAGGCACTAAGCCTGTAGCCTATCAGAGGAACGAGCAAGGGAGACGCCTCTCCCCTGCTCCATTCATCTGTATCGCTGTCCTGTGGACGGCGGTACAGATGAATACAGAGATGACCACTTCCACAATGGAAGCGATCATCTCCACTTCTAATCTGCTGGCGGCTGCTGCCACATGAATAAAAAAAAAAAAACAGTGGCGTAGGGCCCCATAGCCATTGCTATGGCTGCTATGGCGATCCCTACGCCACTGCTTTTGCCGATCGCCTGTCTGCCCTGCAGCGTAACTTCGGCTTTTCCGCTCACCGCCTCATATGCGATGTGCAGAATTGACATGTATACCAGCCTTACCCAGCCTTTGTTATACTCCAGCGCACTTTCTCTTTGTTTTCTTTTCTATATTTTCCAATGTTTTAGGGTCTACCAAAAAAACTAACAAAAGAAAAGTGTTTTTGGTGACTACCTCCTCCACAACCGCTTCCACCTACACCGCCACATCCACCGCTTCCTCAACCTCATTCTCCATATGGACCTCCTCCTCCTAGTTCAAGATTATTATTTTAAATTTTTATGTATTTTATATTATTTTAAGTCAGACTCATTTTCCTATTCACATTTGTTTGCAGGGCAATTGTCCAGCTCTTACCCCCATTTTGCTTCTTTTTGCAGCCCTCTAGCCCTTTCCATTCCTTTTTTAGAGCCATTCTAGTGCACCGAACTTTGCGACAACGAAGTTTGGCCGAACCCGTCGAACCCGAACTTACAGGTGTTCACTCATCTCTATTCGCCACTAATACATGGCAAACTGGACTTTATAATACATCACTGCACCGCAGAATGGCAATTAGGCCCTAATTTTTTTCCACTTTTACACAACACAAAAGGCTTTTCAACAGATAAGTGCAACAATAAACGGCGAATACATTTTTATTTCAATACTAATACATGGCAAACTGGGCTTTAGAATATATCACTGCACCGCAGAATGGCAATTAGGCCCTAATTTTTTTCCACTTTTACACATTACGGCACGCAGAACGACAATTACGCCCTAATTTTTTTTCACTTTTCCACACAAAAGGCTTTTCAACCGATATGCGCAACGATTAACAGCAAATGTATTTTTATTTCGCCACTATTACACGGCAAATTGGGCTTTAGAATATATCACTGCACCGCAGAAAAGCAATTAGGCCCAATTTTTTTTCTACTTTTACTCAACACAACAGGCTTTTCAACAGATAAGTGCAACGATGAACGGCGAATATATTTTTATTTCGCAATTAATATACAGCAAACTGGGCTTTAGAATATATCACTGCACTGCAGAACGGCAATTTGGCCCGATTTTTTTTCCACTTTTCCACAGCACAAAAGGCTTTTCAAAAGATAAATGCAACGATGAACGGTGAATATATTTTTATTTCGCCACTAATACATTGCAAACTGGGCATTAGAATATATCACTGCACCGCAGAACGGCATATAGGCCATAATTTTTTTCTACTTTTACATAACACAAAAGGCTTTTCAACAGATAAGTGCAAAGCAGAATGGCGAAGATATTTTTCTTTCGCCATCAATACACGGCAAACTGGCCTTTATAATACATCACTGTACTGCAGAATGACAATTAGGCCCTAATTTTTTTCCACTTTTTCACAACACAAAAGGCTTTTCAACAGATAAGTGCAACGATGAACGGCGAATACATTTTTATTTTGACACTAATACATGGCAAACTGGGCTTTAGAATATATCAATGCACCGCAGAAAAGCAATTAGGCCCTAATTTTTTTCCACTTTTACACAATATAAAAGATTTTTCAACAGATAACTGCAACGATGAACAGCGAATATATTTTTAATTAGCCAATAATACACGGTAAACTGGGCTTTTGAATACAACCCTGCACTGCAGAACGACAATTACACCCTAATTTTTTTCCACTTTTACTCAACACGAAAGGCTTTTCAATAGATAAGTGCAACGATTAGTGTTGAGCGAACAGTTCGAGAATCGTTCGGACATTTTCAAAAAAGTTCGGGTTCGGGTCCGGTGTTCGTCGATTACTTCCCGCTTTCTGAAGGGCTGCACAGCAGCCAATCAGCTAGCGTTTTACTTCTTGCCCTAAGAGCCCATCACAGCCATGCCTACTAATGGCATGGATGTGATTGGCCAAGTGCAGCATGTGACCCAGCCTCTATTTAAGCTGGAGTCACGTAGCGCCGCACGTCACACTGCTCTGATTATTGTAGGGAGAGGACGCAGCTTCTGTGAGGGCGAGATAGGCAGGGATAAAGAAGTGAATGATCTACCTTTCTACACCTGTGCATCAGAACAACTCAGCTGAGCTGTTCACTGAAAGTCACTATTTTGTTGAGACTGGCCAGAACAATTTTTACTGGCACATGTAACTGGGCTGACCGGCGGTGGCCATTTTGGGACTTGTGGTGCGCCAGCACAAGCTGCCACAGAGTCTAAACCAAAGCTCCAAAGAAGTGAAAAATCTACACCTGTGAATCAGAACAACAGCGATTCAGCTGCTCAGTCAAAGTCAATTTTTTTCTGGCTGGGCAGACCGTTTTCTGGCACATGTTACTGGGCTGATAGGCGGCGGCCATTTTGGGACTTGTGGTGCTACAGCAAAAGCTGCCACAACGTCCATTAATCTCATGTAATAGTCAATTTTTTTCATAGATATACTACATCAGGGGTTTGGCTGTGCTTGTGTCACCCCTACTAACTGCAAAGATATTTAATATATCAGTGGTGAAACTGAAAGTAACCCACTTGGATAGCAAATCCCATGAATGTGCTGTTCCAGCTAGGCTAGCCAGTGCCACTACAGCCAAGTCCAATACTGTCAGCCAGAATTTATTTTTTTTTTTATGTGCCAGAAATATAAATTAAAAAAGCTTTCACCGTAATAATAAAATTATTCTGGTGTTAGACCAGAAGAAGCACTCCTGTTGTAATTAATACTGTAAAAAGGCTTAGGCAATATTTCTCCCAGTGTGGGAAATTTATCTAGCAAAACTAGCATTTTAAAAATTCCGGTGTTCTGAAATACCAGCAGTCCTCTTGTAATTAATACCGCAAAAAGGCATTATATCGTCCAGTGTTGTAATTTTGGTGAAAAAAAGGCCAATTTAATCAATCTGGTGTTAGTTACACCAGAAACAGTAGGCCTCATGTTTTTACTCCTGTAAAAAGGAATTAATACCGGAAAAAGGCATTACATTGTCCAGTGTTGTAATTTTGGTGAAACAAAGGCCAATTTAATCAATCTGGTGTTAGTTACACCAGAAACAGTAGGCAGCACGTTTTTACTCCTGTAAAAAGGAATTAATACCGGAAAAGGCATTACATTGTCCAGTGTTGTAATTTTGGTGAAAAAAAGGCCAATTTAATCAATGTGGTGTTAGTTACACCAGAAACAGTAGGCCTCACGTTTTTACTCCTGTAAAAAGGAATTAATACCGGAAAAAAGCATTACATTGTCCAGTGTTGTAATTTTGGTGAAAAAAAGGCCAATTTAATCAATCTGGTGTTAGTTACACCAGAAACAGTAGGCCGCACGTTTTTACTCCTGTAAAAAGGAATTATATCTCCCCGTGTGGGAATCTATGTACCAAAACTAGCATTTTAAAAATTCTGGTGTCCAATTTGCAGCAGTTTTCTTGTAATTAATACCGGAAAAAGGAATTATATCTTCCAGTGTGGGAATTTTGGGGCTAAAAAGTAATATATTTTATTGTGGTGCGAGTTGAATCGCAACAATGAGGAAACATTCTATTAAGGGACGAGGACGCAGTCGTGGTGGTGTCCGTGGAGCCTCTGTTGCTGGCAGAGGACGTGGCCGTTCGGCCTCAGGCGCACAAAGTAGTGAACCAACTCCCTCAAGTAGCCGACAGAATTTACAGCGATATTTGGTGGGGCCCAATGCCGTTATGAGGATGGTAAGGCCTGAGCAGGTACAGGCGCTAGTCAATTGGGTTGCCGACAGTGGATCCAGCATGTTCACAACATTATCTCCCAAACTGTCTGAGCCTCAAGTTATGCAGCAGTCTCTTATTCTGTTTGAAGACTCTGCTCGCACGGTTTACCAGGGGCGTCCACCTAGCCCTTCCCCAGCGGTGGAAGACATTCCATGCACTGACGCACAACCACTTATGTATCCAGATGATGAGGACATGGGAATACCACCACAGCATAGTGACTAGTGATGAGCGGCAGGTGCCATATTCGATTTCGACGAAATTCGCGAATATTCGAATGAATATTCGTTTCATATTCGTCGAAATCGAATATTCGTCATTTTTTCTAGTTATCGCGATTAACATGCGATTTAAATAATCGCATATTGCGATTTGTACTTAAGGCTACTTTCCTATTGGTTTCATATCTAGAAATAGCGAGGATGACGAATATGACGAATGTATTCGTCTATTCCTCAAAACGAAGATGACGAAGTATTCTACATCTTCGTTTTAGCTACCTATTCGTCAACTTCGCTAATTCTAGCAATCAAATAGGAAGGTTGACTATAGAGACAGCTGTGTTAAATTCGCTATGCGATTTTTTTTTTTTAATAAATAGAATACTTATAATAATTTTATCAAGTAATATAATTATTGTATTAAAATAAGAAAAATCGCATAGCGAATTTAACACAGCTATCTCTATAGTCAGTCAACCTTCCTATTTGATTGCTAGAAATTAGCGAAGTTGACGAATAGGTAGCTAAACGAAGATGTAGAATACTCGTTATCTTCGTTTTGAGGAATATGACGAATACATTCGTCATATTCGCTATTCACTAATTCTACCAAGCCAACCATAACTTCTGTGCTCATGGAGCGTCCCCATCACCATGGGAACGTCTCCATATACTAAAATGTACTGTCGGATTTGAGGAATTACGTTGAAATCGCAATGCGATTAATTCAAGTTATATTAATCGCATTGCGATTTCAACTTAGAGCTGGGTTTATAATGGGTCAGCTTGCTAGAATTAGCGAAGTTAACGAATATGGAATATAGCAGCAGTGCTAAGTTGAAATCGCAATGCGATTAATTTAACTTAAAGTATTCGCATTGCGATTTCAACTTAGCACTGCTAGTGCATAGCTATATTCCATATTCGTTATTCTAGCCTATGTAAGATAGCAGTGCTAAGTTGTAATCGCAATGCGATTAATATAACTTGAATTAATCGCATTGCGATTTCAACGTAATTCCTCAAATCCGACAGTACATTTTTAGTATATGGAGATTCTCCCATGGATGGGGACGCTCCACATGAGCACGGAAGTCGGCAGAAGCGGCAACGGGCACTGACTAGAGCAGCCAGGAAGCCAGGAATCCTCAGGACAGGTAAGAACTACTTTTGGGAAGTAGGAAAGAAAAAAATATAACTAAAAAAAAAAAAAAACGAATATTCGAAATAGCGAATTTATAGCGCTATATTCGAAATATTCGCGAATTAGCGAAGTGCCGATATTCGCTAAAAAAATTCGCTTTTCGAATATTCGCGCTCAACACTAATAGTGACCGAGTCTCTGATGATGACGAAACACTGGTGCCCACTGCCGCGTCTTATTGCAGTGTGCAGACTGAACAGGAGGAGGTCAGGGAGGAAGACTGGGTGGAAGACGATGCAGAGGACGATGAGGTCTTAAACCCCACATGGACTGAAGGTCGTGCCGCTGACTTAAATAGTTCAGAGGAAGAGGCAGTGGTGAGACCGAGACAACAGCGAAGCCAAAGAGGGAGCAGGGGGCAAAAGCAGAACAGCCGCCGTCCAGAGAGTTCGCCTGCTATTGGCCAGCGCCAACAGGGACCCAGCACCCCAAAGGCATCTTCAAGGAGTTCCCTGGCATGGCACTTCTTCAAACAATGTGCTGACGACAAGACCAGAGTGATTTGCACGCTGTGCCATCAGACCCTGAGGCGAGGCATTAACGTTCTTAACCTGAGCACCACCTGCATGATCAGGCATCTACATGCAAAGCATGAACTGCAGTGGAGTACACACCTTAAAAACAAGGAACCCGCTCAGGCTCCCCTGCTCCCTCTACCGCTGCTGCCTCGCCTCGAGAGGAATGTTGCCACCTGCCGGGCAGCAAACAGAGGATGTGCCACCGACACCACCACCACCACCGCCACCGTCACCTAGCGTCTCCACTATTTCACACAGCAGCGTTCAGCTCTCCATCTCTCAAACCTTTGAGAGGAGCGCAAATTCCCACCTAGTCACCCTCGAGGCCCTTGGCCTGAATGCCAGCATTTCTAAACTACTGGCCTTTGAAATGCTGTCATTCCGGCTGAGTGGACACAGACAGCTTCAAACAGCTGATGGCCATGGCTGTCCCCCAGTATGTGGTTCCCAGCCGCCACTACTTCTCCAAGACAGCCGTGCCTTCCCTGCACATGCAAGTGTCCGATAAAATCAAGTGTGCACTGCGCAACGCCATTTGTGGCAAGGTCCACCTAACCACAGATACGTGGACCAGTAAGCACGGCCAGGGACGCTATATCTCCCTAACTGCACACTGGGTAAATGTAGTGGCGGCTGGGCCCCAGGCGGAGAGTTCCTTGGCGCGCGTCCTTCCGCCGCCAAGGATCGCAGGGCATCATTCTCTGCCTCCTGTAGCCTCCTCCTCCTACTCGGCTTCCTCCTCCTCTGCTTCCACCAGCTCATCCAGTCAGCCACACACCTTCACCACCAACTTCAGCACAGCCCGGGGTAAACGTCAGTAGGCCATTCTGAAACTCATATGTTTGGGGGACAGGCCCCACACCACGCAGGAGTTGTGGCGGGGTATTGAACAACAGACCGACCAGTGGTTGCTGCCGGTGGGCCTCAAGCCCGGCCTGGTGGTGTGCGATAATAGGCGAAATCTCGTGGCAGCTCTGGGACTAGCTGGTTTGACGCACATCCCTTGCCTGGCGCAGGTGCTGAATTTGGTGGTGCAAAAGTTCATTCACAACTACCCAGACATGTCAGAGCTGCTGCATAAAGTGCGGGCCGTCTGTGCGCGCTTCCGGCGTTCACATCCTGCCGCTGCTCGCCTGTCAGCTCTACAGCGGAACTTCGGCCTTCCTGCTCACCGCCTAATATGCGACGTGCCCACCCGGTGGAACTCCACCTTACACATGCTGGAGAGACTGTGCGAGCAGCAGCAGGCCATAGTGGAGTTTCAGCTGCAGCACGCACGGGTCAGTCGCACTGCGGAACAGCACCACTTCACCACCAATGATTGGGCCTCCATGCGAGACCTGTGTGCCCTGTTGCGCTGTTTAGAGTACGCCACCAACATGGCCAGTGGCGATGCCACTGTTATCAGCGTGACAATACCAATTCTATGTCTCCTAGAGAAAACGCTTAGGGCGATGATGGAAGAGGAGGTGGCCTAGGAGGAGGAGGAGGATGAGGGTTCATTTTTAGCACTTTCAGGCCAGTCTGTTAGAAGTGGCTCAGAGGGAGGTTTTTTGCAACAGCAGAGGACAGGTACAAATGTGGCCAGCCAGGGACCACTACTGGAGGACGAGGAGGATGAGGAGGAGGTGGAGGAGGATGAGGATGAAGCAAGTTCACAGCGGGGTGGCACCCAGCACAGCGCAGGCACATCCCTGGTGCGTGGCCTGGGGGGATACAGAGGATGATGACGATACGCCTCCCACAGAGGACAGCTTGTCCTTACCTCTGGGGAGCCTGGCACACATGAGCGATTACATGCTGCAGTGCCTGCGCAATGACAGCAGAGTTGCCCACATTTTAACGTGTGCTGACTACTGGGTGGCCACCCTGCTGGATCCCCGGTACAAAGACAATGTGCCCACTTTACTTCCTGCACTGGAGCGTGATAGGAAGATGCGCGAGTGCAAGCGCACGCTGGTAGACGGATGAAGCCTCTGGGGGAGCCTGGCACACATGAGATTGATTACATGCTGCAGTGCCTGCGCAATGACAGCAGAGTTGCCCACATTTTAACGTGTGCTGACTACTGGGTGGCCACCCTGCTGGATCCCCGGTACAAAGACAATGTGCCCACTTTACTTCCTGCACTGGAGCGTGATAGGAAGATGCGCGAGTACAAGCGCACGCTGGTAGAAGCGCTGCTGAGAGCATTCCCAACTGTCACAGGGGAACAGGTGGAAGGCCAAGGCAGAGGAGGAGCTAGAGGTCGCCCACGCAGCAGTGTCACGGCCAGCTCCTCTTAGGGCAGGGTTAGCATGGCAGAAATGTGGAAAAGTTTTGTCTCCACGCCACAGCTAACTGCCCAACCACCTGATACGGAACGTGTTAGCAGGAGGCAACATTTCACTAACATGGTTGAACAGTACGTCTGCACACAATTCCACGTACTGACGGATGGTTCGGCCCCATTCAACTTCTGGGTGTCCAAATTGTCCACGTGGCCAGAATTAGCATGTTATGCCTTGGAGGTGCTGTCCTGCCCGGCGGCCAGCGTTTTATCTGAACGTGTATTCAGCACGGCAGGGGGCGTCATTACTGACAAACGCAGCTGCCTGTCCGCAGCCAACGTGGACAAGCTGACGTTTATAAAAATGAACCAGGTATGGATCCCACAAGACCTGACCCTCCCTTGTGCAGAGTAGTCCTTAATAACTGCCTTAAACCATGTTGTCTTGTACTACTGGCCACTTCTTCATTGAAAAATCAATTTTTGACATTAAGTAGGATCTTGGGGTGCAACCCAGAGTTGAATGAACCTTCCCTCTGTCTGGGTGCCGGGGCCAAAGTACATGAAAGTGTCCTTCTCCTGTGCTGGGTGATATGAATGTTATACTTGTGCTGTCTGACATGTCTCCTTTGTGTGGGTGCAGGGGGCGAAAGTCACTGAAAGCGGCCTTCTCCTGTGGTGGGTGATCGAAATGCCTGATTCTGTGCTGTGGGACCTCTCTCCTCTTTCTGGGTGCAGGGGTCAAAGAAACAAAAGGTGGCCTACTCCTGTGGTGGTTGACATGATGCCTGATTCTCTGCTGTGGGACCTCTCTCCTCCGTGTGGCTGCAGGGGTCAAAGTCTCTAAAAGTGCCCTTCTCCTGTGGTGGTTGATGTAAAACTGATGCTTGTGCTATCTGACCTGTCTCCTCTGTGTCGGTGCTAAGGCCTAAGTCACTGAAAGCGGCCTTCTCCTGTGCTGGCTGATATAAATGCCTGAATCTCTGCTGTGGGACCTCTCTCCTCCGTGTGGCTGCAGGGTCAAAGTCTCTAAAAGTGCCCTTCTCCTGTGGTGGTTGATGTAAAACTGATGCTTGTGCTATCTGACCTGTCTCCTCTGTGTCGGTGCTAAGGCCTAAGTCACTGAAAGCGGCCTTCTCCTGTGCTGGCTGATATAAATGCCTGAATCTCTGCTGTGGGACCTCTCTCCTCCGTGTGGCTGCAGGGTCAAAGTCTCTAAAAGTGCCCTTCTCCTGTGGTGGTTGATGTAAAACTGATGCTTGTGCTATCTGACCTGTCTCCTCTGTGTCGGTGCTAAGGCCTAAGTCACTGAAGCGGCCTTCTCCTGTGCTGGCTGATATAAATGCCTGAATCTCTGCTGTGGGACCTCTCTCCTCCGTGTGGCTGCAGGGGTCAAAGTCTCTAAAAGTGCCCTTCTCCTGTGGTGGTTGATGTAAAACTGATGCTTGTGCTATCTGACCTGTCTCCTCTGTGTCGGTGCTAAGGCCTAAGTCACTGAAAGCGGCCTTCTCCTGTGCTGGCTGATATAAATGCCTGAATCTCTGCTGTGGGACCTCTCTCCTCCGTGTGGCTGCAGGGGTCAAAGTCTCTAAAAGTGCCCTTCTCCTGTGGTGGTTGATGTAAAACTGATGCTTGTGCTATCTGACCTGTCTCCTCTGTAGTCGGTGCTAAGGCCTAAGTGACTGAAAGTGGCCTTCTCCTGTGCTGGCTGATACTAAATGCCTGAATCTCTGCTGTGGGACCTCTCTCCTCCGTGTGGCTGCAGGGGTCAAAGTCTCTAAAAGTGCCCTTCTCTTGTGGTGGTTGATGTAAAACTGATGCTTGTGCTATCTGACCTGTCTGCTCTGTGTGGTGCTAGGCCTAAGTCAACTGATGGCCTTCTCCTGTGGTGGCTGATATAAATGCCTGATTCTCTGCTGTGGGACCTCTCTCCTCCGTGTGGCTGCAGGGTCAAAGTCTCTAAAAGTGCCCTTCTCCTGTGGTGGTTGATGTAAAACTGATGCTTGTGCTATCTGACCTGTCTCCTCTGTCTAGTTGCTAGGGCCTAACTCTCTGAAAGTGGCCTTGTCTTGTGCTGGGTGATATAAACTGTTATACTTGTGCCATCTGACATGGTTGCCGGGGTCCCATTAAATGATGGCCTACTCCTGTGGTGGGTGATCTAAATGCCTGATATCTCTGCTGTGAAAACCTCTCTCCTCCGTCTGGGTGCAGGGGTCAAAGTCTCTAAAAGTGGCCTTCTCTTGTGCTGGGTGATGTAAAACTGATGCTTGTGCCATCTGACATGGTTGCCGGGGTCCCATTAAATGATGGCCTACTCCTGTGGTGGGTGATCTAAATGCCTGATTCTCTGCTGTGAAAACTCTCTCCTCCGTCTGGGTGCTGTGAAACCTCTCCTCCGTCTGGGTGCAGGGTCAAAGTCTCTAAAAGTGGCCTTCTCTTGTGCTGGGTGATGTAAAACTGATGCTTGTACCATCTGACATGGTTGCCGGGGTCCCATTAAATGATGGCCTACTCCTGTGGTGGGTGATCTAAATGCCTGATTCTCTGCTGTGAAAACCTCTCTCCTCCGTCTGGGTGCTGTGAAACCTCTCTCCTCCGTCTGGGTGCAGGGTCAAAGTCTCTAAAGTGGCCTTCTCTTGTGCTGGGTGATGTAAAACTGATGCTTGTACCATCTGACATGGTTGCCGGGGTCCCATTAAATGATGGCCTACTCCTGTGCTGGGTGATCTAAATGCCTGATTCTCTGCTGTGAAAACCTCTCTCCTCCGTCTGGGTGCAGGGGTCAAAGTCTCTCAAAGTGGCCTTCTCTTGTGCTGGGTGATGTAAAACTGATGCTTGTACCATCTGACATGGTTGTCGGGGTCCCATTAAATGATGGCCTACTCCTGTGGTGGGTGATCTAAATGCCTGATTCTCTGCTGTAAAAACCTCTCTCCTCCGTCTGGGTGCAGGGGTCAAAAGTCTCTAAAAGTGGCCTTCTCTTGTGCTGGGTGATGTAAAACTGATGCTTGTACCATCTGACATGGTTGTCGGGGTCCCATTAAATGATGGCCTACTCCTGTGGTGGGTGATCTAAATGCCTGATTCTCTGCTGTGAAAACCTCTCTCCTCCATCTGGGTGCTGTGAAATCTCTCTCCTCCGTCTGGGTGCAGGGGTCAAAGTCTCTAAAAGTGGCCTTCTCTTGTGCTGGGTGATGTAAAACTGATGCTTGTACCATCTGACATGGGTGCAGGGGTCAAATTAACTAAATGGTGGCCTACTCCTGTGGTGGGTGATATGATGCCTGAATATGTGCTGTGGGGCCTCTCTCCTCTTTCTGGGTGCAGGGGTCAAAGTAACTAAAAGTGGCCTTCTCCTGTGCTGGATGGTATAAATGTAATTCTTGTGCTATCTGACATGTCTCCTCTGTCTGGGTGCTACGGCCTAAGTCACTGAAAGTGGCCTTCTCCTGTGGTGGGTGATTTGAAGCCTGATTCTGTGCTATGGGACCTAACTCCAGTTAATATTGGTTAATTTTTATTTATTTTATGTTAAGTCATCATTTCCCTATCTACATTTGTTTGCAGGGGATTTACCTACATTTTGCTGCCTTTTGCAGCCCTCTAGCCCTTTCCGGGAGTCTTTTACAGCCTTTTTAGTGCCCAAAAGTTCGGGTCCCCATTGACTTCTATGGGGTTCGGGATGAAGTTCGGGTTGAGTTCGGACATTTTCCGGAAGTTCGGCCGAACCTCTCGAACCCGAACATCCAGGTGTTCGCTCAACTCTAGCCAGAAATGATTTAATTAGCCAAACCTCATACCAGCAATAGCTCCTGTTTAATGGTGCCGTATGGCCATTAACTATGAAGAAGTACTGTATGGTACAGTCTTCAATATTAAATTAAAGGCAGCTAATTGTCAGTGCGGTTCTTCACCTCAGCATAGCTGCAACCCGCCCGCAACACAGCTGCTCTGTGTGATTATACCTTAAGGCAGCATGGCATGGGCATACCTGATTAATAGCGATTTGTGACAAATAAATTTGTAACAAATCAAACTTCTTCGCTAACCTCAGTGAAGTTTCAGTAATCAAATTTTTCAAAACTTTACTCAGCTATGGTGATGGTCTCGAGCTTCTTTGCTGCTTCAGGACCTGGATGACTTGTTATAATTGATGGAACCATGTTCTGCAGAAGCACACCAGCAAGTTCCCTTCTGAATGTCTGAAAAAATACAAAATGAAGGTTTTGGAGTGGCCTAATCAAAGTCCACATTTAAATCTGATGCTGTGGCATGCTCAAAAACCCTTGAATATGGCAGAATTAAAACAATTCTGCAAAGAAGAGTGGGCCAAAATTCCTCCACAGGGTTAAGAAAGACTCATTGCCGATTATCGCAAATGATTGATTGCACTTGTTGCCGCCAAGGGTGGCACAACCAGTTATTAGGTTTCGGGGGCAATTACATTTTCACATAGTGTTAGGTTGGTTTGGATAGTTTTTTTTCCCCTTAATAAATGAAATCACCATTTAAAAACTGCATATTTATATTTACTCCAGTTATTTTTGTCTGCTATTCAGATTTGTTTAATAATCTGAAACATTTAAGTGTGACATCTGTAAGGGGGAAAATACTATTTCACAGCACTATATATATATATATATATATATATATATATATATATAGAGAGAGAGAGAGAGAGAGAGAGAGAGGGAGAGAGAGAGAGAGAAATAGGGCAGCACTCCAATAGTTTAAAAAGAAAAAACTAGTTTATTCATCCATGTGGACCGCGATGTTTCGTCTCTATGCCAGAGCCTTTCTCAAGCAATGAACAGATTCATGTGCAGGGTATATATAGGGTGTACAATCAAGTATATAGCAATAATACAATTAAACATAGTAATCATAAACACTATGAATAACTTCCGTGTCATCAACATCATAGTGCATAAGAATGATGATAGTGTGCATATCAACATCTCACAACCATTTGTGCAAAGTACAATTTATTCAAATATCATAATATCTTGCCCGTGTAAATTATTGTATTCGGGGGAAATCTCCACTGATTTAAAGACAAGGCTCAGTAATCATAGATACTTTATTTGCAAGAAACGACTTGACCTGCCAGTGTCAAGACAGTTACAGCATACAAACATTCAGAAAGTGACTTAAAATGTGTCATAATTGACCATGTCCCCATGCCTAGACGAGGGGGCAATAGGCTCAATATTTTGAAATTAAAATGATTGCAATGGATCCATAGGTTGAGGACTTTAAAACCATTTGGACTTAATGTGGAGTATAATTTTGGGGGTCTGAGATAGGAATGGCTTGCCCTCCTGTTTTTGCAGGGTCCGTCTGCTTCTCTCAAGTGTTAGGTAGTAACTACAGGAATATTAATTTTGTAAAAAGATTTTTTTCTCTAAATTTTTTTTTTCTCTAAAAGGAACTTTCTTCTCTTTTTTCTTTTTAGGAGGTTGATGAATGCGGAGGGGAGGAATATGGACTGCATTGACAGACGCCAGACCAATATGCGACACTATTTTTGAAAATATTGATATATGATTTACCTTACTGACTGATCTTATTTGGGCTGCATCTGTGATATTAATATGGTTCACTATAATAATTCTTTATTTGTTGGTTTGCCCTAAATAGAGAAGATCCCTCTGCAGTGGAGATATTCAATAAAGGATCTGTGGGAGACACTTTGTGCGGATGTCCCACTGACATGGAGGTGACCGTTCTGGCGTGTCTACATGATGTGGATGGATCCTTGCCGGGAGGCTGGTATCTATCCTGTCACAGATCGTTGTAATTCTCCGATTTGATGCACTATTTGTGCAGTTGGGGCATATACCTGCGGTTTCCCTTATAAAAAATGGCCACACTATTGTGTATTAAGCCTGAGAGCATGCGCTTGGCCGTTGAGGTAGCTTTCCCTTCCTAAAGATGGCTGTTATAGTTCACTTTAGTTTGTGCGCAGGCGCAGGGGTGTCACATGATCTAGTGACATAATACTATGACACAGAATGCTGCCCGTACATGTGCAGTCTAGAGAAGGAGACGCGGAGTACAATTAATAACATCAATTGTGTCCCATCTTTATAGGCATCTGTAAGTTAACTGTTTCATCTCTCCCCATTCATTAACTATGTTTGAGCACTTAGCACTTTAATTAATAGAGGTGTGGAAGCCTAAATAGATTGATATGAATTTGAAGATATTATGATATTTGAATTAATAGTACTTTGCACAAATGGTTGTGAGATGTGGATATACACACTATCCTTATTATTATGCACTATGATGTTGATGACACGGAAGTTATACACAGTGTTTATGATTACTATGTTTAATTGTATTATTGCTATATACTTGATTGTACACCCAATATATATCCTGCACATGATCCTGTTCATTGCTTGAAAAAGGCTCTGGCATAGAGCCGAAAGGTCGTGGTCCACATGAGTGAAACTCTTTTTTTTTTTAAACTATAAGAGTGCTGCCCTATTTTTCTTTATATTATTGTGGGTTATGCTTCTACCCTTGGGCGTGCACCCACTGCAAGGTTATTTTGGTGCAGCCTAAATATTTTGTATATAAATATATATAGAGAGAGAGAGACAGAGAGAGTGAAATTTGGTGCAATGTCCAATTCATAATATTATTCATATAAAAAATGTAGACAACAAATTATAAAAATGATCCCGCTATTTAGTTGTACTTTAAATAATGCTCAGAAAAAGCTAGCCATCTATAAGATTCTACATCCTCATGTGTGTGTGTACCATAAATACCTTGTGACACCATAAATCAATATTTAGTATTCATCTCAAGTTCTCCATAACGGTGTTTGGAAGTTTCACGCAGAGGGCAAAGCAAGTTATATTCTTTTTTAATATTTGGCCTTGGCATACAATTCAACTTTCATTTTGTTCCTTCATGGCTGATGGGTCCCATCAAGTAAAATTCAATCTTCATAACCTGTTCTCTTCAAGAAAGAAGGCAGGAAAAAGAAGAGTATTTTCCCAGGGAGATGTCATTTATTTGTGGTTATGATTTATTTTACTTTTTTTTTTCTTTGCTTGGTCATACAACAGAAGCAATGCATTTTTTTTTTTTTTATTTAATTTTTCAGACAGTATTGAAAGTAATATTGTTGTCAGGATATTTTTGAGAATAGTGTAAAGAATCCCCATAGACAATTCCATCACAGTTCTTACTAGAGAAAAAAATACAATTGTTTTAAATTGTATTAAAAAAATATATAAATTGCAGTTTTAAGGGAACAATTCTATTTTTTATAACATCATGAAAATTGGATGTCCAAAGTATTATGCAATTCCCTATCATAAGAACTAGCGATTCTGGCAGCATTCATACAAGGACTAGATGATTATTTAACAAACATGGTTCTACGATGATGTATCTTCACTCAATTTGAGTAGCCTAAGTGCTTTGATATGTACTCATAATACAATGGCATACCTTCAATGGAGACAGACTATGCAAATGCTATGGGGAGAGGCGGGGGAGGGGGAAGAGGTGGGAAGAGGTGGGAAGAGGTGGGGAGAGGTGGGGAGAGTCGGGGAGAGGCGGGGGGAGCGGTCACTGAACAAATTATTTTCCCAATGTGAAAACATTGCAGCCACCATTAGGGGGAGCTCAGTACAAATAGATAATTACAACTTCTATTGCAGACAATGGTAATTGTATAAAGTCATATGCACTGAGCTCCACCTAACGGTAGATGCAGGCAGACAGCTTTGTAACATGTGAAGTAAAGTAGATTTATAAGTGTATTGATAGCAGTTGTAACATATTTTTAAACCACCAGTTTGACTTTTTCTGACATTTTCAGAAATGTTTTAAGCATAATTGTTTACATTAATTGTTAATATAAAAGATAACTAATTTGTCAGAACTCTAGGGTGTTGTCCTTGCGTTCTGCATTGTCTGAGAGTGACGGGAGCACATACACTTGAATATTGGTGGTGTGAGAGTCCATACTAAGTTTTGCTATCTAGTCCTATAAGATCTCTGTATGCCCCTGACCTAATATATGATATATATATATATATATATATATATATATATAGTGCTAACCTAAATAATAAAAATAAATGGGCAACCAGGGCTGGGGTTTTAGGATCGAATCCGACCAAACACAACATTTGCATGGAATTTGTTTGTTCTCCTCATGTTTTAGTGGGTAATAGGGAATTTAAAATTTCAGTGGTAAATGGTGCCCTCAAAAATATAACTTGTCCTACAGATCAATCCCTCAATGGAACAGTAAAAAAGTTAGCTTGGAAAAAAAAAAATAGTAAAAATCAGGAAGAAGTTGACCTATATCTGTATTTCTTAACCCATTCGCTACCAGCGTCGTACATGTATGGTGCTGAAACAATGGGCAAACATGGCGGCCGCTGGCGCTTCTCTGCCTCTTACCGGCATCCTCTGCAACCAATGAGTATGTCGGTAATTGATTTCAATACACTGGGTCTCTTTGAGGAGACCGAGAGTATTTAAGCTGCAATTCTCATTTTGGCCAGCAGGTGGTAGGCCAACTTAAGAAATGAACAATTCTGTGTCTAAAAGACCCATGATTGTTCAGAATAAAAAAAAAGAATTTTGTAGGCTCAAATACGAGCTCCAAAATCATAAAAAAGTAAAAAGAAACTGTTAAAAATGTATATATAAAAATTTTATAAAATATTTAGGTTTAATTCGCCCCATTTTCAGTAGAATTAAAAAAAATACATAATTAACAAAAATATAAACATGATAGGCATCACCATGTCTGAAAACAACCGTAATATTAAAATATAAAAATTATTTTTCCAATACGGCGAATGGCGTAATGGAAAAAAGTGTCAAAATGGCCAATTTTCCATCTTGTAATCGCTTTTCTTACTCAAATAAAGGTAATAAAATGTGATCAAAAAGTCACACACTCCAAAATGGCCCCACACAGCTCAGTATATTTAACGATAAAAAAGTTATGTGGGTCAGAATATGGTGATATAAAAAAAAGTTTTTTAAAGTTTAAATTTATTTTTACACTATTTAAACATAAAAAGCCTATACATGTGTGGTATCATTGCAATCATAATGACCCAGAAATTGAAGGGCACAGGTCAGTTTTGCAGCAAAGGGAACAGTGTGGGAACAAAACCCATAAAACAGTGGAGGAATTGCGTTTTCTTTCCAATTCCACCCCATTTTTAATCCACTAGATTGTATGCCATATTAAATGGTGATATTAGAAAATACAACTTGTCCCAAAAAAAAATAAACCCTCATAAAGCTTTGTGAATGGAAAAAATAAAAAAGTTCAAGAAAGATTTGGAAGAAAAATGAAAAAAATGAAAAAACCTTCTGGTATACTAAAGGGTTATTGTCAGGCCTAGGAAATATAGATATAGTAAGACAAACATGGAAGGTGTGATGTTTTCATTTAATGATTCAGTAAGATCAGGCTTATTGTCTAACAATGAAAATGCAAGTACAGTTGTACTATCGCTAACGCTCCTTTTTTTCGCATAACGTTACTACTGAAGCACGAGTTCTCATCCTTCGCTATGAACAAAACAACCACTGTAACTGCAATACACAATACAGCCAGTAGATGGCAGTGCTAACCTAAAGTAGGCAATTATACTACACAATACACTATACCTGATCCTCGCCTGCAACCTTACCAGCTACCCTCATCCCTACACTGTTGATCTTATATTGTGTGGTTAATATGTAGGTTGTGAAGCGCTACGACATAATATCTCAATTTATTCTATTATTGGCCAAAATCGGCAATGAAATATTTGTGTGATGCGAATATTCTAAAACCCAAATATATAGCACTATGGAATATAGTGGTATATATTCTTTTTTTAGAATATTCGTCATTTTTTCCCATCTGAAGTCATAATTTCCCCCCTACGTAAGTTGCTTTTGGGCCAATGACTGTTCACATTAAATTCGAAAAAATGATGAATATTCTAAAAAACTAATATATAGCACTATATTCCATAGTGCTATATATTCATGTTCCAGAATATTCGCAGTACGCAAATATTACATTGCCGATTTTTCACATAAGAAAAAATTATTTTCTCTTAGGTGAAAATCGGCAATGTAATATACGTGTAATGCGAATATTCTAAAACCCGAATATATAGCAGTGCTATATATATATTTTTTTAGAATATTTGTAAATTTTTCCAATTTAATGTAAACAGTCATTGGCCCAAAAGCAACTTAAACAGGGAGGAATCATGACATCAGATGGAAAAAATATAACAAATATTCTAAAAAACAAAAATATAGCACTATATTCTATAGTGCTATATATTTGGGTGTTAGAATATTCGCATTACGCAAATATTATATATTCTAATATAGTGTTCACAAGAAAGTAAGGGTGGCACTGCTCCACTCTGTATAATACTTGGCATGAGAAATAAGCGGCGACTGGGACAGCTAGTCGATCTGAGTCAATAACGGTGGTGCTCAGCAAACGGAAAGATATATATTGATGTTATCCACATAGATGAAAAAAATATAGAAGGCGGCACTCACCATGATTTGAAAAGGTGCTTGATACTTTATTGGTTCACGTACATGAAACAAGCTTGGGCTGGGGCGGACAACTGCTCACTAGCATGCAATGAAGGCGACGGCCGTTTCGCGCCGGTTAGCGCTTTGTTTTAAGCAAATATATTTGCTGCATTTGTGGGAGGGGAGGCGGATCACAAGACTAGTTACATGCACCTGCGGGCCTAGGCTGGCTGATTGCTAGGCTATTTACAGGCTCCTGTGAGCCCAGGCTGACGCCGATTCAGCTGATTTCACTACCTCTGGGTCAGCTCCAGGATACTGCAGCATGGTGTGGAGGCTCCTTACGGCTGGACGATGGCAGAATCTCTCAGGAAGGCACTGGTATTCATGGTAGGATCGGAATGGTTTGCACGGGACCCACGCTGTGGTCCGCGACATGTAGCGCAGCTGCATCGTGTGCAGGCTCATTCACGCCTGGGCAGCGACAAAGTGCCAGGCGAGCGCTGGCATTCACTGTAGAATCACACTTGTTGGCATGAGACCCACACTGCGGTATGTGATTCGTAATACTCTGGGACGAAGCAAAGTTGGGCGCTAATGGTCAAGTGACTGTTGTTAGTATTTTGTCCAGCTGTCTAGGGGATTGTTGGGGGCTATTGCATATAGTTATTGGTGTTGCATGCGCCTAGAGTAGGTATGGTCGCGTGTTTTCTGATATCTGTATCATACGGGACACGTGTCTCCAAGCTACACACGCTGCGTTTAAACGATGGTATTACGTAGTTATCTCTCTGGAAGGGTCGTGTATCAAGGGTCATAAAAAAAAAAAAAAAAAAAGTTAATGTTTCTGTCACTGTTGTACATGTGGGGCGCACGTCCGCAGTTAGCGCCAGGGACGCAAGGTGTTGGTCAATGTGTATCAGTGGCCCATATATGGGGCCACTAGCAGGTTGTTAAAGGCGTCTGTATTTGAGTGCTGATGCTCTGGAACACGAGGTGGTGTTGTGGTGACCATCATTTAAAAAAAAAAATATATATTCCTGCAGCATTATGTGGAGGTTCATTCGCACCTGGGCAATTGCAGAAGGTGCCAGGCGAGTACTGGCATTCACCGTGGGATCGGACTTGGTTACACGGTCTGTGACTTGTAGCGCTCTGGGGCGAAGGGGTTGGGCACTAATGATCATGGCTAGGTTCGTTACCTGCAAAAGCTACGTCTGTGTGTCTGCATTGACATTTTGTCCTATACTCCATTCACTACCAGAGCTGCGTTCATGCTTCTGTTGTATCACGTTAATACTCTACTCACTTTAGATTGCATTCATACGGCTGCTTTATATCATGCTCAAACTCAGAGCTGCGCCCATACCATGTGTTGGGCACTACTCACATCCAGAGCTGCAGTCACCCACCTGTTCTTACACCATGCGTTATACACTGCTTTTGCCTATAGCTACATTTTCCTTTTATTTATTTTTTGACATCATGGTTAAGCCAGTATTTTCACTAGGACAGTCTGCACACCGCTCTGACACTGCTCTCCCGATAAACATAATAGCTGCGTTCTTTTCAGGCTTGCTTGTTTTCTCGTTGGTTGTTACAATCCGAAGGCCTACTTCTACTTTTTTTGTTCATTTGAAAAAAAAAAAAAAAAAAAAAAAAGGAAATAAAATATATATAAGAAAAAAAAAATTTTTTTTATTATTTTTGGTGTTTCAGTCCTGGTTTGCGGTTACTTAGACCGGTCCGCTTTACTTTTGGTTCATATTCACTCAGATTGGTCCCTTGTCCCAGTTAACCAAATAGCTTTTCAGCGGTCAGTGGCCCAATTGGAGTACGTTTCATACTATGTTTTACAAATCCTTTATTTGTCAAGATAAGGGTCCTCTCTTAGCGAATTGTTAGGCCTCTGCCTTCGTTGTCTCCCGTCTGTTCAAATTCACGGATGGTTATGTTTATTTATGCACGTGGTTCGCTTCACTAATGTCTATGCATATCCCATCGGGTATGGCTCACATTTAATTTCTTATCGTCACTGTATAGTCATTCAGTTCAGTCTCTTGGCTTCGAGGGGTCTCATGGCTTCGGGGGGCCGATGATCGCTTCGGCCTCATGGCTCCGGGTGGCCCTTTGACCGTCCTTCATGTTGTTCGTTAGGGGTACCATATGGTCGTAGGTTTTTAGCGTCTTAGGTTCCCTGTCAGAGGGGTTCATGGTTACGCGAATTCCCAAGTCATACTGGTGCCGCTAAAGTGCTTTATAAAAAAAAAAAAATAATAATAATAAATCTGCCATTAGTCTCGCATGTATGGCTCCGCCATTAGTCTCCCACGCACGACTTCTCCGTTTATGTTTTACTCACATGACTCCGCCATTAGAGTCTCGCGCATGACTTCGCGATTCAGAGTTACACATATGACTCCGCCATTCAAGTCTCTCGCGCATGGCTTCTCCAAATAAGTGTTACACATATGACTCCGCCATTATAGTCTCTCAAGCAATGCTTCTCCGATTAAGTGTCCGCCATTAGAGTCCCTCTCGCATGGCTTCGCTGATTTAGTGTTTGACATATGACTTCGCCCTTAGAGTCTCACGCATGACACCGCCATTAGTCTCTCACGCATGGCCTCTCCGTTTTATGTTTTACACACATGACTCCGCCGTTATAGTCTCTCTTGCAATGCTTCTACAATTAAGTGTTACACATATGACTCCGCCATCAGTCTCTCACTCATGGCTTCTCCGATTTAGTGTTACACGTATGACTCTGCCATTAGAGTCTCTCACGCATGGCACTGCCATTAGAGTCTCTCACTCATGGCTTCTCCGATTTAGTGTTACACGTATGACTCCACCATTAGAGTCTCTCACACATGGCACTGCCATTAGAGTCTCTCACGCATGGCTTCTCCAATTGAGTGTCCGCCATTAGAGTCTCTCACGCATGGCACTGCCATTAGAGTCTCTCAGGCATTGCTTCTCCAATTAAGTGTCCGCCATTAGAGTCTCTCAAGCATGGCTTCTCCGATTTAGTGTTACACGTATGACTCCGCCATTAGAGTCTCTCACGCATGGCACCACCATTAGTCTCTCACGCATGGCTTCTCCGATTTAGTGTTACACGTATGACTCCGCCACTAGAGTCTCTCACGCATGGCACTGCCATTAGAGTCTCTCACGCATGGCTTCTCCAATTAAGTGTCCGCCATTAGAGTCTCTCACGCATGGCACTGCGATTAGAGTCTCTCACGCATGGTTTCTCCGGTTTAGTGTTACACGTATGACTCCGCCATTAGAGTCTCTCACGCATGGCACTGCCATTAGAGTCTCTCACGCATGGCTTCTCCAATTAAGTGTCCGCCATTAGAGTCTCTCACGCATGGCTTCTCCGATTCAGTGTTACACATATGACTCCGCTTTTAGAGTCCCTCACGCATGGCACTGCCATTAGTCTCTCACGCATGGCTTCTCCAATTAAGTGTCCGCCATTAGAGTCTCTCACGCATGGCACTGCCATTAGAGTCTCTCACGCATGGCTTCTCCAATTAAGTGTCCGCCATTAGAGTCTCTCAAGCATGGCTTCTCCGATTTAGTGTTACACGTATAACTCCGCCATTAGAGTCTCTCACGCATGGCACCACCATTAGTCTCTCACACATGGCTTCTCCGATTTAGTGTTACACGTATGACTCCGCCATTAGAGTCTCTCACGCATGGCACTGCCATTAGAGTCTCTCACGCATGGCTTCTCCAATTAAGTGTCCGCCATTAGAGTCTCTCACGCATGGCACTGCCATTAGAGTCTCTCACGCATGGTTTCTCCGGTTTAGTGTTACACGTATGACTCCGCCATTAGAGTCTCTCACGCATGGCACTGCCATTAGAGTCTCTCACGCATGGCTTCTCCGATTTAGTGTTACACGTATGACTCCGCCATTAGAGTCTCTCACGCATGGCACTGCCATTAGAGTCTCTCACGCATGGCTTCTCCAATTAAGTGTCCGCCATTAGAGTCTCTCAAGCATGGCTTCTCCGATTTAGTGTTACACGTATGACTCCGCCATTAGAGTCTCTCACGCATGGCTTCTCCGATTTAGTGTTACACGTATGACTCCGCCATTAGAGTCTCTCACGCATGGCACTGCCATTAGAGTCTCTCACGCATGGCTTCTCCGATTTAGTGTTACACGTATGACTCTGCCATTAGAGTCTCTCACGCATGGCTTCTCCGATTTAGTGTTACACATATGACTCCGACATCAGTCTCCCACGCATGGCTTCTCCAATTAAGTGTCCGCCATTAGTCTCTCACGCATGGCTTCTCCAATTAGGTATTGCACATATGACTCTGCCATGTGTCTCCCACGCATGGCTTCTCCAATTTAGTGTTACACATATGGCTCCGCCATCAGTCTCTCACGCATGGCTTCTCCATTTAAGTGTCCGCCATTAGAGTCTCTCACGCATGGCTTATCTCATTAAGTGTTTTCATATGACTTCGCCATTAGAGTCTCTCACGCATGGCCTCAGTTTGTTTTACTCACATGACTCCGCCATTAGAGTCTCTCACGCATGGCTTATCCCATTAAGTGTTTGACATATGACTTCGCCATTAGAGTCTCTCACGCATGGCACCGCCATTAGAGTCTCTCACGCATGGTTTCTCCAGTTGTTGTTTGACATTTGACCTCGCCATTAGTCTCTCATGCATGGCTTCTCCGTTCATGTTTTACACACATGACTCCGCCGTTAGTGTCTCTCACGCATGGCACCGCCATTAGTCTCTCACGCATGGCTTCTACGATTAAATGTTTTCATATATGACTTCACCATTTGAGGTCGGCCTCGTGGCCCCACTACAAGTAGTTTCAATGTCCTCGCTCGCCACTCGGGCTGAGGGTGTTGGTGTCGGGCCTATGTCCTGGGTATCGGTCAGTCTTACAGTAGGAGGTACAGTAATAAGGTGCAATTCACAATGTCTCACAGCTACAGACTCGACAAGTCCTATCACGACTACAGGCACAGCATTCATAGTTATCACGACCTTTAGCTTATTTCCTGTCACCACTGCAGGTATGGTGTGTACGTTCTCTGTCCTCACTACAGGTGACATTAGCTCGTTAATTGTAATAGCCATGTATCCGTGTTGATGGTTCCCCAGGCCTGGCGTGTTCACATATTCCGCTTAACCTACTAATAGAGTAAGTAGACATACGCCATGTTCTAACTTTTTGGGCCTATATATATATATATATATATATATATATATATATATATTGTATGGTGTGGCCTGGGGAATAAGTAGAGGTGTAGTAGTTTGCAACCAGGAACAGTTGGTGCCCAGTCAGGGCCCTCGGCAAATGCTTAGTATTCATTTAGGCCTTCCAACAGATTCACCATTGTTTGTTTCAGTCTGCAGCTCTCAGGATCCAGACCTTCTCGTAATATGTTCATACGTTGTTAGTATACATAGGAGTAAATAGTTTCTGGTTACCGGCCACTCCTTCAATCGCATCAGCATTAGCCACCTCCAAGAATGATGTGCCAGTGCACATGACAGAGGTAAGGTTGATGGTAGTCACTCTGATATGTACGGTATATTCCGCACCTTCATCGGGGAATGTCTTTTACGTTTAAAGTGGGTGTAGTAATGGTATGTATATATTTTGCTCTAAACTAAGGTCTGCTCTTTTTGCCCCCTTTAGGCTGCCCTACCGCAGCAGTTATGGCATAATTCTACTGCTTGTTGTAGATAGGGTTAGATAGGTTAGGTACACCTTTCAGATAGCCGATCCGACCACAAGTCTGACCCATGGCGTCACCAGAAGGCGACTACTCTTTTATACATACAGGGAGCGTCCGATTGCTAGGCAACAAGAGGCAGGGGGAGAGCGGGACCAGCGCGCCGCCAGCACACAGCAAAGCTGCACCTGAGACCAGCCACTACCACGCCCAAGACACCGAGTCATGAATTTGGCCGACAGAGAGGTCCGATTATTCTGGACAGTCAACTCCCTGCGCTCCTACAACACCAGCGAGAGTCTCCCTAGAGGCTTACGAATATTCAAAGAAATGCGCCAATATAAAGAAGACAAGGAGTTTACCAACCAATGGAACGATCTACACATGCAATTCTCTATACAGATATTACAATTGGTCCTAAAAAGGGACGAACAGGAGTATGCGACAGTGAGCGAGGAGCTTAAGAAAGCAAAGGCTGAGTTATCAGCAAGACTCACTGAAAGCCAGTACTCCACGTCTGAAAAGAGACTAAACAAAAAACTGGTTATCGTGCAATCTGAAATAAAAGAAAGGAAGAAAGATAAGTTTCTGCGCGATAAATGCGATTATGACAATGGGAAAGTTTTTGATTGGGGCAAGAGGAGGCAACAACCAAAAAAGACGCCCACTAAGAAGAAATAAATTGGACTTCTGGACCACAGATAGCGATTCCAGTATGTCTAATGAGACCGGGAACAAGCAGGAAACCAAACAACCTAATACCCCTTTAGGAGTAACACAAGGAGAGGACGACAAAGGAGAAAGAAGGCCCACGCGACAATTAACTCGCAGCAAGAAACAGGTAACATGGCAGTAACATGTGCCACACCAGGCATCGGGCCAGAGAATAACCTGGTGATTAATTTGACGTCGCATGAACTACCTGGACCTTTCATCAGTGCCCTCAACAAAGGACTAGGCTTCTGCTTGACAGAACACTTTGACCCAGTCGCTTTTGAATCTAATTTATTTAAAGCGATCTGTAAACTATTGCTACATAAACACCATAGCACAGCCCCTCCGAAGCAAGAGACTAAATTACAAGGAGAGGTTCTTGTCACCACGGTGCCCCTTGGGTTCAATACATCCGAAGAATACAGTGAAATAGAAATAGCTTGTCTTGAATTCCTGGCCGATTGTAGTCTCTAGCCAGGCACTGGCCCTGCACCTTGTGCCACGGAGTTCCGTGGAGGTGTCAGGTCCACTTTTTGTCCCCCCTTGCATGCTGGGAGTAACCTTGATCTCTTTTACATGCAAGTACTTAAGGATGTCAAAGCCCTTGCCTACCCCGTCCCGCAGTATAATCTATCTCGTGACGAGTATGCAGCAATAGATTGGCTTGCTAAAAGGGATGACATCATAGTGAAACCAGCAGACAAGGGGGGCAACATAGTACTCCTTACCCGGGAGTACTATGTGACTGAAGCATGCAGGCAGCTTGAGGATGGAAGTGTCTACCAACGATTGAAAGGGGACCCTACCCCAGATATAAGCTCTGGACTCGTTGACATGCTGCGTAGATTTGTGGGAAAAGGTGTTTTACCGTTCAAACTCAGCCCCACTGTATCTGAAAACCATCATTCTGCTACATCTGATAACTTCACACAGTATGAGTCAGTGATTGCCTGTTAATTTACTTAACCCCTTGTGCTCAACACTGTGGAGTTACTGTCTTGATCTCCGGGAATACAGTACCTTTAAGGGAGGGGGTAGGGGAGCAGAAAACAATTCTCTCATTAGCATTAACCCTTGATAGAAGTATTAAAATCCCATATATAAATTAATTCCATGGATAAACTTTATAATAACATGAAAGTATAATTGTGCTTGGTCTCTAGTTAGTATGTATAAATATATAGATATCACAGCCACAACTCTATATCTTTCAACAGCAAGATAGATAATGCAGGAGTGAGCCTACAGTCCAGGTGTATGGGGGTTGTGCACTTACCCCTCCCCCGCCATGGATTAGAGGCTTAGCTTCTTTCTTTCTGGGTAGTGCAGGTAAAGCCACTGAAGGATATGTCAAACCTATTGTAATTATAACTAAGATAAATAAATGAACAAAAGAAAATAGATAAGACAATAATTTTATTGTTAAAATAAAAAAAAATGCAAAGACAGTTCAGTATATTAAAACAAATAAATCGTCAGATATGTGAAGGAATCAATAATACATTTCTACCATTTCTAAAGACTGTCTGAAAACAGTGAATTAATTCCCAAGTACAGTATTTTATATTTATTTTTAGTGCATAATTTTTCATGGTTAAATGGTTAAATAATTGGCACTCTTTCTCCGTAATCACACTGATACATTTTGAAACTGTATCCAAAATCTATCAAAAATGCATGTCACTTTGTTCCAATTATCCCTTCAAAATAAAAACAGATACAACATACAGTAAGTATAAAATCACAATAAAATTTGTTTAAATATAAAAATATAAAATGTAGACCGCAATAGCCATAAATATCTATCTGTTATACATAATAGTATACTGATGTTATCCGGTCCCATATACTGTACATGTACAGTAGTTAGACCACATGGTATACAAATGTTAATCGGTAAAGAACATACTGTACTGTACGGATTTTATCTCTCTAAAGCATGCGGCTTGATCGGCAATACCAGCAGTGCCCTTGCGAACAAACTTTCATGTGAACACACAGCAATATGAAATGCCTATGAAGGATTTGAAGTGCGTGTTTTTGATAGACTGGTTTGTTGGTAGTGTACAAATGCCTCTCATATACTGTATACTGGAGTTCCTTATTTAGCAGGTCCGTAGCAAGCAGGTGTCAATAACTGTATTCCTTCCAGTTTTTGGGCCAATGACTGTTCACATTAAATTGGAAAAATTGACGAATATTCTAAAAATATAATATATATATCTGCTATATATTCGGGTTTTAGAATATTCGCATTACACGTATATTACATTGCCGATTTTCGCCTAAGAGAAAAAAAAAATTCTAATTTGAAAAATCGGCAATGTAATATTTGCGTACTGCGAATATTCTGAAACATGAATATATAACACTATAGAATATAGTGCTATATATTTGATTTTTAGAATAATCGTCATTTTTTCCAATTTAATGTGAACAGTCATTGGCCCAAAAGAAACTTACGTAGGGGGGAATCATGACTTCAGATGGGAAAAAAATGACGAATATTCTAATAAAGAATGTATAGCACTATATTCCATAGTGCTATATATTCGGGTTTTAAAATATTCGCATCACATGAATATTTCATTGCCGATTTTTCGCAATAATAGAATATATTGAGATATTATGTCGTTGCTCTCCCCCCCCACCCTGGTGTGTACAGCTGCTGATAGTATCCACATAAACATATGTATATTCAGATTGTTATCCCTGCTATGCGGCTCCATCACCAATACTGACATGCGCCACCTGGTGTTCATAAACCAAATTGCACCCTGATTTTTCTTAATAGTCTATTTACGTGCTTCGGCTTTGAAAAGGAATTGGATATCGCTCTGTGCTCACGCGATTCTAATGGGAGCGCTAGCGATGATACAACTGTATTTCAAAAATATTGATTTGTGTCCGAATTGATCCTACCCAAACCAAAGTGTTCAAAGTAGCCTGAAAATTTGATTATGATATTTTGAGGTCTCTTAGGACTAATTTTCTTCCTATCTTGTCTTTATGTCTTTTTATTATATTTTCTTGCTCCCCCCTTTTAAGCACTTTAACACAATGACAGCAATAGCAAATAATGTCAGATTGAGGCTATATGTACACGACCGTTGGTGTTTTGCGGTCCACAAACCACGGATCCGCAAAACAAGGAAGCTGCTCCGCGTTCCAATCCGCGGAACAGAACGCGGCCCATTATAGAAATGCCTATTCTTGTCCGCAAAACGGACAAGAATAGGACATGCTCTATTCTTTTTGCAGGGGCACGGAACGGAGCAACGGATGCAGACAGCACATGGAGTGCTGTCCGCATCTTTTGCGGCCCCATTGAAGTGAAAGGGGCTGCGCCCGAGCCGCAAAATATGCGGCTCGGACGCGGACCCCAACAACGGCCGTGTGCATGAGGCCTGACACTGACATAGAGTTATGGGTAGACAATAGTGTTAAGCGAACATGAACTGTAAAGTTCCGGTTCATAACGGACTTTAGGGTTTTTTGTACCCGGACCCGAACCTAAAATTTTCCGTAAAAGTTCAGGTTCGGTGTTCAGCCGTTTAATAAAGCTTGTTGAAAGGCTGCAGGGCAGCCAATCAACCAGCGTTTAAGATATGTGCCCTTAGAAGCCATCACAGCCATGCCTACTAATGGCATGGCTGTGATTGGCCAGTACAGCATGTGACCCAGCCTCTATATAAGCTAGAGTCACGTAGCGTCGCACGTCAGGTCAGCTCTTACTAGTGTAGGGATAGGATGCTGCTGCTGTGAGGGAGAGATTAGGAAAGAATCTGATATCAGAGCTTGGTGTTAAGTCTGCGATCTATAGCGATTTTTTTAGTGGGTGCAATGCAACATTTTTGTACCCTGCCCTGACCCCAGTGACACAGAAAAATAAGTTTTGATCCGTCTGTTAATTGGGTGGGCGTCGGTGGCCATTTTGTGCAGGTGCAGTGCACATGTACCTGCGTATGTGCCAGGGACAATAATTTAATCTTGTAATTGTGGTTCAGTGGGCGACATATACCCATTTTTTAAGGTGTATAGGTGCCAGGGGAAGAGAAAATAAAATAGGTAATCCGAAATATTCACATTTTTTTTCTGTAAAGTACCCCTGTGCTGTATATCTGACAGTGAAATCAATTCAGTAAACCCATCTGTTAGATTCTGGGTGGACAAGTTCACTTTTTTCGGCGGTCAAGTACCCCTGCGGCCTGCGCTGTGTATTTGACAAGGAAATCAATTCAGTAAATCAATCTGTTATACTCTGGGGGGACATTTCCACGTTTATTAGGCTGTCATACACAAGTGGCTTGGACAGTGTGTTCCTGCTGCACTGCATACCTAACAGTGAAAATAATTCTATTAAATTCGTAATTTTTTCTCTTTATGACACCGGCACTGCATATCTGACAGGGAATTTAATTCAGTAAATACATCTGTAAGAGGGTGGACAAATTTACTTTTTTGGAGGTCAAGTACCCCTGCGGCCTGCCCTGTGTATCTGACAGGGACATCAATTCAGTAAATCAATGTTAGATTCTGGGGGGGACATTTCCACGATTATCAGGCCAGTCATTCACAAGTGGCTTGGAGTGTGTATTCCTGCTGCACTGCATACCTAACAGTGAAAATAATTCAATCAAATTAATCTTTCACATATTTGTGTGACATGAAGCAATATTTTCTTTTTATGACACCGGCACTACATATCTGACAGGGAAATCAATTCAGTAAATCCATCTGTTAGAGGGTGGACAAATTTACTTTTTTGGCGGTCAAGTACCCCTGCAGCCTGCGCTGTTTGTCTGTACCCTTTTTTCTTTCAAACTACCCCTGCATTGCATACCTGACTGGGAAATATATTCTGCATGCTGCTAGACGCACTGCTGATTTCATTCCCACCTGACACCGGGGCCTCAGAGGAAGCACAAGGCGAAGGCAGTGGAGGAGAAAGAAGTCGTCAACGCAGCTGGGGCACCGCCAGCACCTCAAAAGGCAGGGATAGCATGGCCGAAATGTGGAAAAGCTTTGTCAGCACGCCACAAGAACCAGCATCACTAGCTGATATGGAACGTCTTAGCAGGAGGCAGCATTTCAGCAACATGGTGGAACAGTATGTGGACACACGCCTACACATACTGACTGATGGGTTTGCCCCATTCAACTTCTGGGTCTCCAAATTGGGCACATGGCCTGAGCTTGCCCTTTATGCCTTGGAGGTGGTGGCCTGCCCTGCAGCCAGTGTATTGTCTGAAAGTGTGTTTAGCGTGGCGGGGGCCTCACCCAGCCTTTGTTATACTCCAGCGCACTTTCTCTCAGTTTTCTTTTCTATATTTCCCCCAAAAAAAAAACTGTGTTGTTGACGACTACCTTTCCCACCACCGCTTTCACCTACACCGCCACATCCACCGCCTCCTCAACCTCCTACTCCATATGGACCTCCTCCTCCTAGTTCAAGATTATTACTTTTCATTTTTATGTATTTTATGTTATGTTAAGTCATTTCCCTATCCACATTTGTTTACTGGGCAATTGTTCAGCTCCCCCATTTTTCTTCCTTTTGCAGTCCTCTAGCCCTTTCCATTACTTTTTTTAGAGTGATTTTAGTGCCCCAAAGTTCGGGTCCCCATTTACTTTAATGGGGTTCGGGTTTGGGGTCAAGTTCGGGTTTGGGTTTAGTGTCAACTCTTACCCCCATTTTGCTTCCTTTTGCATGTCCTCTAGCCCTTTCCATTACTTTTTTTAAGAGCGATTTTAGTGCCCTAAAATTTGGGTCCCCATTTACTTCAATGGGGTTCGGTTTTGGAGTCAAGTTCGGGTTTGGGTTTAGGGTCAACTCTTACCCCCATTTTGCTTCTTTTTGCGGTCCTCTAGCCCTTTCCATTACTTTTTTTAGAGCCATTTTAGTGTCCCAAAGTTCGGGTCTCCATTGACTTAAATGGGGTTTGGGGTCAAGTTCAGGTCCCGAACTGGAACTTTGCGACAAAGTTCGGCCAAAACCAACGAACAAGAACTTCCAGGTGTTCGCTCAACTCTAGTAAACAGTATTAATAAACATTATTAATTAGTTGGTACTCTATCCTCTGGAGGAGCATGTAAATGTAATTTGTCTTGATCAATATATCTAGAAATGAGCGAATCGAAGCTGGTGAAGTGGAATTTGATCCGAATTTCAGGAAACATTTAATTTGCACTGAATGCTAATTTCCTCGCCTTACCTTGTGGTAACTAATCAAATATTTTTCCTAAAATTGCCGCTACACGTGTGAGGACATGGGGCAAGGAACTCTGGGAAGGCGGGATCCCCCATACTGACATGCATGCAGCCAATCAGCAGCCAGCCAGCCCTGTGATGTCACAGCCCTATAAATACGGTGGCCATCTTAGATTCTACCATTTACCAGCATGCTTAGTGCAGGGAGAGGCGTATCTGCAGGCACTAGGGACAATGTTAGGAAACTCGATGGTGGTGAAAAAAAAAAAAGATTTACAAGTGCAGGGAAAGATTACTCAAGGTGTAGGGAAAGGATAGGGAGAAATCATTGCACCAGCCCTTGTGTTGAACAGGGTTCAGTCGGGGAGGTGAAAGCCTGGGTAATGGGAACAAGCCGATTACACCTTGATGCACTGACTGGGGATGCAAATTGCCATTATACAGCTCTTTAATTCCAGCAAACCTGTCTTATTAGGGTGCAAGTGTTAAATACAGGCATTAACAGGGTTTATTACAAGGCAATATTTCTATGTTTTATTTGCCCTTGTGCGGTGCAGTTATATGCTCCAAAGCATTTTTTGGCTTGTATTAGTGGGAAAACAAGGGTTTATTAGCCGTTGTGTGGTGAAGGGTGAAAATAACAGCCCTTTTGACGTGTATTAGTGGCAAAACTAAAATATATTTGCCGCTCAGCGGTGCAGTTATCTGTTTTAAAGCCCTTTATTCTGTGTATTAGTGGAAAAAGAAGAAAAATATTCGCTGCTCAGTGCTGCAGTTATCTGTTTTAAAGCCCTACTTTCCATGTATTAGTGGGGGAAAAAATTGCCGCTCAGCGCTGCAGTTGTCTATTTAAAGCTCTTTTTTGCATGCTTTAGTGGAAAAAGAAAAACAAAATTTGCCGCTCAGCGCTGCAGTTATCTGTTCTAAAGCCCTTTTTTTCCATGTATTACTGGAAAAAGAAAAAATATATTTGCCGCTCAGCGGTGCACTGATATATTCTGAAGCCCTGTATTCCTTGTATTAGTGGCAAAATAAAAATAATTTTGTCGTCCAGCGTTTCATATATCTGTTGAAAAACCGGTTGTGTAAAAGTAGAAAAAAATTTGGGCCTAATTGACATTTTGTGGTGTAGTGATATAGTGGCCCAGGCATGTGACCGTACGTCTCTTCTCACTCCCAAAAATATGCAGACTTCTGGTACTCCCCAAAAAACACATGGAAGATTTGCCTCATCAGTACATATGATGAGGCCTTCACCACCTGTGTGAGGGAGATTATTTCTAAGCAATGGCATGTACTTAAATGGACCCAGATATCCGTGAAGTCATCAAGGAATGTCCTAGCATTACTTATAGGAGAGGAAGGATTTTACATGATTGGTTGGTAAAAAGCCATTTTATAGCAGCACCAGCATTGAGAACATTACTGGATAAATGCACCAATGGGAATTATACATGTGGAGGCAGCATGGCGTGTAAATACTAGTGATGAGCGGCAGGGGCAATATTCGAATTTGCGATATTTCGCTAATATTCATCATATATTCGCAAATATTTGTATTCAAGATTATTCTATTGATTGCGAAAAATTGGTAATGTAGTATTTGCGTAATGCGAATATTCTAAAACATGAATATATACAGTTGTGTTCAAAATTATTCAACCCCCAATGCTTTAAAGGGTTTTAGGGAAATTAGTGTACATTTGTAATTGTGTTCAGAATTAAATCTTACAAGGAGTTTTTAAAGAACCAAATGCAACTAAAATGACATCAATTGTTTTTGTAATACAGTATTAAATGTTTTTGATGTGATTTCTTCATCGACACAATTATTCAACCCCTTAAAGACTACCACTCTTAAGAACAGAGGTTCATTCAAGTGTTTTCCATCAGGTATTGAAAACACCTGTGGATGTCAAGGAGCAGCAATCAAGCATAATAAGCGCCAATTAGGCAGATTCAAAATGACTGTGATACTCATCTCCTTCTAGACATTTACTGGTGTGTTTACAAACATTGTGAAGTCAAGAGAATGGTCCAGGAAGACAAGAGAAGAGGTGATTTCTCTTCACAGGAAGGGCAATGGCTATAAGAAGATTGCAAAGATGTTAAACATACCAAGAGACACCATAGGAAGCAATCATTCGCAAATTCAAGGCAAAGGGCACTGTTGAAACGCTACCTGGTCGTGGCAGAAAGAAGATGCTGACATCGACTGCTGTGTGCTACCTGAAGTGCAAAGTGGAGAAAAGTCCCCGTGTGATTGTTGAGGGACTGAAAAAAGATTTGTCAGATGCAGGTACTGAAGTTTCAGCTCAGACAATAAGGCGCACACTGCGTAATGAAGGCCTCCATGCCAGAACTCCCAGGGGCACCCCCTTGCTGTCTCCAAAGAATAAGAAGAGTCGACTGCAGTATGCCAAAAGTCATGTGGACAAACCACAAAAGTGTTCTGTGGACTGATGAAACAAAATTAGAACTGTTTGGGCCCATGGATCAACGCTATGTTTGGAGGAGGTCTATGAAGAAAAGAACACCTTGCCTACTGTGAAGCATGGCGGGGGGTCAATCATGCTTTGGGGCTGTTTTGCTTCTACAGTTACAGGGAAGCTTCAGCATGTGCAAGGTACCATGAATTCTCTTCAGTACCAGGAGATATTGGATGAAAATGTGATGCAGTCCGTCACAAACCTGAGGCTTGGGAGACGTTGGACCTTTCAACAGGACAATGATCCCAAGCATACCTCCAAGTCCACTTGAGCATGGTTGCAGATTAAAGGCTGGAACATTTTGAAGTGGCCATCGCAGTCACCAGACTTAAATCCGATTGAGAACCTCTGGTGGGACTTAAAGAAAGCAGTTGCAGCGCGCAAGCCTAAGAATGTGACTGAACTGAAGGCTTTTGCCCATGAAGAATGGGCGAAGATACCCGTAGATCGCTGCAAGACACTTGTGTCAAGCTATGCTTCACGCTTAAAAGCTGTTATAACTGGAAAAGGATGTTGTACTAAGTACTAAGATTGAATGTCACTTGGGGGTTGAATAAAACTGATAATGATGTGAGCACAGAAAAGACATTTGTGGTTATTTCATTATAAATGTTATGTTATATTTGTGGTCGGATCGGCTATCCGAAAGGTGTACCTAACCTATCTAACCCTATCTACAACAAGCAGTAGAATTATGCCATAACTGCTGCGGTAGGGCAGCCTAAAGGGGGCCACCCTAATATGAAATGACTGTAAGATGGTGTGGGTGAAATCAGCTGAATCGGCGTCAGCCTGGGCTCACAGGAGCCTGTAAATAGCCTAGCAATCAGCCAGCCTAGGCCCGCAGGTGCATGTAACTAGTCTTGTGATCCGCCTCCCCTCCCACAAATGCAGCAAATATATTTGCTTAAAACTTGTGGTCGGATCGGCTATCCGAAAGGTGTACCTAACCTATCTAACCCTATCTACAACAAGCAGTAGAATTATGCCATAACTGCTGCGGTAGGGCAGCCTAAAGGGGGCAAAAAGAGCAGACCTTAGTTTAGAGCAAAATATATACATACCATTACTACACCCACTTTAAACGTAAAAGACGTTCCCCGATGAAGGTGCGGAATATGCCGTACATATCAGAGTGACTACCATCAACCTTACCTCTGTCATGTGCACCGGCACATCATTCTTGGAGGTGGCTAATGCTGATGCGATTGAAGGAGTGGCCGGTAACCAGAAACTATTTACTCCTATGTATACTAACAACGTATGAACATATTACGAGAAGGTCTGGATCCTGAGAGCTGCAGACTGAAACAAACAATGGTGAATCTGTTGGAAGGCCTAAATGAATACTAAGCATTCGCCGAGGGCCCTGACCGGGCACCAACTGTTCCTGGTTGCAAACTACTACACCTCTCCTTATTCCCCAGGCCACACCATATATATATATATATATATATATATATATATATATATATATATATATATATAAAGGCCCAAAAAGTTAGAACATGGCATATGTCTACTTACTCTATTAGTAGGTTAAGCGGAATATGTGAACACGCCAGGCCTGGGGAACCATCAACACGGATACATGGCTATTACAATTAACGAGCTAATGTCGCCTGTAGTGAGGACAGAGAACGTACACACCATACCGGCAGTGGTGACAGGAAATAAGCTAAAGGTCGTGATAACTATGAATGCTGTGCCTGTAGTCGTGATAGGACTTGTCGAGTCTGTAGCTGTGAGACATTGTGAATTGCACCTTATTACTGAACCTCCTACTGGAAGACTGACCGATACCCAGGACATTGGCCCGACACCAACACTCTCAGCCCAAGTGGCGAGCGAGGACATGGAAACTACTTGTAGTGGGGCCACGAGGCTGACCTCAAATGGTGAAGTCATATATGAAAACATTTAATCGTAGAAGCCATGCGTGAGAGACTAATGGCGGTGCCATACGTGAGAGACACTAACGGCGGAGTCATGTGTGTAAAACATGAACGGAGAAGCCATGCGTGAGAGACTAATGGCGAGGTCAAATGTCAAACACTAACTGGAGAAACCATGCGTGAGAGACTCTAATGGCGGTGCCATGCGTGAGAGACTCTAATGGCGAAGTCATATGTCAAACACTTAATGGGATAAGCCATGCGTGAGAGACTAATGGCGGTGCCATGTGTGAGAGACTCTAATGGCGGAGTCATGTGAGTAAAACAAACTGAGGCCATGCGTGAGAGACTCTAATGGCGGACACTTAAATGGAGAGGCCATGCGTGAGAGACTGATGGCGGAGCCATATGTGTAACACTAAATCGGAGAAGCCATGCGTGGGAGACACATGGCAGAGTCATATGTGCAATACCTAATTGGAGAAGCCATGCGTGAGAGACTCTAATGGCAGTGCCATGCGTGAGAGACTAATGGCGGATACTTAATTGGAGAAGCCATGCGCGGGAGACTGATGTCGGAGTCATATGTGTAACACTAAATCGGAGAAGCCATGCGTGAGAGACTCTAATGGCAGTGCCATGCGTGAGAGACTAATGGCGGATACTTAATTGGAGAAGCCATGCGCGGGAGACTGATGTCGGAGTCATATGTGTAACACTAAATCGGAGAAGCCATGCGTGAGAGACTCTAATGGCAGTGCCATGCGTGAGAGACTCTAATGGCGGAGTCATACGTGTAACACTAAACCGGAGAAACCATGCGTGAGAGACTCTAATGGCAGTGCCATGCGTGAGAGACTCTAATGGCGGACACTTAATTGGAGAAGCCATGCGTGAGAGACTCTAATGGCAGTGCCATGCGTGAGAGACTCTAATGGCGGAGTCATACGTGTAACATTAAACCGGAGAAACCATGCGTGAGAGACTAATGGCAGAGCCATGCGTGAGAGACTCTAATAGCGGACACTTAATTGGAGAAGCCATGCGTGAGAGACTAATGGCAGTGCCATGCGTGAGAGACTAATGGCGGATACTTAATTGGAGAAGCCATGCGCGGGAGACTGATGTCGGAGTCATATGTGTAACACTAAATCGGAGAAGCCATGCGTGAGAGACTCATGGCAGTGCCATGCGTGAGAGACTCTAATGGCAGAGTCACACGTGTAACACTAAATCGGAGAAGCCATGCGTGAGAGACTCTAATGGCAGTGCCACGCGTGAGAGACTCTAATGGCGGACACTTAATTGGAGAAGCCATGCGTGAGAGACTCTAATGGCGGTGCCATGCGTGAGAGACTCTAATGGCGGAGTCATACGTGTAACACTAAATCGGAGAAGCCATGCGTGAGAGACTCTAATGGCAGTGCCATGCGTGAGAGACTCTAATGGCGGAGTCATACGTGTAACACTAACCGGAGAAACCATGCGTGAGAGACTCTAATGGCGGAGTCATACGTGTAACACTAAATCGGAGAAGCCATGCGTGAGAGACTAATGGCAGTGCCATGCGTGAGAGACTCTAATGGCGGACACTTAATTGGAGAAGCCATGCGTGAGAGACTCTAATGGCGGTGCCATGCGTGAGAGACTCTAATGGCGGAGTCATACGTGTAACACTAAATCGGAGAAGCCATGCGTGAGAGACTCTAATGGCAGTGCCATGTGTGAGAGACTCTAGTGGCGGACACTTAATTGGAGAAGCCATGCGTGAGAGACTCTAATGGCGGAGTCATACGTGTAACACTAAACCGGAGAAGCCATGCGTGAGAGACTCTAATGGCAGTGCCATGCGTGAGAGACTCTAATGGCGGAGTCATACGTGTAACACTAAACCGGAGAAACCATGCGTGAGAGACTCTAATGGCAGTGCCATGCGTGAGAGACTCTAATGGCGGACACTTAATTGGAGAAGCCATGCGTGAGAGACTCTAATGGCAGTGCCATGCGTGAGAGACTCTAATGGCGGAGTCATACGTGTAACATTAAACCGGAGAAACAATGCGTGAGAGACTAATGGCAGAGCCATGCGTGAGAGACTCTAATAGCGGACACTTAATTGGAGAAGCCATGCGTCAGAGACTAATGGCAGTGCCATGCGTGAGAGACACTAATAGCGGAGTCATATGTGTAACACCTAATTGGAGAAGCCATGCGTGAGAGACTAATGGTGGTGCCATGCGTGAGAGACTAATGGCGGACACTTAATTGGAGAAGCCATGCGTGAGAGACTAATGGCAGTGCCATGCGTGAGAGACTCTAATGGCAGACACTTAATTGGAGAAGCCATGCGTGAGAGACTCTAATGGCAGTGCCATGCGTGAGAGACTCTAATGGCGGAGTCATACGTGTAACATTAAACCGGAGAAACCATGCGTGAGAGACTAATGGCGGAGTCATATGTGTAACACTTAATTGTAGAAGCATTACATGAGAGACTATAACGGCAGAGTCATGTGTGTAAAACATAAAACGGAGAGGCCATGCGTGAGAGACTAATGGCAGTGTCATGCGTGAGAGACTCTAAGGGCGAAGTCATATGTCAAACACTAAATCAGCGAAGCCATGCGAGAGGGACTCTAATGGCGGACAATTAATCGGAGAAGCATTGCTTGAGAGACTATAATGGCGGAGTCATATGTGTAACACTTATTTGGAGAAGCCATGCGCGAGAGACTTAAATGGCGGAGTCATATGTGTAACTCTGAATCGCGAAGTCATGCGTGAGACTCTAATGGCGGAGTCATGTGAGTAAAACATAAACGGAGAAGTCGTGCGTGAGAGACTAATGGCGGAGCCATACATGCAAGACTAATGGCAGATTTATTATTATTATTTTTTTTTTTTTATAAAGCACTTAGCGGCACCAGTATGACTTGGGAATTCGCGTAACCATGAACCCCTCTGACAGGGAACCTAAGACGCTAAAAACCTACGACCATATGGTACCCCTAACGAACAACATGAAGGACGGTCAAAGAGCCACCCGGAGCCATGAGGCCGAAGCGATTATCAGGCCCCCCGAAGCCATGAGACCCCTCGAAGCCAAGAGACTGAACTGAATGACTATACAGTGACGATAAGACATTAAATGTGAGCCAGACCTGATGGGATATGCATAGACATTAGTGAAGCGAACCACGTGCATAAATAAACATAACCATCCGTGAATTTGAACAGACGGGAGACAACGAAGCCAGAGGCCTAACAATTCGCTAAGAGAGGACCCTTATCTTGACAAATAAAGGATTTGTAAAACATAGTATGAAACGTGCTCCAATTGGGCCACTGACCGCTGAAAAGCTATTTGGTTAACTGGGGCAAGGGACCAATCTGAGTGAATATGAACCAAAAGTAAAGCGGACCGGTCTAAGTAACCGCAAACCAGGACTGAAACACCAAAAATAATAATTTTTTTTTTTTTTTTTTATATATATATATCTTTTTTATTTTCTTTTTTTTTTTTTTTTTCGCAAAAATTATTATTATTTTTTTTTTTAATGAACAGAAAAAGTAGAAGTAGGCCTTCGGATTGTAACAACCAACGAGAAAACAAGCAAGCCTGAAAAGAACTCAGCTATTATGTTTATCGGGAGAGCAGTGTCAGAGCGGTGTGCAGACTGTCCTAGAGAAAATACTGGCTTAACCGTGATGTCAAAAATAAATAAAAGGAAAATGTAGCTATAGGCAGAAGCAGTGTATAACGCATGGTGTAAGAACAGGTGGATGACTGCAGCTCTGGATGTGAGTAGTGCCCAACACATGGTATGGGCGCAGCTCTGAGTTTGAGCATGATATAAAGCAGCCGTATGAATGCAATCTATAGCGAGTAGAGTATTAACGTGATACAACAGAAGCATGAACGCAGCTCTGGTAGTGAATGGAATATAGGACAAAATGTCAATGCAGACACACAGACGTAGCTTTTGCAGGTAACGAACCTAGCCATGATCATTAGTGCCCAACCCCCTTCGCCCCAGAGCGCTACAAGTCACAGACCGTGTAACCAATTCCGATCCCACGGTGAATGCCAGTACTCGCCTGGCACCTTCTGCAATTGCCCAGGTGCGAATGAACCTCCACATAATGCTGCAGGAATATATATATTTTTTTTTTTAAATGATGGTCACCACAACACCACCTCGTGTTCCAGAGCATCAGCACTCAAATACAGTCGCCTTTAACAACCTGCTAGTGGCCCCATATATGGGCCACTGATACACATTCACCAACACCTTGCGTGTCTGGCGCTAACTGCGGACGTGCGCCCCACATGTACAACAGTGACAGAAACATTAACTTTTTTTTTTTTTTATGACCCTTGATACACGACCCTTACAGAGAGATAACTACGTAATACCATCGCTTAAACGCAGCGTGTGTAGCTTGGAGACACGTGTCCCGTATGATACAGATATCAGAAAACACGCGACCATACCTACTCTAGGCGCATGCAACACCAATAACTATATGCAATAGCCCCCAACAATCCCCTAGACAGCTGGACAAAATACTAACAGTCACTTGACCATTAGCGCCCAATTTTGCTTCGTCCCAGAGTATTACGAATCACATACCGCAGTGTGGGTCTCATGCCAACAAGTGTGATTCTACAGTGAATGCCAGCGCTCGCCTGGCACTTTGTTGCTGCCCAGGCGTGAATGAGCCTGCACACGATGCAGCTGCGCTACATGTCGCGGACCACAGCGTGGGTCCCGTGCAAACCATTCCGATCCTACCATGAATACCAGTGCCTTCCTGAGAGATTCTGCCATCTTCCAGCCGTAAGGAAGGTAGTGAAATCAGCTGAATCGGCGTCAGCCTGGGCTCACAGGAGCCTGTAAATAGCCTAGCAATCAGCCAGCCTAGGCCCGCAGGTGCATGTAACTAGTCTTGTGATCCGCCTCCCCTCCCACAAATGCAGCAAATATATTTGCTTAAAACTTGTCTGACTTACAAGTGCCTCTTTGATTTAATTGTAAACATGATGACTGAAATGATAAAAATCAATGTCAAACTGGCCAAAACACTCAATTTCAGTGGGGGTTGAATTATTTTGAACACAACTGTAGCACTATAGAATATAGTGCTATATATTCGTTTTTTAGAATATTCTTTTTTTTTCCAATTTAATGTGAACAGTCATTGGCCCAAAAGCAATTTAAGCAGGGAGGAATCATGACTTCAGAAAAAAATGACAAATATTCTAAAAAACTAATATATAGATCTATATTCTATAGTGCTATATATTCGTGTTTTAGAATATTCGCATTACGTGAATATTACATTGCCGATTTTTCGCATAAGAGAAAATATATTAAATAATGAACAATATTCTAATTCACTACAGACTACAATATTGCAGCCTTCTCACATTGGCCCACAAGCAAGAAGCAGGTAGGTATACTAGGTAATGGGTTTAGATGAAAAAAAACACGGATATTCATTTTTACAAATTTATATCACTGTATTCGAAATATTCACAAATTCTCGAAGTGCCGATATTCACGATAAAATACATGAAGTGTGGTAAAACCTTTAAAAGCAATAATACCAACAAGACATATGAAATCAGGGACCTGATAAATTTTAAATCTAAAGGGGTAGTATATAAAATAACATGTTCCTGTGGAAAACAGTATGTTGGGAAAACAACGAGAGAACTGAGGCGGAGAATTGGGGAACACATCAGGGACATTGTTAATTTAAGGGATACTTCCGTTTCCCGTCATGTGAGAAAGGAAAATGATGGGAGGACGGAGTGTCTTTCCTTTATGGGCATTGAGATGATTAAACCAACGGGAAGACGAGGAAATTGGGATAGGAGAATTCTCCAGTGCCTGGTGAAGTGGATCTTCTACCTAAAAACTGTATACCCGAATGGCCTTAATGAGCAGCAGAATTATAGCTGCTTCATATGAATCAAATACAAGCAAATCCACAGGAGTTAATTCCTGCGATATATTAGACTCCTCAACTTAAGTCATGTGACGTGATCTACTTTGATGACGGTTTTTAAAAAATTCCTCCTCTCCTTTCTGTGGCTATTGGTAATGTTACTATTCATATTGTAATCAATAACAAACTGTGCAGCATTTGACCTTAAAATCCATTAATGAGTGATTTTGTGGCTCAGTATAGTTAAACAGCTGTCTAATTTCAATGACAGCGGATGAGCACTATGTCCGGACGTCACTTGGTTGCCTAGAGACGTTGTGTAAAAGTAGGCGAATAAATAAAAATAAATTCGCCGTTCAGCATTGTACTTCTCTGTTGAAAAGCCTGTTGTGTAAAAGTAGAACAAAATTTGGGCCTAATTGACGTTCTGTGGTGCAGTGATTAATTGGGAAGCCCTGTTTGGCGTGTATTAGTGTCGAAATAAAAATATATTCACCATCCAGCGTTGTACTTCTCTGTTGAAAAGCCTGTTGTGTAAAAGTAGAACAAAATTTGAGCCTAATTGATGTTCTGTGGTACAGTGAAATATTCTGAAGTCCTGTTTGCCGTGTATTAGTGGCGAAATAAAAATATATTAACCGTCCAGTGTTGCATATATCTGTTGAAAAGCCTGTTGTGTAAAAGTAGAAAAAAATGTGAACCTAATTGACGTTCTGCGGTGCAGTGATATATTGGGAAGCCCAGTTGGCAGTGTATTAGTGGCGAAATAGAAATATATATTTGCCGTCCAGCGTTGCATTTATTTGTTGAAAAGCCTTTTGTGTAAAACTAGAACAAAATTTGGGAATAATTGACGTTCTGCGGTGCAGTGATAAATTCTGAAGCCCTGTTTGCCGTGTATTATTAGTGCCAAAATAAAAATATATACGCCGTCCAGCGTTGCATATATCTGTTGAAAAGCCTGTTGTGTAAAAGTAGAAAAAAATGTGGGCTTAATTGACGTTCTGCGGTGCAGTGATATATTGGGAAGCCCAATTGGCAGTGTATTAGTGGCAAAATAGAAATATATATTTGCCGTCCAGCGTTGCATTTATTTGTTGAAAAGCTTTTTGTTTATAAGTGGGAAAAAATTAGGGCCTAATTGCCGCTCAGCGGTGCAGTGATATATTCGGAAGCCCAGTATGCTGTGAATTATTTGCAAAATTAAAATATATTCGCCGTCCAGGGTTGCATTTATCTGTTGTAAAGCCTGTTGTGTGAAAGTAGAAAATAATTTGGGTCTAATTGATGATCTGCGGTGCAGTGATATTTTCTGAAGCCCAGTTTGCAGTGTATTAGTGGCAAAATGAAAATATATTGACCGTCCAGCGTTGTACTTCTCTGTTGAAAAGCCTGTTGTGTAAAAGTAGAACAAAATTTGAGCCTACTTGACGTTCTATGGTACAGTGATACATTCTGAAGCCCTGTTTGCCGTGTATTAGTGGTGAAATAAAAATATATTCACCGTCCAGTGTTGCATATATCTGTTGAAAAGCCTGTTGTGTAAAAGTAGAACAAAATTTTTGCCTAATTGACGTTCTGCGGTGTAGTGATATATTATGAAGCCCTGTTTGCCATGTATTAGTGGTGAAATAAAAAAATATTTGTCTAACATTGGATTATTTGATCTAATAGTATGTCATACAGAGAAGTGCCAGGGCCTGCACGGGGGAGGGGCAGAGGCCTAAATGTTTCTGGTGCAGGCATAGATCACAGCAGAGTAAGGGTGTGTGGCAGCAAGGGTCACTTCGAGAGGCCTGAGCTCCTGGTGTCATCTAGTGGTCAAGACTTGACCAGCAAACCAGCGGTTCTTGAATGGTTGACTCAATCTTCGACTTCATCACAAGTGACATCAGACACCCCCAGCCAAGAGTCGGTGGGTTTGTCAGACACAACCCTTAGGTGGCATGGCCCGGGAGCAGGCCATGTGCCCTCACCTGTCCTCAACCTGCCTCTATCCTTTGCTGTTCCCTTAGCCAGAAAAGTATTGTATGCTGTGGGCTCAGCTCCACTTTTCAGCGAGGACGAGCTACTAGAGGACAGTCAGCAGCTACTGCTCAGCCAAGATCTGGAGTAGACATCAGCCGCTTCCTCCACTAGGTGGGCAAGTAGTGATAAGGAGAGTGGCATGGGAGCTGGTGTTGCGGGCGGTCAGGCTTCTGACCCAGAGACGGTTGAGGAGGACATTAGTGACGTGCAGATAGTACTTGATGATGATGTAGCTGATCGCACTTGGGAGCCGGGTGACGAAGGGGCTTCATTATCATCGGAAGAAGAGGGTGTCAGCTTGTCCGTAAGCCTAGCGGCGGAGCCAGCAAGTCGGTCGCGTGGCCGGGAACCAGCAGGGTTGCAGCAGTGGGATGTTGGGAGTGAAACATGCCCAGGGTTGGCACCATGACCCTGTTTTAACATATGCAGCGTCACCATAAAGTGGCCTCAGAGAACCGTGGCTGCTATGTGGTGGTCCAGCCTGCTGCAGCAACCTCTGCATTACCCAGTGGCACACACCCAGTTTCAGGCAGTCAATGCTCCACCACCTCAGGGAGCTGTCTGTCCTTCCCATCATTTGATGGTCCTGATGCTTTTGCTCCTCCTCCTCATCAGTCATTCCGTCTGCAATCGATCACCGAAGCAATTGCCTAGAGAGAACATTATGCGTGCATGCATCCAACTGTGCAGAAGCTGAATATGCTTCTGTCCAAGTTGCTGATGCTTCAGTCCCTCCTTTTACAAGTGGTGGACTCTGCACCTTTCAGAGAACTGATGGCTTGTGCATAGCCGAAGTGGAGCGTCCCAAGCCGTCATTTCTTTGCCAAAAAGACAGTACCATCCCTGCACACGCATGTAGAACAGAAGGTGGGCCAGTCCTTAAACCCACCAGTGTCTGCCAAAGTGCACGGCAGCGCAGACATGTGTAACTGTAACTACGTGCAGTGACAATGTGTTTCCATTATGGCCCACTGGGTGAATGTGGTTCCTGCACAGCCACTCCAGCAACTTGGCCAGGTGAGTCTGCTTCCGCCTCCACGTTGGAACTCACTTGATCCTGCGACAATATCCGCCTCTGCCTCCTCATCCTCCACCGTGTCCTCAACCTCCACTGCAGGGACAATTCACAATGCCCCACCAGCATAAGACATGTGCAGGGCACGGCAGTGTCACGCTTTTTTGCACCTCGTTTCCCTGGGCGAACGGAGTCACACAGGGGAGGAACTGCTCCATGTGATGCATCAAGAATTCGAATCCTGGCTTTCTCCGTGACAACTTAAAATCGGAACGTAGGTGACCGACAACAGGAAGAACTAGTGATGAGCGGCGGGGCAATATTCGAATTAGTGATATTTCACGAACATTTGGTAGAATATTTGTCATATATTCGCGAGTTCGCGAATTCGCTATTATTTTGTAGATTGCAAAAATCGGCAATGTAATATTTGTGTAATGCGCACGCAATACAAGCGTGAATCACTATACTGTAGCTACATTTTTCAAAATGCTTGAAGTTTAATGAGACTGGAAAAAATGGTTGGCACGGCAGAACATTACAATTGCTTTATATGCAGAAGAGTGATCCAATATATTTGCGATTGTGCAAATCGGCAATAATGATGCAAATATTTTGCTGCAATACGTGCAACTTCACTTTTTGGCAGGTCTGACTACATATTAGTGATTGGTGCACTAATTATTGTTGTGAACTTGTGACATCACAGCACTATGTATGTATGTATGTATGTATGTATGTATGTATGTATGTCTGGACAGCAGGCTACCTAAGACCCTGCACTGGAACACTATATTACAAGCTAACCTACACTATCTCCCACTAACTATTTGTATTATATATATATATGCTATCTAACTATCTAATGTAATGAGTGGAGGAAAAGAGAGCACAGCAATGACACTGCTGTCTCTCTCAGAACTGTAATAAACTGTAGAAAATGGTTGTGGGAAGGTTCTTATATACTAAATGGGTAGGCAAATTTCCTAATGGTTACTAGGGATGTTGCTAAGCTCAGACAAAGACATTGCAGCCTTCTAATTGGCCCACAAGCAAAAAGGGAGTTTACTGATGAAATAAAAAAGTAGAATATTCGAAAATATGGTATGAATATATATTATTATAGTCTAAATATTCACGAATTCTTGAAGTTGTGATATTCGCGATTAAAATTCACAATTCGAATATTTGCGCCCAACACTAGAAAAAACATTGTGTCAGCGCTGCGTCAAGGAGGGATGAGCTATGCACCCTACATGGCACACATTTTCAATCTGGTTGTCAAACGGTTCCTGAAGTCTTACACCCATTTGCAAGACATCCTAAAAATGGCAAGGAAACTGCATGCACTTCAGCCACTCATACACAGCAAAGCACACCCTCCTTGTGCTGAAGTGGCAGAACAGCATCCCCCAACATAGGCTGATATGCAACATTTCCACCCATTGGATTTCCACCCTCCATATGTTAGACCGACTATACGAATAAAGAAAGGCCAGGACTACGGGATAAACAATGTCAATCCACTGTTTTAAGTCCTGGAACAGATGCTGGTAAATCTGGCTGGTCAGGGGACTGGAGACGTGGTGACTAGATCTCCTGGCCACATGAGCCCTGTGGGGGTTGAACTGGAGGAGGAGGACATTGGAGCACAAGCAAGACCTGGAGCAGGACCTGAACCAGCAGGTGGTGGCATACTTGGACAGCACCCTGCCACCCCACATTGAACATCCGCTGGACTTCTGGACAGCCAAACTGGATTTGTGGCTGCAACAAGCAGAGTTGCCCTGGAAAAGCTGTCCTGCCCGGCCAGTAGTGTGGCATCAGAGCGGGTGTTTGGTGTGGCGGGGGCCATAGTTATCCAAAGAAGAATTTGCCCGGCCACCCAAAATGGGGAGAGCCTGACCTTTTTCAAGATGAATCAGGCCTGGATCAGCCAGGATTTCCACCCACCAATGCCTGAGGAATCAGATTAGATCATCCATGCTGCCACACCCAAACCTTGACAAAAGAGACCGGTTTCTTCTGGCTACTTGCCTCAGCTACAATTCTGATGCTGCCAGCCGCCAGATGCCACACATCTGATGCCAAGTGCTCCTTCTTATACCATCGTCAGTGGGTACTGTTATTGCTACCCACCTCCACACTCTGTCGTCGTGCCACTCTGTGGCCTCCTCCTGGTGCTGCCGCCACCTCCGCACTCTATTAGCGTGCCGCTCTGTGGCCTTCTCCTGATGCTGCTGCTGACACCTCCACACTTTGTCATTGTGCCACTCTGTGGCCTCCTGATGCTGCCGCCACCTCCAGACTCTGTTGCCGTGCCACTCTGTGACCTCCTGATGCTGCCGCCACCTCCAGACTCTGTCATTGTGCCATTCTGTGGCCTCCTGATGTTGCTGCTGCCACCTCCACACACTGTCATTGTGCCACTCTGTGATCTCATGATGATGCTGCTGCCAACTCCACACTCTCTCATTGGCCACTTTGTGTCCTCCTGATGCTGCCGCCACCTCCAGACTCTGTCATTGTGCAACTCTGTGACCTCCTGATGCTGCTGCCACCTCCGCACTCTGTCATTGTGTCACTTTGTGGCCTCCTCATGCTGCTGCCACCTCCAGACTCTGCAATTGTGCCACTCTGTGGCCTCCTCATGCTGCTTCCACCTCACCACTATGTCATAGGGCCACTCTGTCAACTTCTCATGCTGTTCACTCCCTCCCCACTTCATAACTGGGCCACTATTTTGCCTTTTTGGCTTGGCTGACATCATCTGTTATTTGACCCTTTTTCTGATCTGTCAGAAGGAAGGAAAAATAAGACGCACAACGGATCCTCTCTGTGTAGCAGCTGTAAGGCCTGTATGGTCCTATCAGAACTGGCTTGTGATTTGGTAGCCAAAAGTAAGAGTGGGTACAAAACACAGAAGACATGCAAATATTCTGTTCATGTGTCATTGCTGTTTTGGATCCACTACTGTTTTTTTTTTTTTTTGCATTAGCAATACTGATGGATTACTGACCAAATGCTGACCGAGTGAAGGTAAATGCTCAACAGACAGGATCCATTTTTTGGATGGTTATTGTTCTGACAGATAAGAGGAAGGGCCAAAAAATCAGTGACGTTAACACAAACTTACTGCTGACTCCCTCTCTACTCTGTCAGGGGGGGCTCTACTTCTATAAGCGTTGAATAGAACAGGTTTTGTTTTCATCTATGTGGAATCAGCTGTTTACGGTGTAAAAGGAGTGCGCTTGTTCTTGACACTAACGTTGACCTGTAAGGTTGAGCTCATACTTGAGTTATTTGGTCAGTTTTGTCCCCGTGACTGCCCAAATAAGTGAAGTGTGCAGTGATTCTAAGAGTGACTCCTGTCATCTGCATGTCATACGGACTCACTGTATTATTTGACTACCAAAAAAGACTCTTTATGCGTGTTACTGCAAGGCACAGTGTTCTACACTATAAAGGCTTTATGCAGCCAGGAAATGGCCGTTTTTTTACGTAATTTGCTGCAAATGTATTCGGATCAAACCAAATTTTTCCCAAAAAATTCGGCAAACCGGCGAAACAAAGTTTTGAAAAATTTGTTCATCTCTAAATATATAATTTATTTTATAAAAATTATTTGAATGATAACACAAACAATAGACCCTAATATAGTTCTTTATCTAAATTAGTCCCAATGATTACCCTTAAAAAATTACGATTCTTACATTAGTTAACATACATCATAGTTATGTCGCTACGATTTTGATAATGAAGTGTAATTACATGATATATACTGGATCCTGTATATAAAAAAGTTAATAACAATTAAAAAAATACAAAAATGCAAATTTAAAAAATTATATAAAAATAAAATTGTCCTTCTTAATAATGTTTTTTAGAGCAGCAGTACCAGTTTCGTGTGAATGAATTGATTAATAGATCTACATAGGTCTCTCCAATTATGATATATTAGTAACCAATTGATTGGTTAAATTACATCCTGCTTGTATATGGTTCCTTTATATATAGTGTTTAAATTCCATACTGATAGATTTGTGCATTAAATGAATCAATGTCTCTCTTATAGTAACCAGTGTCTCTGTTTCAATTATGTAACAGTTGTGTTTTAAATCATAGTTAATAGTTGACAAATGCTAAGGAAATATTGTTACTACATTACCACGCCAAGGAAATGCTTCTTATTATGAGCAAACTCCAATTAACGTTCCAATCTGAACTGGCTGCTGTTGTAGCTTCTGCTATTTGTGGTAGCAGAAGTGGTTGGGGGGGATGAATCGGTATGGCATGGAAAGAGGTATTCTAGTCGGACACACAGGCAGCAGACCTCTGCTTACGAAAAGATTTGGCAAGCTGCATACACAGTATCCTGTTAATACAGCAATTTGGCCTCCTTTTCAGCAATAGGAAAATATTCCTTCATTTGCTTTGAAAGCAGGGGTCTAAAAGTAGGGTTGAGCGAAAAGGGTTCGTACCGAAAATTACGGTTTTTCGCACACAAAAAAGTTTGGGTTCGGGTTCGTTGTTCAGCGATTTCTTCCCACTTTTTGAAAGGCTGCAGGGCAGCCAATCAACAAGCGTTTCAATACTTTGCCCTAAGAAGCCATCACAGCCATGCCTACTATTGGCATGGCTGTGATTGGCTAAGTGCAGCATGTGACCCAGCCTCTATTTAAGCTAGAGTCACGTAGCGCCACACGTCACTTTGCTGTTCTCAGTGTAGGGTTAGGATGCTGCCGCTTCTGTGAGGGACAGATTAGGGAAGAAATCTGTTGAACTTGGTGGTGTTAACTCTTCAAACTACAGCAATTATTGAGGGTGCTATGCTACATATTTGTACCCAGCCCTGAGCCCAGTGAAGCTGCAAAATAATTTTTAATCCATCTGTTACTGAGGTTGGGGTCAGCGGCCATTTTAGCAACTGCAGTGTCCTTGGAACTGCATGTGACCTGCATGTGTGCCAGCCTGCCAGGGACATCAGTCTAATTATTTTTTGGTAGCTCATTGGAAAAAAAAAAAAATTTCTGGCAGGCTGAACTTTGGGGTGACATAGTGCATTTCTGTAGTTGGGGGAATAAACCCGTACTGTTGTGCCACAGACCAATTTTGCATACAACGCTGAAAAACAGTTTTTTTGCCAGTTTTGCCGTATACTAACCCCTGCTCCGCATAGGTGACAGGGAGGTAAATTTCCAAAAATTATCTGTTACATTTGTGGGTGACATTTTGCCAGTTTTGCCGTATACAAACCCCTGATCTGCATAGGTGACAGGGCAGTAAATTTAAAAAAATCATCTGTTACATTCGTGGGTGACATTTTGCCAATGTTTGCCATATACAAACCCCTGCTCTGCATAAGTGACATTGCGGTAAATTTCGAAAAATCATCTGTTATATTGGTGGGTGGCATTTTGCCAGTTTTGCCGTATACAAACTCCTGCTCTGACTAAGTGACAGGGCGGTAAATTTAAAAAAATACTCTGTTATATTGGTCTCGTGGGTGACATTTTGCCAGTTTTGCCGTACACAAACCCCTGCTCTGCCCTGGTGACAGGGAGGTTAATTTCTAAAAATCGTATGTTACATTCTTGGGCCATAAAGAACCCCTGCACTGCATACTGGACTTGGAAATATATTCAGTAAATTTGGTGGCCTTCAGATTGTTAGGTGATCCGTACCCCTTCTTTCTTTCAAAGTACCCCTGCACTGCATATCTGACTGTGAATTATATTCTGTAAATTCGGCTGTGTTTACATTGTTGGGTGCTCTAGTTATATGCTGTAAAATCTCCATGATGTCTCCATGATAAATCTGCAGCGTGGGGGCCCTTTGCGGCTTCTATACACTTTTAAAATAATCGTTTAGGGGTAAATTTGAAAGAAAAACACCCTTTTTCTTTCAAATTACCCCTGCCCTGCATACCTGACTGGGAAATATATGCTGTAAATTAGGTGGCGTTCAGATTGTTGGCTGATCCTTACTCCTTCTTTCTTTCAAAGTACCCCTGCACTGCATAAGAGACAGGGAACTTGGCGGTTACATTGTTGCCTGACATAAACCCTTTTTTGGCTGTGAAGCCAAGGTAGTCGCCAACAACAATGTGCTTTGTATTCTTTTTTTTTTCTAGAAATTGGGATAGACCCTAAAACATTGGGAAATATAAAAAAGAAAACAAAGAGTAAGTGCGCTGTAGTATAACAATGGTTGGGTGAGGCCGGTATACATGTCTATTCAGCATAAGGTATGAACAAGTCCTGTGGGATCCATGCCTGGTTCTTTTTAATGAATGTGAGAATGTCCAAGTTGGCTGTGGACAAGCGGCTGCGCTTGTCTGTGATAACGCCCCCAGCAATACTAAACACATGTTCAGACAATACACTGACTGCAGGGCAGGCCAGCACCTCCAAGGTGTAAAGGTGAAGATGAGGCCATGTCCTCAATTTGGAGACCCAGAAGTTGAATGCGGCAGACCTAGTGGAGTAGCTAGAAATGATTGGGCCCAACAGAAAATTTTTGAATGGGGCCCCCTCCCCCAGTAATTTTTTTGCAACCCCTTCCTTTCATGCTGCCCCCATTCCTGTGGCTACTAAATATTACTGGGGTTTACTAAAAACAGATAGCGCTTGGGGAAAAAACAATAAATCTTTATTGGTGTACAAGGGATTAATAAGAGCTATCTGTGCTAGATAACTGTATATATTGTGGTAAGGTGCAGGGTGCCGTCGTGGATGGCAGGTATGTGTCACCGAGGTTCATAGCCTCGGTGAGGTAAGAGCCCGTTTTTGTTGATGTCAGCAGCAGCTAGTGCTACTGACAGAGTTTAAATAGCATGGCTGCAAAGCCGATCCGGGCCGGCTCTTACCGGGAGCAGCTAAAGTGTAGGGTGGGTGGCTGCTCCCCACGACCCAGTCCTGGTTTTGGGCTGGGTTTAAAAGCTCAGCCAGCTCAGCAGCTGGAGGCTGTGATTATCCTGGAGCTGCTAACAGGGCTGAGGAGTTCTCTGTCCTGGAGGAAAGAGCTCAGCAAGGAGGTGCTTTGTTCCTGGCTACCTGAAGCTGGATTCTCCTGCGGCTGGGCCGACAGCGTGGTGCGAACCTGCACCTACACCTCCCAGGTGACTGAACCTGTGTTGGCCTGTTTTTGTTTTGCCACGTTATTTCCGTTGTGTGTGAACTGTCACCAAAGAGACTGTTTTTCATTTATGGTGTGCAAGTGTGAATAAAACACTGTTTGTTGCACAATCTGGACTCCTTGTTTTGCCTCTAAACTGCACCCGCACCGCTGTCTACCAGAGCGACTCCCCACAATATATACCGGTGCAATATTGATATGTCAGGGTGCGGTTTGATCGAATTTGACCAATACCTAAAAGATCCCTGTTGCACCGCTATATAAAAGATATGTACGGTTAGGGTGGCTGCCGCTGTGCTGGTTACATCATCATTGAACCGCTAGCAGCTGGCATCATAGTGCTCCCACCTTAACCCTACTAAAATTATCAGTGAGGCTGCTAATATTTTGATACTAATATAAATCGCTCAGCTCTCAGTATTGCAGCTCAACGCGTTTCCCCGCCCTATTGCGGGCATCTTATCAGGAGCTAACAGGAGAGAGAAAATATCACATTGCAAACATCGCGCACCACTGATGACATGCACGCGATACAAGCCTCCGGCGCTAGTTCGGCCGTGAACGGCCGCTCAGCGCTGCAGTTTAAATAGACATAGCCCTGCCCATCTGGGAGGAGTTAGCTCAGGGTTCCGTCACTACGACCAGAGGATAGGACAAAATATCTCCTCCCCCCTGAGACCAATACATCGCACGCTCCCCTGGGTAATAATTTATTTATTCATGGTGACATACGACCAGCAATATTGTACTATTAGAGATATGGTGCACTAAAGCTGTCAGGACCACCGGTATATTTGCGTATAGCGCAAATATTGCACTAATTTCTAGTTAATCCCTTACACAGTTTTGATTCACATCTTTGGTGTGATGGCCGGTTTTTTGTCAGGGGATATTGGCTGTGAAGATTGGCTGGGAAACCCTGGTAAGGTTTTTTCAGAGAGGGATCTACCTGTTCAACCAGGCTTGACTAGTATATCCTCGGTATTTAAGAACTTGACCAAGGTATACAAGGATCAGGTGCGCTCTTGGTGGGAGGTCAAAACCTTAGAAACTTATCTAAAAAACAAAATTGCGCCCAGGGGACTCAGGAATCCCATTTTACCAGCAGAAAGATTGAGATCTGATGAGCTGATGCAAAAATGGGAAAGTGAAGCTACTGAATCATCCCTGAGGCTCATGCAGATCCTCCTAGATGAGGAAAAGGCTCTGTTAGAAAGAAACTCCACCTTACTAAAAGAAGGCATTGAATCAACCAGAAAGTTCTCTAGAGTTTGAGAAATAAGAAAGATCTTTGCAGCAAGCAGTTGAAAAATTCACGGGTTTTCTGAGAGAGAGAAAGCATTTTCAATTTGTGAGAGACATTAGGGACTTAAGGAAAGGGAAGATCTACGACTTTATCAAGGCCCGACCTAAAGTTACCCCTAGGACGGGTACCGACGTGCCCTCATCTGAGGGTGACACAGACACTGACACCGGGAGTAACAGTGGCCCCACCAATAAGGGCAGAAACCGGGGTAGGGGCTGTGGACAAGGGTCACAGCAGGGCCGGGGTAGAGGTGTGAGAACAACAAGAGGTGATTTTTTAGGGTCAGCACACTTTCTACCGGACTACCAGCTCAGGAGCAAGAAGGACACACAGGTGCCCCAATAAGTGACACACTACAGGTCATTAACATCTCAGGTCGCACTCTCACGGATACAGAAATGCAGCTGCTAGGTAGAGGCATGTCATTTGTTCCCAAGTGTGGATACAATCCATTTACTTGGGTCAAAGACATTAATTTATTTATTAGAAAACTCAAATGGCGCAAGCTGTTCATTTTACGGGACAGAAATCACAGTATTGAACTGGGGATTGATGAAGAGGATCTGCCGGGGGTGCTTCTCCTGGCAGACCTTCTTGAAGAAGGAACCCGAGAGGAAGGAAAGGGGCCCTTTACAGATCTCAGGGTCCCCTCCAGAAAAAATCCACCAGTGAGTGATTATTCCCCTCTAGATGCCTTCATCTCGATAGTTACAGAGAAATTGAGATCACTTCGGGTCAATGATAGAATGGCATCCAATTTGACCCTAAATGAACAACTTGCTTTGGAGGACTTACAAAAAGACAGGAATATAGTGATCAAGCCCTCGGATAAGGGGGGTAATGTTGTTGTCATTGACAACACAAAATATGTGCAAATGTGTACCAGGATACTGGAGGATGCAGCATGTTACAGGAGGCTCACTGAGGATCCAACTGAAAAGTTCAAGTTGGAACTAACACAAATCTTGGATCATGGCTAAAGGAAAGGGCTGATAAACAAGGCTGAGTTTGATTTTATGTTCCCTCAATACCCGATCATGCCATCTTTTTATTCCCTCCCGAAAATACACAAGGGGTTATCACCCCTAAAAGGGAGGCCAATTGTCTCCGGGATAGGGAGCATAACGGAGAAGGCTAGCATATATGTGGATCGCATTTTGAGACCCTTTGTGGTGAGCCTGCCGTCCTATGTCCAGGATACAATGGACGTACTACGGAGGCTCAATGATCTACACTGTGATGCTGGGACGCTGCTGGCTAGCCTCGATGTGGAAGCCCTTTATAGTTCTATTCCACACCATAAGGGCTGCGAGGCAGCCGCAGCGTTCCTGGCAGAAAGGGGAGTGCAATACCAGCTGCACAATGAATTTGTGATCATGTTACTTAAATTCATTCTCAGCCATATTGTCTTTGCCTTTGACAGACGCCTCTTCCACCAGCTCAGAGGTGTGGTCATGGGGAGCCCATGTGCCCCCACGTTCGCCAACCTCTACCTGGGCTGGTGGGAGAAGGAGGTGGTCTTCGGTGAGAGCATGGAACAGTGGGCCTCGTCCATTCTGATGTGGATGAGATTCATTAATGATGTTTTCATCCTATGGAGAGGATCCAAGTCAGAGTTTGATGAATTTGTAGGCCTCCTCAATATTAATGATTGGGGTCTATTTTTTACCCACGAGATCAATGACACCAGTCTGACCTTTTTGGACCTCTCTATAACATTGGATCTGGATGGAAAAATTGTCACTAACATGTTTCGTAAACCGACTGCCACGAACTCTCTGCTCAGGTGGGAGAGTAGTCATCCCATTCCACTTAAGCGTGGAATACCCAAGGGGCAGTACCTCAGGGCAAGGCGCAAATTGCTCTGAGTGGACTGACTTCAGGCAGGCGTCTAATGACCTTCATAGGAGGTTCAAACAAAGGGGGTACCCAGAAACCCCTCTCAGAGAGGCATTTCAACATGCAGCCTCGTGCAGGAGAGAGGATCTTCTAGTTCCTAAAACCAGGGCAACCCAGGATGACCTTTTAAGATCATAGGCACATTTGATGCTGCCCACAAAGAGGTACGTAATGTACTACAGGAAGCCTGGAGCATCCTCAAAACGGACCCAGTGGTGGGTGACCTTGTCGGTGACAGACCACTCATCACCTATCGTAGAGGTGGGAACCTAGGTGATAGGCTGGTACACAGTACATTTTCCACCCCAGTGAGCAGCACCTGGCTTCCTAGTAGACAACTGGGAACACACAGATGCAGTGGCTGTGTGGCCTGCAAGGTAATCAAAAAGGGCAAGAATGTGATAAGCTCTGCCACAAGACGCAGTTACACTATAAGATCGTTTATCAACTGCAGGACTGTGGGTGTGATATATTTGGCGACATGCATTTGCCTCAAGCAATATGTTGGCAAAACCAAGAAGGAGAGTGGGGGAGCATCTTTGTGACATCCGAAATCAAGACCTCACCACTCTTGCGCAGCATGTCGCCGTACACCACCCCGGCATAAGCGATCGGTGCTTTCTGTTCCAGGGAATTGAACATGTTAAACATTCCCCAAGGGATGGTGATGTGGACAATTTACTGTTAAGAAAGGAAGCCAAAAATCAGGCTTCAAACAGTTAAGCCCCAAGGATTAAATGATTCCATCTCCTTTGCCCCTTTCCTATAAAGATTAATTGCCATATGTAGCACTGATCCTCCTTACATATTGTATAGCTGTATCATCTTTGATATTAGGAGGTATAATATTGTTGCACATTCCACTGTTGTGCTAATTAAGATGTAACAATGTTATACATTCTATCAGCATGGTACTTGACCTGGAATATATCGTATCCTGTTACACACACAATCAACCCCCTTTTGCTGTCATTTCTCTCTTCCGGTGGTCCTGACAGCTTTAGTGCACCATATCTCTAATAGTACAATATTGCCAGCGTATGTCACCATGAATAAATAAATTATTACCCAAGGGAGCATGCAATGTATTGGTCTCAGGGGGGAGGAGATATTTTGTCCTATCCTCTGGTCGTAGTGACGGAACCCTGAGCTAGCTCCTCCCAGATGGGCAGGGCTATGGCTATTTAAACTGCAGCGCTGAGCGGTCGTTCACGGCCGAACTAGCGCCGGAGGCTTGTATCGCGTGCACGTCATCAGTGGTGCGCGATGTTTGCAATGTGATATTTTCTCTCTCCTGTTAGCTCCTGATGAGATGCCCGCAATAGGGCGAGGAAACGCATTGAGCTGCAATACTGAGAGCTGAGTGATTTATATTAGTATCAAAATATTAGCAGCCTGCTAGCGGTTCAATGATGATGTAACCAGCACAGTGGCAGCCACCCTAACCGTACATATCTTTTATATAGCGGTGCAACAGGGATCTTTTAGGTATTGGTCACATTCGATCAAACCGCACCCTGACATATCAATATTGCACCGGTATATATATATAGTTATCTAGCACAGATAGCTCTTATTAATCCCTTGTACCCCAATAAAGATTTATAGTTTTTTCCCAAGCGCTATCTGTTTTTAATAAACCCCAATTCTGCTACGTATAGCGCAAATATTGCATTAATTTCTAGTTAATCCCCTACTAAATATTACTCTCTCAGACCAGGCAGCTGTTCCATCCGTTTTAAAACCTGTCTATACTGCCACTGTATATAATTTCATTGTATAATACTGTTGAGGGGGCCCTAACAAAGTCTTTTAGTCCTCCTCCTCCTGGATGGACCCCTTCTTAGTCAGGGCCCCAAAGCAGCTGCTTTCCCTTCTTCTCCTGTAGCTACGACCCTGGGAAGACCCATCAGTCAGTACGAGTAGGTGTGTACACAGATACTATTCCACCATTTTGCGGAAATGCTGCCTCTTGCTAAGACGTTCCATATTTGCTGGTGGTGCTAGTTGTTGTGGCGTGGTGACAAAGCTTTTGCACTTTTCGGCCATGCAAACCCTGCCTTCTGAGGTGAGTGAGTAACCATTTGAACTGTATAATCTGTCGGAACACTACAGAGAGACTATTTATGCGCAACACTAGATGCGCTTTTCCGTAAATAGCATGCACTCACACCCACGCGTTTCATTTTATGCGTTTTATTCTATGCAATCTATTTTCTATCGACTGAGTAAGTCGAAAATACTGAAAATCACCACAGGAGGACTCTAATAGACACTACTTGGAGTTACAATTCTACCAATTAAATATCCAGTTCATTTTTACAGACTTTTTTCTCGATATTTTAATATTATAAATATATTCATTGAACTGTATGTTATTAACTGTATTAAATAGTGTTAACCACATTTTAGAACTGTCTTACATTACTCCCATTGTAAGAGTGTCGGTCTTTTCTTTTTCTTTTCACTTCTACTTTTGAACAAGGTGATTCAATCAGACCAGAGCACCTGAGCCTGATTACAAGTAGTGAGCCGTCTGAATTTTTTCTATATACCAATTTTTTCTATAAATATAATTATAAGTAAATTTGTAAATTGTTTGTGAATGGGCATTAATGAGTGGTTTGAGTGAAAGGGGGGGGGGTGTAGGATGGGAGTCTGGTCGGGTTAATTTTCTCTTTTTGAAATGTTCCTTGTAAAGTTTTTGTTAAGATTTATAATTAAAAAGTCCTGATAACTGTGGAAATGTTACCCAACAATCTAACCAACAAAGTTAATAAAATCATTTGCCTGTCACATCTGTGGCTCAGGCCCGCAGGGGTACTTGAGCACCAATAAAAGTGAATTTGTCACACCAGAATCTAAGAGCTGGATTAACTGAATTGATTTTCACTGTCAGGTGTTCAGGAATGTCTGCACCACCAAATTCAGCACATTCGCCAGGCAAGGGATGTGTGTGAAACCGGCTAGGCCCAGAGCTGCTACGAGATTTTGCCCATTATTGCACACCACCAGGCCGGGCTTGAGGCTCAGTTACACCAACCATTCTGTTGTTCCATGCCCGTCCACAGCTCCAGCGCGGTGTGAGGTTTGTCCCCCAAATAGATGAGTTTCAGAACAGCCTGCTGTCATTTCCCCCTGGCTGTGCTGATGTTGGTGGAGAAGGTTTTACGCTGAAAGGATGAGGAGGTGGTAGGGGAAGAGGAAGCGGAGTACGAGGAGGGGGCAACAGGAGGCAAATAGAAATGCCCTGCAATCCTTGTGGGCGGAAGGACATGGACCAAACTGCTATCCGCCTCTGGCCTAGCCGCCATTACATTTACCCAGTGTGCTGTTAGGGAGATATAAATTCACTGCCGTGCTTACCGGTCCACATATTGGTGGTTATGTGGACCTTGCCACAGATGGCGTTGCGCACTGCACACCTGATTTTGTCCGCCACTTGGTTGTGCAGGGAAGGGATGGCTCACCTGGAAAAGTAGTGGTGGCTGGGAATCACGTACTGTGGGACAGCCACCGCCATAAGTTTGTTAAAAATCTCCATTCATCCCCACCAGACAGAATGACAGTATTACAAAGGACCAGGAATTTTTAAATCCTGGCATTCAGGGCCAGGGATCGTGGGTGGGTAGGGGGGTACTTCTTCTTTACATTTCTTTTTCTAATTGGGAAATTGACAGCTGAACGCTTCTATGGGATAATGTGGAGATGCTTGGTGACGGTGAAAGATGTGGTGGCGTTGCTGCCACATCCTCTGCTTGCGGGGTGGCAGGTGCCACTGTCACTCACTTGTGCTCAGGTTTAGAATGTTTATTTTTATGTATTTAATATTATTTTAAGTTATTTCCCCATCCAAATATCCTACTCTTACCTATCCTACTCTTACCCCCATTTTGCTTCAATTTCCAGCCCTCTAGTCCTTTCCAGGACTTTTTTAGAGCCATTTTTGTGTCCCAAAGTTCGGGTCCCCATTGACTTTAATGGGGTTCGGGTACGGGGTCAAGTTCGGGTTAAGTGCGGGTCCTGAACTCAAACTTTGTGGTAATTTTGACAAAAGCCGGCGAGGAGCCCAAACTTCCAGGTGTTCGCTCAACTCTAAACTGCAACCTAATGAATTAAACCCTTTGATAAATATTTATTAGAGGGTCCCACATTGTCATGAAATTACCACAATGACATGGGTACATCTATAAGGGATAACTGTTCCACAGCTCAATCTCACATCCACCCCTCCTTCAGCCTACAGATTAAACATAATATGGATCCAAAAAAGTCCACACTTCCAGGAACGCTAATGCGCCACCACTTATCAAATATAGGTGATAGGTCCCGACACCGACATAGAAATGAAAATGGTAACCCAAGTTGGGTTAGGTAACTCTTTATAAGGGTTCATGCATACAAACGTATTTTCTTTCCGTGTCCATTCCTTTTTTTTTGCAGATCGTATGTGGAACCGTTTATTTCAATGGGTCCGCAAAAAAACGGAAGTTACTCTGTGTGCACTCCGTTTCCATATGTCTGTATTTCCGTTCCACAAAAAAATAGAACATGTCCTATTATTGTCCGCATTACGGATAAGGATAGTACTGTTCTATTAAGGGCCAGTTGTTCTATTCCGCAAAATATGTAATGCACACGGATGTCTTCTGTATTTTTTGCAGACCACAAAATACATATGGTCATGTGCATAAGCTCTATTTTGAATTATTAAATTGCCACTAAGGAAAAAATGCATTAAATACATTAAAGTGTACCTGAATTTTCAAAAGAAGGTTACATAATGGCTGTGCTTCTTTGTACAATCATAAACTGTAAAAGGACAGTTATGGTTGGGCTTCCCTAATGTTTTTCAATTATTGTTATTATTCACATTATTTCCTGTTTCAGCTGCATAGCTAGATGCATTTCACTCAGAAGCAGAGGGCATCTCCCTTCTGCTATCACCATTCTACTATGACATGCTTTCCCTTACTTCCTACTATTTTTATTCCAGAGACCACAAAACAGTTAGGTAGGGATAAATCACACTTACAGAAAGGCAGGACACTCATTCATATAATAGTAATTAGTCAGAAAGAAAATTTCTTTGTGAAATTCAGCGAAGCAGCCAGATCAAATTTTTGATAACTTCGCTCATCTCTACACAGAACCATTATTCACCCAAAACTCTTCAGGGATATATGAGCAATGGTAGCGGAAATGCCATGTTAAAGTTTAAATAAACTTTCATGATGTCCAAAGTATCCCATGGATCTAGACTGAGGACAGGATCGAGGAAACAACTCTCTATTCTATAAAACAGACACTGTGAGGATCCAATCGCATGACATACTTCTCAACAGCAAAACATACACAGGCATATACATCAACACCTATATGTTGGAAAATGGAATAAACACTGGGACTACAGTATTTCAGTATTTTTTAGCATCTCAATAGGGACAGCAGTTATTAAACATGCTTACAAAATATTTGCTCTCTATGATAACCTTTACTACAGTTATAAGTGAGGCACAGAGCATGTATGATGTATGACTATGGTATTAGAAATAAAGCTTGTGGCTGAATAAGCTGTATTGGGGTACATAATTGTAGGATAATAAAAATATTTGCTATTGCAAAATGACATCACCATGGGCCGTACTAGATTTTACGCCAGATTATCAAGAAAATGGATTAGGCAAGTGTTTTTTTTTTTTAATTTGACACTCTGTTATTTATATCAGATGCCACAATCATGTAAGAACATGGCATCTGAGTGGTACAATGACAGGGGGCGGCGCATTCGCCACAAAGCAAATTTTTTTGTAAAATTCGGTGAAGCAGCCTCCTCGAACTTTTCAATAATTCACTCATCACTAGTAATAAGTTATAGATAATAGATAATAACCAATAGATGATGCAGAAATGCAGTCAAGTAGATGATAGATTGCATAGGTGTTGAATAACATTTCAAGAATAATAAACTTTATATTACACTAGCAGAAGGACCCAGCTTTGCACGGGTATATTTAATCTATTTCATTTAATGTTTGCATGTGTTGTTAAAAGATATTGACAGTATCCCCCATAACAGTGACCTCTACAGCACCCCACCCCTTTAAAAGTGAACTCCACAGTCCCCCACCCTTAACACTAACCCCCCCACAGTGCCCTGCCACTTTAAAATGGGTGCCCACCCCCTTAACTGTGACCTTCACAGCTGCCCGCCCCTTTAACAGTGAGTTTCACAGCACCCCACACCCTTGACAGTGACCTCCTCAGGGGCTCGCCCCCTTAACAGTGACCTCCACTGTACCCCGCTCCCTTAACAGTGACCTCACAGTACCCTGCTGCCTTAACAGTGACCTCCACAGCAGTTGCCCCTTTAAAAGTGGCTGCTGCCCCCTTAACAGTGACCTCCACAGTGCTTGCCCCTTTAACAGTGACCTCCACAGTGCCCTGCCATTTAATGCTAGGGCTACACGACGACATGTGTTGCGCAACATTTTGTCTCAACAATTTTTATAATGATAGGCTATGGTGTCGTACTGTGACATGTGGCATGCTGCGACTGCGACGCAACAGTCGCAAAAAATCCATCCAAGGTGGATTTTTATGCCACTGTCGCATCGCAGTCGCAGCATGTCACATGTCGCAGTGCAACACCATAGACTATCATTATAAAAAATTTTGTGCGACACATGTAGCAGTGTAGTTGTGCCCTATGTGTCGTGCGACTTATTGTTGTGTGACACATGTCGTCGTGTAGCCCTAGCCTAAAACTGACCTAGAGCAGTGACGAAAAATGGCTGGGTTGTTATGGAAACCTGTGTGTATGTGGAGAATAAGGGCCTGTGAGCTTCTATTCGCTGATAAGGGAGATGTGACCGTGTGTATTGCAGTTGGGATATGAAGAGAAAGACTTGCAGGCTTCTATTGGCTAATGCAGATAATTTTTTGGGAATATATCAGGAACGGTATGTCCTAGAGAGCTGAGACCCCACAAGATTTCTTTCCAGGTAGCATGGGATGTGTATACCAACTTTAGTTGAAATCGATGGGTGCATTTTTGAGTGATCGTGGAACATACATACATACGCACACACATATATACGCCCTTCTTTATATTATTACATGTTATGTTCTAATTAGCATATACTTACACTGTTAGAAAGGGAATATAATATATCAGATGTATTAATGTGCATATCTCTTACATCTCATACATAAAAATGAAATGGTTTGTCCAAATCGCAAATAATTAATAGAGATGGCCCGAACTATTCGCCGGCGAACAGTTCCCGGCAAACATAGCTTGTTCGCGTCCGCCACGGCGGGCGAACATATTCGATGTTCGCGTTCGCCCCTATACTTTATTATTGAGCAAACTTTGACCCTGTACCTCACAGTCAGCAGACACATTCCAGCCAATCAGCATACCCTCCCTCCCAGACCCTCCCACCTCCTATCTAAATACAAGGACAGCATCCATCTTACATTCATTCTGAAGCTGCAGTAATAGTAATTGTAAATCGCAATGCGATTAATATAACCTGTATTATTCGCATTGCGATTACAACTTAGATCTGAGTTCCTAACGGTTGTATTGCTATAATATAATGAAGATAACAAATATAGCACTATATTCTCAATCTTCGTTATATTCTAGCAATACAACCATTAGGAACTCAGGTCTAAGTTGTAATCGCAATGCGAATAATACTTACAATTAATATGGTAGTCTAGCTCATTACTCTGCCCAAATCTATATTCAGCTACATGGCTTAGAAAATATGCTGTCAAACAATGATCCTAGGTTTTGGTATAGACACATGATCTAGACTACCATATTTGCCTATACCAAATGTAAATATGCAACCAAATGTGGCAAAATACACAAAAAAATTAACTAAAAAATGAAAAAATTATAAAAACGCAGATGCGTTTTTCATGCGTTTTCTATCAAAAACGCCCAAATGGCCCCTGGGGGGTACATATATCTTGCTTTGGAGGCAGCAGAAGGTTGGTGGTAGTCATAGTCAACTGTCATATACAATCAAATAGAGGCATCAAATGGATTCGCAAAGTGATTAATAATTGTAGTATTATTCGCATTGCGATTACAACTTAGACCTGAGTTCCTAATGGTTGTATTGCTAGAATATAACGTATATTCTAGCAATAAAACCATTAGGAACTCAGCTCTAAGTTGAATTCGCAATGCGATTAATGCAGGTTATATTAATCGCATTGCGAATTCGACTTAGAGCTGGGTTCCTAATGGTTGTGTTGCTAGAATTATATAACGAAGATTGGGAATATAGCGCTAAATTGTCAATCTTCGTTATATTCTAGCAATACAACCATTAGGAACCCATCTCTAAGTTGAATTCGCAAATAAGATGTCCCAAACTATTCACCGGCGAATAGTTCCCGGCGAACTTAGCTTGTGCGCGTTCGTCGCGGCGGGCGAACATATGCGATGTTAGGTCCACCCCCTATCATTGAGTAAACTTTGACCCTGTACCTCAGTCAGCAGACACATTCCAGCCAATTAGCATACCCTCCCTCCCAGACCCTCCCATCTCCTGGACAGCATCCATTTTAGATTCATTCGGAAGCTGCAGTCTTAGTGAGAGGAGGGACAGTGTAGTTGCTACTGATTTAATAGGGAAATCGATAGCTAGGCTAGTGTACTAGAGCGTCCTGACAGCACCCCAAAAAGCCCTTTTTAGGGCTAGTACATCAGTCTCCCTCCCAGACCCTCCCACCTCTTATCAAAAAGCAAGGACAGCATCCATCTTAGATTCATTCTGAAGCTGCAGTGTTAGTAGTTGTAATCGCAATGCGATTAATATAACCTGTATTAATCGCATTGGGATTACAATTTAGATCTGTTCCTAATGGTTGTATTAGTAGAATATAACGAAGATTGCGAATATAGCGCTATATTCTCAATCTTCGTTATATTCTAGCAATACAACAACGATTAGGAACCCAGCTCTAAGTTGAATTCGCAATGCGATTAACCACTTAAGCCCCCCTAGCTTAAACACCCTTAATGACCAGGCCACTTTTTACAATTCTGCACTACACTACTTTCACCGTTTATTGCTCCGTCATACAACTTACCACCGAAATGAATTTTACCTCCTTTTCTTCTCACTAATAGAGCTTTCATTTGGTGGTATTTCATTGTTGCTGACATTTTTACTTTTTTTGCCATTAATACAAATTTAACGATATTTTTGCAAAAAAATGACATTTTTCACTTTCTGTTGTAAAATTTTTCAAAAAACTACATTTCTATATAAATTTTCTCTAAATTTATTGTTCTACATGTCTTTGATAAAAAAAAGTCCAATAAGTGTATATTTATTGGTTTGGGTAAAAGTTATAGCGTTTACAAACTATGGTGCAAAAAGTGAATTTCTGCATTTTGAAGCAGCTCTGACTTTCTGAGCGCCTGTCATGTTTCTTCAGGTGCTAGAATGTCAGGAAAGTATAAATACCCCCAAATCACACCATTTTAGAAAGAAGACACCCCAAAGTATTCGCGGAGGGGCATGGTGAGTTCATGTATCATTTCATTTTTTCACAAGTTAGCGGAAAATGACACTTTCTGAGAAAAAAAAAAAAAAAAGTGTCAATTTCTGCTAACTTCTGGCAAAAAAAAGAAATCTCAGACAGACTCACTATGCCCCTCAGTGAATACCTTGGGGTGTCTACTTCCGAAAGGGGTCATTTGTGGTGTGAGTCAAAAGTTTGGAACCGCTGCTTTCAATGGAGTTCAAGGATTCACAGGGCCACAGCTTCCGAATGAAGGGAAAAACAGCACCACACGATCAGATCAAATCACAGTGTTGAGTAGCTGCAATAATTAAACACACATAGTGCAATACGATTTTTAAAGAAGCTAGTCGCTATTTATTGCACTTACAAGATGGATGGTCGAAACAACTCATAACAATCCTTGTGCAGGGATCATCAACGCTCGACCGGGTTTCGCTCCTTCCAAGCTCGTCAGGGGCCAAAGCTTGGACGAGCTTGGAAGGAGCGAAACCCGGTCGGGCGTTGATGTGATCCCTGCACAAGGATTTGTTATGAATTTGTTTCGACCATCCATCTTGTATGTGCAATAAATAGCGACTAGCTACTTTAAAAATCGTATTGCACTATGTGTGCTTAATTATTGCAGCTACTTCAACACTGTGGATTTGATTCGCTCGGTGTGGGTGCTGTTTTTTCCTTCATTCCGGAAGCTGTGGCCCTGTGAATCCTTGAACTCCCCATTGAAAGCAGCGCGGTTCCAAACTTTTTGACTCAGACTGTAAAAGTGTTAACTGCTTCCCACAACACATATAGGAACCTGCAGCAGCAAGGAAGAGGACTGCCCTGAGCGTGTCTGGTACTTTTTCTTTTATTATTTGTGGGGTGTGTTTACTGTTCTGGCATTTTGGGCGGGGCTAAATTGTGAGCCGCCATGTAAAACCTAAAGGTACTCGTTGGAATTTGGGCCCCTTTGCGCACCCAGGCTGCAAAAAAGTGTCACTTATGTGGTATCGCCGTACTCAGGAGAAGTAGGGCAATGTGTTTTAGGGTGTATTTTTACATATACCCATGTTGAGTGAGAGAAATATCTCTGTAAACTGACAACTTTGTATAAAATTTTTTAAAAGTTGTCGTTTACAGAGATATTTTCACACACAGTATGGGTATATATAAAATACACCCCAAAACACATTGCCTACTTCTCCTGAGTACGGCGATACCCATGTGTGACACTTTTTGCAGCCTGAGTGCAAAAGGCCCTAAAACAATGAGTACCTTTAGAGATTTCACAGGGCATTTTACGCATTTGGATTCCAGACTTCTTCTCACGCTTTAGGGGCCCCTAAAATGCCAGGACAGTATAAATACCCCACATGTGACCCCATTTTGGAAAGAAGACACCCAAGGTATTCCGTGAGGGGTATGGTGAGTTCATGTAAAATTTTATTTTTGTCACAAGTTAGTGGAATATGAGACTTTGTAAAAACAAAATAAAATAAAAAAATATATCAATTTCCGCTAACTTGTGCCAAAAATAAAAATTCTGTGAACTCGCCATGCCCCTCACGGAATACCTTGGGGTGTCTTCTTTCCAAAATGGGGTCACATGTGGGGTATTTATACTGCCCTGGCATTTAGGGGCCCCTAAAGCGTGAGAATCCAAATGCGTAAAAATGGCCTGTGAAATCTAAGGTACTCATTGGTTTAGGGCCCTTTGCGCATCTTGGCTGCAAAAGTGTCACTCATGTGGTATCGCCGTACTCAGGAGAAGTAGGGCAATGTGTTTTGGGGTGTATTTTTACATATACCCATGCTGCGTTGAGAAATATTGCTGTAAACGACAACTTTTTACATTTTTTATTCAAAGTTGTCAATTTACAGAGATATTTCTCACACCCAGCATGGGTATATGTAAAAATACACCCAAAACACATTGCCCTACTTCTCCTGAGTACGGCGATACCACATGAGTGACACTTTTTGCAGCCAAGATGCGCAAAGGGGCCCTAAAACCAATGAGTACCTTTTAGGAGGGCATTTTTACGCATTTTTCTTCTCACGCTTTAGGGCCCCTAAAATGCCAGGGCAGTATAAATACCCCACATGTGACCCCATTTTGGAAAGAAGACACCCCAAGGTATTCTGTGAGGGGCATGGCGAGTTCATAGAAGATTTTTTTGGCACAAGTTAGCGGAAATTGATTTTTATTGTTTTTCTCATAAAGTCTACCTTTCTGCTAACTTTTGACAAAAGTAAAATTTTTCATGGACTCACTATGCCCCTCAGCGAATACCTTGGGGTGTCTTCTTTCCAAAATGGGGTCATTTGTGGGTGTTTGTACTGTTCTGGCATTTTGGGTGGGGCTAAATTGTGAGCAGCCATATAAACCTAAAGGTACTCGTTGGAATTTGGGCCCTTTGCACTCGGGCTGCAAAAAGTGTCACTCATGTGGTATCGCCGTACTCAGGAGAAGTAGGGCAATGTGTTTTGGGGTGTATTTTACATATACCCATGCTGGGTGAGAGAAATATCTCTGTAAATTGACAACTTTGAATAAAAAAATTTAAAAAGTTGTCGTTTACAGTGATATTTCTCACACACAGTATGGGTATATGTAAAAATACACCCAAAACACATTGCCCTACTTCTCCTGAGTACGGCGATACCACATGAGTGACACTTTTTGCAGCCAAGATGCGCAAAGGGGCCCTAAAACCAATGAGTACCTTTAGGATTTCACAGGGCATTTTTACGCATTTGGATTCTCACACTTTAGGACCCCTAAAATGCCAGGACAGTATAAATACCCCACAAGTGGCCCCATTGTGGAAAGAAGACACCCCAAGGTAATCCGTGAGGGGCATGGCGAGTTCACAGAAAAAAAAAAATTTGGCACAAGTTAGCGGAAATTGATTTTTTTTTTTTTTACAGTCTCATATTCCACTAACTTGTGACAAAAAATATTTTCCATGAACTCACCATACCCCTCACGGAATACCTTGGGGAGTCTTCTTTCTAAAATGGGGTCACATGTGGGGTTTTTGTACTGCCCTGGCATTTGAGGGTCTCCGCAGTCAATACACGTATGGCCAGCATTAGGAGTTTCTGCGATTCTCCTTATATTGAGCAGACGGGTAATGAGATTTTTTTTCCCGTTCAGCCTCTGGGCTGAAAAGAAAAAAAAATGAACGGCACAGATTTCTTCATTCGCATCAATCAATGTGGATGAAAAATCTCTGCCCAAAAATGTGCAAAAACCCAAAACGGCACAGATTTCCTCATTCGCATCGATCAATGTGGATGAATAAATCTCTGCCAAAAATGTGCAAAAAAAAGTAGTAAGGCCCCATTCACACGTCCGCAAAAATTCTGCGGAATAGATGCGGACCCATTCAGTGTGAATGGGGCTGGCGGTGATGCGGAGAGCACACTATGCGCTCGCCGCATCAGCATTTGCGGAGCTGCGGCCGCAAACTTCCGGGTTTCGGCCCCCAAACATCCGGCCGCAGCTCCGCAAAAGATAGAGCATGTCCTATTCTTGTCCGCAATTGCGGACAAGAAAAGGCATTTTCTATAGTTCTGGCAATGTGCGGATCCGCAAAATGCGGAAAGCACATTGCTGGTGTCCGTGTTTTGCGGATCCGTGGATCCATGGATCCGCAAAACATATACTGGACGTCTGAATGAGTCTTACAGGGGGTAATTAGTGTCAGGGGGTGACAGGGGGTGACATGGGGTGATCGGGGGTTAATCAGGGGTTAATCAGTGACGGGGTGGGGGTGGGGTGGATGGGTGGGGGGGTCTGTGTGGTGTTTTGGTGCACTTACAAAAGTTTCTTTGGTGGTCCCAAGCAAAGGGACCACCAAAGGAACGATCAGCAAGCATATCAGACGCTGTTAACAAAACAGCGTCTGATATGCCATTTTTACTTCTACAGCCTGCCAGCGCACGATCAGCGCTGGCAGGCTGTAGCTTACCTTCTCCTCGACGTGATCCTGTGAACGCGCTGCGCGTTCACAGGAAATCTCGCCTCGCGAGATGACGCGCGGGCGCGTCAAAGAGGAACAGACCGACCGCCCGCAGGACGCAATCCTGCGTGAGGCGGTCGGCAAGAGGTTAATATAACCTGTATTAATCACATTGCGATTACAACTTAGAGCTGAGTTCCTAATGGTTGTATTGCTAGAATATAATGGAGATTGAGAATATAGCGCTATATTCGCAATCTTCGTTATATTCTAGCAATACAACCATTAGGAACAGATCTAAGTTGTAATCGCAATGTGATTAATACAGGTTATATTAATCGCATTGCGAATTTAACTTAGAGCTTGGTTCCTAATTGTTGTATTGCTAGAATTTCTAGCAAAGCAACCATTAGGAACCCAGCTCTAAGTTGAATTCGCAATGCGATTAATATAACCTGTATTAATCGCATTGCGATTACAACTACCACACTTTGCGTCAACTAGGTATTTTTCCATGGGAGTTTTGCCATGGATCCCCCTCCGGCATGCCACAGTCCAGGTGTTAGTCCCCTTAAAACAACTTTTCCATAACTATTGTGGCCAGAAGGAGTCTATTTGGTTTTTAAAATTCGCCTGTCTATTGAAGTCTATGGCGGTTCGCACTGTTCGCACGTTCGCGAACATTTGCGGAAGTTCGCGTTCGCCGTTCGCGAACGGAAAATTTTATGTTCGCGACATCACTAATAATTAATTGAAGAACGGAAAAATATGTATAAAAGACATAAAAAACATACACTCATCTATTGACTGTTTTAGTGTGAGGCTTCCATTGCTTCTCCTTCCAGTCCCTTGTTGTGATGTCACATAAACCCTTCACTGGAGTCAGAGGTGACGTGTCCTACACTGACATATTGCCTCTGCTTGTAGCAGCTGGGTGGGGATTATTTCTATCTTTTCACGGCCATCACAATTTATTTTATTTATTTTTTAGAGGGGGGTTGGACAACCCATAATTTTTTGTGATAAATACCAAAAATGGATAAATTAGCAATAATGGTTATACACAGGATTTATACATTTATAATAAATATGTCATAATTGAAAAATAAGCCAATAAACAGTAATATAGTAACATACTTTATAAGGCTGAAAAAGATATCTGTCCATTCCATTTGCGGAAGTTCGCGTTCGCCGTTCGCGAACGGAAAATTTTATGTTCGCGACATCACTAATAATTAATTGAAGAACGGGAAAATATGTATAAAAGACATAAAAAACATACACTCATCTATTGACTGTTTTAGTGTGAGGCTTCCATTGCTTCTCCTTCCAGTTCCTTGTTGTGATGTCACATAAACCCTTCACTGGAGTCAGAGGTGACGTGTCCTACACTGACATATTGCCTCTGCTTGTAGCAGCTGGGTGGGGATTATTTCTATCTTTTCACGGCCATCACAATTTATTTTATTTATTTTTTAGAGGGGGGGGGGGGGTTTGGACAACCCATAATTTTTTGTGATAAATACCAAAAATGGATAAATTAGCAATAATGGTTATACACAGGAATCATACATTTATAATAAATATGTCATAATTGAAAAATAAGCCAATAAACAGTAATATAGTAACATACCTTATAAGGCTGAAAAAGATATCTGTCCATTCCATTTGCGGAAGTTCGCGTTCGCCGTTCGCGAACGGAAAATTTTATGTTCGCGACATCACTAATAATTAATTGAAGAACGGGAAAATATGTATAAAAGACATAAAAAACATACACTCATCTATTGACTGTTTTAGTGTGAGGCTTCCATTGCTTCTCCTTCCAGTCCCTTGTTGTGATGTCACATAAACCCTTCACTGGAGTCAGAGGTGACGTGTCCTACACTGACATATTGCCTCTGCTTGTAGCAGCTGGGTGGGGATTATTTCTATCTTTTCACGGCCATCACAATTTATTTTATTTATTTTTTAGAGGGGGGGGGGGGGGTTTGGACAACCCATAATTTTTTGTGATAAATACCAAAAATGGATAAATTAGCAATAATGGTTATACACAGGAATCATACATTTATAATAAATATGTCATAATTGAAAAATAAGCCAATAAACAGTAATATAGTAACATACTTTATAAGGCTGAAAAAGATATCTGTCCATCCAGTTCAGCTTTTTATCCTGCAAGTTGATCCAGAGAAAGGCAAAAAACCCCTGTGAGGTAGAAGCCAATTTTCCTCACTTTAGGGGAAAAAATTCCTTCCCGTCTCCAATCAGGCAATCAGAATAACTCCCAAATTATAGCCCTTTTTAGTGTGTATTAGTGGCAAAAAAAATAAGTATTATTTGCCGTTCAGGGGTGCAGTTATATGTTCTAAAGCCTTTTTTTGGCGTGTATTAGTGGGGGAAAAAAGGGCTTATTAACCGTTGTGTGGTGAAGTGAAAAAATTACAGCCCTTTTTGGCGTGTATTAGTGCCAAAAAAAAGTATTATTTGCGGTGCAGTTATATGTGCAGCAGGCACCTCCCTCCAAAACTTGTTTTTGTGACGCCAGTTGCAATGACGCAACAAGGGCACAGGGCCCCTTTTAGTGATACTGTGGATGGTACCCAGGTGTTGGAATGGCTAAGTGGTATAGGACGGCCTAAATGTCCCTTAATATTGGTGCACGTGTCAAGTTGCTCCTACCTTAATACGCTGTACCCTAGGCGTTGGCTCCGAAGCAATGATAAGGTGGGTTGTTGATGAAGGGGATGGAGAAATAAATTGAGTCCAGACATTGTGATGAAGTTGGAAAGCAGCTTTACTCTGCATAAATGTCTCTCCAAATAGTTTACAGACTTTATCTTGGTTACCAGTAGTGATGAGTGGCAGCAGCAAAATTGAAACTCATGATATTTTGCGAATATTTGTTAGTAGTAAAAAAGGGCTTATTAGGCATTGTGTGATGAAATGAGAAAATTATAACCCTTTTTGTTGTGTATTAGTGGCAAAAAAAAGTATTATTTGCCGTTCAGCGGTGCAGTTATATGTTCTAAAGCCATTTTTGGCGTGTATAAGTGGGGGCAAAAGGGCTTATTAGGAATTGTGTGGTCAAGTGAAAAAATTACAGCCCTTTTTGGCATGTATTAGTGGCAAAAAAAAGAAATATTTGATGTTCAGCTCTGCAGTTATGTTCTAAAGCCTTTTTTGGCATGTATTAGTTGGAAAAAGGGCTTATTAGCTGTTGTGTGGTGAGGTGAGAAAATTACAACCCTTTTTGTCGTGCATTAGTGGCAAAAAATAATAAATTACTTGCCGTTTAACAGTGTAATTATATGTTCTAAAGCTCTTTTTTTTTCGTGTATTAGTTGCAAAAAAAAAATTATTTGCCCTTCAGCGGTGCAGTTATATATTCTAAAGCCTTTTTTGGCGTGTTTTAGTGGCAAAAGTATTATTTGCGGTTGTGTGGTGAAGTGACAAAATTATAGCCTTTTTTGGGGGGTATTCATTTAGTTTTAATTTACTTATTTGATCTAACAGTATGCCACACAGAGAAGTGACAGTGGAGGGGCAGAGGCCTAAATGTTTCTGGCGCAGACACTGGTCGCAGAAAAGTAAGGGGGCATGGCAGCAGGGGTCACTTCGAGAGGCCTGAGCTCCCAATGTCATCTAGTGGTCAAGATTTGACCAGCAAATCAGCGGTACTTGAATGGTAGACTCGGTCATCCACTTCGTCCCAAGTGACATCAGATACCCCCAGCCAAGAGTCGTGGGTCCGTCATACACAACCCTTAGTTGGCATGGCCCTTCGTCAACATATGCAGTGTCACCATAAAGTGGCCTGGGAGAACCATGGCTCCGAAAAGGTGGTCCAGCCTGACACAGCAACCACTGCATCACCCAGTGGCACTCACCCGATTTAAGGCAGTCAAGGCTCCACCACCTCAGCCGAAGGGAGCTGTCTGTCCTTTCCATAATCTACCGGTCCTGATGCTATTCCTCCTCGCCCTCCTACTCCTCGTCAGTCATTCCATCAGCAATCGATCATCAAAGCGAATGCCAAGAGACAACAGTATGTGGCGTAGAAGCTGAATGTGCTCCTGTCCAAGTTGCTGGTGCTGCAGTCCCTCCCTTTCCAAGTGGTGAACTCTGCACCTTTCAGAGTACTGATGACTTATAGCGAGCTGAGGTGGAGAGTCCCAAGCGGTTATTTCTTTGCCAAAAAGGCAGTACCAGCCATTCATAAATATGTAGAACAGAAGGTGGGCCAGTCCTTGAGCCTGTTGATGTCTACCAAAGTGCATGGCAGCGGTGAAGTGTGGAGCTGTAACTACGGTCAAGGACAATATATGTCCTCTATGGCCTACTGGGTAAATGTGGTTCCAGCCAAACCAGCAACTTGGCCAGGTGATGATGCTTCCGCCTCCACGTTCTCACGGACATTGGTCCTGCGACAATGTCCGCCTCTGCCTCCTCATTCTCCACCATGTCCTGAGCCTCCACTGCAGGGACAATTCACAGTGCTCCTCCAGCATACCACATGTGCAGGGCAAAGCGGTGCCACGCTATTCTACACCTCATTTGCCTGGGCGAATGGAGTCACTCAGGGGAGGAACTGCTCAGTGTCCTTCATCAAGAAATTGAACCCTGACTTTCTCAGCGACCAATTAAAATGGCGCAGCCAATCATAGCGTTCGGATTGCAGCCAGGGAGAGGAAAACCACTCCCCAGGCAAGAGATAAGTTCCCGCCTCATACAAGAAATCCCTGCATGTGATAACTAACGGGGACTGGAGTGTATGAACGGGGAATTATTTTGAAAAAAAAAAAGTTGCCTAGAAGTCAGCGGGGGCCGCCCAGGAAAGTAGTCTAAGTATTTCACTACCTACATCTTAGTGAAAGGTCCTCTTTAATCAAATTATGTTGCTAACATTTTTTATTTTAACAGCAAAACCTCAATTAAAATGAGAAGCATTTGAATTTGGTTGAGTTTGGTTCTTCCCTGTCATGTATATTTTACATGGTGGGATGTGATTGGGCTCAATGAAGCCTTAATGTTTGACAAACAAGTTGTAGCTGCTCAGATCTCCGGAGCTCCAGCGGGAAGCATGTGAATAGATTATAACCGCAATGGAGGCTATAGATTTATTTCTGGCAACAGAAAGCTGTGAATTTCCAATTATGTTATTTCAAAGACAAGCTACACCCTTTTCAAACTGAATTTAAGACATATATTTTTAATATGCAAGATTTTAAATGTGAAGTAAAATTAGTGAAATAAAAGTCATTTCTTACAGATCCATAATTAGCCATTTTGTATTTGCAATGCTATATGTAATTCTTGTCAAAACTATCTTAAAGGGCATCTGTCAGCAGATTTATACCTATAAATAGTGTTGAACACGAATATTCACATTGTGAATTTTAATTGCGGATATCGGCACTTTGAGAATCCGCGACTATTTTGAATATAAGGATATATTCGTAAAAATGAATATTCGTCTTTTTATTTTCCATCTGAACCCACTACCTGCCTGCTTCTTGCTTGTGGGCCAATGTAAGAAGGCTGCAATATCATGGTCTGTACTGAATTAGAAAATTCTATCTTCATTATTTAATTTGTTTCATCTTATGAAAAAATTGGCAATGTAATATGTGCGTTAATTGAGTAAGGGCGGGTTATAGGCAACTTTCCTATTGGGTTGGCTTGCCAGAATTCGCGAATATGTAGAATATAGCGTGATATATATTCGAAAAAACGAATATTTGTTGTTGTTTTTTTTTTTTTATCTAAACCCATTAGTAAATGTAATGGGTTCAGACGGAAAAAAAGACGAATATTCGTTTTTAAGAATATATAACACACTATATTCTACATATTCGCTAATTCTAGAATAATCTCAAATATGAATATTTGTGAATATATGATGAATGTTCTATCACATATTCACAAAATATCGCAAATTCGAATATTGCCCCTGCCGCTCATCACTCATCTATGAAACGTGCTGACCTTTTACATGTGCACTTGGCAGCTGAAGGTATCTGTGTTGGTCCCATGTTTATATGTGCGCACATTTCTGAGAAACAGGATGTTTTAATATATGCAAATGAGCCTCCAGGAGCAACAGGGACTTTTGTGTCACCCTAGAGGCTCAGTTCTCTCTGCAATTGCTAGTAGAGATGAGTGAGTTGAAGCTGACGAAGTAGAATTCCATCCGAATTTCAGGAAAAATTCAATTCACACCGAATCTGAATTTCCTCACGCTCCGTTGTAACGAATCACATTTTTTCCTAAAATTGCTTCTGCAGTGTGAGGACATAGAACAAGGAACTCTGGGAAGGCCGGAACACCAATAATGTCATGCATGCAGCCAAACAGCTGCCAGCCATCCCTGTGATGTCACAGCCCTATAAAAAGCCTCAGATTCTTGGATTTAGCAATTTATAAATGTACTTAGTGCAGGGAGAGAAGTCAGCAGGCGCTAGGGACAATGTTAGAAAAATCTATATTGTGCTGAAAAAAATTATTTACAAGTGCAGGGAAAGATTATTCAAGGTGTAGGGAAAGGATAAGGAGGAATAATTCCACAGCATTTATGTTGAACAGGGTTCAGTAGGGGAGGTGGGAGATTACAGACTCGGTAAAAGGAACAATCCTATTACACCTTGCTGCACTAACTGGGCACCCAAATTGCCATTATACAGCTCTGTAATTCCAGCAAACCGTTCTTGTTATTGGGGTGCAAGTGCTGTTTGATACAGTCATTAACAGGGTTTAATACACGGTAATATTTCTATGTCTTATTTGCCCTTGTGCGGTGCAGTTAGATGTTTTAAAGCACTTTTTGGCTTATTTTAGTGGGAAAAAAGGGGCTTATCAGCCGTTGTGTGGTGAAGTGCTAAAATTTCAGCCCTTTTTGTCGTGTATTAGTGGCAATAGTAAAATATATTTGCCGTACAGTGGTGCAGTTATATGTTATAAAGCCCTTTTTGTGAGTATTAGTGGGGGAAAAAGGGGCTTATTAGCCGTTGTGTGGTGAAGTGAAAAAATTACAGATTTTTTGGGGGTGTTTTAATTTCCTTTTTATTTATTTATTTGATCTAACAGTATGTCAGAATGAGAAGTGCCAGGCCCTGCACAGGGGAGGGGCAGAGGCCTAAAGGTTTCTGGCACAAGCATAGGTCGCAGCAGAGTAAGGGCGTGTGGCAGGAAGGGTCACTTCAAAAGGCCTGAGCTTCCGGTGTCATTCAGTGGTCAAGACTTGAGCAGCAAACCAGTGGTTCTTGAATGGTTGACTCGATCTTCAACTTCGTCACAAGTGAATCAGACACCCCCAGCCAAGATTCGGTGGGTTTGTCAGACACAACCCATAGGTGGAATGGCTCAGGAGCAGGCCATGTGCTCTCACCTGTCCTAAACCTGCCTCTGTCCTTTGCTGTTCCCTCAGCCAGAAAAGTATTGTATGCTGTGGGCTCAGCTCCACTATGCAGTGAGGACAAGCTACTAGAAGACAGTCATCAGCTACTGGCAAGCCAAGAAGTGGAGAAGACATCCGCCGCTTCCTCCACTAGCCGGGCAAGTAGCGATGGCGAAAGTGGCGTGGGAGCTGGAGTTGCGAGCGGTTAGGCATCTGACCCAGAGACGATTGATGAGTACATCAGTGATGTGCAGACAGTACTCGATGATGATGATGTAGCTGATCGCACTTGTGAGCCGGATGAATTAGGGGCTTGATCGTCATCGGGGAGAGAGGGTGGCAGCTTGCCCGTGAGGCAGCGGTGGAGCCAGCAAGATGGTAGCGTGGCCAGGAGTCAGCAGGGTGGCAGCAGTGGGAGGTCGAGAGCCAAACATGCCCAGGGTAGACCACTCGCTTTGCAGGAGCCTACCTGCCCAAGAAGTAGCAGTGCACTGGTTTACGGAGGCATCCTCAGTACTATACTGATGTCTCTTCGATCACCGAAGAGACAACAGTATGCATGCACTCATCCAATGGCGCAGAAGCTAAACCTGCTCCTGTCCAAGTTGCTGGTGCTGCAGTCCCTTCCTTTCCAATTGGTGGTCTCTGCACCTTTCAGAGTACTGATGGTTTGTGCCGAGCCGCGGTGGAGAGTCCCAAGCAGTCATTTCTTTGTGAAAAAGGCAGTACCAGCCCTACACACACATGTAGAACAGAAGGTGGGCAAGTCCTTGAGCATGTCAGCGCCGACGAGTGGAGCTATAATTATGGTCAGGGACAATACATGTCCTTTATGGCCCACTGGGTGTATGTGGTTCCTGCACAGCCACACCTGCAACTTAGCCAGGTGATGCCGCTTCAGCCTCCACGTTCCCACGCTGTTGGTTCTGCGACAATGTCTGACTCTGCCTCCTCATCCTCCACCATGTTCTCAGCCTCCACTGCGCCTCTTCAGCATACCACATGTGCAGGGTACGGTAATGTCACACTGTTCTGCACCTCATTTGCCTTAGCGAACGGAGTCACACAGGGGAGGAACTGCTCTGTGTCCTTCATAAATAAATAGAACCCTGTCTTTCTCCGTGACAATTGAAAATCAGAACCATGGTGACCGACAACGAGAAGAACATGGTGTCAGCAGTGCACTGTGTCAAGGAGGGCTGAGCCTTGCGCCCGCCCTACATGGCACACGTGTTTAATCTGGTTGTCAAGCGGTTCCTAAAGTCTTCCACCCATCTGCAAGACATCCTAAAACTCACGTTCCACTGCCATCGCTGCTAGGGAAGGGTGGGGTGGCAGGAGCAGTACCAGCTCGACCGGCAGCAGCCTGAGTCTAGAGTCGCTGATGAGCAGCCACCTTCACCCACATAGTGAAGAAACTACTCACCAGCAGCTAGACATAGAGAAGAACCTGAACCAGCAGGTGGTGGCATACTTGGACAGCACCCTGCCACCCTGCCGCTGGACTGGACATCCAAACTGGATTTGGGGCAGCAAATGGCAGAGTTTACCCTGAAAAAGCTGCCCTGCCTACCAATTAGTTTGGCATCAGAGTGGGTGTTTAGTGCGGCAGGGGCCATATAGAGTTGAGCGAACACCTGGATGTTCGGGTTGGAGAAGTTCGGCCGAACTTCCCGAAAACGTTCGGGTTCGGGATCTGAACTCGTCCCGAACTTCACCCCGAACCCCATTGAAGTCAATGGGGACACGAACTTTTGGGCACTTAGAAGGCTGTAAACTAGCCCAGGAAAAGGCTAGAGGGCTGCAAAAGGCAGCAAAATGTAGGTAAATCCCCTGCAAACAATTGTGGATAGGGAAATGACTTAAAATAAAATAAATAAATTTAACCACTATCAATTGGCAACTTGGAGGAGGAGGAGGTGGAATAGGAGGTTGGAGTGGCATCAGGTCGGAATGTTATGGGAGTTGATGTTCACATCACAGCCAAAAAGGATTCATGTCTGCCTGCAATGCCACAGGCCTCATTCACAGACTCAGGGCCATGACACCCAGACGAAGGAGAGGTTCATTCAACTTTGGGTTGCCCCGCAAAATAATGGTAAAATGAAAAAAAGAGGATTCAATAAAGAAGTGCCCTGAAGTACAAGAATATATGGTTAAGGGTAGGTAGTTATAAATGTCTATTCTGCACAAGGGATGGACAGGTCCTGTGGGATCCATGTCTGGTTCATTTTTTTGAACATCCGCTTGTCCACATGGACAGGTTGCTGCGTTTGTCAGTAATGACGCCACCTGCTGTGCTGAATACACGTTCAGACAAAACGCTGGCCGCTGGTCAGGCGAGCACCTCCAAGGCATAAAAGGCTAGCTCTCGCCACGTGGACAATTTGGAGATACAGAATTTGAATGGGGCCGAACCATCAGTCAGTACGTGGAGGGGTGTACACACGTACTGTTCCACCATGTTAGTGAAATGCTGCCTCCTGCTAACACGTTCAGTTAAGTATCTGTTGGTGGTGCAGTTAGCTGTGGCGTCGTGACAAAACTTTTCCACATCTCTGCCATGCTAACCCTGCCCTCAGAGGAGCTGGCCGTGAAACAGCTGCGTTGGCGAGCTCTTGCTTCTCCTCTGCCTTTACTTTGGGCTTCCAATTGTTCCCCTGTGACATTTGGGAATGCTCACAGTATCGCATCGACCAACGTGCGCTTGTACTCGCAAATCTTCCTATCACGCTCCAGTGCAGGAAGTAAGGTGGGCACATTGTTTTTGTTCCGGGGATCCAACAGGGTGGCAACCCAGTAGTCCGCAAACATTAAAATGTGAGCTGTCGTTGCGCAGGCACTGCAGCATGTAGTCGCTCGCTTCAGGCTCTGATGGCACAGCGTGCAAACCACTCGGGTCTTGTCCTCAGCACATTGATTAAAGACGTGCCATGCCACTCCTTGAAGCTGCCTTTGGGGTGCTTGCTCCCTGGTGGCGCTGGCCAGTAGCAGGTGAACTCTCTTGGCGGCGGCTGTTCTGCTTTTGCCCCCTGCTCCCTCTTTTGCTACGCTGTTGGCTCGGTCTCACCACTGCCTCTTCCTCTGAACTATGGAAGTCAGTGGCACGACATTCATTCCATGTGGGGTCTAGGACCTTATCGTCCCTTGCATCTTCTTCCACACAGTCTTCCTCCCTGACCTCCTGTTCGGTCGGCACACTGCAAAAAGACGCAGCAGTTGGCACCTGTGTTTCGTCATCATCAGCAGAGATGTGCGGACTCTGATGAGGTGGTATTCCCATGTCCTCATCATCAGGTAACATAAGTGGTTGTGCCTCAGGGCATTCTATGTCTTACACCGCTGGGGAAGAGCTAAGTGAATTCCCTTGGGAAACCTGCCAGCAGAGTCTTCAAACAGCATAAGAGTCTGCTGCATAACTTGAGGCTCAGACAGTTTCCCTGATATGCATGGGGGTGATGTGACAGACTGATGGGCTTGGTTTTAAGGCGCCACCTGTGCGCTTTCTGCAGAAGACTGGGTGGGAGATAATGTTGTGAACGTGCTGGATCCACTGTCGGCCACCCAATCGACTAGAGCCTGTACTTGCTCAGGCCTTACCATCCTTAGAATGGCATGGTGCCCCACCAAATATCGCTGTAAGTTCTGGCGGGAACTGGAACCTGAGGTAGTTGGTTCACTAGGACAGTGTTTCCCAACCAGTGTGCCTCCAGCTGTTGCAAAGCTACACCTCACAGCATGCCTGAACAGCCAAAGGCTGTCCGGGTATGCTGGGAGTTGTAGTTTTGCAACATCTGGAGGCACACTGATTGGGAAACACTGCACTAGGACGTGTGGCTATGGCAGAACGGTCACGTTTTCTCCCAGCACCAGAGAGTCCACTGACAACACCATGACCATGTCCGCGTCCCTTACTAGATGTTTACCTCATTGTTACCGTTCACCACAATAAGAAAAAAATTATTTGGCCCAATGTATTGAATTCAAATTGAGGCCTTTTTTCTACAGGCACCTAACACTATCTGTCTATCTATTTATATACCGTATTACACTAATACAGGCACAGCAGTAACCACAGATTTAGGGGAACATCAATTGTAGGCCTAGTATTTAGGCCTTAGATGAAAGTGTATATTTTAACACTTTGTATAATATACCCTTTTACGGAAAGAAATACACTTAGAGATGCAAAACAGTGTGTGCAAATGTAGAGGATTATGCTGTATTTTAACACTTACTGTAATATACCATTTTACGGACAGATTTACACTTAGCCTGCAACAGCAGGAACACCAGATTTTGGGTATTGCTATTTTGGCAATTGAATTTCACCCCAGAAAATAATATATCCTTTGCCGGACACAATTAAACTTGGCTAGCCACTTCTTGGACACCAGATTTACGGTATTGCTATTTTGGCAATTGAATGTCACCTCAGAACAAAATATATCCTTTGCTGGACACTATTAAACTTGTCCAGTCACAGCTGGAACACCAGATTTACGGTATTTCAATTTTTGCAACTGAATTTAACCGCAGAAAATAATAATTTATCCTATTACGGACACTATGAAACATGTCCAGACACAGCTGGAACACCAGATTTACGGTATTTCTATTTTAGCAAATTAATTTCACGCCAGAAAATAATAAATCCTTTGCCGGACACTATTAAACTTGGTCAGCCACAACTAAAGCTACTGATTTATGGTATTGCTATTTTGGCAATTGAATTTTACCCCAGAACAAAATATAACCTTTGCCAGACACTAATAAACTTGGCCAGTCACAGCTGGAACACCAGATTTACGTTATTTCTATTTTGGCAACTGAATTTCACCCCATAAATTAATGAATCCTTAGCTGGACACTATTAAACTTGGCCAGCCACTGTTGGGACACCAGATTTACGGTATTGCTATTTTGACAATTGAATTTCATCCCAGAAAAACATATATCCTTTGCCGGACACTATTTAACTTGTCCAGTCACAGCAGGAACACCAGATTTACGGTATTTTTTATTTTTGCAACTGTATTTCACCGCAGAAAATAATATATCCTGTTACGGACACTATGAAACTTGTCCAGTCACAGCTGGAACACCAGATTTACTGAATTTCTATTTTGGCAGCTGAATTTCACCCCAGAAAATAATAAATCCTTTGCCGGACACTATGAAACTTGGCCAGCCACAACTAAAACCACTAATTTATGGTATTGCTATGTTGGCAATTGAATTTCACCCCAGAACAAAATATATCCTTTGCCAAACACTATTAAACTTGTCCAGTCACAGCTGGAACACCATATTTACGGTATTTCTATTTTGGCCGCTGAATTTCAACCCAGAAAATAATGAATCCTTTGCCGGACACTATTAAACTTGGCCAGCCACAGCTGGAACACCAGATTTACGGTATTTCTATTTTTGCAACTGAATTTCACCCCAGAAAATTATATATTCTATGACGGACACTATTAAACTTGTCCAGTCACAGCTGGACCAACAGATTTACAGTATTTCTATTTTTGCAAATAAAATTAACCCCAGAAAATAATATATCCTATAACGGACACTATGAACCTTGTCCAGTCACAGCTAGAACACCAGATTTACGTTATTTCTATTTTTGCAACTGAATTTAACCCCAGAGAAAAATATATCCTTTGCCGTACACTATCAAACTTGGCCAGTCACAGCTGGGAAACCAGATTCACGGTATTGCTATTTTGGCATTTGAATTTAACCCCAGAACAAAATATTTCCTTTGCCGGAAACTATTAAACTTGGCCAGCAACAGCTGGAACACCATATTTACGGTATTTATATTTTTGCAACTGAATTTAACCCCAGAAAATAATATATCCTTTGCCGTCACTATCAAACTTGGTCAGTCACAGCTGGGAAACCAGATTTAGGGGATTGCTATTTTGGCAATTGAATTTCACCCCAGAACAAAATATATCCTTTGCCGGACACTATTAAACTTGGCCCAGCCACAGCTGGAACACCAGATTTACGGTATTTATATTTTTACAACTGAATTTCACCCCAGAAAATAATATATCCTTTGACAGACACTATGAAACTTGTCCAGTGATAGCTGGAACACCAGATTTACGTTATTTCTAATTTTGCAACTGAAATTCACCCCAGAAAATAATAAATCATTTGACGGACACTATTAAACTTGGCCAGCCACTGCTGGGACACCAGATTCACAGTATTGCTATTTTGGCAATTGAATTTCACCCCCGGAAAAAATATATCCTTTGCCGGACACTATTAAACTTGTCCAGTCAGTTGGAACACCAGATTTACGGTATTTCTATTTTTGCAACTGAATTTAACCACAGAGAATAATATATCCTATGACGGACACTATGAAACTTGTCCTGTCACAGCTGGAACACCAGATTTATGGTATTTCTTTTTTTGCAACTGAACTTCATCTCAGAAAATAATATATCCTATAACGAACACTATGAAACTTGTCCAGTCACAGCTGGAACACCAGATATACTGTATTTTTATTTTGGCAACTGAATTTCACCCCAGAATATAATAAATCCTTTGCCGGACACTATTAAACTTGGCCAGCAACAGCTGAAACCACTGATTTATGGTATTGCTATTTTGGCAAATTGAATTTCACCCCAGAACAAAATATATCCTTTGTTAGACAATATTAAACATGTCCAGTCACCGCTAGAACACCAGATTTAAGTTATTTCTATTTTTGCAACTGAATTTCACCGCAGAAAATAATACAGCCTATAACGGACACTATGAAATTTGTCCAGTCACAGCTGGAACACCAGATTTACGCTATTTCTATTTTTGCAACTAAATTTCACCCCAGAAAAAAATATATCCTTTGCCGGACACTATTGAACTTGGCTACCCACAGCTGAAACCACTGATTTATGGTATTGCTATTTTGGCAATTGAATTTCACCCCAGAAAATAATATATCCTTTGCCGGACAATATTAAACTTGTCCAGTCACAGCTGGAACACCAGATTTACGGTATTTCTATTTTTGCAACTGAATTTCACCGCAGAAAAAAAGTATATCCTATGACGGACACTATGAAACTTGTCCAGTCACAGCTGGAACACCAGATTTACTGTATTTCTATTTTGGCAACTGAATTTCACCCCAGAACAAAATATATCCTTTGCCGGACACCATTAAACTTTGCCAGCCACTGCAGGGATACCAGATTTAGGGGATTGCTATGTTGGCAATTGAATTTCACCTCAGAAAAAAATCTATCCTTTGCCAGACAGCAGACAGTATTACACATGGCTAGCCAAAGCTGGAACACCAGATTTAGGGGATTGCTATTTTGGCAATTGAATTTAACCCCTTAATGAAATAAAGAAATTTCTGTCCTGAGTTTCTAGGGGTGACAATAAGCACAGCCAAGCCCCCGATGTAGGATATAGCAAAAGAAAAAACTAGTATTGATGGATTGATGGACTTGGTGGCAGTTTGTGCTGGTGCAGCACAAGACACAAAATGGCCGCGATCACCCCAGAAAAAAGTGACAGAAAAACGCTCTATGCAGCCTAAAAACCAGTGAGCAATTAACTAGCAGAAGTTGAATGATTCACAGCTGTAGATTGATCACTTCATTAGGTGTTTTTGCTGACTTTTCCCTGCCTAATCTCGCCCTCACAGCAGCTGTGTCCTATCCCTACACTAATCAGAGCAGAGTGACATGCGGCACTATGTGACTCCAGCTTAAATAGAGGCTGGCCGACATGCTGCACTTGGCCAATCACAGCCATGCCATTAGTAGGCATGGCTGTGATGGCTTCTTATGACAAGAAGTAAAACGCTAGCTGATTGGATGCTGTGCAGCCCTTCAGAAAGTGGGAAGAAATCGCCAAACAATGAACCCGATCTTTTTTGAAAATGTTCGGGTCCGGGTCCGTGTCCCGAACACCCCAAAATTCCGTACGAATCCGAACTATACAGTTGGGGTTCGCTCATCCCTAGGACCATAGTTACCCCAAAAAGAACTCATCTGTCCACCAAAAATGTGGAGAGACTGACCTTTATCAAGATGACTCAGGCGTGGATCAGCCAGCATTTCTACCCTTTAATGCCTGATGCATCAGACTAGATCTCCATTGTTCCACACCAACACCTTGACAAAAGAGACAGGTTTCTTCTGGCTACCGGCCTCTGCTACTATTCTGATGCTGCTACCCGCCTGATGCCACACATCTGATGCTAAGTGCCCCTTATTACACGCACCATCGTCAGCGGGTACTGTTATTGCCACCCACCTCCCCACTCTGTCACCATGTCACTCTGCGGTCTCCTGATGCTGCTGTCACCTCCACACTATGTCACCTTGCCATTATGTGGTCTCCTCATGCTTCTGCCACCTCCACACTATGTAACCTTGCCACTCTGTGGTCTCCACATGCTGTTTCCACCTCTACACTATGTTACCTTTCCACTCTGTGGTCTCCTCATGCTGCTGCCACCTCAACACTATGTCACCTTGCCACTCTGTGGACTCCTGAGGCTGGCTCCACCTCCACACTGTCATTGTTCCAGTTCGTGACCTCCTGATACTGCTGATACCACCTCCACGCTGTCATTGTCCTCATGCTGCTTTCACCTCACCAGTATGTCATAGGGCCACTCTGTCGACTTATCATGCTGTTCCCACCCTCCCCACTTCATGACTGGGCCACTATTTTGCCTTTTGACCTGGCTTACATCATCTTTTTTTTTACCCTTCTTCTAATCTGTCAGAAGGAAGGATAAATGAGACGCACAACAGATCCTGTCTGTTTAGCAGTAGTAAGGCCTGTATGGTCCCATCAGAACTGGCTTATGATTTGGTAGCCAAAAGCAGGAGTGGGTAAAAAACACAGAAAACATGCAAATATTCCATTCATGTGTCATCTCTGTTTTGGATCCACTCCTGTTTTTTTTTGGCTTTAGCAATACTGATGGATTACTGACCAAATGCTGACCAAGTAAAGGCGGATGCCCAATAGACAGGGTCCGTTTTTTTGGGGTTTATTGTTCTGACAGATCAGAGGAAGGGCACAATGATCAGTGATGTCCATACGAACTTACTGCTGACACCCTATCCACTCTGTCAGGGGGGTCTACATGTATAAGCATTTAATAGAACAGGTTCTGTAGATATCTATGTGGAATCAGCTGACAATGGTCTAAAAGGAGTGTGTTCTTTCACGCTACAGTAGGATCTTGGGCCTCTGCATAGTTTTTTATACTTGGCACTAACATTGACCTGTATGTTCACACTTGAGTTATTTGGTCAGTTTTGGCCCCGTAACTATCCAAATAAGTAAAGTGTGTGTTACGACCAGAGGATGTGGATCCTCTGTGTCAGCTGATAGAGGACTAGAGTTAGCCCAATTTTGCTGACTGCTGACTCTCAGAGTCAGGACACAGGTGAATGCAGCTAACTGCAGCAATGTGAACAGAGTCCAACAAAGGCGGAATAAAGGAACAGAAGGTCTTTACTGGCAGACGGTTATACAAAAGTCACTTGAGATAAAGGCAAAACAAAGTTCAGAGTAATGCAGTGTGCAGATTAAAGCTGTCTCGTTGTAAGGCAGTGCAGGGTCAGGAATCCAGGCAGACTTACAGGAGACAATGGGCAGAAGCGTAGACAGATGATGCAATGTTCGATAATCCAGGGGATCCAACAAACAGATGGCAGGCAGATACATAGTCAAACTGAGCAGGGGTCAATAGTCCAGGCAATCCAGCAAGAAGAGAGTAGGCAGAGTCAGGGTCCAACAAAGCAGAGGTCAGAATCCAGGAAATCCAATAAACAGACACGGAGGGACACTTCAGCGGGAGTGAAGAGGTACAACAACCATGCTTGGGCACTTCCTCCAGAGTAAAGCTGCCCTAAATACTCAAAGCCCCACCTATGGGTGGGGAGGATAATCAGGACCAGCTGCTTATCCCCTATAAGACAGGGAGAGGTGCACGCGCGTGCTCTATAGCGCCTCAGATGACACCTGGTAGTGAGGATGGATGCAGCGATATGCCGGAGGATGCCTGCATCTCTTATAAGGTAAGCCAGCCTGCGGTGGGGACATAGAGCCAATGCTGACAGTGTTCAGTGATTCTAAGAGTGACGCCTGTCATGTGCATGTCATACTGACTCACAGGATTGTTTCACCAGCACAGCAGACTCCTTATGCGTGTTACTGCAAGGCACAGTGTTCTACACCCCTATTAAGGCTCTCTGCAGCTAGGAAATAGCCGTCTTTTAATGAAATTTACCACAAATAAATTCGTAACGAACCAAATTTTTAAAAAATTTGGCGAATTGGCAGAATTAAATGTTTGAAAATGTTGCCCATCTATAATTGCTAGGGCCAGGTATGATTATGTTTTTAATGCCTGACCTTGTCAATCAATGTACTGAGATTGCTGAGAGTGTAAGTGTAAAGGCAACAACATCTTTGCTCCTAGAGGCTAATTTGCATATATAAAAACATCATTTTTCTCAGCAATTAGGGCACATATTACCATGACACCAACACAGATCCATTCAGCTGCCAAGAGCACATGCAACAAGTCAGCCAGTTTCTTAGGTACAAATCTGCTCACAGGTGCCCTTTAAGAAGCTGTGCATAGTCAAAGTGCACACAATGGAACATGTCCATTGCAACCTATATTACAAGTCTGTTTTGATAAATGGTCAAAGCATTGATGATATTAATGACATCAATATACTGTAGCTATTATATATAAAAATGAATGCCAGCCTAATCCAATTAAAGTTATAAGGAGCTAAAATGATCAGCCCCCTGTCACCAAGCTTGCTAAAAACAGCACTTAAAGTGTACCCCCTTTTTAGCACTGGCTCCTATATGCAAGAAGCTTGAAATGATGTCATGGGCCCACATGGACAAAGCACATAATAATATCATGGGCCCAAATGCAAGAGTATGAGGCATAGGAGCAGATATGTTCCTTGTTATCTCAGCAGCTCTCTCTATGCAGATCACTGCTATATATTAAAAGAATACAGAGGATGTATCTCCCACCAGCTAGAATTCATGGACCCATGTACTAATGCACCCATATTACAGCATGCATTTTACAATCCACACAAACTATTGCCAGTGCTTGTTTTTTTACTTGTAGCCCCGCTGTGTTCTGTTTTGATACCACATTAAAGGGCCATCTGTGTGTCCTCAAAATATTTGGCCTGAGTATTACAAAAAAGAAAATATTCACCACTAGAATGTGACATTCAAAAAAGTGAAATTTTCTTCTGGGCAACCAGACTATGCAAAGCGTTGGTCATGCCTTATTCTGGATTGTTTTGTTTAATTATAAAGCTCTATAATAAATGTTGTCCAGAGAATTGTGCCACCATAGGCAGGGTGATTAACCATTGTAGAATATAATTTTTGCCTTCTGCACAAGTAAATACACAGGCATCAAATACAGTTCTGCATATACATACAGTGGAGCAAATGGCAGTTCCATTTGGTCATGTAGGTCTCACACCAAAACACATCAATTTTTCAATTGCAATCATTTTTTTAACTTTCCTGCAGTTAGCCACTTGGGGTAGAGATACATTATGCTTTAAGATTATTTTATCTAGATAGGTGTGGGGAACAAGAATCTGGCATATCTGTCTACACTCTGTACTGCCAAACTTTCAAATATCTTTCATTTTTATTGTGCTATAGAATAAAACTCATTTCTGTCACATCAGTGCTGAAATGCAGTAAAATGGTAAAAAATATTATTCATTTAGGAAGCTGCTTACAAAAAATGATTATTTCTCTAAAGCTCAAAATTACAGTGGACAAAAATGTCAAGTTCCCAAGCTCTTTTTACATCATCAACTTTTAATCCATGTGCCTGCTTGAGAAGGTGACCTTTTGTGAACAAGTAGAATTCAGTATACAGTACAGTCAGTTAGAGTTTTATTCTTATCTGAAAAATGTGTGCATTTGATTCCTTAGTGGAATTTTATATACATACATACTGCTATTTTTATTTGCTTAGTATTTCTGTGATCATTGTGTAAGAAAGTTCTCACATTATATGGTCAAAAGTATGCCAATACCGTTGCTTTTCAAACTGTGGGCTACTTGTTTCCAGTATAATGTAATGTTAATGGTCAATCATACAAAGAAACTGTAGACAATTGTATGCTTATAATGTTGTGCCACCATTTTAGTTAAGGCCTTTTTAGTTCCAGGAAGACTGCAGTTGTGCACAAAACAAGGTCAATAAAGACATGGTATGATGAGGTTGGTATAGAAAAACTCAAGTGGCCTGCATAGAATCCTGACCCTAATGCCACAACTTTGGCATCACAGTTAGGTTAGGGTCAACTTTAGTATTAATTGTTATGTCAATTAATAGCCGAATGACACATTCACATTGGCAGATATACTAAGACTGTAATTACATAGGTTAGTCTATTTAGTAATACATATACAGTTCCTTGGAAAAGTATTATAACCCTTGAACTTTTCCACATTTTTTCATGTTACACCCACAACAATTTTAGGCTATTTTCACATTAGCATTTTCAATTCCGCTATTGAGATCCTTCTTAGGAGCTTAATAGCGGAAGAAAACGCTTCCGTTTTGTCCCCATTCATTTTCAATGGGGACAAAACTGAACTGAATGAAACCGAATATACCAAAATGCATTCCGTTCAATTTGGTTGCGCTCCCATCGCGGACAGAATAACGCTGCAAGCAGAATTTTTCTGTCCACGATGTGATGCGGAGTAAAACGGATTTGTCCTGACACACAATGTAAGTCAATGGGGACGGATGGCTATAGAAGACCTAATACAACCGGATCCATTCATGACGGATGCATGCGGTTGTATTATGGTAACAGAAGCATTTGTGCAGATCCATGACGGATCCGTAAAAAATGCTAATGTGAAAGTAGCCTTAAATGTATTTTATTGGAATTATATGTGATAAACAAACACAAAGTATCAAGTATGCGTGAAGTGAAAAGAAAAGTATGCATGGTTTTCAAAAATTGTAATACATAAAAATCTGACCAATGTGACCAATTGCCTTCAGAAGCCACTTAATTGTTAAATAAAGTACACCTGTGTATAATTTATTCACTGTACTGTGAAGACCTCAGAGGTTTGTTAGAGATCATTAGTGATCAACCAGCATTATGAAAACCAAGGAACACACCAGACAGGTCAAGGATAAAGTTGTGGAGAGGTATAAAGCAGGGTTAGGTTAGTTAGGTTATGAAAAACAATTCCCAAGCTCTGAACAAAGCCCTGTTCAATCCATTATCTGAAAATGGAAGGAATACGGCACAGATGCAAACAAACCAAGACATGGCCATCCACCTAAACTGACAGCCCAGGCAAGGAGAGCATTAATTAGAGAGGCAGCCAAGAGGCTTACTTTGTAGGAGCTGCAGAGATCCAAAGCTTAAGTGAGAGACTGTCTACAGGACAACTATTAGTCGTGTAATCCACAAATCTGGACTTTATGGAAGAGTCGCAAGAAGAAAGCCATTTTTGAAAGCATTCTATAAGAAGTCCCATTTGCAGTTTACCAGAAGCCATTTAGGGGACACAGCAAGCATGTGGAAGTAAGTGCTCTGGTCAGATGAGACCAAGGTTGAACTTGTTGGCCTAAATGCAAAACGTTATATGTGACACACTGCACTACACTGCACATCATCCTGAACACTGAAGTAGGGGCCATTTACAGCCCCAAAACGCTTCTGGTACTGCTATCCCCCTGTGTAAGAAGCAAGGGACTTTATGCGTATTATTAATCACTGACTTCCAAGGTCACCAGCACAGTACTACTGTTATCCGGAATTGTGCAAGAATCGCCGAACGTGGTCCCGCCTGCCCGCACAAAAATATGGCGTTGGTTGCGAAGCAAACTGACATCGGGATAAAGGTCAGCATACAAAGCAAGCTGCCGGCGTGGTACGGAAAGATGGGAGAAACATCTGAGACATGAGTGCGAATATTCACATTGATAGGACAGTGTCCTGAGTGAGGTGATTTATACATACTACATTCCGGTAAGACTGTTACCTTACTGTGTTGGAGACTTTAGGATCGATTTCTGGCCCAGGTGCGGGAGTTAATGCTGTACAGCGGGAAGCCGCTTGCTCAGTTTGTATAGCGGGACACCGCTTTTACTACCAGACACATGCTGGTTAAACTTTAAGTGAGAAGGATATCCAATTCATCATTTCTACTTTTTTAGGACTTCATGAATATATATTTTTTTTGGAGCTGGCATGGTTATTATTGTTTTTTAATGATTCTCTTGACTACACTATTTGTCTTATGAGCCATATGTTTGTGGGAATCAGATGCACTGTTCCCTTTAGTTCCTTATTTATTGGGTATTCCATATTTTATTTATTTTAGGTGAATATTTTGTTTTGGATATTATTAAAGGTTTTCACTTTGGTTCCTATTATCAGTGAGTGCCCAACTTTTCTTTTTATTTTATGTTTTTTTTGTAGAGTTGGTGATGCTATACGGCTGTGAGCACCACTTTTGGTAGTCAGACACTTTGGTGCGACTTCTAATCTTTGTTTTACATCACCCTGAACCCACCATCCCCACTGTGAAATATGGTGGTGGCAGTATCATACCATGGGGGAGTTTTTCTTCAGCAGGGACAGGGAACCTGTTCAGAGTTGATGGGAAGAGGAATAGAGCTAAATACAGGGCAATCCTGGAAGAAAACCTGGTAGAGGGTGCAAAAGACTTCAGAATGGAGCAGAGGTTCATCCTCCAGCAGGACAATGACCCTAAACATTCAACCAGAGCTACAATGGAATGGGTTAGATCAAAGCATATAGTTCAGCCAAAGTCCAGACTCCAGACCTAAATCTGATTGAGAATTCACTGACACTCTCCATCCAATGTGATTGAACTTGAGCTATTTTTCAAAGAAGAATGGGCACAAATTTCAGCCTGTAGATGTGCAAAGCTTTTAAATACATGCTCCAAAAGACTTGCAGCTGTAAATGCAGCAAAGGGTGGTACTACAAAGTATTGACTCAGGGGGGCTGAATACAAATGCACGCCACACTTTCCAGATTTTTGTTTATTAAAATTTTTGAAAATTTTCTTTTCACATTATACATACTGTACTCGCTAACTTATGTTGGTGTATCAAGTAAAATCCCAATAAAATACATTTAAATTTGTGGGTGTAACGTGTAGAAATGTGGAAAAGTTTAAAGGGTATGAATACTTTTTTAAGGCACTGTAATAGCATATAGAAATGTATCATTTGTAGCATAAGTTTAAGAATTTAAATCAATAGTAAAAATGGATTTAAAGAAATAAAAATATTAAAAATATTGGTGAAAAAATAAACCAAAACACAATACAGTAAAAATATAGGGGGTCATTTATTATACTGAAAAACGCTATATTAAATTAAGCGTATTCCAAGTGCAGATGGCGTATTTTAGGCGCTATTTGAGACTTCTTCCAGCTCATGCCAAGTCTAAAATTGTGGGCGTGGGGTGAGCAGGAAAGGGCATGGGTCGGTAGGTCCACCCCATTTACCATTTTAAACGCCTGTTTCTAGGAAGCTGTCTTGCATTTTAGAACTGGCGCTAGATACGCCAAAGTCTAAAATGCCGGCTTTAATAAATGTGCCCCATAATTTATCTATGTACAACAAAATATAGGTGTTGTTTGTTTCATGTTTCCCCAATAATACAAATATGAGAATTAAAACCCTTAAAGAGGTTGTCCACTTTCTGGAGTCTCTTGGCCCTATCCCCTACGATATTGGATCTGTGGAAGGAAGCATACCTTGCCTACTGGCAGCCACTGAGTTCCAGCTCCTGGTGCCGCAGGTTCCCACTGATAAACTTCTTGTTTGGCAGGGGTCATGTGGACGCTGCATCCAATGACTGACCACAGCAGTGATGTGTCTCCCAAGTATCATGTGACCTGACGCATAGCTGCATCACAGCCACATGACCCAAAGGAGATTGTAACCAGTGGAAGGGAACAGGCAAGATCCAGCAATGGGATGGGGGCTGGCCAAAATGTCCTTAAAGGTAGACACCCCTTTTAAGGATTTTAAAGAATAAAGAAATATAGAATTATTATTTTAAAGAACTAAAGAATATTTCAGAGAAAGCTAGAAAAAAGTAATGCCACTGATTTTATGGCACATATATGCTCTTTAACTCTCTGTGATATACCGTACTTTTACATCACAGAGTTCTGGTACTTAAGGGTATGATGATAGCCTGGACTCAGCAGCTTTTCTTGCTTTTGGGTGCCATCCATCTGTATTATACATCAGACACCCAGCACACCCATCAAGTGAATGCCATAAAAATAACAATGCCAGTGCAGCCAATTTTGGTCACCTGGCCTCACAAAAATGATAGTGTAAAGCAATCAAAAATTTGTATGTTCTTTAAAATGGTACCAATACATACTTCACCTCATCCTGCAAGAAACAAGCTCCCATGCAAGACTATCGGCAGAAAAAAAAATCTGGTTCTCAGAAAATGGCAACACAAAAACATGATTTTGTTTCAAAAATGCTTTTATTGTGTAAAACTGAAAAAAATGACCTGTTCTATAATTGGTATGGAAAAAAAAAACTATACCAGAACAGACTTTTGTACCCCAAATTGGTACCAATGAAAACATCAATTCCCCCCCCCCAAAAAAAAAAAAGCATTATAAAAATAATATGGCTCTCAAATATATATATTTTTTAAATGTTTTATTATATATATATATATATATATATATATATATACATGAAAAATAGGGCAGCACTCCTCAGTCAGCAGTAAAGCGGGTGCCAGCGGTAAGCCCTCGGTTCAGGGTAGTAGACAAATCACGAAAGTCCACAGCATTCCTTAAAAGTGAAAAATGTGCTTTTATTCACACATGTAGTACAGCAACGTTTCGGTTCTCTCTCAGAACCTTTTTCAAGCCAAGTGAATTACAAAGTGCATCAGTGCATATATTTATAAATCATGAAATCAATCAGCATTAATTGATCCTCCTATAAAAAATTGTGAACGCCCTTAAATAAACCACTCATCAGTGTGCGCCAATACATAAGTGCAATGTGCATAGTCAATAGCAACCGCCTCGGTAGCCATATCTATAATATTAATCTCAGTGTCAATATATTATAATAGTGCCCTTGTTATATAAAGTGCATAGTGCTTAAAAACAACTCAGCCATATACATTTAAAAAAATATCTTGCTGGGACATTGTGGCTGTACTTCGCATGATCCATAGCGAAAATTCGATCTCTACCAGGACTCCACACTATATTCTGCGTGTCTCGTAATTCACAATCCGCATGCGTCAATTTCTCTCCCTCCTCCCCTATCAGGTGTGATGAGTACGCGTCACCCAGGGCGAAAACAGGAACAATCGCAATATGGAACGCACGCGCAATATCTATCCACACAACGTGCTCGCGCACATCCGCGGACAAAAAGAAATGCAATGATATCTAGCGTCCATTCGCATAATGCGCATGCAAAAATTCGGACATCATCAGCCTGGGCGGCGCGCACCCCACTCACACCATCTTGTATATGTGTATATACCGTATTTTTTGCCCTATAAGACACACCGGCCCATAAGACGAGGAGTACAATAAGAAAAAAATATTTTTAATTACACCTCAGGTCAGACCACCAATCAGACCCTCAGTGTTATTCAGACCTCAGCAGACAGCCCCGATCAGATCCACAATGTTAAAAGACCCCAATAAGACCTCAGATCAGACCCCCAGTCTCAAATCAGCCCCCCATACCTCATTTGATCAGTTCCCAGCCTCATATCAGCCCCCATGCCTCTTTTGATCAGCCCCCAGTCTCATACTAGCCCCCAAGCCTCTTTCTATCAGCCCCTTTCTTGTTTTCATCAGCCCCTTGAGTCTTTTCATCAGCCCCTTGAGTCTTTTCATCAGCCCCTTGAGTCTTTTCATCAGCCCCTTGAGTCTTTTTATCAGCCCCTTGTCTTTTTTCATCAGCCCCCATTGCACCATGCCTCAGATGACATAAAATAAAAAAAATGACTTACCTCCCCTGCTCCGGGCACTGAACTGATATCGGAAATGGTGTAAATAGCGAGACCACTTACATAGGCCACTTCTTACATAAAGCATATCTGTCAAACATTCCTCTAGACCAGGGGTGCACAACCTGCGGCCCCGGGGGCCACATGCGGCCCTCAATACCATTCTGTGCAGCCCCCAACCATCTGGTGACAGACATGTAGGTCTATGTCTTATGGCTGCTCACATGTATCTTTCATGTATTCTCCGATTAGATGGGAGTACTAGGAATGTAACCAGACATTTATAGTATATACTGTATGTTAAATATGCCATAAATTACAGTATTTCAGTTGTTAATACCCCTTTAAATGTTATTTTCGGCCCTTGTTGTTAATTCAGTCTGATGATGTGGCCACCAACCAGAAAACGTTGTGCACCCCTGCTCTAGACAAACCCTTCTGAAAACACTAAAAAAAGAAACCTTCCCATGTCTCCACTGTATGCAACTTATTGCTTCCGGTCCCAGCCCATTTCCATGAAATGCATGACAACATTGCACAACTGAAATTCCAGGTGTTAGAACATGTCCCTTCACCACGCAGAGGGGGCGACCATACTCGTCTGTTGAAAATAAGGGAAGCTTATTATATTCATAGACTAGACAGTCTTTCACCGAAAGGTTTGAACTGCAAATATGAGATCCAGTGCTTTGTTTGATATACTGACACAAAGAATTTAGATACTATGTAACTTTTACGTTTTGACCTTATACATTATGATGTTATTAATCACACTTTCTTTGTTTTTAGGCCAATTAGACTACTCCCATGCCGCAGTTGGGTATCCTTTATCTTATCTATATGATAATATTCTCATTATTTGACTATCTTTTCAGCTACTGTACATTTTGCTATTATTCGTCCCCAGTGTACCTTATCTTTTTCTATTTTTCCTATTATTACCATTTTATTCTTACTTTTCTAGTCCATAAATGCCAAATCCCTTTGGTCATGCTCTAATTCCCATTAGTTCTCTTATCCTTGTCCATCTCCATTATTGTTTCCTGTACCACCTTGCGCTGGCGTTCCACGGTGGAATGCACTGCCGGCTGCCCAACTGGGGCGGGTCCGGCGGTGCGCTCCACAGTGGAACGCATTGCTCATTCACCATACTCCTCTTCCGGCTTCGTGTCTCTCCACTGGCGGCTGGGGCTGAGATGCGTTCCAGGTTGGAGAGCATCCACTTCCGGCTGGGGTGCGTGCCGGAGCGCACCCGGTCCCTCCCTCTTCCTCCGCAGCGCTGTCAGCGCCGCCCGCCTTGTGCTACCTCCATAAATACTGTGGCCTCCACTCTTTACCTCAGATGCCATTCCTATCCTCATGCCTTACAGGCATGTATACATACCTTTCTGCGTCCATTCCTCCTGTTCCTCTTTTCTCCCTGCAGTATGGGTAAGTTCCACAAATGCGTTCGTCATGTACATTTGGGCTGTCATTGTTTCACTCTGCACTGGGTTGTACCTACACTATATACCGATATATAGGCTTTGTACTTATGTTTATAGTTTCCTTAGTTAATCTTCAATAGACTCCTTCAACATGGTCCAGCTCATTTATATTTGACCTGTCTAGACTCGTGCATTATTACAGATTCTGGTACCGTGTAGACATCAATCGTCTGGATTACTTCTGTACAGCTCTAGCAGCACCATTTTGCTGATATTATGCAAGTTATTGTAATATGCTACGTTGTCTCTTATACATTTGTACGATCACTGACTATTTTTACTTTTATTTTTAATTTTACTTTTGTACTATTGATTGTATAACTTTGTTTCTTCCTTCTGTAGTATCTGATGAAGGCAGTTGTTTTGCCGAAAGGTATTACATGTTTGAATACTGCCGCAAGTCACAAAAAATAAAAAACACTGAAGCATTCACAACTGAGACTGCTGTCATTTTATGTATATGCATACTAAGGGGTGGAACCCTACGTAAAGCTATTATACAGTGTGCACCAAAGACAGATTCTACATCCATAGGCTGAGAGCCATAGTTTTTTTTATTTTGTGGGTGATTGTCTTAGGTAGGGGCTCATTGGTTAGATTTGTTGTATTTTGGGTGGCATACGCCTTTTTGATTGTTTGGTGTTGCACTTTTAGTGATGTAAGGTGACAAAGAAATAGTTTTTTAGGACAGTTTTTTTTTTACGGTGTTCATCTGAGGGGTTAGGTCATGTAATATTTTTATAGAGCCGGTGGATACGGACGCGACAATACCTAATATGTCTACTTAAAAATTTTACAGTTTTTTTTACTGTATTTTGGGAAAAGGACACTATTTTCTTTAAACTTAAAAAAAAAAATTGTTAAACTTTATTTTTTAAACTTCTTTTTTCACTTTATTTTTTGTCCCCCTTTTGGGGGTTTGATACTTCTGTATTGTACATCACTGACTGCGGCACATTAAGGGTTAATGCGCTGACATCGGTGTTTTCAACGATGTCGGCGTATGCAACAGGGACCGGCTGTCAGTGACTGCCGGGTCAGTGCCGCTGATCGGTTGGGCATAGCTCCTGCACCCGCCCGATCAGCATGACGTACATGTATGAAACTGGTCCTTAAAGCGAACCTGTCACCTGGAATTCACATTATAAACCAATAAAAGTACCTTATAGCTGATGACCAGTGTGTTGTCCTCATGTTTTTTTTCCGCTTTTCTGCACCTATAATTCATGAAAAAAACGTCTTTTAAACTGAGCATGTGCCGTCGCCCTCCTTTGCAGCGCGATCCTTTCGCTTATGGACGCATGGAGCCTGAGGATCCGGGCGCGCGCGCGCGCGTGAGCGACAGAAGACTGGCCGGTGTCCGGGGACGGCGCATGGGCGAATAAGCGAAAGGATCGCGCTGCAAAGGAGGGCAACGGCGCATGCGCCGCCTGTACAAGCGCGGTCCTGGCCAGGGAGCCGAGTGTCAATTAAACTGCTGAGAGGCGGGGTTAGGGCGGGGGAGGCACATCCTGGAGTCAAGGAGTGTCTACCTCCTTGACTTCTATCATGACTTTGTCTCTTGAAAAAGAGCAGTTTAAAAGACGTTTTTTTAAATGAATTATAGGTGCAGAAAAGCGGAAAAAAACATGAGGACAACACACTGGTCATCAGCTATAAGGTACTTTTATTGGTTTATAATGTGAATTCCAGGTGACAGGTTCGCTTTAAGTCACGGCCAGATATGACGTTCTTAAGGGCTTAAGAGGATTTAATTTACACTGACACATGCTTGGCACAACATACTGGGCACTGAAATTGTACATCTGTGGAAAATAAAAATTCACTTTGTACCGTCTACTGTGCATTTTTTATTTTTTTTCCAAACACCTGTGTGGTCAAAATGCTCACCAAAACCTTTGATAAATTCTTTGACAGGTGTGGTTTCTAAAATGTGGTCACATCTTTGAGATTCATTTTTTACTTCACTGCAGTGCCTCTACAGTTGTCAGACAGTATATAAGTTGTCTTAGACAAAATCTAAGGCTAAAGCAACATTTTACTGAAATAAATTCTAAATTATTTAAAATGCCTGTGGGTTCAAAACACTTGCAACATCTCTGAATAAATTCCATAATAGGGTCACTTTATAGGTGTTTCCACAAGGTCTCTTCAAATGTGACATGGCTCCCTAAAACCATTCCAGAAAAATCTGCCCTCCAAAAGCCATATGGTGTTCCTACCTTTCTGAGTCTGGCAGTGTGCCAATACAGCAGTTTACAGCCACATATAAAGTGTTGCTATATTCTGTAAAAAAAATAAAATATTGTGGGGTGCTTGTTTCTCCTGTTACCCCTTGTGAAAATGAAGTTTTGGGCTAAAAGAACAATTTTTGGAAGAAATTAAAATGTTCACTTTCTCAGCCAAGTGTTTCTAAGGCTACTTTCACACTTGTGGCAGGAGATTCCATCGCCGGAACTGCCTGCCCGATCCAGCAAACTGTTTGTAAACGCATGTCATCTTTTCTGACTGATCAGGCATTTTTATACCTGATCAGTAAGAAAAATGCATTGCAATGCCAGATCTGTCTTTCCGGTGTCATCCAGAAAAACGGATCCGCCATTTCTTTTTTTCACATTTTAAGAGATCTGCGCATGCACAGAACGGAATGCCGCATCCGTCGTTGCGGTATTTTTAATGCCGGATCTGGCACTAATGCAAGTCAATGGGAATTAATGCCGGATCCGGCATTGCGGCAGGTGTTCTGGCATTTTGGACGGAGATAAAACCGCAGCATGCAACGGTATTTTCTCTGTCCAAAACGACTGACAGTGACTGAAGTTAAGACACCCTGATGCATCCTGAATGGATTTCTATATATTCAGAATGCATAGGGATGTGACTGATCAGTTTTTTTCCGGCATACAGCCCAGATGACGGATCTCTATGCCAGAAAAGCATAACGCAAGTCTGAAAGTAGCCTAAGTTCTATGAAACTCCTATGGGTTTAAAGAACCTCTTGACAAATTTCCAAAATGTGTCACTTTTGAAGGTTTCTACTGTACTGGTCTCTTCAAATGTATCTTGGAGCCTGGAAACCATTTCAGCAAAAACTATTCGGTGCTCCTTCCCTTCTGATCCCCGACATGCCAATGCAGCAGTTTATGACCACACATTGGATGTTTCTGTAAACTGCAGAATCGGGTTAAAAAATATTAAGGGCTTCTTTGCTTCTGTGTTACCTGGAAAATGGATTAAACTGAAATATTTGCAAACAAAAATGAAATTATTAAATTTCTTGTTCATTGTGCTTTACTTCCTGTGGAACACCTAAAGGGTTAACAAAGTTTCTAAAGTCAGTTTTGAATAATTTGATGGTGTATAGTATGTAAAATTTATAGGTAGTTTCTATTATGTTTGCCCCTCAAAGTGAATCCATAAGTGAATTGGTTCATAAAAAGTTGGTTTTAGAAACTTTCTTTAACATTTTAAAAATTCCTACTAAAATTCTAAGCTTTTTAAAGTTCTAAAAAATAAAATGACATTTGTAAAATGATGTGGACATAAAATAGACATACAGTGAATGTTAATTCCTGTTTCATCATTTTCTGCCTTAAAAGCAGAGAAATTCAACTTTAGAAAATTGCTAATTTTTCAAAATTTTATGAAAAATTTGGATTTTTTGAATAAATAAAGGTAAAACGTATAGACCCAATTTTAGAATCACTTGGATACTGTAATTAAAATAATTCCCAAATTATTACCACATAAAAAATCACACATCAGATTTGCAAAATTAGGCTTGGACAGAAAGATGAAAACTGTCTAGGTCTGGAAGTGGTTAAATGTGTAGTATTTCTGAGTTTCAGTATTTTCTGTAGACTATGTCTCAATTGTTTGTTTCAGAGGGACGTAAGAGACAGGGCCACTTGTAGAAAATTAAGCATTCTGTCTTATTGATTGCCATCGTCTGTGCCCAGCTATAATTCTCTTTTGGTTGCATTCAGTTTTTAATTTGTGCTTAATTTAGAAAAGACTCTCTATTGTGACCTACACAATAGATATGTAAATGAGCTTAATGCTTGTTGGAAGATTCAAGAGATTGCAGAAAAGAAAGAGTACAATGCTAAATATAGATAAAGCATGGTTTACCCTTCTCGTAATTTTAAATCACAGTTACATCTAATATATAAAGCTAAGTGTATGTGTGTATGTATGTGTGTATGTATATCCGCTAAAGGAATCCGCACCATCAAATTTACAATCACGAAATTTGACACACAGGTATATCAGGTGGCCAGGAAGATTTTAGACCAGGTTTCAGCTCTCTGGGGCTTACCGTTCTTGAGATATTCCCAAAAAATGCATTAGCCAGTAGAAGCCTGGTCACATGACCCTTATAAGCCAATAGAAGCTCGCTGGCAGTTCGCCTCCACAGTTTTACTCCAGGTAACCATAACAACCCAGCCTTGTTTCTTCTCTGCTGTAGATAAGTTTTAAAGGAAATCTGTCACCAAGATAATCACTATTGAAGCAAAGTCATGGCCTAATAGTAGTGTTGATCGAACCCGAAATGTAAAGTTCAGGTTCATACCGGACTTTAGGGTTTTTTGTTCCCGGACCCGAACATTTCCGTAAAAGTTCAAGTTCGGTGTTCAGCTGCTCAATAAAGCTTGTTGAAAGCCTGCACGGCAGGCAATCAACAAGCGTTTAAGATATGTGCCCTTAGAAGAAATCACAGCCATGCCTACTAATGCTAGTGCTAACTAATGCTAATGCTAACTAATAAGCTGGAGTCACGTAGCACCACATGTCAAGTCAGATCTTACTAGGGTGGGGATAGGATGCTGCTGTGAGGGAGAGATTAGGAAAGAATCTGATCTGCGATCTACAGAAATTGTTTTTCTTGGTGCAATGCAACATTTTTGTACCCTGCCTGAGCCCAGTGACACAGAAAAATAAGTTTTAATCCATCTGTTAGCTAGGTGGTTGTCGGCGGCCATTTTGTGGAAGTGCAGTGCACTTGCACCTGCATATGTTCCACGGACAATAATTTTATCCTGTTCTTTTTTTTTTTTAGTGGGAGACAAAAACACATTTTTAAGTGCACCTGCACTGCATATGTGCCAGGGGAAAGGCAAAATAATAAAGGTAATCCGTCTGTGAGTTCAAGGACCCAGGGGGTGACATACTCAAAAGTTTTTTCTGTAAAGTACCCCTGTGCTGCATATGTGACAGTGTAATCAATTCAGTAAATCCATCTGTTAGATTCTGGGGGGACAAATTTTCATTTTTTTTTTGCTTAAAAGTACGTTTGCGGACTGTGCTGCATTTGTGATACTGAAAGAAAATCAGTAAATCCATCTGTTTCATTGTGGGTGAAAAAAAATCACTTTTTTTGCTAGAAAGTACCTTTGCGGTCTGCACTGCATTTGTGATAGTTAAAGAAAATTTGTAAATCCATCTTTTTCATTGTGGTTGAAAAAAATCATCTTTTTTTTTTTTTTTTTGTCAAAGTACATTTGCGCGCTGCCTCTGAATTTCTGATAGTGAAATATGATCAGTAAATAGAACTGTGACATTTGCTAGAAAGTACCTTTGCAGCCTGTGCTGCATTTGTGATAGTGAAATACAATCAATAAATACAACTATGACATTGTTTCAAACATATTGCTGCAGCGCTCACCTCACCAATCCAGCTTTCCATAAAACCGATTTCTTTATTGATTTCTTGCATACGTAAAATCCATGGACAATGTCAAAGTACACACAAGGTGATGCATTTCGGGCTTACAGAATCATGCCTATGACATTGTGGGTGAAAAAAATCACTTTTTTTTTGCTAGAAAGTACCTTTGCAGCCTTCACTGCATTTCTGATAGTGAAATACAATCAGTAAATACAACTGTCACATTGTTGTTGAAAAAAAATCACCTTTTTTTTGCTAGAAAGTACCTTTGCTGCCTGCACTTCATTTGTAATAGTGAAATAAAATCAGTAAATCCATCTGTTTCATTGTGGGTGAAAAAATTTTATTTTTTTTTTCGACAGTACTTTTGCGGTCTGTGCCGCATTTGTGATAGTGGAATATAATCAGTAAATCCATCTGTGACATTGTTGTTGAAAAAAATCACTTTTTTTTGCTAGAAGGTACATTTGCTGCCTGCACTGCATTTGTGATAATGAAAGAAAATCAGTAAATCCATCTGTTTCATTGTGGGTGAAAAAAATCATCTTTTTTTTGCTAGAAAGTAACTTTGAGGCCTGTGCTACATTTGTGATAGTAAAATATAATTATTAAATCCATCACCGTTTTGTTTACTAGAAAGTACATTTGCGGCCTGCACTGCATTTCTGAAAGTCAAATGTAATCAGTAGATCTATCTGTGACAGTGTTGGTGAAAAAAATCACCTTTTTTTTTTTTTGCTAGAAAGTACCATTGCTGTCTGCACTGCATTTGTGATAGTGAAAGAAAATCAGTAAATCCATCTGTTTCTTTGCGGCCTGTGCTGCATTTTAGTATTAAATCCATTTGTGACATTGTGGTTGAAAAAAATCACCTTTTCTTTACTAGACAGTACCTTTGCGGCCTGCACTGCATTCCTGATATTAATAAATAATCAGTAAATACAACTGGGACATTGTGGGTGAAAAAAAAAAACGCTTTTTTTTTTTTTTTTTGCCATAAAGTACCTTTGCAGCCTGCACTGCATTTGTTACAGAAAAAGAAAATCTGTAAATCCATCTGTTTCATTGTGGGTGAAAAAAATCTACTTTTTTTTTTTGCCAGAAAGTACCTTTGCGGCCTGTGCTGCATTTCTGATAGTGAAATATAATCAGTAAATACAACTGTGACATTGTGGTTGAAAAAAATCACCTTTCTTTACTAGAAAGTACCTTTGCAGCCTGCACTGCATTTGTGATAGTTAAAGAAAATCATTAAATCCATGTGTTATATTGTGGGTAAAAAAAATCATCTTTTTTTTTGCCAGAAAGTACCTTAACGGTCTGTGCTACATTTTGAAAATATCACTTTTTTTTGCTAGAAAGTACCTTTGTGGCCTGCACTGCATTTGTGATAGTGAAAGAAAATCAGTAAATCCATCTGTTATATTGTGGGTAAAAAAATCATCTTTTTTTTTGCCAGAAAGTACCTTAGCGGTCTGTGCTGCATTTCTGATAGAGAAATATAATCAGTAAATACAACTGTGACATTGTGGGTGAAAAGATCACCTTTTTTTTTTTTTTGCTAGAACGTACCTTTGCAGCCTGCACTGCATTTGTGATAGTGAAATATAATCATTAAATCTATCTGTGACATTTTGTTTGAAAAAAATCACTTTTTTTTTGTTGGCTAGAAAGTACGTTTGCGGCCTGCACTGCATTTTTGATAGTGAAAGAAAATTAGTAAATTCAGCTCTTAGATTGTGGGTGGACATTTCCACGGTTATCAGGCCAGTCATTCACAAGTGGCTTGGAGGGTGTGTTCCTGCTGCACTGCATACCTGACATAAAAATATATTCTGTAAATTCGGCGGCATTTAGATTGCTGGGTGATCTGTACCCCTTTTTTCTTTCAAAGTACCCCTGCACTGCATAACTGACAGGGAAATATATTCTGTAGATCTGTCTGTTAGTTTGGTGGGTGAACGCAAAAAATGAAGAGAGCGTCAAATATGGGATGTGGCCCTGGTCGTGGTGCTGCTGGTGTTGGTGGAGCTTCTGTTGCAGGGAGAGGACATGGTTGATCTGTGCCAGCTACACACAAAAATGAAACACCTTCCTCAGGTGCGTGTACGTGACAGAACATTCAGCGTTATTTTGTAGGCCCGAATGCCGCTTTACGATTGGTGAGGCCAGAACACATACAGGCGATAGTTGATTGAGTGGCTGACAGTGCCTCCAGTTCCTTCCCATTGTCATCCACCCGGTCCACTGCTGAAAGCTCAGTGTTGGCATCTGCAGACCATAGGCATCTGTCTTTCACCTCATCTCCTTGCAAATCAGGCAAGCAGTCTAAGCACCAAGTCATGCAGCAGTCTCTTATGCTTTTTGATGACTATGCTGGCAGGGTTTCCGTGGGACATCCACATAGCCCTGCCCCTGAAGTGGAAGAGATTGTTAATCCCTGACGGGGATTGACAAAATAAAGAAATCAACTTTCTCCCTGCAGCTCACAATCAGACAGCATAGTGCTGCTGTCTTAGAGTGAGCTGTTCAAAAGAACACGCCGCTGATCTAGTTAGGCCATGCCCCCTCCCACTAAGCCAACAGGGATTGAAAAAATAAAGTATAAAATCAACTTCTAGGTCCTGCTAAGCCACCCCCCAATACGGTTAGGCCACGCCCCCTCATACCCTCCGCAGCCGACAGGGATTGGGTGCTATAGATGTCACTGTTATAGTGGAAACTATCTTTTAACGACACACACAAACATTAAATGAAATCGATTAAATATACCCGGGTGAAGCTGGGTCCTTCAGCTAGTTATTAATATTTAAGAGTAAAGGTACTATTACACCAGCAGATATAATACGGATCACGGTAAATGTAGCGACTCGTTAACGACAAAAATTTCACCTATTATACACATAGATAATCTTTTGTTATTCCTTCTCTTTTAAATCGTTCTTTGTTATTACATGTAAAGATGGGGGGAAGATGCTTAGTGAAAAGGCATGTATGAGATTTTTAGCGAGTAGACGGGTCCATATTATACGAACAGATCTATTAACCAGGAGTGATAATTTGTTAGCGTGATTTTTCACTCATTTTTGAAACGTTCATACTTATTACATCACACGATTCTCGTTAATTTTCGCTCGTATGCACTAGAATTTGTACAATGTTCTCTCAATGTAATAGAGCCTTAATCCTTAAAGGGATTCTGTCACCTCGTTTTAGCCTATAGAGCTGCGGACATGCACGGCTAGATCGCCACTAGCATGTCCGCCATATACCTGTCTCATAGCTCTGTGTGCTTTTATTGTGCTGTACTAACCTTCATGGAGCCCAGCCATGCCCCCCTATGAGGGAGCTCAGCACTGCCTGCATTCTCCGAATCTCCTTCTTGCTCACAGTAAGATCGCTGTAATCTCGCAATGTGTGAGCTCATGCATGCTTAGTGCCAGCATGGTGTTCCTTCCCTGTGCTGGCATCAGCCTCAGGGAAGGAAGTGCGCATGAGTGAGCTCGGCATCGCAAAATTACGGCGATCTAACTGTGAGCAAGGAGGAGATTTGGAGGATGCAGGCGGTGCTGGGCTCCTTCACAGGGGGGCGTGGCTGGGCTCCGTAACCCGGCTAATTTACATATCTATAAAAGCACACAGAGATATGGGACAGCTGTATAGGCTAAAACGAGGTGACAGAATCCCTTTAAAGGGGATTTCCAGTTTGCATTAACATCCTTTAAAATCATCATATTTCTAATATTTTTATTGCTCCTATCTTCCACTCTGGGTTATGGTTACATGATCATGTCCATAAAGCTCTTTCCAATTTTCTGAGATATTATGTACACGGGCATGTCAAATAAGAAACAGGGACAGTGATAGGGGAGTTTCTATGTAACTAGCTGGGTGGGAGGAGCTATAAACCAGCTGGGTGTTGGTAGGGGATGTGATAGGGGAGTGTCTATATAACTAGCTGGGTGTTGTTAGGGGCAGAGAAACGGCAGTGTCTATGCAACTAGCTGGGTGGGAGGACCTATAAACTAGCTGGGTGTTGTGTGGAGCAGTAATAGGGGAGTGTCTATGTAACTAGCTAGGTGAGAGGAGCTATAAACCAGCTGGGTGTTTTTAGAGGCCTGTCTATGTAACTAGCTGGGAGGGATGAGTTATACACTAGCTGGGAGTTGTTAGGAGTAGTGTTGAGCGAACAGTTCGAGTATAGTTCGGGTTCGTACTGAATTTTGGGGTGTTCGGGATACGGACCCGAACATTTTTAAAAAAGTTCGGGTTCGTTGTTCGGCGATTACTTCCCGCTTTCTGAAGGGCTGCACAGCAGCCAATTAGCTAGAGTTTTACTTCTTGCCCTAAGAGCCCATCACAGCTATGCCTACTAATGGCATAGCTGTGATTGGGCAAGTGCAGCATATGACCCAGCCTATATTTAAGCTGGAGTCACGTAGCACCGCACGTCACACTGCTCAGATAAGTGTAGGGAGAGGATGCAGCTTCTGTGAGTGCGAGATTAGGCAGGGAATAGTCAGCAACAGCACCCAATGAACTGATCGATCTACAGCTGTGAATGATTGAACTTCTGCTAGTTACTTGCTCACTGGTTTTTAGGCTGCACAGAGCATTTTTCTGTCACTTATTTTCTGGGGTGATCGGTGGCCATTTTGTGACTTGTGGTGCACCAGAACAAGCTGCCACCAAGTCCATCAATCCATCAATACTAGTTTTTTTTTGCTATATCCTACATCAGGGGCTTGGCTGTGCTAATTGTCACCCCTAGAAACTCAGGATAGCAATGTCTATATTTTATTAAGGGGTTAAATACAATTGCCCAAATACCAATCCCCTAAATCTGGTGTTCCAGCTTTGGCTAGCCAAGTATAATACTGTCTGCTGTCTGGCAAAGGATACATTATTTTCTGTGGTGAAATTCAATTGCCAAAATAGCAATACCATAAATCAGTGGTTTCAGCTGTGGCTGGCCAAGTTTTATAGTGTCCGCAAAAACATATATTTTGTTCTGGGGTGAAATTCAATTGCCAAAATAGCAATACCATAAATCAGTGGTTTCAGCTGTGGCTGGCCAATTTTCATAGTGTCCGCAAAAACATATATTTTGTTGTGGGGTGAAATTCAATTGCCAAAATAGCAATACCATAAATCAGTGGTTTCAGCTGTGGCTGGCCAAGTTTCATAGTGTCATGCAAATTATATATTTTGTTCTGGGGTGAAATTCAATTGCCAAAATAGCAATACCCTGAATCTGGTGTCCCAGCTGTTGCAGGCTAAGTGTTAATCTGTCCGTAAAAGGGTATATTTTGTTCTGTGGTGAAATTCAATTGCCAAAATAGCAATACCATAAATCAGTGGTTTCAGCTGTGGCTGGCAAAGTATAATAGTGTCCGCCAAAACATATATTTTGTTCTGGGGTGAAATTAATTTGCCAAAATAGCAATACCCTGATTCTGGTGTCCCAGCTGTTGCAGGTCAAGTGTTAATCTGTCCGTAAAAGGGTATATTTTGTTCTGGGGTGAAATTAAATTGCCAAAAAAGCAATACCCTGAATCTGGTGTCCCAGCTGTTGCAGACCAAGTGATAATCTGTCCGTAAAAGGGTATATTTTATTCTGGGGTGAAATTCAATTGCCAAAATAGCAATACCATAAATCAGTGGTTTCAGCTGTGGATGGCCAAGTTTCATAGTGTCCTGCAAATTATATATTTTGTTCTGGGGTGAAATTCAATTGCCAAAATAGCAATACCATAAATCAGTGGTTTCAGCTGTGGATGGCCAAGTTTCATAGTGTCCTGCAAATTATATATTTTGTTCTGAGGTGAAATTCAATTGCCAAAATAGCAATACCCTGAATCTGGTGTTCGAGCTGTTGCAGGCCAAGTGTAAATCTGTCCATAAAAGGATACCTTTCATCCAGGACCTAAATACTAGCCCTAAAAGAGATATTCCCCTAAATCAGTGGTTACTGCAGTGCCTGGATTAGTATAATACGCTACATAAATAAATAGGCAGATAGTGTTAGGTGCCTGTAAAAAAAAAAGGCCTGAATTTGAAATCAATACATTGGGCCAAATATTTTTTTTTCTTATTGTGGTGCTTGGTGAACGGTAACAATGAGGAAAACATCTAGTAAGGGACGCGGTCGTGGTGGTGTTAGTGTACCCTCTTGTGCTGGGAGAGGACGTGGCCATTCTGCCACAGCCACACGTCCTAGTGAACCAACTACCTCAGGTTCCAGTACCCGCCAGAATTTACAGCGATATTTGGTGGGGCCCAATGCCGTTCTAAGGATGGTAAGGCCTGAGCAGGTTCAGGTGCTTGTCAATTGGGTCGCCGACAGCGAATCCAGCATGTTCACAACATTATCTCCCACCCAGTCTTCTGCAGAAAGCGCACAGGTGGCACCTGAAAACCAAGCCCATCAGTCTGTCACATCACACCCATGCATATCAGGGAAACTGTCTGAGCCTCAAGTTATGCAGCAGTCTCTTATGCTGTTTGAAGACTCTGCTGGCAGGGTTTCCCAAGGGAATCCACCTAGCCCTTCCCAGTGGTGGAAGACATAGAATGCACTGATGCACAACCACTGATGTTTCCTGATGATGAGGACATGGGAATACCACCTCATTGGAGTCCGCACGTCTCTGATGATGACGAAACACAGGTGCCAACTGCTGCGTCTTTATGCAGTGTGCAGACCGAACAGGAGGTCAGGGAGGAAGACTGTGTGGAAGACGATGCAGGGGACGATGAGGTCCTAGACCCCACATGGAATGAAGGTCGTGCCACTGACTTTCATAGTTCAGAGGAAGAGGCAGTGGTGAGACCGAGCCAACAGCGTAGCAAAAGAGAGAGCAGGGGGCAAAAGCAGAACAGCAGCCTCCATGAGAGTTCGCCTGCTATTGGCCACCGCCACCAGGGACCGAGCACCCCAAAGGCAGCTTCAAGGAGTTCCCTGGCATGGCACTTCTGTAAACAATGTGCTGATGACAAGACCAGAGTGGTTTGCACGCTGTGCCATCAGAGCCTGAAGCGAGGCATTAACGTTCTGAACCTTAGCACAACCTGCATGACCAGGCATCTACATGCAAAGCATGAACTGCAGTGGAGTAAACACCTTAAAAGCAAGGAATTCACTCTGGCTCCCCCTGCTCCCTCTTCTGCTGCTGCCTCGGCCTCTTCCTCCGCCTCGGGATGAATGTTGGCACCTGCCGCCCACCAAACAGAGGATGTGCCACCGACAACACCACCTGCTTCACCAAGCATCTCCACCATGTCACACGGCAGCGTTCAGCTCTCCATCTCACAAACTTTGGAGAGAAAGTGTAAATTTCCTCCTAGCCACCCTCGAGACCTGGGCCTGAATGCCAGCATTTCTAAACTACTGGCCTTTGAAATGCTGTCATTCAGGCTGGTGGACACAGACAGCTTCAAACAGCTGATGTCCATGGCTGTCCCACAGTATGTTGTTCCCAGCCGCCACTACTTCTCCAAGACAGCCGTGCCTTCCCTGCACAACCAAGTATCCGATAAAATCAAGTGTGCACTGCGCAACGCCATCTGTGGCAAGGTCCACCTAACCACAGATACGTGGACCAGTAAGCACGGCCAGGGATGCTATATCTCCCTAACTGCACACTGGGTAAATGTAGTGGCGACTGGGCCCCAGGTGGAGAGTTCCTTGGCGCACGTCCTTCCGCCGCCAAGGATCGCAGGGCATCATTCTTTGCCTCCTGTAGCCTCCTCCTCCTACTCAGCTTCCTCCTCCTCTACTTCCACCAGCTCATCCAGTCAGCCACACACCTTCACCACCAACTTCAGCACAGCCCGGGGTAAACGTCAGCAGGCCATTGTGAAACTCATATGTTTGGGGGACAGGCCCCACACCGCGCAGGAGTTGTGGCGGGGTATTGAACAACAGACCGACGAGTGGTTTCTGTTGGTGGGCCTCAAGCCCGGCCTGGTGGTGTGCGATAATGGGCGAAATCTCGTCGCAGCTCTGGGACTAGCCGGTTTGACGCACATCCCTTGCCTGGCGCATGTGCTGAATTTGGTTGTGCAGAAGTTCATTCACAACTACCCCGACATGTCAGAGCTGCTGCATAAAGTGAGGGCCGTCTGTGCGCGCTTCCGGTGTTCACATCCTGCCACTGCTTGCCTGTCTGCACTACAGCGGAACTTGGGCCTTCCCGCTCACCGCCTCATATGCGACGTGCCCACCAGGTGGAACTCCACCTTACACATGCTGGAGAGACTGTGCGAGCAGCAGCAGGCCATAGTGAAGTTTCAGCTGCAGCACGCACGCGTCAGTCGCACTGCGGAACAGCACCACTTCACCACCAATGATTGGGCCTCCTTGCGAGTCCTGTGTGCCCTGTTGCGCTGTTTCGAGTACTCCACCAACATGGCCAGTGGCGATGACACCATTATCAGCGTTACAATAACACTTCTATGTCTCCTTGAGAAAACGCTTAGGGCGATGATGGAAGAGGAGGTGGCCCAGGAGGAGGAGGATGAGGGGTCATTTTTACCAATTTCAGGCCAGTCTGTTAGAAGTGGCTCAGAGGGAGTTTTTTTGCAACAGCAGAGGCCAGGTACAAATGTGGCCAACCAGGGCCCACTACAGGAGGATGAGGAGGAGGTGGAGGAGGATGAGGATAAAGCAGGTTCACAGCGGGGTGGCACCCGACACCGCTCAGGCCCATCACTGCTGCGTGGCTGGAGGGATACGGAGGACGATGACCATACGCCTCCCACAGAGGACAGCTTGTCCTTTCCTCTGGGGAGTCTGGCACACATGAGCGACTACATGCTGCAGTGCCTGCGCAACGACAGCAGAGTTGCCCACATTTTAACGTGTGCAGACTACTGGGTTGCCACCCTGCTGGATCCCCGGTACAAAGACAATGTGCCCACCTTACTTCCTGCACTGGAGCGTAATAGGAAGATGCGCGAGTACAAGCGCACGCTGGTAGACGCGATCCTGAGAGCATTCCCAAATGTCACAGGGGAACAGGTGGAAGCCCAAGGCGAAGGCAGAGGAGGAGCAAGAGGTCGCCAACACAGCTGTGTCACTGCCAGCTCCTCTGAGGGCAGGGTTAGCATGGCAGAAATGTGGAAAAGTTTTGTCTCCACGCCACAGCTAACTGCACAACCACCTGATACGGAACGTGTTAGCAGGAGGCAGCATTTCACTAACATGGTTGAACAGTATGTCTGCACACCCCTCCACGTACTGACTGATGGTTCGGCCCCATTCAACTTCTGGGTATCCAAATTGTCCACGTGGCCAGAGTTAGCATTTTATGCCTTGGAGGTGCTGGCCTGCCCGGCAGCCAGCGTTTTGTCTGAATGTGTATTCAGCGCGGCAGGGGGCGTCATTACTGACAAACGCAGCCGCATGTCCACAGCCAACATGGACAAGCTGACCTTCATAAAAATGAACCAGGCATGGATCCCACAGGACCTGTGCCTCCCTTGTGCAGAATAGACATTAATAACTGCCTCTCCCTCAACCATGTATTCTTGTACTCCGGGGCACTTCTTTATTGAATCCTCATTTTTTTAAACTTTACCATGATCTTGCGGTGCAATCCAAAGTTGAATGAACCTCTCCTGTCTGGGTGCTGGGCTGAAATAACTGAAAGTGGCCTTCCCCAGTGGTGGGTTATAAGACGCATCATTCCTTGCTGTGGGACCTCTCTCCTCTTTCTGGGTGCTGGGGCCGAAATAACTGAAAGTGGCCTTCTCCAGTGGTGGGTGATATGACGCCATATTCCTTGCTGTGGGACCTCTCTCCTCGGTCTGGGTGCTGGGCCGAAATAACTGAAAGTGGCCTTCTCCAGTGGTGGGTGATATGACACCTTATTCCTTGCTGTGGGACCTCACTCCTCTGTCTGGGTGCTGGGGCCGAAATAACTAAGTGGCCTTCTCCAGTGGTGGGTGATATGACACCTTATTCCTTGCTGTGGGACCTCTCTCCTCGGTCTGGGTGCTGGGCCGAAATAACTGAAAGTGGCCTTCTCCAGTGGTGGGTGATATGACGCATGATTCCTTGCTGTGGGAACTCTCTCCTCTGTCTGGGTGCTGGGCCCAAATAACTGAAAGTGGCCTTCTCCAGTGGTGGGTGATATGAGGCATGATTCCTTGCTGTGGGACCTCTCTCCTCGGTCTGGGTACTGGGCCGAAATAACTGAAAGTGGCCTTCTCCAGTGGTGGGTGATATGACGCATGATTCCTTGCTGTGGGACCTCTCTCCTCTGTCTGGGTGCTGTGGCCGAAATAACTGAAAGTGGCCTTCTCCAGTGGTGGGTGATATAACGCATGATTCCTTGCAGTGGGACTTGTATCCTAGGTCTGGGTGCTGGGCCGAAATAACTGAAAGTGGCCTTCTCCAGTGGTGGGTGATATGACGCATGATTCCTTGCTGTGGGACCTCTCTCCTCTGTCTGGGTGCTGGGGCCGAAATAACTGAAAGTGGCCTTCTCCAGTGGTGGGTGATATGACGCATGATTCCTTGCAGTGGGACCTGTATCCTCGGTCTGGGTGCTGGGCCGTATTTACTGAAAGTGGCCTTCTCCAGTGGTGGGTGATATGACGCTTGATTCCTTGCAGTGGGACCTGTATCCTCGGTCTGGGTGCTGAGCTGAAATAACTGAAAGTGGCCTTCTCCAGTGGTGGGTGATATGACGCATGATTCCTTGCTGTGGGACCTCTCTCCTCTGTCTGGGTGCTGGGGCCAAATTACCTGAAAGTGGCCTTCTCCAGTGGTGGGTGATATGACGCATGATTCCTTGCTGTGGGACCTGTATCCTCTGTCTGGGTGCTGGGCCGAATTAACTGAAAGTGGCCTTCTCCAGTGGTGGGTGATATTACGCATGATTCCTTGCAGTGGGACCTGTATCCTCGGTCTGGCTGCTGGGCCGAAATAACTGAAAGAGGCCTTCTCCAGTGGTGGGTGATATGACGCATGATTCCTTGCAGTGGGACCTCTCTCCTCTGTCTGGGTGCTGGGGCCGAAATAACTGAAAGTGGCCTTCTCCAGTGGTGAGTGATATGACGCATGATTCCTTGCTGTGGGACCTCTCTCCTCGGTCTGGGTGCTGGGGCCGAAGTAACTGAAAGTGGCCTTCTCCAGTGGTGGGTGATATGACGCATGATTCCTTGCTGTGGGACCTGTATCCTCGGTCTGGGTGCTGGGCCGAAATAACTGAAAGTGGCCTTCTCCATTGGTGGGTGATATGACGCATGATTCCTTGCAGTGGGACTTGTATCCTAGGTCTGGGTGCTGGTGCGAAATAACTGAAAGTGGCCTTCTCCAGTGGTGGGTGATATGACACATGATTCCTTGCTGTGGGACCTCTCTCCTCTGTCTTGGTGCTGGGGCCGAAATAACTGAAAGTGGCCTTCTCCAGTGGTGGGTGATATGACACAGGATTCCTTGCTGTGGGACCTCTCTCCTCTGTCTGGGTGCTGGGGCCGAAATAACTGAAAGTGGCCTTCTCCAGTGGTGGGTGATATGACACATGATTCCTTCCTGTGGGACCTCTCTCCAATTGAAATTGGTTAATTTTTATTCATTTTATTTAAATTCATTTCCCTTTCCCCATTTGTTTGCCGGGGATTTACCTACATTTTGCAGCCCTCTAGCCCTTTCCTGGACTATTTTACAGTCTTTTTAGTGCCTAAAAGTTCGGGTCCCCATTGACTTCAATGGGGTTCGGGATAAAGTTCGGGTCGAGTTCGAATCCCGAACCCGAGCATTTTCGGGAAGTTCGCCCGAACTTCCCGATCCTGAACTTCCAGGGGTTCGCTCATCTCTAGTTATGAGCAGCAATAGGGGAGTGTCCATGTAACTAGCTGTGTGGGATGAGTTATACAGTACACTACCTGGGAGTTGCTAGGAGCAGCAATAGGGGAGTGTCCATGTAACTAGCTGGGTGGGAGGAAATATAAACTAGCTGGGTGTTGTTAGGGGCAGTGATAGGGGAGTGTCTATATAACTAAAAACAAACAAACAATGCAACAGTACTCTGCAAACACAAACAATCAATAGTGTTACAATAGTGCCATACTCACTATAGAACATTTACTAATGCTACATTATAAATGTGAGATTCTTGGCAAATACATTTTGTACAAAATTATTTGTGCCTATCCCCTGGCATCAAGGCGATCTCGTTAGGGCAGGAAGCTACACTAAATGCTACGTTTTCTGATGCCATACTGGTCTCCATAAAATTCAGGGTATATAGGCTCCGCATGCATGCAAAGCCCATAGAGGCTGATTAATTAATGCAAGTATAAAGCTGTAGCCTGCTCTCCCTATATTAAATGGAGGCCGTTTGGCACCAGGAGAGGTAAAATATAGAGTGGGATGAGCATTATTCATTTCGTGGTAAAAATCATTTTTCAATTTGTCTTTGTAAAAAAAAAATATTGAGCCATTCTGTGACAAAGTTTTAACAGTTTGCCTAGATGTGTGAAGTGTACTTTCACTTTTTGCCAGTCATGTTATAAACCTTATCTCTAAAACACTACAAGGTGATAAACCACTTATTTAAGTCACATTCTCAGTAAGATAAGAATTGAGCTATAATTAGTGCTTATAAGGTCAGAGATTAGAGATATGGAACATGTCAGCTGACCTGCCTGATGGAACAGAGTGAAAATTCTGACCAAAAAAAAAAAAAAAAAGATTTTTAGCTAAAAATGAGTACAATGCAAACATTTTTTTAAAATGCCCTCTAAGGTATACATAGCCATTATTGATGAGCGAATCGAATCAGACGAAGTGGAATTATATCCAAATTTCAGGAAAAATTTTGATTCGCAACGAATGCGAATTTCCTCGCACTTCGTGGTAACGAATCGCAATTTTTCCTAAAATGGCGGCCACAAGTGTTAGGACTGAGGACATGGAGCAAGGAACTCTGGGAAGATGGGATCATCAAGATTGATATGCATGCATGCATCCAATCAGCAGCCAGCCAGCCCTGTGATGTCACAGCTCTATAAATACGGCAGACATTTTCGATTCTGCCCTTTCCCAGCGTTCTGAGTGCAGGAACAGACATGAGAAGGCACTAGGGACAGCAATTGGAAAAAGCTAGTTGAGAAAAATAAAATAAAAACTGATTTATATGTGCAGGGAAAGGAGAGGGAGGAATCTTTTTACAGCATCTTAGTGCAGGGAGAAATGTCAGAAGGCGCTAGGGACAGTGCTAGAAAAGCAATTTACAAGTGCAGGGAAAGATAATTTGGGGATCCAAATAGCCATTATACAGCCATTCCAGCAATTTTTTCTTGGGGTGCAAGTGCTATGTTGAAAAGCCTTTAGTGGCTTATATCTGTGGAAAAAGAAAAATCTATATGCAGTTATATGTGGTGAAAGCGTATAGTGGCGTAATTCAGTACTAAAAGAAAAATATATATGCAGTTTACTGTTGTAGTAATTTGGGGTTAAAAGCGTTTAGTGACATAATCCTGTACTACAAGAAAAATATATATGAAGTTCACTGTTGCCGTTTGCAGTAAAAGCGTTTAGTGGCCTATTTAAATACAAAAAGAAAAATATAGATGCCGTTCACTTCAGAAGCTATATGTGCCGAAACCATTTAGTGACGTATTTCTGTACTACAAGAAAAATATATACGGAGTTTACTGTTGCCGTTATTTGCGGTAAAAGCATTTAGTGGCCAAAATCATTACAAAAAGAAAAATATATACGCAGTTCACTGCTGCCATTATTTGCAGTGAGAGTGTTTAGTGGCCTATTTCATTACAAAACGAATAATATATGCGTAGTTCACTGTTGCCGTTATGTGCAGTAAAAGCATTTATTGGCCTATTTCATTACAAAAATAAAAATATATACGCAGTTCACTTCTGCAGCTAAATGTGCTGAGAGCGTTTAGTGACGTATTTGTGTACTACAAGAAAAATATATGTGCAGTTCACTGTTGCCGTTATTTGCGATAAAAGCGGGTAGTGGCCTATTTCATTACAAAAAGAAAAATATATACGCAGTTCACTGTTGCAATTATTTGCGGTTAAAGCGTTTAGTGGCCTATTTAAATACAAGAAAAATATATATGCAGCTCACTTCTGCAGCTATATGTGCTAAGAGCATTGCCTGTTCTCCAATATCCTCCTCCCCCTCCTCCTCCTCTTCCAGTTCAGCCCCCACAGGGTTTATGTGGCTCTGATATCTAGGTGCCAAATCTCCAGTCCCCTGGCCAGCCATTTTTACCATCATCTGTTCCGAACATAAACCCGTAGTCCTGGTGACTAACAAATAACGTGGCGTCCTCAAAGAGCCTGAGCAAACGGCAGGTGTCATGGATGAGCTGCCACAGGCTGACATCAAAGTTACACAGGGAAGAACTCGTATCCGCTTGCATAATCAAGAATTCGTTGATGGCCTTTCTCTGTTTGTATAGTCGGTCCAACCTATAGAGGGTGGAATTCCAATGGGTGGAAGCATCGCATATCAGCCTATCTTGGGGGATGCCGTTCTGCCTCTGCAACTCAAGAAGGGCGTGCTTTGCGGTGTACTGTGTGTGGCTGAAGTGCATGCAAAGTTTCCTGGCCATTTTTAGGATGTCTTGCAGATGGGTGGAAGACTTCAGGTACCGCTTGACAACCAGATTGAACACGTGTGCCATGCCGGGCTCATGGCTCAGCCCTCCTTGATGCAGCACCAACACCATGTTCTTCCCGTTAAGAGTCCCCATGGTTCCGATTTTAAGTTGTCGTGGAGAAAGCTAGGATTCGATTTCTTGATGAATCACACAATGCAGTTTATCCCCTGTCAAGACAAACGAGGTGCAGAACAGCATATCACACGCTGTGCCCTGCATATGTGGTATGCTGGAGGAGCACACTGTGACTTGTCCATGCAGTGGAGGCTGAGGAGATGGGGGAGGATGAGGAGGCAGAGTTGGACATTGTCACTGAACCAATGGCATGAGAACGTGGAGGCGAAAGCGGCGTGACCTGGCCAAGTTGCTGGTCTGGCTGTGCAGGAAACACATTCACCCAGTGGGCCGTAAAGGACATGTACTGACCGTAGTTACAGCTCCACACGTCGGTGCTGCCGTGCACTTTGGCAGGCACCGACAGGCTCAAGGACTGGCCCACCTTCTGTTCTACATTTTGCTGTCTCTCTCAGAACTCTAATAAACTGTAGAAAATGGCTGTGGGGAGGTGCTTACATACTAACGGTGTAGGGAACTTTCCTATTGGTTGCTAGGGATGTTGCTAAGCTCAGACATAGACATTGCAGCCTTCTCATTGGCCAACAAGCAAAAGGTGGGTGAGGTTACTGATGAAAAAAATGGAGAATATTCGAAAAAAAGGAATATATATCACTATATTCTAATTATTCTTGAATTCTCAAAGTTGTGATATTCGCCATTAAAATTTGCCATTCGAATATTCCTAACACTATTGCCAATCCTCTTGCAGGTCTTACTGGGGAGGGCCCTCTGTGCTCTCGTTCCACTGCTAAGGCTGCTGTGGCAGGGTGGGGAGGTAGGAGCAGTACCAGCTCCATTAGCAGCAGCTTGAGTCTAGAGTCAATGATGAGCAGCTTTCTTAACCAGTAGCAGCAGCTAGACCTGGAGCAGAACCTGAACCAGCAGGTGGTGACATACTTGGACAGCACCCTACCACCCCACATTGAAGATCCGCTGGACTACTGGGCTGCCAAACTGGATTTGTGGCCACAACTGGCTGAGTTTGCCCTGGAAAAGTTGTCCTGTCCAGCCAGTAGTGTGGCATCAGAGTGGGTGTTTAGTGCAGCGGGGGCCATAGTTACCACAAGGAGAACTCGTCTGTTCACCCAAAATGTGGAGAGACTAACCTTTGTCAAGATGAATCAGGCCTGGATCAGCCAGGATTTCCACCCACCAATGCCTGATGCATCAGACTAGATCATCCATGGTGCCACACCAACACTTTGACAAAAGAGACCGGTTTCTTCTTAGTACCTGACTCAACTATTATTCTGATGCTGCCACCCGCCCGATGCCACAGATTTGATACCAAGTGCTCCTTTTTTCACCCACCTTCGTCAGTGGGTACTGGTATTGCCACCCACCACCCCACTCTGTCATCGGGTCACTTTGTGGTATCCTGATGCTGCTGCTGCCATCTCCACACCATGTCACCTTGCCACTCTGTGGTGTCATGATGCTGCTGCCAATATCTCCACACTATGTCACTTTTCCACCTTGTGGTCTCCTGCTGCTGCCATCTCCACACTATATCACCTTGCCACTCTGTGGTATCCTAATGCTGCTGCCACCTCCAGACTTAGTCATTGTGCCACTCTGTTGCCTACCCATGCTGCTTCCACCTCCACACTCTGTCATTTTGCCACTCTGTGGCCTACTCATGCTTCTGCCACCTCCAGACTCTGTCATTGTGCCACTCGGTGGCCACGCCATGCTGCTGCCAACTCCACACTCTGTCATTATGCCAATCTGTGGCCTTATCCTGATGCTGCTACTGCTACCAACTCCAGACTCTGTCATTGTGCCGCTCTGTCTTCTCCTCATACTGCTTCCACCTCATCATTATGTTATATGTCCACTCTGTGTACTTCTCATGCTGGTCCCACCCTCCCCACTTCATGACTGGCCCACTATTTTGGCTTTCGGCCTGGCTGACATAATCGTTTATTTGACCTTTCTTCTGATCTGTCAGAAGCAAGGAAAAATGAGACACACAACTGATCCTGTCTGTGTAGCAGCTGTAAGGCCTGTATGGTCCCATCAGAATTGCCTTATGATTTGGTAACAAAAAGCAGGAGTGGGTACAAAACACAGAAGACATGCAAATATTCTAGTCACGTGTCATCTCTGTTTTGGATCCCTTCCTGTTTTTTTTGTTTTTTGTTTTTTTTATAGCATTAGCAATTCTGAGGGATTATTGAGCAAATGCTGACCGAGTGAAGCATATGCTCCACAGACAGGATCCCTTTTTTGTGGGCTATTGTTCTGACGGATGAGAGGAAGGGCAAAATAATCAGTGACGTCAACACAAAGTTGCTGCTGTCACCCTCTCCACTCTGTCAGGGGAGCTCTACTTGTATAAGCGTTTAATAGAACAGGTTCTGTAGACATCTATGTGGAATCAGCTGACGAGGGTATAAAAGGACTGCACTTCTTTTTGATGCTAACATCCACCTGTAAGGCTGAGTTGATACTTGAGTTATTTGGTCAGTTTTGGCCCTGTGACTGCCCAAATAAGTGAAGTATGCAGTGATTCTAAGAGCGAACCCTGTCATCTGCATGTCATACTGACTCACAGTATTATTTCACTACCACAGCCGTCTCCCTATGCGTGTTACTGTAAGGCACAGTGTTCTACACCCATATAAAGGCTCTCTGCAGCCCGAAAATAGCTGTTTTTTAACGTGATTTGGCGCAAATAAATCTGGCAACGGCAACACCCCATTGCTTCTAGAGGCTCATCTGCATGTATTAAAACATTTTTCTCAGCAATGTAAGCACAAATGAACATGGGACCAACACAGATGCTTTCAGCTGCCAAGAACACATGCAACAGGTCGGATAGTTTCATAGGTACAAATCTGATGACAGATGCCCTTTAAAACCTTGAAAAAGTCTTTAAAACTTTTATATTATCAATATAATATAGTGTAGCTAAAGTATGTAAGTATAAACGAGAGTTTCACCAAGCCTGTCTTTCTAGAATTGTTGCTTTACTTACAGGGAAAAGAGTATATTATCATGGCTAAAATGTGCATGATATACTGTATTTGAGAATCTTCTATTCTCCTGATCATTATGAATGTGTCTTCACATACTATATTCTGTACAATAGGGCTCTGCCAGGTGTTTCCTTTAGTCACAAAAAGGGCTATCCCTGTCATTGTTATCTATTCTCAGAAGATCAGTGTAACACACGGCTTTGGTTTCCCAACATTGCTCCTCAGGGAAGCCCTAATACTTGGGTTTATGTCTTTTTATAGATAGATATGAAGCTCTGTAAAACAGACTGTGAGTTTGCATTGAATTGTTTATAGGGTTACAAATCTGGCTCAGCATCATTGATGTCAGACTGAATAAAAACCTCATGTAAAGGTTATCACATTCCCTCCTTAAACATGCTTATCTTCCTTACTGAATAATTTATTATGATTAAAAATGTATATTGCCTGCAATTGTCCAGACACAACAATCGCCAGGAAACGCAAACACATTTTATTGATAGGTAATATACAAGTAACATGCAAGTTAAAATGGTTACTTTTAAACATACATCACATATTAGACTTCATATGTAGGTTATATTTATGTATCACTGATCGACTGGCTCAGTGGGTAATGTAGGACAACGTTGGCATGCAGAGTGGAGTTGGGCGAATTGAAGTAACCGAAGTAGACTTCGGTCCAAATTTCAGGAAAAATGTGATTTGGCGTTTTGTGGTAACAAATATATTTTTCCTGAAATGGCAGTAAAAAACAAACAAACATACCACAACTATTTGTGAGTAAAGAAGCAGTTGTGGTCATCTTGATTGCAGAAACCATTCAAAACCTTGTGCGGGGTGATGACTGGGTGCTGTTACATCATCACATCAACATGCGAGATTTCACATGGTGTCTTCAATCAATATGGCTGTGACAGCCCCTCCATGATCAAATGGATAAGGTCAGTATCAGGGGTCAAGTCCTGCAAAAAAAAGTGTGGGAACTCACCCAAGTACCTTCGTGTGACGTCACAATGCGCGGCGTACGCAAAGGGCAGTGGAGGTTAGGAGGAGGAGCAAATAAGTACCGTATTTTTCGCCCTATAAGATGCACCTAGGTTTTAGAGGGGGACAATAAGAAAAAAATATTTTTCATTACATCTCAGGTCAGACCACCAATCAGACCCTCAATGTTAATCAGACCTCAGCTAAAAGCCCCAATAAGATCCCCAATGTTAATAAGACCCCAATAAGACCTCAGATCGCACCTCAGCTCAGACCCCAATGTGAATGACCCCAATCAGATCTCAGATAAGAACCCCATGCCTTATAGCAGCCCCCAGTAGCCTCATAGCAGCCCCCAGTGGTTCTCCACCAGCCCCCAGTGGTTCTCCACCAGCCCCCAGTGTCTCTCCAACAGCCCCCAGTGCCTCTCAATCAGCCTCCAGTGCCCCCTCCATCAGCCCCCAGTGCCTCTCACCAGCCCCCAGTGCCCCCTCCATCAGCCCCCATTGAATCTCAATCAGCCCCCAGTGCCCCCTTAATCAGTCCCCAGTGCCATTCAATTAGCCCTCAGTGCCTCTCAATAATCCCCAGTGCCTCTCCATCAGCCCCCAGTGCCTCTCAATCAGCCCCCAGTGCCCCCTCCATCAGCCCCCAGTGCCTCTCCATTAGCCCTCAGTGCCTCTCCATTAGACTCAGGCCCTCTCACCAGCCCATAAAATAAAAAAAATAAAAAAACACTTACCCTCTCCTACTCCTGGACGCCGGCGCTCCTCTCTTCCTGCTGTCGGCTGTCGGCTGTAAAGGTTGCGCACAGAGTGAGGTCACAGAGCGCCTCATGTCATGCCTGTGCGCAGCCCTGCACAGCCGACAGCCGAAGACCAGGAAGTGTTGAGTACAAAGCCTCACCACTTCCTGGTCCTTTTGCCCTTAAAGGGAATGGTGTTCCTGCTATGAAAAAAGTGCAGGAACACCGTTCCCACCTGTTCCCACAGGACTCGAGCCCTGGTGATTATGTTTTTTTTTTTAACCAAATTAGCCCCTAAAAGGCCTTAGTGATAAATGCGGCATCTGAGGGGTTTAATGATGGGGAACGTCGCAATCACCGTTCCCCATCATTTCGCCTGCTATATACAAAGGAATGCGCTTCATCACGAAACAAATTTTTGGGGGAATTTGGGCAAAGCAGCTAAATTGAATGCTTTATAACTTTGCTTATCTCAAATTCAGAATACATATCTGACATTGTAAACATCTGTGTTGTTTTTAATTTCCCCCACGCTTGTATGTATTTCTTTCTATTCTTTTCTATGTAGGAAACATGGTTAGAGTGAGGCTGAAAGTAACCCAAAATCTGCCCTTACTGTGTTCCACACTCTTAAAGCATGCTAGGTTTAGTGTTGTGCAAAATGAGGCCAAACAAATTGACTTAACCACATTAGCCCCCCTAGCTTAAACACCCTTAATGACCAGACCACTTTTTACAATTCTTCACTACGCTACTTTCACCGTTTATTGCTCGGTCATACAACTTACCACCCAAATGAATTTTACCTCCGTTTCTTCTCACTAATAGAGCTTTCATTTGGTGGTATTTCATTGCTGCTGACATTTTTACTTTTTTTGCTATTAATAAAAATTTAACGACATTTTTGCAAAAAAATTAAATTTTTCGCTTTCTGTTGTATTTATTTTTTAAACTACATTTCTATATACATTTTTCTCTAAATTTATTGTTCTACGTGTCTTTGATAAAAAAAAATCCAATAAGTGTATATTTATTGGTTTGAGTAAAAGTTATAGTGTTTACAAACTATGGTGCAAAAAAAGTGAATTTCCGCATTTTGAAGCAGCTCTGACTTTCTGAGCAATTGTCATGTTTCTTGAGGTGCTAGAATGCCAGAATAGTATAAATACCCCCCAAATGACACCATTTTAGAAAGAAGACACCCCAAAGTATTCGCAGAGGGGCATGGTGAGTTCATGTATCATTTCATTTTTTTTCACAAGTTAGCGGAAAATGACACTATCTGAGGAAAAAAGATAATAATAAAGTTTCCATTTGTGCTAACTTCTGGCAAAAAAAATAAAAATCTCCCACGGACTCACTATGCCGCTCAGTGAATACCTTGGGGTGTCTACTTCGAAATGGGGTCATTTGTGGGGTGTGTTTACTGTTCTGCCATTTTGGGCGGGGCAAAATTTTGAGCAGCCCTGTAAAGCCTAAAGGTACTTGTTGGACTTTACGCCCCTTTGCGCACCTAGGCTGCAAAAAAGTGGCACACATGTGGTGTCGCCGTACTCAGAAGAAGGAGGGCAATGTGTTTTGGGGTGTATTTTTACATATACCCATGCTGGGTGAGAGAAATATCTCTGTAAACTGACAACTTTGTATAAAAAAATTTAAAAAGTTGTCATTTACAGAGATATTTCTCACACCCAGCATGGGTTTATGTAAAAATATACCCCAAAACACATTGCCCTTCTTCTCCTGACTACAGTGATACCACATGAGTGACACTTTTTTGCAGCCTGGGTGCGCAAAGGGGCCCAAATTCCAATAAGGACCTTTAGGATTTCACAGGGCATTTTTACGCATTTCCAGACTTCTTCTCACGCTTTAGAGACCCCTAAAATGCCAGGGTAGTATAAATACCACATTTTAGAAAGTAGACACCCCAAGGTATTCCATGAGGGGTATGGTGAGTTCATGTAAAATTTTATTTTTTGTCACAAGTTAGCAGAATGGGAGACTTTGTAAGAAAAAAAAAATCAATTTCCGCTAACTTGTGCCAAAAAAATAAATCTTCTATGAACTTGCCATGCCCCTCAAGGAATACCTTGGGGTGTCTTCTTTCTAAAATGGGGTCACTTGTGGGGCATTTATACTGCCCTGGTATTTTAGGGGCCCCTAAAGCGTGAGAAGAAGTCTGGAATCTAAATGCGTAAAAATGCCCTGTGAAATCCTAAAGGTACTCATTGGAATTAGGGACCCTTTGTGCATCTTGGCTGCAAAAAAGTGTGACTCATGTGGTATTGCTGTACTCAGGAGAAGTAGGGCAATGTGTTTTGGGGTGTATTTTTACATATACTCATACTGTGTGTGAGAAATATCTCTGTAAATGTCAACTTTTTAAAACATTTTTTACAAAGTTGTCAATTTACAGAGATATTTCTCTCACCCAGCATGGGTACATGCAAAAATACGCTCCAAAACACATTGCCCTGCTTCTCCTGAGTACGACTATACCACATGTGTGACATGTTCCAATGAGTACCTTTTAGGAGGGCATTTTTACGCATTTGGATTCCAGACTTCTTCTCATGCTTTAGGGCCCCTAAAATGCCAGGGCAGTATAAATACCCCACATGTGACCCCATTTTGCAAAGAAGACACCCCAAGGTATTCCGTGAGGGGCATGGCGAGTTTTTTGGCACAAGTTAACGGAAATTGACTTTTTTTTTTTCTCACAAAGTCTCCCTTTCCGCTAACTTGTGACAAAAATTAAAATCTTTCATGGACTCAATATGCCCCTCAGCGAATACCTTGGGGTGTCTTCTTTCCAAAATGTGGTCACATGTGGGGTGTGTTTACTGTTCTGGCATTTTGGGCGGGGCTAAATTGTGAGCAACCCTGTAAAACCTAAAGGTACTCGTTGGACTTTCAGCCCCTTTACGCACCTAGGCTGCAAAAAAGTGGCACACATGTGGTATCGCCGTACTCAGAAGAAGTAGGGCAATGTGTTTTTGGGTGTATTTTAAATATACCCATGCTGGGTGAAAGAAATATCTTTGTATTTTAAAAGTTGTCATTCACAGAGATATTTCTCACACCCAGCATGGGTATATGTAAAAATACACCCCAATACCACACGAGTGACACTTTTTTGCAGCCAAGATGCGCAAAGGGGCCCAAATTCCAATGAGTACCTTCAGGATTTCACAGGGCATTTTTACGCATTTGGATTCCAAACGACTTCTCACGCATTAGGGGCCCCTAAAATGGCAGGGCAGTATAAGTACCCCACATGTGACCCCATTTTAGAAAGAAGACACCCCAAGGTATTCCGTGAGGGGTTGGTGACTTCATGTGAAATATTATTTTTTGTCACAAGTTAGTAGAATATGAGACTTTGTAAGAAAAACAAAAAAAATCTATTTCCCTAACTTGTGCCAAAAAAAAAAAATCTTCTATGAACTCACCATGCCCCTCACGGAATACCTTGGGGTGTCTACTTTCTAAAATGGGGTCACATGTGAGGTTTTTGTACTGCCCTGGCATTTGAGGGTCTCCGCAATCATTAACTGTATGCCCAGCATGAGGAGTTTCTGCTATTCTCCTTATATTGAGCATACGGGTAATGAGATTTTTTTTTTTCCGTTCAGCCTCTGGGCTGAAGAAGAAAAAAAAAATGAACGGCACAGATTTCTTCATTCGCATCAATCAATGTGGATGAAAAAATCTCTGCCAAAAAATATGCAAAAAAAAAAAAAAAAGAGAGAGAGAGGGGGAAGGACATAGGAGTGCTTTCGAAGTAAGGCCCCATTCACACGTCCGCAAAACTGTCTGCATCCATTCCGCAGTTCTGTGTGGTGATTGGTGCACTTACATATGCTTCCTCTGGCAGTCCCAAGCAAAAGGGACAACCAGAGGAGCAGGCATATCAGACGCTGTTAACAAAACAGCGCTGGCAGGCTGTAGTTTAAGTTCCTCCTGACGTGATACTGTGAGCGCATGCGCGCTCACAGCAAATTTCGCCTCTCGCGAGATGATGCGCCGACGAGTCAAGGAGGAACATCCCGGCCGCCCGCAGGACGCATCCCTGCGTTCGGCGGTTCGGGATGTGGTTATATCTGAATTTCAGTAAAAATTTGATTTGCTGCGAAGCCAAATTTCCTTGCACTTCCTGATAACAAATCTATTTTTCCTGAAATGGCAGAAAAAAAATAAATACATACTAGAGATGAGCGGATTTCTCAAAAATTCGATTCAGCAGGTTTGTCGAATTTTCCCCAAAAAGTTGGATCGATCTGAATTTATTTGTGATGAATCGCATAAAAAATGGCTATTTCCTGGTTGCAGAGAGTCTTTATAGTGGTGTTGAACACTGTGCCTTACAGTAACACGCATAGGGAGTCTGCTGTGGTTGTGAAATAATATTGTTGGTCAGTATGACATGCAGATATAAGGCGTTGCTCTTAGCATCACTGCACACTTAACTTATTTGGGCAGTCAAGAGGCCTAAACGGACCAAATAACTATGAACACAGCCTTACCGGTCGATGTTAGCGTCTACAAAAAGCGCACATAGATGTCTTATAAAAAGTAGAGCCCCCCCCCCGACAGAATGGAGAGAGTGTCAGCAGTAAGTTTGTGTTGACGTCACTGATTATTTTGCCCTTCCTCTGATCCATCAGAAAGATAACCCACAAAAAAGGATACTGTCTGTGGAGCATTCGCCTTCAATAATCCATCAGAATTGCTAATGCAAAAAAAAAAAAAAAAAGAATGGATCCAAAACAGAGATGACACATGAATGGAATATTTGTATGCCTTCTGTGTTTTGTACCCACTCGTACTTTTGGCTACCAAATCAAAAGCCAATTCTGATGGGACTATACAAGCCTTACAGCTGCTACTCAGACAGGATCCGTTGTGTGTCACATTTTTCCTTGCTTCTGACAGATCAGAGGAAAGGTCAAATAAATGATGATGTCAGCTAGGCCGAAATAGTGGGCCAGGCATGAAGTTGGGAGGGTGGGAGCAGCATGAGAAGTCTACAGAGTGGACCTATGATATAGTGGTGTGGTAGAAGCAGCATGAGGAGACCACAGAGTTGCCCAGTGACAGTCTGGAGGTTGTGGTAGCATCAGAAGCGGAGGTTGTGCGGAAGCTACCTTGACGCAGTACTTGGGCCCGACAAACTTTTGATCAAAAATGTGCGCTAAGTGCTTTCTTCATTTCATTTTATTTGGAATGAGCCCCTTTTCCTATTTTTTGCTATCAGTTTATGATTAGAGTTGAGCGAACACCTGGATATTCGGGATTGAGAAGTACGGCCAAACTTCCCGAAAATGTTCAGGTTCAGGATCCGAACTCGACCCGAACTTCATCCAGAACCCGAACCCCATTGAATTCAATGGGGACCCGAACTTTTGGGAACTAAAAAGGCTGTAAAATAGTCCAGGACAGGGCTAGAGGGCTGCAAAAGGCAGCAAAGTGTAGGTAAATGCCCTACAAACAAATGTGGATAGGGAAATGAATTAAAATAAAATAAATAAAAATTAACCAATATCAATTGGAGAGAGGTCCCATAGCAGAGAATCAGGCTTCAAGTCACCCACCAATGAAGAAGGTCACTTTCTGTTATTTCGGCCCCAGCACCCAGACAGAGGAGAGAGGTCCCATAGCATAAAATCAGGCTTCATATCACCCATCACTGGAGAAGGCCACTTTGAGTTATTTAGGCCTCAGCACCCAGACAAAAGAGAGAGGTCCCACAGCAAGGAATAAGGCGTCATATCACCCACCACTGGAGAAGTCCACTTTGAGTTATTTAGGCCCCAGGACCCAGACAGAGGAGAGAGGTCCCACAGCAGAGAATCAGGCGTCATATCACCCACCACTGGAGAAGGCCACTTTCAGGATTTAGGCCCCAGCACCGAAGGCCACTTCCATATATTTAGCCCACAGCACCAAGACAGAGGAGAGGTCCCATAGTACAGAATCAAGCTTCATTTCACCCACCACTGGAGAAGGCCACTTTCAGTTATTTAGGCCTCAGCACCCAGACAGAGGAGAGAGGTCCCACAGCAAAGAATAAGGCGTCATATCACCCACCACTGGAGGAGACCACTTTGAGTAATTTAGGCGCCAGCACCCAGACAGAGGAGAGAGGTCCCACAGCAGAGAATCAGGCGTCATGTCACCCACTACTGGAGCAGGCCACTTTCAGGATTTAGGCCCCAGCACCCAGATAGAGGAGAGAGGTCCCACAGCAAGGAATCAGGAGCCTCTGCCTTCGCCTTGGGCTTCCACCTGTTCCCCTGTGACATTTGGGAATGCTCTCGGGAGCGCGTCTACCAGCGTCCACTTGTACTCGCGCATCTTCCTATCACGCTCCAATGCAGGAAGTAAGGTGGGCACATTGTCTTTGTACTGGGGATCCAGCAGGGTGGCAACCCAGTAGTCCGCACACGTTAAAATCTGGGCAACTCTGCTGTCGTTACGCAGGCACTGCAGCATGTAGTCGCTCATGTGTGCCAGGCTCCCCAGAGGTAAGGACAAGCTGTCCTCTGTGGGAGGCGTATCGTCATCGTCCTCCGTATCCCCCCAGCCACGCACCAGTGATGGGCCTGAGCTGTGTCGGGTGCCACCCCGCTGTGAACCTGCTTCATCCTCATCCTCCTCCACCTCATCCTCATCCTCCTCGTCCTCCAGTAGTGGGCCCTGGCTGGCCACATTTGTACCTGGCCTCTGCAGTTGCAAAAAACCTCCCTCTGAGCCACTTCTAACAGACTGGCCTGAAAGTCCTAAAAATGACCCCTCATCCTCCTCCTCCTCCTCCTGGGCCACCTCCTCTTCCATCATCGCCCTATGTGTTTTCTCAAGGAGACATAGAAGTTGTATTGTAATGGTGTATGATAATGGTGTCATCGCCACTGGCCATGTTGGTGGAGTACTTGAAACAGCGCAACAGGGCACACAGGTCTTGCATAGAGGCCCAATCATTGGTGGTGAAGTGGTGCTGTTCCGCAGTGCAACTGACGCGTGCGTTCTGCAGCTGAAACTCCAATATGGCATGCTACTGCTCGCACAGAATCTCCAGCATGTGCAAGGTGAAGTTCAACCTGGTGGGCACGTCGAATATGAGGCGGTGAGCGGCAAGGCCGAAGTTACGCTGTAGCGCAGTCAGGCGAGCAGCGGCAGGATGTGAACGCCGGAAGCGCGCACAGATGGCCTGCACTTTATGCAGCAGCTCTGACATGTCGGGGTAGTTGTGAATGAACTTCTGCACCAACAAATTCAGCACATGCGCCAGGCAAGTCCCAGAGTCCCGGCTAGTCCCAGAGCTGCGACGAAATTTCGCCTATTATCGCACACCACCAGGCCAGGCTTGAGGCCCACCTGCAGAAACCATTAGTCGGTCTGTTGTTCAATACCCCGCCACAACTCCGCGCGGTGATTGGCCTGTCCCCCAAACATATGAGTTTCAGAATGGCCTGCTGACGTTTACCCTGGCTGTTCTGAAGTTGTTGGTGAAGGTGTGTGGCTGACTGGATGAGCTGGTGGAAGCAGAGGAGGAGAAAGCCGAGTTGGAGGAGGAGGCTACAAGAGGCAAAGAATGATGCCCTGCAATCCTCGGCGGTGGAAGGACGTGCGCCAAGGAACTCTCCGCCTGGGGCCCAGCCGCCACTACATTTACCCAGTGTGCAGTTAGGGAGATATAGCGTCCCTGGCCGTGCTTACTGGTCCACGTAGATAGCCATCGCCATCAGCTGTTTGAAGCTGTCTGTGTCCACCAGCCTGATTGACAGCATTTCAAAGGCCAGTAGTTTAGAAATGCTGGCATTCAGGCCCAGGGCTCGAGAGTGGCTAGGTGGGAATTTACGCTTTTTCTCCAAGGTTTGTGAGATGGAGAGCTGAACGCTGCCGTGTGACATGGTGGAGATGCTTGGTGACGCAGGTGGTGGTGTTGGTGGCACATCCTCTGTTTGGTCGGCGGCAGGTGCCAACATTCGGAGGAAGAGGCTGAGGCAGCAGCAGAAGATGGAGCAGAGGGAGTCTGAATGAGTTCCTTGCTTTTAAGGTGTTTACTCCACTGCAGTTCATGCTTTGCATGTAGATGCCTGGTCATGCAGGTTGTGCTAAGGTTCTGAACGTTAATGCCTCGCTCTAGGCTATGATGGCACAGCGTGCAAACCACTCGGGTCTTTTCGTCAGCACATTGTTTAAAGAAGTGCCATGCCAGAGAACTCCTTGAAGCTGCCTTTGGGGTGCTCGGTCCCTGGTGGCGGTGGCCAGTAGCAGGCGAACTCTCTTAGCGGCGGCTATTATGCTTTTACCCCCTGCTCTCTCTTTTGCTACGCTGTTGGCTCGGTCTCACCACTGCCTCTTCCTCTGAGCTATGAAAGTCAGTGGCACGACCTTCATTCCATGTGGGGTCTAGGTCCTTATCGTCCCCTGCATCGTCTTCCACACAGTCTTCCTCCCTGACCTCCTGTTCGGTCTGCACACTACAAAAAGACGCAGCAGTTGGCACCTGTGTTTCGTCATCATCAGACATGTGCGGACTCCGATGAGGTGGTATTCCCATGTCCTCATCATCAGGAAACATCAGTGGTTGTGCATCAGTGCATTCTATGTCTTCCACCACTGGGAAGGGCTAGGTGGATTCCCTTGGGAAACCCTGCCAGCAGAGTCTTCAAACAGCATAAGAGACTGCAGCATAACTTGAGGCTCAGACAGTTTCCCTGATATGCATGGGGGTGATGTGACAGACTGATGGGCTTGGTTTTCAGGTGCCACCTGTGCTCTTCCTGCAGAAGACTGGGTGGGAGATAATGTTGTGAACGTGCTGGATCCACTGTCGGCCACCCAATTGACTAGCGCCTGTACCTGCTCAGGCCTTACCATCCTTAGAACGGCATTGGTCCCCACCAAATATCGCTGTAAATTCTGGCGGGTACTGGAACCTGAGGTAGTTGGTTCACTAGGACGTGTGGCTGTGGCAGAATGGCCACGTCCTCTTACAGCACCAGAGGGTCCACTAACACCAACACGACCGCTTCCGTGTCCCTTACTAGATGTTTTCCTCATTGTTACCGTTCACCAAGCACCACAATAAAAAAAAAATATTTGGCCCAATGTATTGATTTCAAATTCAGGCCTTTTTTTACAGGCACCTAACACTATCTGCCTATTTATTTATTTACCGTATTACACTAATCCAAGCACAGCAGTAACCACTGATTTAGGGGAATATCAATTGTAGGCCTAGTCTTTAGGCCCTAGATGAAAGGTATCCTTTTATGGACACATTTACATTTGGAGATGCACAGTAGCGTGTGAAAAATATGTAGGATTATGCCTTCAGCAATAGCATTTTAACACTTTGTGTAATATATCCTTTAACGGACAGAAATACAATGGTAGATGCACGGTAACGTGTGAAGTTATTGACGATGACCCTCTCAGCACTTGTATATACACCTTGAGTGTAATATACCCTTTTACGGACTGCTTAAAACTTGGCCTGCAACAGCTGGAACACCAGATTCAGGGTATTGCTATATTGGCAAGTGAATTTCACCCCAGAACAAAATCTATCCTTTAAGGACAGATTTAAACTAGGCCTGCAACCGCTGGAACACCAGATTCAGGCTATTGCTATTTTGGCAATTAAATTTCACCCCAGAAAAAAATATACCCTTTTCTGGACAGATTTAAACTAGGCCTGCAAGAGCTGGAACACCAGATTCAGGGTATTGCTATTTTGGCAATTGATTCTCACCCCAGAAAAAAATATATCCTTTGCCGTACACTATTAAACTTGGCCAGCCACAGCTGAAACCACTGATTTATGGTATTGTTATTTTGGCAATTGAATTTCACCCCAGAAAAAAATATATCCTTTGCCGTACACTATTAAACTTGGCCAGCCACAGCTGAAACCACAGATTTATGGTATTGCTTTTTTGGCAATTGAATTTCACCCCAGAAAAAAATATATCCTTTGCCGTACACTTTTAAACTTGGCCAGCCACAGCTGAAAAAACTGATTTATGGTATTGCTATTTTGGCAATTGAATTTCACCCCAGAAAAAAAAAATATCCTTTCCGTACACTATTAAACTTGGTCAGCCACTGCTGGGACACCAGATTTACGGTATTTCTATTTTTGCAACTGAATTTCACCGCAGAAAATAATATATCCTATGACGGACACTATGAAACTTGTCCAGTCACAGCTGGAACACCAGATTTACGGTATTTCTATTTTTGCAACTGAATTTCACCGCCGAGAATAATATATCCTATGACGAACACTATGAAACTTATCCAGTCACGTCTGGAACACCAGATTTACGGTATTTCTATTTTTGCAACTGAATTTTACCGCAGAGAATAATATATCCTATGACGGATATTATGAAACTTGTCCAGTCACAGCTGGAACACCAGATTTACGGTATTGCTATTTTGGAAATTGAATTTCACCCCAGAAAATTATCTATCCTTTGCCGGACACTATTAAACTTGGCCAGCCACAGTTAAAACCACTGATTTACCGTATTGCTATTTTGCCTGTTTAATGTCACCCCAGAACAAAATATATCCTTTGCCGGACACTATTATACTTTGACAGCCACTGCTGGGATACCAGATTTAGGGGATTGCTATTTTGGCAATTGAATTTCACCAGAGAAAAAAATCTATCCTTTGCCAGACAGCAGACAGTATTACACTTGGCTAGCCAAAGCTGGAACTCCAGATTTAGGGGATTTCTATTTTGGCAATTGAATTTAACCCCTTAATAAAATATAGAAATTTCTATCCTGAGTTTCTAGGGGTGACAATAAGCACAGCCAAGCCCCTGATGTAGGATATAGCAGAAAAAAAACTAGTATTGATGGACTTGGTGGCAGCTTGTGCTGGTGCACCACAAGACACATAATGGCTGCCAATCAAAGTGACAGAAAAACGCTATGTGTAGCCTAAAAACCAGTGAGCAATTAACTAGCAGAAGTTGAATGATTGACAGCTGTAGATCGATAACTTCATTTGGTGTTTCTGCTGACTTTTCCCTGCCTAATCTCACCCTCACAGAAGCTGCGTCCTCTCCCTACACTAATCAGAGCAGTGTGACGTGTGGCGCTACGTGAATCCAGCTTAAATAGAGGCTGGGTCACATGCTGCACTTGGCCAATCACAGCCATGCCATTAGTAGGCATGGCTGTGATGGCTTCTTAGGGCAAGAAGTAAAACTCTAGCTGATTGGCTGCTGTGCAGCCCTTCAGAAAGTGGAGAAAATCGCCGAACAATGGACCCGAACCCGAACTTTTTTGAAAATGTTCGGGTCCGTGTCCTGAACACGCCAAAATTCGCTACGAACCCGAACTATGCTCGAACTGTTCGCTCAACTCTACTCACCATCACCACCTCCTCAGGCAGAGAGTTCCATAGTCTCACTGCTCTTACCGTAAAGAATCCACTTCTATGTTTGTGTACAAACCTTCTTTCCTCCAGACGCAGAGGTTGTCCCCTCGTCACAGTGACAGTCCTGGGGATAAATGCATGATGGGAGAGATCTCTGTACAGACCCCTGATATATTTATACATAGTTATTAGATCTCCCCTCAGTTGTCTTTTTTCTAAAGTAAATAACCCTAATTTTGATAACCTTTTAGGGTACTGTAGTTTCCCCATTCCAGTTACTTTAGTTGCCCTCCTCTGAACCCTCTCCAGCTCTGCTATGTCCGCCTTTTTCACAGGAGCCCACAACTGTACACAGTACTCCATGTGTGGTCTGACTAGCGATTTGTAAAGTGGTAGGACTATGTTCTTATCACGGGCGTCTATGCCCCTTTTGATGCAACCCAGTATCTTATTGTTCTTGGCGGCAGCTGCCTGACACTGGTTTTTGCAGCTTAGTTTGCTGTTTATTAAAATTCCTAGATCCTTTTCCATGTCAGTGGCGGCTGGGAATGACATACTGTGGAAGAGCCACCGCCATCTGCTGTTTGAAGCTGTCCGTGTCCACCAGCCTGAATGACAGCATTTCAAAGGCCAGTAGTTTAGAAATGCTGGTATTCAGGGCCACGGATCGAGGGTGGCTAGGTGCGAATTTATGCTTTCTCTCCAAGATTTGTGAGATGGAGAGCTGAACGCTGCCGTGTGACATGGTGGAGATGCTTGGTGACGGAGGTGGTGGTGTTGGTGGCACATCATCTTTTTGCTGGGCGGCAGGTGCCAACGTTGATCTAGAGGCGGAGGAAGAGCCTGAGGCAGCAGCAGAAAATGGAGCAGGAGGGACTAAACCCTTTCTTGGTTTTGAAGGTGCTTACTCCATTGCAGCCCGTGTCTCGCATGTAGATTCCTGGTCATGCAGGTTGTGCTAAGGTTCAGAACGTTAATGCCTTGCTTCACGCTCTGATGGCACAGCCGGCAAACCACTCGGGTCTTGTCGGTGTGCTCGGTCCCTGGTGGCGGTGGCCAGTAGCAGGCAAACTCTCTTGGCAACGGCTGTTCTGCTTTTGCACCCTGCTTCCTCTTTTGATACGCTGTTGGCTCGGTCTAACCACTGCCTCTTCCTCTGAACTCTGAAAGTCAGTGGCATGACCTTCATTCCTTGTGAGGTCTTGGACCTCATCATCGCCTGCATCGTCTTCCACACAGTCTTCCTCCCTGACCTCCTGTTCGGTCTGCACACTGCAGAAAGACACAGCAGTTGGCACCTGTGTTTCATCATCATCAGAGATGTGCTGACTCTGCTGAGGTGGTATTCCCATGTCATCATCAGGAAACATAAGTGGTTGTGCTTCAGTCTATTTTATGTCTTCCACCGCTGGGAAGGGCTAGGTGGATGCCCTTGGAAACCCTGCCAGCAGATTCTTCAAACAGCATAAGAGACTGCTGCATAACTTGAGGCTCACACAGGTTCCCTGATATGCATGGGGTGATGTGACAGACTGATAGGCTTGGTTTTCAGGCGCCACCTGTGCGCTTTCTGCAGAAGACTGGGGGGGAGATAATGTGAACCTGCTGGATCCACTGTCGGCCACCCAATCGACTAGCGCCTGTACTTGCTCAGGCCTTACCATCCTTAGAACGGCATTAGGCCCGACCAAATATCACTGTAGATTCTGGCGGCTACTGGGACCTGTGGTAGTTGGTTCACTAGGACGTGTAGCTGTGGCAGAACTGCCACGTCCTCTCCCAGCACCAGAGGGTCCACTACCACCACCAAGCCAATGTCCGCGTCCCTTATTAGATGTTTTCCTCATTGTTATCATTCACCACAATAAGGAAAATCTTATTTGGCGAAATGTACAGGGTTCAAATTAAGGCTTTTATTTACAGGCACCTACCAATATCTAGCTATCTATTTATGTACCGTATTACACTAATACAGGCACAGCAGAAACCACAGATTTAGGGGAATATCAATTTTAGGCCTAGTATTTAGGCCCTGGCTGAAAGCTATCCTTTTACGGACAGAATCACACTTGGAGATGCACAATAGAGTGTGCAAATATAGAGGATTATGCTTTCAGCCCTTGTATTTAGAAACTTAGTGTAATATACCCTTTTACAGAAATACACTTGAAGATGCACGGTAGCGTGTGCAAATATAGAGGATTTATTTTTCAGGCCTTATATTTACACACTTAGTGTAATATACTCTTTTACGGACAGAATTACACTTGGAGATGCACAGTAGCATGTGCAAATATAGAGGATTTATTTTTCAGGCCTGGTAATTTGACGCTGACATGCTGACTGTAATATACCCTATTGCGGACAGAATTACACTTGGAGAGGAACAGCGGAAAGCACAGATGTTTAGGATTTCTATTTCAGGGATTTTATTTAACCACAGAAAAAAATTTGTCCTTTGATGGACAGTATTACACTTGGACAGCCACAGCTGGAGCCCCAGATCTAGGGGATTGGTATTTTGGCAATAGAATTTCACCCCAGAAAAAAAATCTATCCTTTTACGGACAGTATTACACTTGGACAGCCACAGCTGGAACCCCAGATTTAGGGGATTGGTATTTTGGCAGTTGAATTTCACCACAGAAAAAAATATATCCTTTGACAGACAGTATTAAACTTAGCAAGCCACAGCTGGAACACCAGATTTAGGGGATTGCTATTCTGGCAATTCAATTACACCCCACCCACAAAAAAATCTATACTTTTACGGACAGTATTACACTTGGACAGCCACAGCTGGAACCCCAGAATTTGGGGAATGGTATTTTGGAACAGAATCACAGAAATATAGTGGCCAATATGGGGGAACTGCTCAGACCCCAAACACTGTAGCGTGTTTCTAATGGGGGAGCAGTCCCACCGCATGTGGACCGCAGCAAACGGCCATCCCCAGCAAAAATTGCGTACAATCGAGGATGCGGGCGCGGACCACATGCACCACAAAGGCATCCTACACAAAACGGAGCATTGTGCGGATGAAATATATAAATATAAAAATCACAGAAAAAAATGCACCAAACGGATATGCCACTGACTATACTAGCTAGTCAAACAAGCAGATATTAAAAGCTGAGACTTTTGCCAATATATTCCTGTCAGGAACACATCGGAGCCCCTCATGCACCACGTCACGGTTGCTCAGCATAGCATGGGGTCCTACCACTACGCAAACTATGGTGTGAACATGGTCTGAAGGTGATGGAATACTGCTCACAGTCAAGCTTCCACACAACCGCATAGTAGGACAACTAATGCAATGTGAATAAAGCAAGACCACAATCCACACCCATATCAGACCATGTGATGGAGGCTACCAGGTGCAAAAGAATGTTAAATGCCAGGTGAAGGCACATTCAATACATATGGAACAAAATCACAGAAATATAGTGGCCAATATGGGGGAACTGCTCAGACCCCAAACACTGTAGCGTGTTTCTCATTGGGGGAGCAGTCCCACCGCATGTGGACCGCAGCAAATGGCCATCCCCAGCAAACATTGCATACAATGGAGGATGCCGGCGCGGACAACATGCAGCACATGTTTTTTTAATGGTATTTTGGCAACTGAATTTCACCCCAGAAAAAAAAAATCTATTCTTTTACGAACAGTATTAACCTTAGCCAGCCACAGCTGAAACACCAGATTTAGGAGATTAGTATTCTGGCAATTGAATTTCACCCCACAAACAAATCTATCCTTTTACAGACAGTATTCAACTTGGACAGCTACAGCTGGAACCCCAGATTTAGGGGATTGATATCTTGCCAATTGAATTTCACCCCAGAAAAAAAACTTATCCTTTGACGAACAGTATTAAACTTAGCCAGCCACAGCTGGAACACCAGATTTAAGGGATTGGTATTTTGGCAATTGAATTTCACCCCAGAAATAAATCTATCCTTTGACGCACAGTATTAAACTTACTGGTTACTGACGCGTTTGTGTCGCAGATAGCAGATCCGACCCCCAATCGGGCGGAACCTGAACTGAAACACGCCCATATGACCTCTTTAAAAAGGACCTATACACAGTGATTATGCATACCCACTGAGGATGGAGCAGAGGCTCCGAAACGCGTTTGGGGCATTGAATAACCACTGATGATCCAGCTGGACTCCTGACAGAAAAGAACTCCATTTTCCGAACACAAAATCTAAAAGTTTCGCCATCTAAGAACTCCAAAGAACTTCCAAAGACAAGTAAAATAGAGAACAGACGCCCGAAGTTTTAAAATTCCCGCCAAAAGAACACAAGGACGCCAACGGTGACGTCACCGGAAGTGACGTTCCCGACTTCAAGCGCCGATAGCAAGCGGCTTACTCCGCGTGTGAGGACGCTCCACGCGGACGCCGATTAACTTGGATGGGCCCGCAACACTCAAGGAAATACCGACCGGCATAAAGCCTCTTCCCTGGAGCGGTAACGTACGGACCCTCGGGTCAAAAATTGCATTTATATATTTTTATTCTGCATCAAACTCACTGGGAACAATTTAAAAAGCAGCTATTACTCCTGCTGAAAAAGAACTTAACAGACTTGTATGTAAAACGGAGTGACTATATCTCACTCAAACATTTCACTCAGGGACATTTTATATGTATTACCCAACAAAAGCTTTTTGGAAACTGAGTGAACTCAGACATTTTATGTCAACAAAAAGGGGATCATAAGAGGACCCACAATTTACCAGAGAGAATATTTCTGGGTTTTATGCTTTTATTACCTATTGTATACTGATCGTTTATATATTTTGTGATCACACTATCAAGAATTATTTGAACCATCTTATTCTATAGGAAATATTTTAAAAATATTTATCATATTAAAATAAACTATCCATGCTTAACTAATACTTTGAGTGCCATCCCTCCTATGTATTGAATACCTACCTGCCTCTTTTTTGACGTTGGGTGCGTCATAATTGGGATAGAGCACCAAATTCCGTCTCAATAGTAGAGTGAGCCACCTAATCACTACTATTATATATCAGTATTAAACTTAGCCAGCCACAGCTGGAACACCAGATTTAAGGGATTGGTATTTTGACAATTGAATTTAACCTCACAAAAAAATCTATCCTTTTTCGGACAGTATTAAACTTAGCCAGCCACAGCTGGAACACCAGATTTAAGGGATTGGTATTTTGGCAATTGAATTTCACCCCAGAAAAAAAATCGATCCTTTGACGGGCAGTATTAAACTTAGCCAGCCACAGCTTGAACACCAGATTTAGGGGATTGTTATTTTGGCAATTTAATTTCACCCCACTAAAAAATCTATCCTTTGACGTACAGTATTAAACTTGGCCAGCCACAGCTGGAACACCAGATTTTAGGGATTGGTATTTTGGCAATTGAATTTCACCCCAGAAAAAAATCTATCCTTTTTCGGACAGTATTAAACTTAGCCAGCCACAGCTGGAACACCAGATTTAAGGGATTGGTATTTTGGCAATTGAATTTCACCCCAGAAAAAAAATCGATCCTTTGACGGACAGTATTAAACTTAGCCAGCCACAGCTAGAACACCAGATTTAGGGGATTGTTATTTTGGCAATTGAATTTCACCCCAGAAAAAAATATATCCTTTGACGTACAGTATTAAACTTAGCCAGCCACAGCTGGTACCCCAGATTTAGGGGATTGTTATTTTGGCAGTTGAATTTTACCCCAGAAAAAAATCTATCCTTTGACGGACAGTATTACACTTGGACAGCCACAGCTGGAACCCCAGATTTAGGGGATTGGTATTTTGGCAATTGAATTTCACCCCAGAAATAAAATCTATCCTTTTACGGACAGTATTACACTTGGCCAGCAACAGCTAAAACCACTGATTTAGGGGATTGTTATTTTGGCAATTGAATTTCTCCCCAGAAAAAAATCTATCCTTTTACGGACAGTATTAAACTTAGCCAGCCATAGCTGGAAAACCAGATTTAGGGGATTGGTATTTTGGCAATTGAATTTCACCCCTCAATAAAATATAGGAATTTCTATCCTGTGTTTCAAGGTGTGACAATAAGCACATCCCCTGATGTAGGATATTACAAAAAAAGGCCTACTATTGAACCCAAAAATGTATGTTGTACTTGGTGGCAGCTCAGAACATGTGCTTGTGAACCAAAAGATCACAAAATGGCCGTCGATCACCCCAGAAAAAAGTGACAGAAAAACACTCTGCGCAGCCTAAAAACCAGTGAGCAATGAACTAACAGAAGTTGAATGATTCACAGATGTAGATCGATCACTTCATTAAGTGGTTTTGCTGAGTCTTCCCTGTCTAATCTCGCCCTCACAGCAGCTGCATCCTATCCCCACACTAATCAGAGCAGAGTGACGGGCGGCGCTACGTGACTCCAGCTTAAATAGAGGCTGGGTCACATGCTGCACTTAGCCAATCACAGCAATGCCATTAGTAGGCATGGCTGTGATGGCTTTTTAAGGCAAGAAGTTAAACGCTAGCTGATTGGCTGCTGTGCAGCCCTTCATAAAGTAGGAAGAAATTGCCGAACAACGGACCAAAATCCGAACTTTTTTGAAAATGTTCGGGTCCGGATCCGTGTCCCGAACACCTCAAAATTCGGTACAAACCTGAATTATACATTTCGAGTTCGCTCAACTCTACATATAACTGCAACACTGAACAGCAAATAGGCCATTCTTTTTTTTCGAGTTATACACTCCACAAAAGGCTTTAGAACATATACAGTTGCAGGAAAAAGTATGTCAATCCTTTGGAATGATAAGGATTTCTGCACAAATTGGTCATAAAATATGATCTAATCTTCATCTAAATCACAAGAATAGACAATCACGGTCTGCCTAAACTAATAACACACAAAGAATTAAATGTTACCATGTTTTTATTGAACACTAGTGATGTCCCGAACTATTCGCCGGCGAACAGTTCCCGGCGAACATAGCTTGTTCGTGTTCGGCGCTGTGGGTGAACATATGCGATGTTCGGTCCACCCTCTATACATCATCATTGAGCAAACTTTGACCCTGTACCTCACAGTCAGCAGACACATTCCAGCCAATCAGCACCCTCCCTCCCACACACACCCACCTCCTATAAAAACGGAAGCCATTTTAGATTCAGTCTGAAGCTGCAGTGTGTTAGTGAGAGCATGGAGAGTGTAGCTGATGCTGCTGAGCTGATAAGTTCATAAGGAAAGCGTTAGCTAGGCCAGTGTTCTGTGTCCACAGACTCATCTGCTGTAAGGACAGCGTCACAGCACACCAAAAAGCCTTTTTTAGGGCTGCTACATTAGTCTGCTTTTATTTTTTTCTCTTCATATATATATTGCAGTTGCCTGGCCTGCCCGTGTGTGAGAGGCTGCAGGCCCACAAACTGTAGTGTGCCCACTGCCAATGCCCACCACTCATACTGTGTGGCACAGGACTTTGAATTGAAAAAAGGCATTTCATTTTTACACTTTAATCTAATTTCAGTTGCCTGGCCTGCCTGCTGCCAGTGTGTGTCAGGCCCACTTCCACCGACTGTAGTGTGCCCACTGCCAGTGCCCACTAGTGTACCCACTGCCAGTGCCCACCACTCATACCGTGTGGCACAGTACTTTGCATAAAAAAAAGGGATTTAATTTTTACACTTAAATCTAATTTCAGTTACCTGCCTGCTGCCAGTGTGTGTCAGGCCCACTTCCACTGACTGTAGTGTGCCCACTGCCAGTGCCCACTACGCATACCATGTGGCACAGGACTTTGCATAAAAAAAGGCATTTCATTTTTAGACTTTAATCTAATTTCAGTTGCCTGCCTGCTGCCAGTGTGGGCCAGGCCCACTTCCACTGACTGTAGGGTGCCCAATGCCAGTGCCAACCACTCATACCGTGTGGCACAGGACTTTGCATAAGAAAAAGGCATTTCATTTTTACAATTTAATCTAATTTCAGTTGCCTGCCTGCTGCCAGTGTGTGTCAGGCCCACTTCCACTGACTGTAATGTGCCCACTGCCAGTGCCCACAACTCATACCGGGTGGCACAGTACCTTGCACGCATAGTACCACTAATCAAAAAAAAAATGACAGGCAGAGGCAAGCTACCCCGCAGGGGCCTTCGTGGTGCTGTGATTCCCTTTGGCCCTAGAATAATGCCCAGTGTTCAGAGGCCACACACCCTGAACTCGAAAAATTCTGAGGACATAGTTGTCCGGCTTACACAGGACACCCAATGTTCTACAGCTTCCGCTCAGAACCTTGACGCACCATCCTCCTCCAGCTCAGCATCGGGCATATCTCAAGTTACCAATCGCCTACCGGCCGCCACCACCAACAATAGCACCACAGCCGCTTCATTTGATCTGTCAGAGGATTTATTTACACATCAGTTGGAAGAAATGAGTGATGCGCAACTATTATTGCCAGAGGATGTAGATAACAGGGATATGTCTCAGTCAGGCAGCATTACACACATGGACGTACGGTGTGATGCCGATGATGTTGTACCCGCTGCTGCTTCCTTTGCTGAGTTGTCAGATACAAGTGAAGCGGTTAATGATGACGATTAGTGTTGAGCGAACAGTTCGAGCATCGTTCGGGTTCGTACCGAATTTTGGGGTGTCCGGGACACGGACCCGAACCCGGACATTTTCAAAAAATCAGCTAGCCAATCAGCTAGCGTTTTACTTCTTGCCCTAAGAGTCCATCACAGCCATGCCTACTAATGGCATGGCTGTGATTGGCCAAGTGCAGCATGTGACCCAGCCTCTATTTAAGCTGGAGTCACGTAGCGCCGCACGTCACACTGCTCGGATTAGTGTAGGGAGAGGACGCAGCTTCTGTCAGGGCGAGATTAGGCAGGGTAAAGTCAGCAACAGCACATAATGAACGGATCGATCTACAACTGTGAATGATTGAACTTCTGCTAGTTACTTGCTCACTGGTTTTTAGGCTGCACAGAGCGTTTTTCTGTCACTTATTTTCTGGGTTGATCGGCGGCCATTTTGTGACTTCTGGTGCACCAGAAGAAGCTGCCACCAAGTCCATCAATCCATCAATCCTATATTTTTTTTTTTGCTATATCCTACATCAGGGGCTTGGCTGTGCTAATTGTCACCCCTAGAAACTCAGGATAGCAATTTCTATATTTTATTAAGGGGTTAAAAACAATTGCCCAAATACCAATCCCCTAAATCTAGTGTTCCAGCTTTGGCTAGACAAGTATAATATTGTCTGCTGTCTGGCAAAGGATAGATTATTTTCTGTGGTAAAATTCAATTGCCAAAATAGAAATACCATAAATCAGTGGTTTCAGCTGTGGCTGGCAAACTATAATAGTGTCCGCCAAAACATATATTTTGTAATGGGGTGAAATTAACCTGCCAAAATAGCAATACCCTGAATCTGGTGTCCCAGCTGTTGCAGGCCAGGTTTCATAGTGTCCGCCAAAACATATATTTTGTTCTGGGGTGAAATTAATTTGCCAAAATAGCAATACCCTGAATATGGTGTCCCAGCTGTTGCAGGCCAGGTTTCATAGTGTCCGCCAAAACATATATTTTGTTCTGGGGTGTAATTCACTTGCCAAAATAGCAATACCCTGAATCTGGTGTCCCAGCTGTTGCAGGCCAGGTTTCATAGTGTCCGCCAAAACATATATTTTGTTCTGGGGTGAAATTAATTTGCCAAAATAGCAATACCCTGAATCTGGTGTCCCAGCTGTTGCAGGCCAGGTTTCATAGTGTCCACCAAAACATATATTTTGTTCTAGGGTGAAATTAATTTGCCAAAATAGCAATACCCTGAATCTGGTGTCCCAGCTGTTGCAGGCCAGGTTTCATAGTGTCCGCCAAAACATATATTTTGTTCTGGGGTGAAATTAATTTGCCAAAATAGCAATACCCTGAATCTGGTGTCCCAGCTGTTGCAGGCCAGGTTTCATAGTGTCCGCCAAAACATATATTTTGTTCTGGGGTGAAATTAATTTGCCAAAATAGCAATACCCTGAATCTGGTGTCCCAGCTGTTGCAGGCCAGGTTTCATAGTGTCCGCCAAAACATATATTTTGTTCTGGGGTGAAATTAATTTGCCAAAATAGCAATACCCTGAATCTGGTGTCCCAGCTGTTGCAGGCCAGGTTTCATAGTGTCCGCCAAAACATATATTTTGTTCTGGGGTGAAATTAATTTGCCAAAATAGCAATACCCTGAATCTGGTGTCCCAGCTGTTGCAGGCCAGGTTTCATAGTGTCCGCCAAAACATATATTTTGTTCTGGGGTGAAATTAATTTGCCAAAATAGCAATACCCTGAATCTGGTGTCCCAGCTGTTGCATGCCAGGTTTCATAGTGTCCGCCAAAACATATATTTTGTTCAGGGGTGAAACTAATTTGCCAAAATAGCAATACTCTGAATCTGGTGTCCCAGCTGTTGCAGGCCAGGTTTCATAGTGTCCGCCAAAACATATATTTTGTTCTGGGGTGAAATTAATTTGCCAAAATAGCAATACCCTGAATCTAGTGTCCCAGCTGTTGCAGGCCAGGTTTCATAGTGTTCGCCAAAACATATATTTTGTTCTGGGGTGAAATTAGTTTGCCAAAATAGCAATACCCTGAATCTGGTGTCCCAGCTGTTGCAGGCCAGGTTTCATAGTGTCCGCCAAAACATATATTTTGTTCTGGGGTGAAATTAATTTGCTAAAATAGCAATACCCTGAATCTGGTGTCCCAGCTGTTGCAGGCCAGGTTTCATAGTGTCCGCCAAAACATATATTTTGTTCTGGGGTGAAATTAAATCTGCCAAAATAGCAATACCCTGAATCTGGTGTCCCAGCTGTTGCAGGCCAAGTGTAAATCTGTCCATAAAAGGATATCTTTCATCCAGGGCCTAAATACTAGCCCTAAAAGATATATTCCCCTAAATCAGTGGTTACTGCTGTGCCTGGATTAGTGTAATATGCTACATAAACAAATAGGCAGATAGTGTTAGGTGCCTGTAAAAAAAGGCCTGAATTTGAAATCAATGCATTGGGCCAAATATTTTTTTTCCTTATTGTGGTGCTTGGTGAACGGTAACAATGTGGAAAATATCTAGTAAGGGACGCGGACGCGGTCGTGGTGGTGTTAGTGTACCCTCTGGTGCTGGGAGAGGACGTGGCCATTCTGCCACAGCCACACGTCCTAGTGAACCAACTACCTCAGGTTCCCGTAGCCGCCAGAATTTACAGTGATATTTGGTGAGGCCCAATGCCGTTCTAAGGATGGTAAGGCCTGAGCAGGTACAGGCGCTAGTCAATTGGATGGCCGACAGTGGATCCAGCATGTTCACAACATTATCTCCCACCCAGTCTTCTGCAGGAAGAGCACAGGTGGCACCTGAAAACCAAGCCCATCAGTCTGTCAGATCACCCCCATGCATATCAGGGAAACTGTCAGAGCCTCAAATTATGCAGCACTCTCTTATGCTGTTTGAAGACTCTGCTGGCAGGGTTTCCCAAGGAAATCCGCATAGCCCTTCCCCAGTGGTGGAAGACATAGAATGCACTGATGCACAACCACTGATGTTTCCTGATGATGAGGACATGGGAATACCACCTCATCGGAGTCCTCACGTCTCTGATGATGACGAAACACAGGTGCCAACTGCTGCGTCTTTTTGCAGTGTGCAGACCGAACAGGAGGTCAGGGAGGAAGACTGTGTGGAAGACGATGCAGGGGACAATGAGGTCCTAGACCCCACATGGAATGAAGGTCGTGCCACTGACTTTCATAGTTCAGAGAAAGAGGCAGTGGTGAGACCGAGCCAACAGCGTAGCAAAAGAGGGAGCAGAGGGCAAAAGCATAATAGCCGCCGCCAAAAGAGTTTGCCTGCAACTGGCCATCGCCACCAGAGACCAAGCACACCAAAGGCAGCTTCAAGGAGTTCCCTGGCATGGCAATTCTTTAAACAATGTGCTGACGACAAGAACCGAGTGGTTTGCATGCTGTGCCATCAGATCTTGAAGCGAGGCAATAACATTCTGAACCTTAGCACAACCTGCATGACTAGGCATCTACATGCAAAGCATGAACTGCAGTGGAGTAAACACCTTAAAAGCAAGGAACTCACTCTGGCTCCCCCTGCTCCCTCTTCTGCTCCTGCCTCGGCCTCTTCCTCCGCCTCGGGACGAACGTTGGCACCTGTCGCCCACCAAACAGAGGATGTGCCACCGACAACACCACCTGCGTCACCAAGCATCTCCACCATGTCACACGGCAGCGTTCAGCTCTCCATCTCACAAACCTTGGAGAGAAAGCGTAAATTCCCACCTAGCCAACCTCGAACCCTGGGCCTGAATGCCAGCATTTCTAAACTACTGGCATTTGAAATGCTGTCATTCAGGCTGGTGGACACAGACAGCTTCAAACAGCTGATGTCCATGGCTGTCCCACAGTATGTTGTTCTCAGCCGCCACTACTTCTCCAAGACAGCCGTGCCTTCCCTGCACAACCAAGTATCCGATAAAATCAAGTGTGCACTGCGCAACGCCATCTGTGGCAAGGTCCACCTAACCACAGATAAGTGGACCAGTAAGCACGGCCAGGGACGCTATATCTCCCTAACTGCACACTGGGTAAATGTAGTGGCGGCTGGGCCGCAGACGGAGAATTCCTTGGCGCACGTCCTTCCGCCGCCAAGGATCGCAGGGCATCATTCTTTGTCTTCTGTAGCCTCCTCCTCCTACTCGGCTTCCTTCTCCTCTGCTTCCACCAGCTCATCCAGTCAGCCACACACCTTCACCACCAACTTCAGCACAGCCCGGGGTAAACGTCAGCAGGCCATTGTGAAACTCATATGTTTGGGGGACAGGCCCCACACCGCGCAGGAGTTGTGGCGGGGTATTGAACAACAGACCGACCAGTGGTTGCTGCCGGTGGGTCTCAAGCCCGGCCTGGTGGTGTGCGATAATGGGCGAAATCTCGTCGCAGCTCTGGGACTTGCCGGTTTGACGCACATCCCTTGCCTGGCGCATGTGCTGAATTTGGTGTTGCAGAAGTTCATTCACAACTACCCCGACATGTCAGTGCTGCTGCATAAAGTGTGGGCCGGCGTTCACATCCTGCCGCTGCTCGCCTGTCTGCGCTACAGCGGAACTTCGGCCTTCCCGCTCACCGCCTCATATGCCCACCAGGTGGAACTCCACTTTGCACATGCTGGAGAGACTGTGCGAGCAGCAGCAGGCCATAGTGGAGTTTCAGCTGCAGCATGCACGTGTCAGTCGCACTGCGGAACAGCACCACTTCACCACCAATGATTGGGCCTCCATGCGAGACCTGTGTGCCCTGTTGCGCTGTTTTGAGTACTCCACCAACATGGCCAGTGCCGATGACACCGTTATCAGTGTTACAATACCACTTCTATGTCTCCTTGAGAAAACGCTTAGGGCGATGATGGAAGAGGAGGTGGCCCAGGAGGAGGAGGAGGAGGATGAGGGGTCATTTTTAGCACTTTCAGGCCAGTCTGTTAGAAGTGGCTCAGAGGGAGGTTTTTTGCAACAGCAGAGGCCAGGTACAAATGTGGCCAGCCAGGGCCCACTACTGGAGGACGAGGAGGATGAGGAGGAGGTGGAGGAGAATGAGGATGAAGCAGGTTCAACGCGGGGTGGCACCCGACACAGCTCAGGCCCATCACTGGTGCGTGGCTGGGGGGATACGGAGGACAATGTTGATACGCCTCCCACAGAGGTCAGCTTGTCCTTACCTCTGGGGAGCCTGGCACACATGAGCGACTACATGCTGCAGTGCCTGCGCAACGACAGCAGAGTTGCCCAGATTTTAACGTGTGCGGACTACTGGGTTGCCACCCTGCTGGATCCCCGGTACAAAGACAATGTGCCCACCTTACTTCTTGCACTGGAGCGTGATAGGAAGATGCGCGAGTACAAGCGCACGCTGGTAGAGGCGCTCTTGAGAGCATTCCCAAATGTCACAGGGGAACAGGTGGAAGCTCAAGGCGAAGGCAGAGGAGGAGCAAGAGGTCGCCAATGCAGCTGTGTCACGTCCCGCTCCTCTGAGGGCAGGGTTAGCATGGCAGAAATGTGGAAAAGTTTTGTCTCCACGCCACAGCTAACTGTACCACCACCTGATACGTGTTAGCAGGAGGCAGCATTTCACTAATATGGTTGAACAGTACGTCTGCACACCCCTCCACGTACTGACTGATGGTTCGGCCCCATTCAACTTCTGGGTCTCCAAATTGTCCACGTAGCCAGAGTTAGCGGCCAGCGTTTTGTCTGAACGTGTATTCAGCGCGGCAGGGGGCGTCATTACTGACAAACGCAGCCGCCTGTCCACAGCCAACGTGGACAAGCTGACGTTCATAAAAATGAACCAGGCATGGATCCCACAGGACCTGTGCCTCCCTTGTGCAGAATAGACATTTATAACTGCCTCCCCCTCAACCATGTATTCTTGTACTCCGGGGCACTTCTTTATTGAATCCTCATTTTTTTTAACTTTACCATGATCTTGCGGTGCAACCCAAAGTTGAATGAACCTCTCCTCTGTCTGGGTGGTGGGGCCGAAATAACTGAAAGTGGCCTTCTCCGGTGGTGGTTGATATGACGCATGATTCCTTGCTGTGGGACCTCTCTCCTCTGTCTGGGTGGTGGGGCCGAAATAACTGAAAGTGGCCTTCTCCAGTGGTGGGTGATATGACGCATGATTCCTTGCTGTGGGACCTCTCTCCTCTGTCTGGGTGGTGGGGCCGAAATAACTGAGAGTGGCCTTCTCCGGTGGTGGTTGATATGACGCATGATTCCTTGCTGTGGGACCTCTCTCCTCTGTCTGGGTGCTGGGCCGAAATAACTGAGAGTGGCCTTCTCCGGTCGTGGTTGATATGACGCATGATTCCTTGCTGTGGGACCTCTCTTCTCTGTCTGGGTTCTGGGGCCGAAATTACTGAAAGTAGCCTTCTCCAGTGTTGAGTGATATGACGCATGATTCCTTGCAGTGGGACCTTTCTCCAATTGATATTGGTTAAATTTTATTTATTTTATTTTAATTCATTTCCCTATCCACATATGTTTGCAGGGGATTTACCTACATTTTGCTGCCTTTGGCAGCCCTCTAGCCCGTTCCTTGACTATTTTACAGCCTTTTTAGTGCCTAAAAGTTCGGGTCCTCATTGACTTCAATGGGGTTCGGGTTCGGGATAAAGTTCGGGTCGAGTATGGATCCCGAACACGAACATTTTCCAGGTGTTCGCTCATCTCTAATGACGATGTGTCCGTGGATGTCACGTGGGTGCCCGCTCGAAGACACATGAGTACAAGCAGCACACAAACTCAAAGCCACCATGCTCCTCCCGGTCCAGCATCTTCAGCCACGTCAACCACTGCTGTCCTCCCTGCCCCCTCTCCCTATAAATATGGCACGCAAAACAACATGCCAGTGAGGCGCCTGATTTGCGACAGCCCGACACGTTGGAATTAAACACTCCTATTGTACGACAGCCTGCACAAAAAAGAAAGGGTGCTAAGACAGCCTCTGCTGAGCTGGGTATTTTTTTGCCACGTTACTGGACGCTCATGCGCAATGCCTGTAGGCTCATGCGTCCTTTTGAGGAGGTGACAAACCTAGTCAGTTGCACCGAAGGCACCATCAGCGACCTCATCCCATTTGTTTTCTTCCTGGAGCATGCCCTGCGAAGAGTGCTGGATCAGGCCGTAGATGAGCGTGATGAGGAAAAGGAAGAGTTGGGATCACCATCACCACCAGAAACAGCCTTATGATCATCACTTGTGGACCTGTGGCAACGCTGGAAGAGGAGTCTGAAGAAGAGGAGTCAGAGAAGGAATGTGGCTTTGAGGAGGAGGAAGACCAACCACAGCAGGCATCCCAGGGTGCTCGTTGTTGTCACCTATCTGGGACCCGTGGTGTTGTACGTGGCTGGGGGGAAGAACAGACCTTCAATGACATCAGTGAGGACGAGGAAAGGGAGATGAGTAGTTCGGCATCCAACCTTGTGCAAATGGGGTCTTTCATGCTGTCATGCTTGTTGAGGGACCCTCGTATAAAAAGGCTGAAGGAGAACGACCTGTACTGGGTGGCCACGCTACTAGACCCCCGGTATAAGCAGAAAGTGGCTGAAATGTTACCAATAGGATGCAGCAGTTCCAAAACAAGTTAAAAAGTATGCTTTACACAGCGTATAAGGTGATGTCACAGCACAATGGGAATCTAACAGGTGAAGAGGTGAAAGTAATCCTCCTCCTACCACAACCACGCCGGCAAGGACATGACGCTTTACAGACGTGTTGTTGGAGGACATTCAGAGCTATTTAAGTCCTATGCATCGCCACGGCCCTTTGGGGTCCACCTTCAGAGAATGACTCGACCGACAGGTAGCAGACTACCTCGCCTTAACTGCAGATATTGACACTCTAAGGAGCGATGAACCCCTTGACTACTGGATGTGCAGGCTTGACCTGTGGCCTGAGCTATCCCAATTTGCGATAGAACTTCTGGCCTGCCCCGCTTTAAGTGTCCTGTCATAAAGGACCTTCAGCGTAGCAGGAAGTATTGTCACTGACCAGAGAAGTTGCCCATGTCAAAAAAGTCTAGATTACCTCACCTTTATTAAGATGAATGAGGCGTGGATACCGAAGGGACTGACAGTGGTGGATACATTTGACTAAAAAAGGCCTGATGAGATGCCTTGATCTAAAAATGGTCCCAACGCCACTGTATTTAATCTCTGCATGCCGGACGACTTGTGTGACTTCTCCGCCACCAACTAGAGTTCAAGCTGCAATGTTTTAGTACTCTTTCTGCCTGGAAAACATCAATTTTTCAGGCATTTGTACTTGCCTAATTTTTCTTGACTCTGGTGCTGCACTGTGTCTGCAAAAACAAAACAAAAAAAAAAGGCACATACATGTGTCAATTCCCCTTTGTGATCATTACCTTGTTGTGGTGAAGGGGATTGCATATCACAATGAAGCGATCACTTCTATGAGTGTGTTGGCAATGTTGGCACACCCTAGATGATAAGGTCGTTGCTTCATTGTGAACAGACCAAAAGCGATCGGCTGGATAATTTTTCATAGAAAAAACATGAATTTTCTTTATGATCCTCTATGGTGATCATTAAAGCCTACTAGGCCAACAATGGTCCCACACTGCAGAATCATTGTTTTCTGGGTCATTTAACTGTCACTGAACTACCTCAGCACGACCATAGGCTTTGAAAAACCGCCATAGACTGCAATCTCCCAAACGTGTGCACGAGCACAGTCATCACTACACTAAGATTGATGCATAGAGGAATAAAATTTATGTCATGAGTGTGTCAACTATTGACAACTCTTTGCGGTTGTCTAAAATCTGTTCGATACACATCCACTGATAGGGGACGTAACAGGGATTAAACTGATAAGAATAGTACTACTTAACACACCACTCATATAGAGAGTTACAGTACATTGCACGGCGCACGCGCAGTGCCCCAAATTGGAAGTAAGAGGAACGACCAAGCTTCTTTTTCCATCTCCCGGTTCCTAAAATCTATTCGATACACGTCCCCTGATAGGGGACGTAACAAGGATTAAACTGATAGGAATAGTACTACTTAACACACCACTCATATAGGGTGGCACAGTACATTGCACGGCGCACGCGCAGTGCCCCAAATTGGAAGTAAGAGGAACGACCAAGCTTCTTTTTCCATCTCCCGGTTCCAAAAATCTATTCGATACACGTCCCCTGATAGGGGACGTAACAGGGATTAAACTGATAAAAATAGTACTACTGATGTCACGACTGTGACTGATCTAGACAGGTCTGGGAGGAGAAGGTCGCAGCGACTTGCTACTCGCGATAGCTTGTGAGTTTGCTCCGTGGTTCAGGGTATGTCATCCGGGTTTTGCCTTGTGAACCTTTTTGTCCTGACTGGGAGTTTGTAGGCATCCTTCTCAGGTGAGTCCTGTCTGCCACTCCCAGCTACTATATTAGTTTCAGTTTCACTTGCAGTCATTGCCAGATATAGTCCTTACTTCCAGTGCTATTCTGACCTTTGAAGGAGATCGTTTGACGGTATTGCTGTGGAGCTCTTGTCTGGCGTGGACTGTCGTTATTGGGATCATCTTCTCTGCTCGTGACTGTATAAGTCTATCTCTGCTGGAGATTGTTTGTTTGTTGCTGTCTTCCCCTGTTGTTCTTCTAGACATGAGTGATGGTGACTAGTGCTCCCATCTGCCTTTCCTTAGTCTAGCCTTCCTAGGGTGACTGAGGGTTTAGGCATCCTGCTCGCCATATGGGTTCACACCCTGTCTAGGGTATCAGGGCAGACAGGTGCCAGCTTAGGGTTAGTCAGGGGTCCCATCCGTAGATAAGGGTCCCCCTTCCCCTCCGTCTGGTGCGACACGACTGCTGCTGGGATAGCGGTCGTGACAACTGATTACTGAACACACCACTCATATAGGGTTGCACAGTACATTGCACGAGGAAGAGACCTTCAATGACGTAAGTGAGGACAAGGAACGGGACTTGGCTAGCTTGGTATCCAACTTTGTGCAAATGGGGAGTTTGCGGAAGTGCAAATTGACTGTTTGCGGTTGTTTGCAGTGTGTTAAATGGGGAGTTTGGTCTGTCACAGTTCTACCTGATCGATACAACATCATACCTGATCGTATACACACACTGGATGTTTTAAAGCACGTTATTCCAAACTATTTAGGAATGTTAGGTGATTTATGCCCGTTATGGATTAAAACCCGACTCTGCGTCCACTACGTAATTTTCCATGGAAGTTTGACCATGGATCCCCCTCCGACATGCCACAGACCAGGTGTTAGTCCCCTTGAAACAACTTTTCCATCACTACTATGGCCAGAAAGAGTCCATGTGGGTTTAAAATTTGCCTGCTTGTTGAAGTCTATGACGGTTTGCCCGGTTCGCCCGTTCGCGAACATTTGCGGAAGTTCGCTTTCGCTGTTCGCGAACGGAAAATTTTATGTTCACGACATCTCAATTGAACACACCATGTAAACATTCACAGTGCAGGTGTAAAAAGTATGTGAACCCCTAGACTAATGACATCTCCAGGAGCAAATTGGAGTGAGGTGTTAGCCAACTGGAGTCCAATCAATGAGATGAGATTGGAGGTGTTTGTTACAGCTACCCTGCCCTATAAAAAACATACACCAGTTCTGGGTCTGTTTTTCCCAAGGAGCATTGCCTGATGTGAACGATGCTTCGCTCAAAAGAGCCCTCAGAAGACCTACGATTAAGAATTGTTAACTTGCATAAAGCTGGAAAGGGTTATAAAAGTATCTCCAAAAGCCTTGCTGTTTATCAGTCCAGCGTAAGACAAATTGTCTATAAATGGAGAAAGTTCAGCACTGCTGCTACTCTCCCTAGGAGTGGATGTCCTGTAAAGATGACTGCAAGAGCACAGTGCAGACTGCTTAATGAGGTGAAGAAGAAACTAGAGTGTCAGCTAAAGACTTACAAAAGTCTCTGGCATATGCTAACATCCCTGTTAGCGAATCTACAATACGTAAAAGACTAAACAAGAATGGATTTCATGGGAGGATACCACAGAGGAAGCCTCTGCTGTCCAAAAGAAACATTGCTGCACGTTTACAGTTTGCACAAGAGCACCTGGATGTTCCACAGCACTACTGGCAAAATATTCTGTGGACAGATGAAACCAAAGTTGAGTTGTTTGGAAGAAACACACAATACTATGTGTGGAGAAAAAAAGGTACAGCACACCAACATCAAAACCTCATCCCAACTGTGAAGTATAGTGGTGGGGGCACCATGGTTTGGGGCTGCTTTGCTGCGTCAGAGCCTGGACGGATTGCTATCATCGAAGGAAAAATGAATTATCAAGTTTATCAAGACATTTTGCAGGAGAATTTAAGGCTATTTGTCCACCAGCTGAAGCTCAACAGAAGATGGGTGTTATAACAGGGCAACGACCCAAAGCATAGAAGTAAATTAACAACAGAATGGCTTAAACAGAAGAAAATACGCCTTCTGGAGTGGCCCAGTCAGAGTCCTGACCTCAACCCGATTTGAGATGCTGTGGCATTACCTCAAGAAAGCGATTCACATCAGACATCCCAAGAATATTGCTGAACTAAAACAGTTCTGTAAAGAGCAATGGTCAAGAATACTTTTTCTTGCAACTGTAACTGCACCACTGAACGGCAATTATATTTTTCTTTTGCCACTAATACATGACAAAAAGGGCTTTAGAACACATAAATGCACTGCACAACGGCAAATAAGACATATAAATATTTCCTTGTAATAAACAATGTTAATGACTGAATCAAACAGCAGTTGCACCTCAATAACAAGAACTGTTTGCTGGAATTACAGAGCTGTATAATGGCAATTTGGATTGGTCAGTGCAGCAAGGTGTAATAGAATTGTTCCTATTACCCAGGCTGTAACTCCCTACTGAACCCTGTTTTGCATAAATGCTGTGGAATGATTCCTCCCTATCCTTTCCTTACAAGTTGAATAATCTTTCCCTGAACTTGTAAATCGTTTTTTTTAGCACAACGAAGCCTCTCCTAGCCCTGTCCCTAGCGCCTGCTGACGTCTCTCCCTGACGTAAGTACACTGAAAAATGGCAGAATCCAAGGTGGCTGAGGCTATTTATAGGGCTGTGACATCACAGGGCTGGCTGGCTGCTGATTGGCTGCATGCATAGCATTATGGGTGATCTTGTGTTCCCAGTGTTCCATGCTTCATGTCCTCACATGTGCAGCTGCCATTTTAGGAAAAAATGTGATTCGTTAAAGAATCGTGAGGAAATTCGAATTCCACTTCGTCAACTTCGATTCGCTCATTTCTAATGCTCACCTTATCCATTTGCTCGTGGAGAGGCCGTTGCAGCCATCTTGATTGAAGATACCATCAGAAATCTGGCAAATTATCTGCAATCAAGATGGCCGTGATGGCCTCTCCGCGAGCAAGTGGATGAGTTGAGTATGTATTTTGTTTCAAACCATTTTAATCTCTGAACTGTCTCAATTGTAGCATCAGATGCTGCGATGAACACAGCATCTGAAGGGTTCAATAACGGGGGCAGAGTGATCGCTACATACATAGGAATGCACTTTATAACAAAATTAATTTGTCATCAATCGAATTTCTTTGTGAAATTTGGTGAAGCAACCGATTCAAATTTTTCATAACTTCGCTCATCACTAGCTAGGTTAATTGGCTTCCTCTGCAATTGATCCTCACATATAAATTTGTAGCTGTGCTGTGCACCTAAATAAATGCAATTTCTTATGTGCAATACATAAATATTATATGTATAAACTCATGGGTTGGGGGGAAATGTAATAAGGGGAATTTTTTAGGTTAGTCTGCAACGATCTTCCTATTTGATGATGATTGCTAGAATTAGCGAAGTTGACGAATAGGTAGCTAAAACGAAGATGTAGAATACTTCGTTATCTTCGTTTTGAGGAATATGACGAATACATTCGTCATATTCGTCATCCTCGCTAATTCTACCAAGCCAACCATAACTTCTGTGTTCATGGAGCGTCCCCATCACCATGGGAACGTCTCCATATACTAAAAATGTACTGTCGGATTTGAGGAATTACGTTGAAATCGCAATGCGATTAATTCAAGTTATATTAATCGCATTGCGATTTCAACTTAGAGCTGGGTTTATAATGGGTCAGCTTGCTAGAATTAACGAAGTTAACGAATATGGAATATAGCAGCAGTGCTAAGTTGAAATCGCAATGCGATTAATTTAACTTAAAGTATTCGCATTGCGATTTCAACTTAGCACTGCTAGTGCATAGCTATATATTCCATATTCGTTAATTCTAGCCTATGTAAGATAGCAGTGCTAAGTTGTAATCGCAATGCGATTAATATAACTTGAATTAATCGCATTGCGATTTCAACGTAATTCCTCAAATCCGACAGTACATTTTAGTATATAGAGATTTTCCCATGGAAGGGGACGCTCCATGAGCACGGAAGTCGGCAGAAGCGGCAACGGGCACTGACTGGAGCAGCCAGGAAGCCAGGAATCCTCATGACAGGTAAGAACTACTTTTGGGAAGTGGGAAAGAAAAAAATATAACTAAAAAAAAAAAAAAAAAAAAACGAATATTCGAAATAGCGAATTTATAGCGCTATATTCGAAATATTCGCGAATTAGCGAAGTGCCGATATTCGCTAAAAAAATTCGCTTTTCGAATATTCGCGCTCAACACTAGTAATTTGCACCACATTTTTCATAAGTGCTTCTTTTATCCCTGTTATTTTAGTGTAGAGTCTAGTTTTAACCCCTTAAGGACCAAGTACGAGAATGCTCATCCTAAATGACCGGTACTTTGTGCCCCAGGACAAGCATTCTCGTCCTGCGGTCCCCCCCTCCATGTGTGGTGCCGCAAATAGCAGCACAGATACAGCTGGATCCCTGCTGCATCCACCAGCATCGGTGATTAACCCCTCACAGGCCGTGGTCATCACTGACCGCAGCATATGGGAGGTTTGCTCTCCCTCTCCTCCTCCATCGGGTTCCCACTTTGCGGTGGCGGGGACCCGATGGTTGCCATGGCAGCGCCAAGCAATTCAAAGGCCTTGGGGCCTGGCATATATGGAGGCCTATGAGTCCCAGCCCTCAGATGTATTGTGCTGCATTAAAACAGTTATCAGACCCTGTAATGTTGGAGTATCTTAGTGGGACAAAAATAAAATATAATAAAAGTGAAATAAAAAAATTTTTTACAATAAAAAAAATTTAAGTTTCAATTTAAAAAAGCCCCTTTTCCATAAAAAGAGACATATAAAATTGTGCGTAACAACCTACTCTATAAAATATCACATGATCCACCCTGTCTGGTCAATACCGTAAAAAAAATTTCTTCTAAACCTGTGCTAAAAAAATAATTTTTTTGCCACCTTTTATCACAAAAAGTATAATACTAAGTGATCTTTAAATGTCATATGGCAACTTAAAATTATCCCAGGGAAATATGCCCTCCAAAATCCATATGGCGCTACATTCTTTCTGCACCCTGCCTTGTGCCTTTACAGCAGTTCACGACCATATATGGGGTGTTTCTGTAAACTGCAGAATCGGGGTAATAAATATTGAGTTTTATTTGGCTGTTAACCCTTGATTTGTTATATTAAAAAAATGAATTAAAATATAAGAACTGCCAAAAAGTCAAATTTAAAAATTCTCCTTTTTCCTTTAATTCTTGTGGAACACCTAAAGGGTTAACAAAGCTTGTAAAATCATTTTTGAATAACTTGAGGGGTGTAGTTTCTACAATGTGGTCATTTATGGTTGGTTTCCACTATGTAACCCCCACATAGTGACTTTAGAATTGAAGTAGTCCTTAAAAAAGTGGGTTTTGGAAATTGTCTTAAAAAGTTAAAAATTTGCTTTTAAAATTCTAAGCCTTATAAAATCCGATTTTTTTTAAATTAAATTTACAAAATGATGCAAACATGAAAGTGGACACATGGGAATAGTAAAGTAATAGCTATTTTATGAAGTATCAGTATCTGCCTTAAAAGCAGATAAATTCTAATTTTAAAATTTTATGGTAAATTTGGGATTTTTTAATCAGTTTGAAGGCTGATTTATTGGCCTGTATTTGTGGGAGGAGTGTAAGTAGCACGGTTATACCAAGCAAGCACCTCCCCTGGGTGTGTCGACGGTGCTGCGTAGTTGTTTGCAGTCTTAGCCACCTGTTGCAGCACATGGGCTGAATCTGCAGCTTCCATACCCAGTCGGCGTTCAGGATCCCAGTTGAGGTTGTTCCGCTCAGGTGAGGGTTTGCTGCTAGCTCGTGCTGCATTGTCCCATTACGGTCTGGCCGGCGATGTGCCAGCTCCTTTGGTGAGGAGGAGCAGCATTGCACCGGAGCGATTCTACCTGGCAGCCCACATTTGGCGCCCACGCGGCAGCACGGTTAGTCCGGCCAGCAGTGTGTCGGCTCCTTTGGTGAGTAGGAGCAGCACTGCACCGGAGCGATTCTGCCTGGCAGCCCACACTTGGCACCCACGCGGCAGTACGGTTAACCCCTTAAGGACGAAGGGCATACATGTACGCCCTTCGTCCGCACTTTAAAGATGGCGCCCGCACGGAGCGGGCGCATGTGCTGCGGGTAAACGCTTGATTCATCAAGCTGACACCCGCAGCTCATGTCCGCGAACGGCAGCGATGCCGATCGCGGACATTTAACCCCTCAGATGCCGTGGTCAATCCTGACCACGGCATCTGATCACGCAAAACCGAAAGTTTCACTTTCGGTTTTGCCCGGCTCCCTGATGGCCACAAGGTGGAGCCGAGCATGCATGTAGTAGCCTAGGTTTCTGTGAATGAAACCTAGGTTACTACATAGTATTCCTATGGAGCCTATGACTGTAATAGGCTCCATAGGAAATATGTAATTTTCTCATATATTCCAATGCTATTGCATTGGAATATATGAGAATAGCAATCTGATGATTGCATCTTATAGTTCCCTATGGGAACTATAAGAAAGTGGTAAAAAAAAAAAAGAAAGTTTAAAAAATAAAAATAAAATAAAAAAATATAAAAATTCAAATCACCCCCTTTCCCCAAAATGAAAATAAAATAAATAAAAATAAAAAATTACACAATGGGTGTCACAATGTGCGAAAACGCCCATACTATAATAATATTAAAAAATATTCACCATACGGTAAACATAAAAACGGGAAGAAAGCGACCAAATGGCTAATTCGCCATTTTTGGACGCTTCATTTCCTAAAAAAAAAATGAATAAAAAGTGATCAAAACATCATACGCACCCCATAATGGTATCAATTAAAAGTTCAGATTGCCCCGCAAAAAATGAGCCCCTACACTGCTCCGTACGCATAATTACAAAAAAGTTATAGGGGTCAAAACATGGCGACAAAAAAATAATATAAAAAAATTCCCACTTTTAATTTTTTTTTTACTATCAAAACGCAAGAAAAACTATACATATTAGGTATTGCCGGATTCGTACTGACCTGAAGAATAAAATTAACCAGTCAGTTTTATCGCAAATCGAACGTTGTAATTTAAAAACCCGTAAAACTGTGGTGAAATTGCTTTTGTTTTGCAATTTCACCCCATTTGGAATTTTTTTCCCGTTTCCCACTACATCACATGCAAAAATAAATGGTAGCGTTAAAAAGTACAACTTGTCCCGCAAAAAACAATCCATCATATGGCTATGTGAGCGGAAATATAAAAATGTTATGGCTTTTGGAAGGAGGGAGCGCAAAACAAAAACGCAAAAATCCCAAAACCCCCGGTCCTTAAGGGGTTAAGCAGCAGGGGTCAGCGTGACTTCATCTTGTTTTCTCGCACGTTTTCTATGTCTTGCACAGGCCACATTACTTAGTTTTTACTTCACTGCTTGCCAGCAAACCTCTCTCGCTATCCGCTATTATTTCTGCAGACAGACTAAAGCCTTGTTCACACTGACATCCAGCATTATCCCCTTACTTGCATTATAGAGGGTGAGGCAGCTGATTAATCCAGGTGGAGCAGAATTGCTGTTTACAAAGTGTTATTGTTTCTTTAGTATAAATGCTATTTTGCGATATGTATATTGAGTAGACGGTAAGTTCCTCTATGTTGAAGTATCTTCCTTTGTCTTATTTCATTTGTTTTGGAAACATAAAATGTGTGTGTTCCACTTTAAGGTGGTGAACCTGAGTTTGTGTTAAAAAAAAAAAAAAAGCACCTGTGCTGGGGATCCATCTTCAGTTCAGAGTGTTAGTTGGACACTGGGGGAGCTGCTTGCTACAAAGGTAATTGCAGAGTCCCAAGAGGACCTTTTATTTTGTTATTTTGCCTTGTTTTGTTGCTTTATTCTGTGCTAAAAATAGATGTGAGCTTGGCGTTCGCTAAGTTTAGTTTGTTTTACGGCATATACACCCAGATCTCACAGGGTGTACGTGCTGATGGTGGCATTGTTTGTATTTACTCACCTGTAGCGGCGTGGTGTGTTGCAGGTGGTTTATATTAGTGCATGCCTTGTGTTAGTGTCGGCATACTTCCACAGTCAGGATTGTCTTTACATGTCATTTTTTGCTTTCCAGGTCCTGTCACAGCTCGTCATTCTCAGTTGATGTGGTCAATCACATCTTTTGCTAAGGTAGTAGAAAGGGGAAAAAAAAAAGTCACATTACGGGTGGATTTCCCATTAGGTTACAGGCTTTTCTACTTGACGTTTTTATTTTTAGGTTGTTATAGGTTCAGAATGTTGGGTAAGTCGTGTTTCAACAGTTTGCGGTGTCACAACATCAGACCTGACCCATCACTCAGGCCTCGGCGGTTTCAACCCTTTCGTTGGTATTCTGATGCGTGCATGTCTCATGTCAGTGTTAGCACTACCACAGCCAGGGTCATCATTGCATGTCATTGTTGCTTTTCAGGTCACAGCTCGGCATTTCTCAGTTGATGTGGTTGGTTACATCTTTTGCTAAGGTAGTAGGACAAAAAGAAAAAAAATCACATTACTGTGGATTTCCCATTAGGTTACGGGCTTTGCTACTTGACGTTTTATTTTTAGGTTGTTATAGGTTCAGAATGTTGGGTAAGTCACATTTTCATCAGTTTGCGGTGTCACAAAGTCAGACCTGACCCATCACTCAGGCCTTGGCGGTTTCAACCATTTTGTTGGTATTCTGATGCCTGCATGCCTCGTGTCAGTGTTAGCACTACCACAGCCAGGGTCATCATTGCATGTAATTTTTGCTGTTCAGGTCCATGTCCTCCTACATGAGCGTCTTTTGCTCATGTAGGAGGAAAAGAGGAAAAAAAAAAAAAAAAAAATATATAGATAAACTTTATCAGCTTACAAACTCGCTACTTGATGTTTCTTTATATGTTGCTATAGGTTCAGAGTCTTGGGTAAGTCACGTTTACATCAGTTTTTGGTATCACAACGTCAAACCGAACACGTCGCTCAGGTCACTGCAGTTTCAACTATTTGGTTTTTCTGGTGCTTCCGCCGACACTGGTTTTGTTGCCATTTCTTGGCCCACAATATAATCATTTTCTTTCTGACTTTCCATTCAGGGTGCCTGGTTTGTCTCTTTCAGCAATTACTGGCATCAGTAACAGACCAAGGCCTTGAGAGAACTCTGTTGCGGTTCCCACGACACCACTCACCACTGGTGTTGGGCGCGAGTATTCGCAGGGCGAGTTTTGGTCTTGAATGTCGTGATTTTGAGATTTTGCAAATATGTTGAATACATGACCCCATATTTGCAATTACGTATATTCGCTCTTAAGGTGGATAGTGGGTGATAGGGAAACTGTATCTTAAAGAAAAAAAAAATAATAATAATAATAAAAAAATAAAAATAAATAAATAATAATAATTTCAGACATAATTTCCCCAACCTTAGTTGCTTCTTTAACAATTTCCACTGTTCCTGTCAGAGTAAAGATTTAATAGGTAAAACTGTCCTGCAAATGTTTGTTACTTGAATATTTGCTTTATATTATTTGCGGTTGGTATTCCCTTACCTACCTAGCATTAGCAGGTTGTGTCAGACTCCAGTACGCTGCACGTATTGCGATAATTCGTATGTCTTTTCGCACCCTTCCATTCGCACAAAAGACTCTCGCCATTTCAAGCTTTCAATACGTGTAAAGCTGTTTTAACATTATTAATAACGTACAGGTTTCATGCGCATGTGAATATAACTTAAAAAATGAATCGCAAGTCATGATATTGAATGCAAAATAATGAATATTGTGAAATCGCGAAAGTGTGAAGAATGTGATGCGCGTTGCTTGTCAAATGTTGCGAAGTCAAATGTGGGTCTTTGCGCTCATCACTACTCAACACCTCTCAGCCGTGCGGCATGTCCGTATGTCAGTGTCCAATTTAGGGTTGAAACCGACAGATATCGGGCCTTTCCTTCAGGTGAGGTGCGTCATATGCTGCCTCTAGGTATGAAAGTTCTGACCCATATTATCCGGAAGCTAGGTCAGTGGCGCTCTGCATGTTCAATAGGTTCATACCTCAATCTAGTTGAGAGATTTTCTTGCATTCCAGAGGTTGGTCATGTTAGTGTTGTTGTTGGCACTGGTCTTTGTTGCCATTTTTTAGCCTCCAATATAATCATTATCTTTCCGACATTCCATTCAGGGTGCCCAGTTCGTGTCTGTCAGCAATTACTGGCAGCAGTAACAGACCAAGACCTTGAGAGTACACTGTTGTGGTCCTCACGGCACCACTCACCACCTCTCAGTTGTGGGGCATGTCCGTATGCCAGTGTCCAATTTTAGAGTTGACACTGACAGCTAAAGGGCCTTTCCTTCAGGTCAGGTGCAGCATGTGCTGCTTCTGGGAACAAAGTTCTGGCCCATGTTATCCGGAAATTAGGTGCTCTGCATGTTCAATAGGTTCATACCTCAACCTGGTCGAGAGATGTTCTCGCATTCCAGAGGTTGGTCATGTTGGTGTTGTTGGTATAAACTATTGTGTATCATTTAGATGTGGGTTTTTTGCCCCCTTTCAGGCATTCCTCCTACACAGCGGTTATGGCACAATTCAAGGCACTTAGTTTAGTTAGTTAGGCAGGTAGACGGTCACGTGTCATGTAGCCCCGACCACATATAAAGGTGAATTATATTGACTAAAATTTTTCACTATCAAACAACATCAGAATGGCTTGGATAAGTAAAAGCAATCTGAAGTTATTACCGCATAAAGTGACACATGTCAAGTTTCCAAAAAATGGCCTGGTCCTTAAGGTGAAAAATGGCAAGGTCCTTAAGGTGTTAAAGAAACGTTGTTCTGTCTTCATACTTGTTTACACAGTCTGCAGTCTGACATTCAGCATAAACCATTCCTGTCTTCAAAATAAGAGGAGTGTTCTTTGTAGTCTAACTTGTTTATTGGTCAACATGAGTAATTGTGTGATCAATTGTTTGGTAAAACTACAGTATAAGAATACAAACAGCTTTTATAAGTAAAATATATAGAAAGGCATGTACAGTAATATTACATTAACATAAAAAGCAAATGTCCAAAATGGCTGACTCTACATAGGATTGCATAGCTGACAAACAGTTACAACCTTCCTGAGTACTGATAAGAAATAGCTGGACAGCTGTGCATAACACAATATCCTTGAGACAGTGGTAAATCTCTTACCAGATATGCACGCACAAGGATTATGGAGTTTTAGAAGAGGATATGCAGAAGGACAGCTCTGCTGATGTGTCCTTGGTGACTGTAGACTGGGCTTCTCTTTTCCTGAATGCATTACACTCGCACAATACAATAATATTTTTATTAACAGAAAAACAAAGGTGTAGTACATTTTAACACCTCTAGATGGTGCTATAACCTAACTAATAACTACAGAAATACAGGAATTGCAGCAGAATGAATTAGAGTGATCTAAAATGATTCTGAACCTCTTCTGGGGGCAGAACACTCCCCGTCTGGCATCAACAGACACCACTACTGGGTCCTACTATCTTAGCAACCCATTTTTGTCAATAGTGGGATCAAGCTTTTTCAAAGCGTTATTCTTGGAGACTGTTTGACCTTTGCTGAGGTAGTCTAATTCCTTTGCCTGACATTCACTTTGTACCGTGCAAATTATTATGTTTTTGGACCTTTCCAGATTAGGAGCGGTAATTGTGTGTTTGCAGTTATGCCAACCTTTGCAGGGCTTCTTGTTCACAGGTAATTTCTGAGCTGTAGGAACTACACAGGCTATAGCACAAAAGAGCAACATCTAGGTGGAGAACCTGTTAAAACGATGTGGTTTGAGTTGGTGGTTCGAAGTCACTGTACATTGAACAGATACTTCAGGTCAGAATTCTTCATCTGGGTCTACTAATCCGAATGTTTTGGATGCGATGTTGCAAGATGTTGCAACAGTACATGAATGCAGGACCTATAAAACATGTGTCCTTAAAGTGGCTTGCTGCGAGAAATCTAGTCACATGATCTCCAGAATTATGCTGTGTAGTGCCACTGTTAAGGACAAGTGGATCTCCTGATCCTTAGCAACCGATTGCAGACTGAGACATAAAGATGTCTGGTTTTGTTGCAGATATATCCTAGGACTACCTTGCTCTCCAAACTCGACTTCTTTGATTTCTAGGTTCATTCCTGAAGTTATAAGTTAAGCCAACTCCACTGCAAGAACAGCAGTGCAGAGCTCTAATCTTGGAATCATGTTCGTAAAGTAGCGCTAGTTTGGTCTGGCTCATGATAAATCCTATATGGCATTGTTCTTAGAAATCAATGGTCTGTAGGTATGCTACAGCAGCAATTGCCTTGACTGAAGCATCGCATAAGATATATAGTCTTTGCATCTTGACTTCAGTAGATGGCAAGGAAGCATAGGGTCGTGCCACGTGAAGGCTGGTCAAAGCTTTGAGAAACTTCTTCCAACCTGTCCACAGGTTCTTTTTCTCCATGGGAAGCGGATCATGCCAATCAGATATCTCTGTGGGGAAGTCCCTTACCATCATTTTACCTTGGATGGTAAGAGGCGCTACAAGACATCGGTACTCTACAATGTCTTCATTAGGGTCATTGTTGCGGTACAAGAAGAACCCCAAGTAGTTTCTGTGTTCTTCTTTGACGAGGAAGCAGTGGAACATCTGTTGTATGTCGGCCATAAATGCTACAGAATCTCTGTGGAAGCGTAGAAGTACCTCTAGAAGTCTGTTTTTGAGGTCTGGACCAGACAGTAAGACGTCATTTAGCGAGACTCCTCCGCACCTGACGCTCAAGTCGAATAGTACTCGTATCTGCCCTGGTTTTTAGGATGATACACACCGAATATAGACAAGTACCAACACTCCTAGGAGTCTTGGAGCGTGGGTGCCATTTCTGCATGGTTGTTCTGGAATATTCTCTCCATGAAGGTAAAGAAATGTTCTCTCATCTCTAGTGTCCTCTGAAGTTTGTGTTTGAGGGAGATAAATTGACTGTAGAAAAGTTCTTTGTTGTTAGGTAAGCGTTGTCTCCGGGGTTTAAATGGTAAAGGTGCGACCCAGCTTTTTGACTTGTCTTTTACTATTCCTTGATGCATGATATCTATGAACAGCTTGTCTTCTATGGACACTGCGACCCTGGTGTCTTCTCTTGTCCTGTGGAAAACTGTGCAACCTATGTGCTCTTGCTCACCATCACCAGGAGGTATCTGTGAAAAGACAAGGCACAGGAGCGCTGTGTGGCAATTCTTTTATCAGGAAGCTGCTGTGACATGGCTGGAATAGGGAAGGACGTCCATTCTTAAGTGTGTTGCTGAGCATACTGTTGACTGAGGTCGTCTTGTGTGCTCCTCCTAGACAGACATCTCCTATAATGACCATCCTAGGTCAAGTCTCTGGGGGTATGGAGCTTTCTGGGGACAGTTAATCTGTCCTATAGCCTTATGAACTCGTAGTATAGCACTTTAAATCTTATGGTCAGCAATATATAACTAAGCTAAGCAAGTATTAGGCAAAACAAATGTATATTTCCTTATTTACCTCGTTCTCTTCTGGCCCTTTGTTTACCTTCAATAACAACAATCTCTGAAGTTTTCCTCATGAATATTTGTGCTCCTGCTCTGCAAAGGGAGTGAATATAATGCTGCCCTGAGTGATATGTCTAACTGCTAGGATGCTCAGCAACATGTTGTATGTGTAGGATTACAAGTCCCAGCTATACAATGACACTGCTGATACACACAGGATTTTCCCCCTACCTGTTCTTGTGCAATGCTCTGCAGAACTCCTCCAGTCTGTCAGCTCTGTGTCTGCAGGATAAGGAGGGGAGATACTTTGCCTCTCCACTGCCTGCAGCTATGCACCAAAGCCTCCAACTCTGAGTCTGTGCTGTAGAAGGGGTTAAAGTCTCCTGAAGAATCCATTGAGAAGGCAGACAGCAGTGCAGGGTGGTATGTGCCCAGCACATTGACATCTCGTGTACAGACACAGATCAGCTCTTTCAGGCTTGTGCACAAAACATCATCAGAGCAGGGAGAGAAGCTGATATTACAGATCATGTGACCCTCGGTAAAATCTGAGAAAGGAGCCACTGCAGATAAAGTAAGTGCATTGTAAATCCCTTATATTTTGCCTAGTTGGGAACATACAAAGAGACCAAAAATAACTCGGACAACTCCTTCAAATGGAAGTAAGTTTGGAACAACCAGGACTTATTCTAGAGGTGGCCAGTCCACCAAACTAAGTTGTAGAGGGGAGTAGAGTCTATGTAAGAGAGGTGACCAAGAACTCAATGGTCACTCTGGCTGAGCTCCAAAGATCCTCTGTGCAGATGGGAGTAACTTACAGAAGGTGAACCATCACTGTAGAATTCCGGCCAATCTGGACTTTATGGCAGAGTGGCAAGAAAGAAGCCTTTTATCAGTAAAAGAAACTTAAAAACCCACCTTGAATTTGCAAAAAAAGCACCTAAAGGAATCTCAGACTGTTAGAATTAAGGCCTAGAAGTTCACTCTTGGTTTATCAGAGGATCGTGTTTCTAAGTGTCTGCAGGAAACAAGGCACTTCTCAACATCTGCCCAATACCATCCCTATGGGGAAGCATAATGTTGGCAGTATCATCCTGTGGGGATGTTTTTCACTGGCTAGGATAGGAAGACTAGTCAGGTTTAAAGGAAAGCTGAATGGAGCAAAGTACAGAGATATTCGTAATGAAAACTTGATCCAGAGTTCTCTGGACCTCAGACTGGGCCAAAGATTAAACTTCCAACAAGGCAATGACCAGAAAGCATACAACCAAGGCAACACAGGGGTGTCTTATAGAAAACTCTGTGAATGTCCTTGAGTGGCTCAGCCCCAGCCTTAACTTGAACTCAATTAAACATCTCTGGAGAGACCCGAAAATGGTTATATGCCTCTGCTACACTGACAGCTGTTGAGAGGATCTTCTGAGAAGAAGGGCAGAAAATCCCTAAATCCAGGTGTGCAAACTTTGTGGCATCAGACCCAAGCCAACTGTTGGCTGTAATCGCTGCCAAAGGTTCTTTGAGAAAGTACTGAGTAAAGGGTCTAAATACTCACTCTATGTCATACAGAGTAGCATAGTTTGAAAGACTGATGAAAAAACATATGTCCACCAGTTCAGCCTGTTATCCTGCAAAGCTGATCCATGTTGCAGAAGCTAATTTTCCAGAACTCCCTGGATCATTGACCTTTCTCTGTAATTTGAGTAGCTAAAACAGGTAATATTATTACACTGTAGAAATGCATTAAGGCCCCTCTTGAACTCTTTTAGTGAGTTCTCCATCACAATCTCCTCTAGCAGAGAGTTCCATAGTCTCACTGCTCTTCCAATAAATAATCCATCTTTATACTGATGGAGAAACCTTCTTTCCTCTAGACAAAGATATTTCTTTGTCAATGTCCCAGTCCAGGGTATAAATAGATTATGGGAGAGATCTCTATACTTAAAATATTTATACACTGAGATCTACCACCAATATTTTTTCAAAACTAAATAACCCTAATTTTGATCATCTTTCTAGGTCCTGTATTTCACACATTTCATTTATTACTTTAGTTGCCCTCCTCGGGAACCCTTTCTAGCTGTTATGTCTCTCTTATGCACAGGAGTGCAAAATTGTACGCAATAATCCATCTGATTTTGTCAGACTAGTGATTTGTGACAGGACTATGTTCTCCTCTTGTGTTCGTGCCCCTTTTAATGAAACCCATGGCATTGGCAGCAGCTGCCAGGCACTGGTTGCAACTAGAGTTGAGCGAACACCTGGATGTTCGGGTTCGACGAGTTCGGCCGAACTTTCGAAAAATGTTCGGGTTCGGGATCCGAACTCGACCCGAACTTCATCCCGAACCCGAACCCCATAGAAGTCAATGGGGACCCGAACTTTTGGGCACTAAAAAGGCTGTAAAACACACCCGGAAAGGGCTAGAGGGCTGCAAAGGCAGCAAAATGTAGTTAAATCTCTGCAAACAAATGTAGATAGGGAAATGATGAGTTAACATAAAATAAATAAAAATTAAACAATATTAATTGGAGTGAGGTCCCATAGCACAGAATCAGGCTTCAAGTCACCCACCAATGGAGAAGGTCACTTACTATTATTTTGACCACAGCACCCAGACAAAGGAGAGATGTCCCACAGCAGAGAACCAGGCATCATATCACCCACCACAGGAGTAGGCCACCATTTAGTTACTTTGACCCCTACACCCAGACGGAGGAGAGAGGTTACACAGCAGAGAATCAGGCATTTAGATCACCCACCACAGGAGTAGGCCCCCATTGAATCAGACCCTGGCAACCATGTCAGATGGCACAACCATCAGCTTTATATCAATCAGCACAGGAGAAGGCGACTTTGAAAGACTTTGACCCCTACACCCAGATGGAGGAGAGAGGTTTCACAGCAGAGAATCAGGCATCATATCAACCACCACAGGAGAAGCCACCATTGAGTTACTTTGACCCCTGCACCCAGGAAGAGGAGAGAGGCCCCACAGCAAATATTCTGGCATCATATCAGCCACCACAGGAGAAGCCACCATTGAGTTACTTTGACCCCTGCACCCAGGAAGAGGAGAGAGGCCCCACAGCACATATTCTGGCATCATATCAGCCACCACAGGAGAAGCCACCATTGAGTTACTTTGACCCCGCACCCAGGAAGAGGAGAGAGGCACCACAGCACATATTCAGGCATCATATCACACACCACAGGAGAAGGCCTCTTTCAGTGATTTAGGCCTTTGGACCCAGACAGAGAGAGAGGCACCACAGCACATATTCTGGCATCATATCAGCCACCACAGGAGAAGCCACCATTGAGTTACTTTGACCCCTGCACCCAGGAAGAGGAGAGAGGCCCCACAGCACATATTCTGGCATCATATCACCCACCACAGGAGTAGGCCACCATTTAGTTACTTTGACCCCTACACCCAGACGGAGGAGAGAGGTTACACAGCAGAGAATCAGGCATTTAGATCACCCACCACAGGAGTAGGCCACCATTGAATCAGACCCCGGCAACCATGTCAGATGGCACAAGCATAAGCTTTATATCAATCAGCACAGGAGAAGGCGACTTTGACAGACTTTGACCCCTACACCCGGACGGAGGAGAGGTTTCAAAGCAGAGAATCAGGCATTTAGATCACCCACCACAGGAGTAGGCCCCAATTTAATGGGACCCCGGCAACCATGTCAGATGGCACAACCATCAGCTTCATATCAATCAGCACAGGAGAAGGCGACTTTGAAAGACTTTGACCCCTACACCCAGATGGAGGAGAGAGGTTTCACAGCAGAGAATCAGGCATCATATCAACCACCACAGGAGAAGCCACCATTTAGTTACTTTGACCCCTGCACCCAGGAAGAGAGAGAGGCCCCACAGCACATATTCTGGCATCATATCAGCCACCACAGGAGAAGCCACCATTGAGTTACTTTGACCCCCGCACCCAGGAAGAGGAGAGAGGCACCACAGCACATATTCAGGCATCATATCACACACCACAGGAGAAGGCCTCTTTCAGTGATTTAGGCCTTTGGACCCAGACAGAGGAGAGAGGCACCACAGCACATATTCTGGCATCATATCAGCCACCACAGGAGAAGCCACCATTGAGTTACTTTGACCCCTGCACCCAGGAAGAGGAGAGAGGCCCCACAGCACATATTCTGGCATCATATCACCCACCACAGGAGTAGGCCACCATTTAGTTACTTTGACCCCTACACCCAGACGGAGGAGAGAGGTTACACAGCAGAGAATCAGGCATTTAGATCACCCACCACAGGAGTAGGCCACCATTGAATCAGACCCCGGCAACCATGTCAGATGGCACAAGCATAAGCTTTATATCAATCAGCACAGGAGAAGGCGACTTTGACAGACTTTGACCCCTACACCGGACGGAGGAGAGAGGTTTCAAAGCAGAGAATCAGGCATTTAGATCACCCACCACAGGAGTAGGCCCCAATTTAATGGGACCCCGGCAACCATGTCAGATGGCACAACCATCAGCTTCATATCAATCAGCACAGGAGAAGGCGACTTTGAAAGACTTTGACCCCTACACCCAGATGGAGGAGAGAGGTTTCACAGCAGAGAATCAGGCATCATATCAACCACCACAGGAGAAGCCACCATTTAGTTACTTTGACCCCTGCACCCAGGAAGAGGAGAGAGGCCCCACAGCACATATTCTGGCATCATATCAGCCACCACAGGAGAAGCCACCATTGAGTTACTTTGACCCCGCACCCAGGAAGAGGAGAGAGGCACCACAGCACATATTCAGGCATCATATCACACACCACAGGAGAAGGCCTCTTTCAGTGATTTAGGCCTTTGGACCCAGACAGAGGAGAGAGGCACCACAGCACATATTCTGGCATCATATCAGCCACCACAGGAGAAGCCACCATTGAGTTACTTTGACCCCTGCACCCAGGAAGAGGAGAGAGGCCCCACAGCACATATTCTGGCATCATATCAGCCACCACAGGAGAAGCCACCATTTAGTTACTTTGACCCCTTCACCCAAACAGAGGAGAGAGGTTCCACATCAGAGAATCAGGCATCATATCAACCACCACAGGAGTAGGCCACAATTTAGTTTATTTGACCCCTGCACCCAGGAAGAGGAGAGAGGCCCCACAGCACATATTCTGGCATCATATCACACACCACAGGAGAAGGCCTCTTTCAGTGATTTAGGCCTTTGGACCCAGACAGAGGAGAGAGGTCAGAGATTAGCTTCATATCCCCCAGCACAGCAGAAGACCGCTTTATTTGACTTAGGCCTCAGCACCCAGACAGAAGACAGAGGTAGCATGGCAGAGGTTATGGCTTCATGTCACCCGTTAGTTTAACCGGCCACTTTCATCTGGTTAGGCCCCGGCGCCCAGACAGAGAAGAGTTTCATTCAACTGTGGGTTTCATAAAATTTGTATCAAATAAAGAAGTGGCCCGTAGCACAACAAGACATGTTTTAGGCAGTTAATAAGGACTACTCTGCACAAGGGAGGGACAGGTCCTGTGGGATCCATGCCTGGTTCATCTTTATGAAGGTCAGCTTGTCCACGTTGGCTGTGGACAGGCGGCTGCGCTTGTCAGTAATGACGCCCCTGCCGTGCTGAATACGCGTTCAGATAAAGCGCTGGCCGCCGGGCAGGAAAGCACCTCCAAGGCATAACATGCTAACTCTGGCCACGTGGACAATTTCGAAACCCAGTAGTTGAATGGGGCCGAACCATCCGTCAGGATGTGGAGGGTGTGCAGACATACTGTTCAACCATGTTAGTGAAATGCTGCCTCCTGCTAACACGTTCCGTATCAGGTGTCGGTGCAGATAGCTGTGGCGTGGAGACAAAACTTTTCCACATTTCTGCCATGCTAACCCTGCCCTCAGATGAGCTGGCCGTGACACAGCTGCGTTGGCGACCTCTTGCCACTCCTCTGCCTTCACCTTCCACCTGTTCCCCTGTGACATGTGGGAATGCTCTCAAGAGCGCCTCTATCAGCGTGCGCTTGTACTCGCGCATCTTACGGTCGCGCTCCAGTTCAGGAATTAAAGTGGGCACATTGTCTTTATACCGGGGATCCAGCAGGGTGGCCACCCAGTAGTCTGCACACGTTAAAACGTGGGCAACTCTGCTAGTCGTTGCGCAGGCATTGGAGCATATATTCGCTCATGTGGGCCAGGCTACCCATGGGTAAGGACAAGCTGTCCTCTGTGGGAGGCGTATCGTCATCGTCCACCGTATCCCCCAGCCACGCACCAGTGATGGGCCTGGGCTGCCACCCCGCTGTGAACTTGCGTCATCCTCGTCCCCCTCCACCTCCTCCTCCTCATCCTCCTCGTCCTCCAGTACAGTGCCTTGGCTGGCGACTTGTGAACCTGTCCTCTGCTGCTTAAACAAACCTCCCTCTGAGCCAATTCGAACAGACTGGCCCGAAAGTGTTAGAAACGAGCCCTCATCCTCCTCCTCCTCCTCCACCTGGGCCACCTCCTCTAACATCATTGCCTAAGTGTTTTCTCAAGGAGACATAGAAGTGGTATTGTAACGCTGATAACAGTGTCATCGCCACTGGCCATGTTGGTGGAGTACTCGAAACAGCGCAGCAGGGCACACAGGTCTCGCATGGAGGCCCAATCATTGGTGGTGAAGTGGTGCTGTTCGGCAGTACGACTGACGCGAGCGTGCTGCAGCTGAAACTCCACTATGGCCTGCTGCTGCTCGCACAGTCTCTCCAGCATGTGCAAGGTGGAGTTCCACCGGGTGGGCACGTCGCATATGAGGCGGTGAGCGGGAAGGCCGAAGTTCCGCTGTAGCGCAGACAGGCGAGCAGCGGCAGGATGTGAACAGGCGGAGCGCGCACAGGCGGCCCGCACTTTATGCAGCAGCTCTGACATGTTGGGGTAGTGGTGAATGAACCTCTGCACCACCAAGTTCAGCACATGCGCCAGGCAAGGGATGTGCGTCAAACCGGCTAGTCCCAGAGCTGCCACGAGATTTCGCCCATTATCGCATACCACCAGGCCTGGCTTGAGGCCCACCGGCAGAAACCACTCGTCGGTCTGTTGTTCAATACCCGCCACAACTCCTTTGCGCTGTGGGGCCTGTCCCCCAAACATATGAGTTTCAGAATGGCCTGCTGACGTTTACCCGGGCTGTGCTGAAGTTGGTGGTGAAGGTGTGTGGCTGACCGGATGAGCTGGTGGAAGCAGTGGAGGAGGAAGCCGAGTAGGAGGAGGAGGCTACAGGAGGCAGAGAATGATGCCCTGCGATCCTAGGGGCGGAAGGACGTGCGCCAAGGAACTGTCCGCCGGGGGCCCAGCCGCCACTACATTCATCCAGTGTGCAGTTAGTGAGATATAGCGTCCCTGGCCGTGCTTACTGGTCCACGTATCTGTGGTTAGGTGGACCTTGCCACAAATGGCGTTGCGCAGTGCACACTTGATTTTATCGGACACTTGCATGTGCAGGGAAGGCACGGCTGTCTTGGAGAAGTAGTGGCGGCTGGGAACCACATACTGCGGGACAGCCATGGCCATCAGCTGTTTGAAGCTGTCTGTGTCCACCAGCCGGAATGACAGCATTTCAAAGGCCAGCAGTTTAGAAATGCTGGCGTTCAGGCCAAGAGGCTCGAGGGTGACTCGGGGAATTTGCGCTTCCTCTCTAAGGTTTGAGATATTGAGAGCTGAACGCTGCTGTGTGATATAGTGGAGGCGCTAGTTGACGGTGGCGGTGGTGGTGGTGTCGGTGGCACATCCTCTGTTTGCTGCTCGGCAGGTGGCAACATTCCTCTCGAGGCGGAAGCCGAGGCAGCAGCGGTAGAGGGAGCAGGGGAGCCTCAGCGAGTGCCTGGTTTTTAAGGTGTGTACCCCACTGCAGTTCATGCTTTGCATGTAGATGCCTGGTCATGCAGGTTGTGCTGAGGTTCAGAACGTTAATGCCTCGCCTCAGGCTCTGATGGCAGGCGTGCAAGTCACTCGGGTCTTGTCGGTAGGACATTGTTTAAAGAAGTGCCATGCCAGGGAACTCTTTGAAGCTGCCTTTGTGGGGCTGGGTCCCTGTTGGCGATGTCCAGTAGCAGGCGAACTCTGGGGCGCGGCTCGTCTGCTGGCCCCCTGCTCCCTCTTTGGCTTCGCTGTTGTCTCGGTCTCACCACTACCTCTTCCTCTGAACTGTGAAAGTCATCGCCACGACCTTCAGTCCATGTGGGGTCTAAGACCTCATCGTCCTCTGCATCGTCTTCCACCCAGTCTCCCTCCTGACCTCCTCCTGTTCAGTCTGCACACTGCAAAAGACGCGGCAGTGGGCACCTGTGTTTCGTCATCATCAGAGAGTCGGTGACTCTGCTGTGGTGGTATTCCCATGTCCTCTTCATCTGGAGACATAAGTGGTTGTGCGTCAGTGCATGGTATGTCTTCCTCCACTGGGGAAGGGCTAGGTGGACGCCCTGGGAAACCCTGGAAGCAGAGTCTTCAAACAGAAGAAGAGACTGCTGCATAACTTGTGGCTCAGACCGTTTCCCTGATATGCTTGGGGGTGATGTGACAGACTGATGGGCTTGGTTTTCAGGTGCCACCTGTGCGCTTTCCGTAGAAGACTGGGTGGAAGACCATGTGGTGAACGTGCTGGAAGCACTGTCGGCCACCCAATCGATTAATGCCTGTACCTGCTCAGGCCTTACCATCCTAAGAGCGGCATTGGGCCCCACGAGATATTGCGGTACATTCTGCCGGCTAGTTGAGGGAGTTCGTTCCCTACTGTGTGCGCCTGGGGCCGAACGGCCACGTCCTCTACCAGCAACAGAGGCTCCACGGACACCACCACGACCGCGTCCTCGTCCCTTAATAGTATTTTTCTTCATTGTTGCGATTCAACTCGCACCACAATGAAATATATTATTTTTATAAGCAAAATCCCCTCACTGGAATACTTTCAGTCTTTTGACTGTATGGATTACAGATGGAATGACTGTTATATGTGAGTACCGCTTTCTTTGACAGATTCTAGTATGGGTACATATATGTTTTCCCAACCCCAGCACATTAGTTTGCTAATTCCAGATGTATGAAACGCAGGCCTAACTGTATCTAGTATATTGAACGCCAGATAAACTAACTTGGCCTTTTTAAATAAAAAAAATTCCCTCACTGGAATACTTTCAGTCTTTTGACTGTATGGATTACAGATGGAATGACTGTTATATGTGAGTACCGCTTTCTTTGACAGATTCTAGTATGGGTACATATATGTTTTCCCAACCCCAGCACATTAGTTTGCTAATTCCAGATGTATGAAACGCAGGCCTAACTGTATCTAGTATATTGAACGCCAGATAAACTAACTTGGCCTTTTTTAAATAAAAAAATTCCCTCACTGGAATACTTTCAGTCTTTTGACTGTATGGATTACAGATGGAATGACTGTTATATGTGAGTACCGCTTTCTTTGACAGATTCTAGTATGGGTACATATATGTTTTCCCAACCCCAGCACATTAGTTTGCTAATTCCAGATGTATGAAACGCAGGCCTAACTGTATCTAGTATATTGAACGCCAGATAAACTAACTTGGCCTTTTTAAATAAAAAAATTCCCTCACTGGAATACTTTCAGTCTTTTGACTGTATGGATTACAGATGGAATGACTGTTATATGTGAGTACCGCTTTCTTTGACAGATTCTAGTATGGGTACATATATGTTTTCCCAACCCCAGCACATTAGTTTGCTAATTCCAGATGTATGAAACGCAGGCCTAACTGTATCTAGTATATTGAACGCCAGATAAACTAACTTGGCCTTTTTTAAATAAAAAAATTCCCTCACTGGAATACTTTCAGTCTTTTGACTGTATGGATTACAGATGGAATGACTGTTATATGTGAGTACCGCTTTCTTTGACAGATTCTAGTATGGGTACATATATGTTTTCCCAACCCCAGCACATTAGTTTGCTAATTCCAGATGTATGAAACGCAGGCCTAACTGTATCTAGTATATTGAACGCCAGATAAACTAACTTGGCCTTTTTTAAATAAAAAAATTCCCTCACTGGAATACTTTCAGTCTTTTGACTGTATGGATTACAGATGGAATGACTGTTATATGTGAGTACCGCTTTCTTTGACAGATTCTAGTATGGGTACATATATGTTTTCCCAACCCCAGCACATTAATTTGCTAATTCCAGATGTATGAAACGCAGGCCTAACTGTATCTAGTATATTGAACGCCAGATAAACTAACTTGGCCTTTTTAAATAAAAAAATTCCCTCACTGGAATACTTTCAGTCTTTTGACTGTATGGATTACAGATGGAATGACTGTTATATGTGAGTACCGCTTTCTTTGACAGATTCTAGTATGGGTACATATATGTTTTCCCAACCCCAGCACATTAATTTGCTAATTCCAGATGTATGAAACGCAGGCCTAACTGTATCTAGTATATTGAACGCCAGATAAACTAACTTGGCCTTTTTAAATAAAAAAATTCCCTCACTGGAATACTTTCAGTCTTTTGACTGTATGGATTACAGATGGAATGACTGTTATATGTGAGTACCGCTTTCTTTGACAGATTCTAGTATGGGTACATATATGTTTTCCCAACCCCAGCACATTAATTTGCTAATTCCAGATGTATGAAACATAGGCCTAACTGTATCTAGTATATTGAACGCCAGATAAACTAACTTGGCCTTTTTAAATAAAAAAAATTCCCTCACTGGAATACTTTATGGCTTTTCACTGTATGGATTACAGGTGGACTGGTATTAGTAGGGGTGACACAAGCACACCCAAGTCCCTGATGTAGGATTTCTATGGCACAGACCACTATTACAAGTGATTAATGGACGTTGGGAGAGATTGTGCTGCAGCACTAGTCCCAAGATGGCCGCCGCCTATCAGCCCAGTAACATGTGCCACAAAATGGTCTGCACAACCTTTAAAAAAAAATAGCCTTGGACTGTGCTGCTAAATCGCTATTGGTCTGAATCCCAGGTGTAGATGTCTGACTTGTTTGGAGCTTTGGAATGCACACTGTGGCAGCTTCTGCTGCAGCACTACAAATCGCAAAATGGCTGCCGGCGGTCAGCTAGGTACATGTGGATGGAAAAATCACTCTGGCCACTCTAAAAATAGCCAATCCCTATCAAAAAAGCAGCTCAGCTGCAGTTGTTCAGATGAATCACAGGTGGAGGAAGAGAATTTGCTTCCAGTTATTCAATTATCCCTGCCTATTCTCGCCCTAGCATCAGCTGCGTCTATCCCTGTTCTATTCACATCGGGAGTGAGCACGTCCCGACGTGCGCACAAGCTTATAAAGAGGCTGAGTCACATGCTGCACTTGGCCAATCACAGCCTTGCCAATAGTAGGCATGGCTGCGATGGCATCTTAGGGCAAGTAGTATGATGCATGTTGATTGGCTGCTTTGCAGCCTTTCAAAATGCGCCAAAATACATGCCCGAGCAGCGAACCCGAACTTTTTTGAAAATGTCCGGGTTCGGGTCCGGGTTCGGGTCCGGGTCCCGGACACCCCAAAATTCGGTACGAACCCGAACGATGCTCGAACTGTTCGCTCAACACTAGTTGCAACAGTTATGTTTACTGTCAACTAAAATCCCTAAGGGTGGGTTCACATTAGCGTTAGGGATTCCTTTATGGCTTTCCATTATAACATGGTTATAATGGAAAATAACGAAATTCCCAGACAGAATGCAAAACGAGAGCCTTTAAAATGCATTCCGTTTGCTTTCCGTCCTAATAGAAGTCTGTGGGAAAGCATAACAGATCTGTCTGGGTCCCATGACAGGACTTTGTTTTTTGTCTTGCATAACGGGAACCAGATGGTTCATTTAGATTCCCATAGACTTCTATTACGATGGAAAGCAAACGGAATGCTTTTTAAAGGATTCCGTTTTGCATTCTGTCATTATACAAGTCTATGGGCAGAAGAACGGATCCGTCCTTCCGTCTTATGGATTCCGTTATTTTACGTTATAACCATGTTATTACGGAAAGCCATAACTAAATATCTAATGCTAGTGTGAACCCACTCTAAGTCCTTTTCCATGTCATTGTTACCCAGTGTTTTACCATTTAGTATGTGCTGGTGAATTGCATTATTCCTTCCCATGTGCATAACCTTAAATTTATCAGTTTTCTGCCCAAGCCTCCAATATATCAAGATCCATTTGTAACAGTATACTCTCCTTTTTTGTGTTAATTACTTTACACAGTTTAGTATCAGTAGAATATCTTTGTGAAGAAGCGCATTTCTATGTAAGTAGTGGGTACAATGAGAGGGGGCGGTGATTGTGCAGCGCCCTGTCATTGTACCCCTCAGATGCCAGATTAATAGCTGATAATCTGATAGTAATAACTCTGTTTAAAATTTTAAAAAAAGAAAAGAAAATCAAATTTACTTGATCCATTTCCTTGCGAAGGGCCGGCCACCGCGCACATGATTTTGTGGAGGATCTTGAAGCAGAGGTCTCTCTGCTTTTCCTAGACCGAGTGACAACATGTTCGTCTGTCACGTGGTCTAGGAGCAGCTCAGCCCCATTCACACCGTGACAGGACCGATCCCTCGTAAACCATTCCTCATACAGTGTCATACACTATTTTCATTGACATACTGTACTACAGAATAACATCTCTTAGAAAACCCTCCGTTTACCCATGACTAGAGATGAGCGAACACCTGGATGTTCGGGTTCGAGAAGTTCGGCCGAACTTCCTGAAAATGTTCGGGTTCGGGATTCGAACTCGACCTGAACTTTATCCCGAACCCCATTGAAGTCAATGGGGACCCGAACTTTTAGGCACTAAAAAGGCTGTAAAATAGTCCAGGAAAGGGCTAGAGGGCTGCCAAAGGCAGCAAAATGTAGGTAAATCCCCTGCAAACAAATGTGGATAGGGAAATTAATTAAAATAAAATAAAATAAATAAAAATTAACCAATATCAATTGGAGAGAGGTCCCACAGCAAGAATTCATGCGTCATATCACCCACCACTGGAGAAGGCCACTCTCATTTAATTCAGACCAGCACCCAGACAGAGGATACAGGTCCCACAGCAAAAATTCATGCGTCATATCACCCACCACTGGAGAAGGCCACTCTCATTTATTTTGGACCAGCACCCAGACAGAGGATACAGGTCCCACAGCAAGGAATCATGCCTCATATCAACCACCAACGGAGAAGGCCACTCTCCTTTATTTTGGACCAGCACCCAGACAGAGGATACAGGTCCCACAGCAAGGAATCATGCCTCATATTAACCACCACCGGAGAAGGCCACTCATTTATTTTGGACCAGCACCCAGACAGAGGAGAGAGGTCCCACAGCAAGGAATCATGCCTCATATCAACCACCACCGGAGAAGGCCACTCTCATTTATTTTGGACCAGCACCCAGACAGAGGATACAGGTCCCACAGCAAGGAATCATGCCTCATATTAACCACCACCGGAGAAGGCCACTCTCATTTATTTTGGACCAGCACCCAGACAGAGGAGAGAGGTCCCACAGCAAGGAATCATGCCTCATATCAACCACCACCGGAGAAGGCCACTCTCATTTATTTTGGACCAGCACCCAGACAGAGGAGAGAGGTCCCACAGCAAGGAATCATGCCTCATATCAACCACCACTGGAGAAGGCCACTCTCATTTATTTTGGACCAGCACCCAGACAGAGGATACAGGTCCCACAGCAAGGAATCATGCGTCATATCAACCACCATCGGAGAAGGCCACTCTCATTTATTTCGTCCCAGCACCCAGACCGAGGAGAGAGGTCCCACAGCAAGGAATCATGCGTCATATCAACCAACACCGGAGAAGGCCACTTTCAGTTATTTTGGACCAGCACCCAGACAGAGGAGAGGTTCATTCAACTTTGGGTTGCACCGCAAGATCATGGTAAAGTTAAAAAAATGAGGATTCAATAAAGAAGTGCCCCGGAGTACAAGAATACATGGTTGATGGGGAGGCAGTTATAAATGTCTATTCTGCACAAAGGAGGCACAGGTCCTGTGGGATCCATGCCTGGTTCATTTTTATGAACGTCAGCTTGTCCACGTTGGCTGTGGATAGGCGGCTGTGTTTGTCAGTAATGACGCCCCCTGCCGTGCTGAATACACGTTCAGACAAAACGCTGGCCGCCGGGCAGGCCAGCACCTCCAAGGCATAAAATGCTAACTCTGACCACGTGGACAATTTGGAGACCCAGAAGTTGAATGGGGCCGAACCATCAGTCAGTACGTGGAGGGGTGTGCAGACGTACTGTTCAACCATGTTAGTGAAATGCTGCCTCCTGCTAACACGTTCCGTATCAGGTGGTTGTGCAGTTAACTGTGGCGTGGAGACAAAACTTTTCCACATTTCTGCCATGCTATCCCTGCCCTCAGAAGAGCTGGCCGTGACACTGCTGCGTTGGCGACCTCTTGCTCCTCCTCTGCCTTCGCCTTGGGCTTCCATCTTTCTATCACGCTCCAGTGCAGGAAGTAAGGTGGGCACATTGTCTTTGTACCGGGGATCCAGCAGGGTGGCAACCCAGTAGTCCGCACACGTTAAAATGTGCGCAACTCTGCTGTCGTTGCGCAGGCACTGCAGCATGTAGTCGCTCATGTGTGCCAGGCTCCCCAGAGGTAAGGACAAGCTGTCCTCTGTGGGAGCCGTATCGTCATCGTCCTCCGTATCCCCCCAGCCACGCACCAGTGATGGGCCTGGGCTGTGTCGGGTGCCACCCCGCTGTGAACCTGCTTCATCCTCATCCTCCTTCACCTCCTCCTCATCCTCCAGTAGTGGGCCCTGGCTGGCCACATTTGTACCTGGCCTCTGCTGTTGCAAAAAACCTCCCTCTGAGCCACTTCTAACAGACTGGCCTGAAAGTGCTAAAAATGAACCCTCATCCTCCTCCTCCTCCTCCTCCTCCTGGGTCACCTCCTCTTCCATCATCGCCCTAAGCGTTTTCTCAAGGAGACATAGAAGTGGTATTGTAATGCTGATAACGGTGTCATCACCACTGGCTATGTTGGTGGAGTACTCAGCGCAACAGGGCACACAGGTCTCGCATGGAGGCCCAATCATTGGTGGTGAAGTGGTGCTGTTCCGCAGTGCGACTGACGCGTGCGTGCTGCAGCTGAAACTCCACTATGGCCTGCTGCTGCTCGCACAGTCTCTCCAGCATGTGCAAGGTGGAGTTCCACCTGGTGGGCACGTCGCATATGAGGCGGTGAGCGGGAAGGCCGAGGTTACGCTGTAGCGCAGACAGGCGAGCAGCGGCAGGATGTGAACGCCGGAAGCGCGCACAGACGGCCCTCACTTTATGCAGCAGCTCTGACATGTTGGGGTAGTTGTGAATGAACTTCTGCACCACCAAATTCAGCACATGCGCCAGGCAAGGGATGTGCGTCAAACCGGCTAGTCCCAGAGCTGCGGCGAGATTTCGCCCATTATCGCACACCACCAGGCCGGGCTTGAGGCCCACCGGCAGCAACCACTGGTCGGTCTGTTGTTCAATACCCCGCCACAACTCCTGCGCGGTGTGGGGCCTGTCCCCCAAACATATGAGTTTCAGAATGGCCTGCTGACGTTTACCCGGGCTGTGCTGAAGTTGGTGGTGAAGGTGTGTGGCTGACTGGATGAGCTGGTGGAAGCAGAGGAGGAGGAAGCCGAGTAGGAGGAGGAGGCTACAGGAGGCAAGAATGATGCCCTGTGATCCTTGGCGGCGGAAGGACGTGCGCCAAGGAACTCTCCGCCTGGGGCCCAGCCGCCACTACATTTACCCAGTGTGCAGTTAGGGAGATATAGCGTCCCTGGCCGTGCTTACTGGTCCACGTATCTGTGGTTAGGTGGACCTTGCCACAGATGGCGTTGCGCAGTGCACACTTGATTTTATCGGATACTTGGTTGTGCAGGGAAGGCACGGCTGTCTTGGAGAAGTAGTGGCGGCTGGGAACAACATACTGTGGGACAGCCATGGACATCAGCTGTTTGAAGCTGTCTGTGTCCACCAGCCTGAATGACAGCATTTCAAAGGCCAGTAGTTTAGAAATGCTGGCATTCAGGCCCAGAGGCTCGAGGGTGGCTAGGTGGGAATTTACGCTTTCTCTCAAGGTTTGTGAGATGGAGAGCTGAACGCTGCCGTGTGACATGGTGGAGATGCTTGGTGACGCAGGTGGTGGTGTCGGTGGCACATCCTCTGTTTGGTGGGCGGCAGGTGCCAACATTCCTCCCGAGGCGGAGGAAGAGGCCGAGGCAGCAGCAGAGAAGAGGGAGCAGGGGAGCCAGAGTGAGTTCCTTGCTTTTAAGGTGTTTACTCCACTGCAGTTCATGCTTTGCATGTAGATGCCTGGTCATGCAGGTTGTGCTAAGGTTCAGAACGTTAATGCCTCGCTTCAGGATCTGATGGCACAGCGTGCAAACCACTCGGGTCTTGTCGTCAGCACATTGTTTAAGAAGTGCCATGCCAGGGAACTCCTTGAAGCTGCCTTTGGGGTGCTCGGTCCCTGGTGGCGGTGGCCAGTAGCAGGCGAACTCTCTTGGCGGCGGCTGTTCTGCTTTGCCCCCTGCTCCCTCTTTTGCTACGCTGTTGGCTCGGTCTCACCACTGCCTCTTCCTCTGAACTATGAAAGTCAGTGGCACGACCTTCATTCCATGTGGGGTCTAGGACCTCATCGTCCCCTGCATCGTCTTCCACACAGTCTTCCTCCCTGACCTCCTGTTCGGTCTGCACACTGCAGAAAGACGCAGCAGTTGGCACCTGTGTTTCGTCATCATCAGAGACGTGCGGACTCCGATGAGGTGGTATTCCCATGTCCTCATCATCAGGAAACATCAGTGGTTGTGCATCAGTGCATTCTATGTCTTCCACCACTGGGGAAGGGCTAGGTGGATTTCCTTGGAAACCCTGCCAGCAGAGTCTTCAAACAGCATAAGAGACTGCTGCATAACTTGAGGCTCAGACAGTTTCCCTGATATGCATGGGGGTGATGTGACAGACTGATGGGCTTGGTTTTCAGGTGCCACCTGTGCGCTTTCTGCAGAAGACTGGGTGGGAGATAATGTTGTGAACATGCTGGATCCACTGTCGGCCACCCAATTGACTAGCGCCTGTACCTGCTCAGGCCTTACCATCCTTAGAACGGCATTGGGCCCCACCAAATATCGCTGTAAATTCTGGCGGGTACTGGAACCTGAGGTAGTTGGTTCACTAGGACGTGTGGCTGTGGCAGAATGGCCACGTCCTCTCCCAGCACCAGAGGGTACACTAACACCACCACGACCGCGTCCGCGTCCCTTACTAGATGTTTTCCTCATAGTTACTGTTCACCAAGCACCACAATAAGGAAAAAAATATTTGGCCCAATGTATTGATTTCAAATTTAGGCCTTTTTTTACAGGCACCTAACACTATCAGCCTATTTGTTTATGTAGCGTATTAAACTAATCCAGGCACAGCAGTAACCACTGATTTAGGGGAATATCTCTTTTAGGGCTAGTATTTAGGCCCTGGATGAAAGATATCCTTTTATGGACAGATTTTCACTTGGCCTGCAACAGCTAGGACACCAGATTCAGGGTATTGCTATTTTGCCAGATTAATTTCACCCCAGAACAAAATATGTGTTTTGGCAGACACTATGAAATCTGGCCTGCAACTGCTTGGACACCAGATCCAGGGTATTGCTATATTGGCAGGTTAATTTCACCCCAGAACAAAATGTATGTGTAAGCGGACACAATGAAATCTGGCCTGCAACTGCTTGGACAACAGATCCAGGGTATGGCTAATTGGCAGGTTAATTTAACCCCAGAACAAAATATATGTGTAAGCAGACACTATGAAATCTGGCCTGCAACTGCTTGGACACCAGATCCAGGGTATTGCTATATTGGCAGGTTAATTTCACCCCAGAACAAAATATATGTGTAAGCGGATACTAGGAAATCTGGCCTGCAACTGCTTGGACAACAGATCCAGGGTATGGCTATATTGGCAGGTTAATTTAACCCCAGAACAAAATATATGTGTAAGCGGACACTATGAAATCTGGCCTGCAACTGCTTGGACACCAGATCCAGGGTATGGCTATATTGGCAGGTTAATTTAACCCCAGAACAAAATATATGTGTAAGCAGACACTAGGAAATCTGGCCTGCAACTGCTTGGACACCAGATCCAGGGTATTGCTATATTGGCAGGTTAATTTCACCCCAGAACAAAATCTATGTGTAAGCGGATACTAGGAAATCTGGCCTGCAACTGCTTGGACAACAGATCCAGGGTATGGCTATATTGGCAGGTTAATTTAACCCCAGAACAAAATATATGTGTAGCGGACACTATGAAATCTGGCCTGCAACTGCTTGGACACCAGATCTAGGGTATTGCTATATTGGCAGGTTAATTTCACCCCAGAACAAAATATATGTGTAAGCGGATACTAGAAAATCTGGCCTGCAACTACTTGGACAACAGATCCAGGGTATGGCTATATTTGCAGGTTAATTTAACCCCAGGACAAAATATATGTGTAAGCGGACACTATGAAATCTGGCCTGCAACTGCTTGGACACCAGATCCAGGGTATTGCTATATTGGCAGGTTAATTTCACCCCAGAACAAAATTTATGTGTAAGCGGATACTAGGAAATCTGGCCTGCAACTGTTTGGACAACAGATCCAGGGTATGGCTATATTGGCAGGTTAATTTCACCCCAGAACAAAATATATGTGTAAGCAGACACTATTAAATCTGGCCTGCAACTGCTTGGACACCAGATCCAGGGTATTGCTATATTGGCAGGTTAATTTCACCCCAGAACAAAATATATGTGTAAGCGGATACTAGGAAATCTGGCCTGCAACTGCTTGGACAATAGATCCAGGGTATGGCTTTATTGGCAGGTTAATTTAACCCCAGAACAAAATATATGTGTAAGCGGACACTATGAAATCTGGCCTGCAACTGCTTGGACACCAGATCCAGGGTATTGCTATATTGGCAGGTTAATTTCACCCCAGAAAATAATCTATCCTTTGCCAGACAGCAGACAGTATTATACTTGTCTAGCCAAAGCTGGAACACCAGATTTAGGGGATTGGTATTTGGGCAATTGTATTTAACACCTTAATAAAATATAGAAATTGCTATCCTGAGTTTCTAGGGGTGACAATTAGCACAGCCAAGCCCCTGATGTAGGATATAGCAAAAAAAAACTAGTATTGATGGATTGATGGACTTGGTGGCAGCTTCTTCTGGTGCACCACAAGTCACAAAATGGCCGCCGATCAACCCAGAAAATAAGTGACAGAAAAACGCTCTGTGCAGCCTAAAAACCAGTGAGCAAGTAACTAGCAGAAGTTCAATGATTCTCAGCTGTAGATCAATCACTTCATTAAGTGTTTTGGCTAAGTTAATCCCTTCCTAATCTTGCCCTAACACAGCAGCTGCATCCTCTCCCTACACTAGTCAGAGCAGTGTGACATGCGGCGCTACGTGACTCCAGCTTAAATAGAGGCTGGGTCACATGCTGCACTTGGCCAATCACAGCCATGCCATTAGTAGGCATGGCTACAAACAAAAAAATGCAACAGCACTCTGCAACTAGAACTCTGCCCAAGATACATGCTATAAGAGGACCTAGTGTACTCATACACGCCTACAAACAGTGGAGACATTAGTTTACATTTTGATCAAAAGGCAGTAAGCCCACTCACCCCTTCACGGTTGTCTCCTAGAGTGGGTACTAACGCTAAATCCGACCTGCAATGGGCCAAGCCAGTCACATAAAATCCTCAGTAGCGCTGAATATTACCTGTTATGGGCCACGACAGCCACATGAAAATCCAGGGTGTGGGTCCAGCATGCATGCTGGAACAAACCTTACTTATTAACCCCTTCTGGTGCTGTAACAGCCTCCATTAGATCCAGGGATGCAGGTACCAACATGCATGCTGAGCCCACTATGCACTCCTCCTGGAGCCAGAAGGCTACTAGCAGGTAATGTGAGTACGCATTCAGCTATATACTCACTCTGGATTAAAAACCAGCAGCTAGGGCAGAGAAACCAGTCAGGTGTGCACGGCTGAAGTGGGAGGCTGCCACACCTCCACACATATTAATCAGAAACACAAGGGGGGTTTCAGTCAGCACTCCCTGTATGCAGGTGCACGTAGCCAATGGCAGGTATACATACAAACAAAGAAATGCAACAGCACTCTGCAACTAGAACTCTGCCCAGAGATACATGCTATAAGAGGACCTAGTGTACTCATACACGCCTACAAACAGTGGAGACATTAGTTTACATTTTGATCAAAAGGCAGTAAGCCCACTCACCCCCTTCACGGTTGTCTCCTAGAGTGGGTACTAACGCTAAATCTGACCTGCAATGGGCCAAGCCAGTCACATAAAATCCTCATAGCGCTGAATATTACCTGTTATGGGCCACGACAGCCACATAAAATCCAGGGAGTGTGGGTCCAGCATGCATGCTGGAACAAACCTTACTTATTAACCCCTTCTGGTGCTGTAACAGCCTCCATTAGATCCAGGGATGCGGGTACCAACATGCATGCTGAGCCCACTATGCACTCCTCCTGGAGCCAGAAGGCTACTAGCAGGTAATGTGAGTACGCATTCAGCTATATACTCACTCTGATTAAAAACCAGCAGCTAGGGCAGAGAAACCAGTCAGGTGTGCACGGCTGAAGTGGAGGCTGCACACCTCCACACATATTAATCAGAAACACAAGGGGGTTTCCAGTCAGCACTCCCTGTATGCAGGTGCACGTAGCCAATGGCAGGTATACATACAAACAAAGAAATGCAGCAGCACTCTGCAACTAGAACTCTGCCCAAGATACATGCTATAAGAGGACCTAGTGTACTCATACACGCCTACAAACAGTGGAGACATTAGTTTACATTTTGATCAAAGGCAGTAAGCCCACTCACCCCTTCACGGTTGTCTCCTAGAGTGGGTACTAACGCTAAATCTGACCTGCAATGGGCCAAGCCAGTCACATAAAATCCTCATAGCGCTGAATATTACCTGTTATGGGCCACGACAGCCACATAAAATCCAGGGAGTGTGGGTCCAGCATGCATGCTGGAACAAACCTTACTTATTAACCCTTCTGGTGCTGTAACAGCCCTCCATTAGATCCAGGGATGCAGGTACCAACATGCATGCTGAGCCCACTATGCACTCCTCCTGGAGCCAGAAGGCTACTAGCAGGTAATGTGAGTACGCATTCAGCTATATACTCACTCTGATTAAAAAACCAGCAGCTAGGGCAGAGAAACCAGTCAGGTGTGCACGGCTGAAGTGGAGGCTGCCACACCTCCACACATATTAATCAGAAACACAGGGGGGTTTCAGTCAGCACTCCCTGTATGCAGGTGCACGTAGCCAATGGCAGGTATACATACAAACAAAAAAATGCAACAGCACTCTGCAACTAGAACTCTGCCCAAGATACATGCTATAAGAGGACCTAGTGTACTATACACGCCTACAAACAGTGGAGACATTAGTTTACATTTTGATCAAAAGGCAGTAAGCCCACTCACCCCTTTCACGGTTGTCTCCTAGAGTGGGTACTAACGCTAAATCTGACCTGCAATGGGCCAAGCCAGTCACATAAAATCCTCATAGCTGAATATTACCTGTTATGGGCCACGACAGCCACATAAAATCCAGGGAGTGTGGGTCCAGCATGCATGCTGGAACAAACCTTACTATTAACCCCTTCTGGTGCTGTAACAGCCTCCATTAGATCCAGGGATGCAGGTACCAACATGCATGCTGAGCCCACTATGCACTCCTCCTGGAGCCAGAAGGCTACTAGCAGGTAATGTGAGTACGCATTCAGCTATATACTCACTCTGATTAAAAAACCAGCAGCTAGGGCAGAGAAACCAGTCAGGTGTGCGCGGCTGAAGTGGAGGCTGCCACACCTCCACATATTAATCAGAAACACAAGGGGGTTTCAGTCGCTTACTCCCTGTATGCAGGTGCACGTAGCCAATGGCAGGTATACGCACAAACAAAAATGCAACAGCACTCTGCAACTAGAACTCTGCCCAAGATACATGCTATAAGAGGACCTAGTGTACTCATACACGCCACAAACAGTGAGACATTGGTTTGCATTTTGATCAAAGGCAGTAAGCCTACTCACCCCTTCACGGTTGTCTCCTAGAGTGGGTACTAACGCTAAATCTGACCTGCAATGGGCCAAGCCAGTCACATAAATCCTCATACGCTGAATATTACCTGTTATGGGCCACGACAGCCACATAAAATCCAGGGAGTGTGGGTCCAGCATGCACTGGAACAAACCTTACTTATTAACCCCTTCTGGTGCTGTAACGGCCTCCCATTAGATCCAGGGATGCAGGTACCAACATGCATGCTGAGCCCACTATGCACTCCTCCTGGAGCCAGAAGGCTACTAGCAGGTAATGTGAGTACGCATTCAGCTATATACTCACTCTGATTAAAACCAGCAGCTAGGCAGAGAAACCAGTCAGGTGTGCACGGCTGAAGTGGAGGCTGCCACACCTCCACACATATTAATCAGAAACACAAGGGGGTTTCAGTCAGCACTCCTGTATGCAGGTGCTGCGTAGCCAATGGCAGGTATACATACAAACAAAAAATGCAACAGCACTCTGCAACTAGAACTCTGCCCAAGATACATGCTATAAGAGGACCTAGTGTACTCATACACGCCTACAAACAGTGGAGACATTGGTTTACATTTTGATCAAAAGGCAGTGAGCCCACTCACCTTCACGGTTGTCTCCTAGGAGTGGGTACTAACGCTAAATCTGACCTGCAATGGGCCAAGCCAGTCACATAAAATCCTCATAGCGCTGAATATTACCTGTTGGGCCACGACAGCCACATAAAATCCAGGAGTGTGGGTCCAGCATGCATGCTGGAACAAACCTTACTATTAACCCCTTCTGGTGCTGTAACAGCCTCCATTAGATCCAGGGATGCAGGTACCAACATGCATGCTGAGCCCACTATGCACTCCTCCTGGAGCCAGAAGGCTACTAGCAGGTAATGTGAGTACGCATTCAGCCATATACTCACTCTGATTAAAAACCAGCAGCTAGGGCAGAGAAACCAGTCAGGTGTGCACGGCTGAAGTGGAGGCTGCCACACCTCCACACATAGTAATCAGAAACACAAGGGGTTTCAGTCAGCACTCCTGTATGCAGGTGCACGTAGCCAATGGCAGGTATACATACAAACAAAAAATGCAACAGCACTCTGCAACTAGAACTCTGCCCAAGATGCATGCTATAAGAGGACCTAGTGTACTCCATACACGCCTACAAACAGTGGAGACATTAGTTTATATTTTGATCAAAGGCAGTAAGCCCCTCACCCCTTCACGGTTGTCTCCCTAGAGTGGTACTAACTGGTAAATCTGACCTGCAATGGTGCCAAGCTCAGTCATAAAATCCTCATAGCGCTGAATATTACCTGTTATGGGCTCACGGCAGCCACAGAAAATCAGGAGGTGGGTCCAGCATGCATGCTGGACCCACACCTTGAGCTTATTGGCCGCCGCAGGGCTCATAACAGGTCCATTCAGCATGCAGGACTGTACGTACTCCTGAACCTTATGCGGCGCAATTGTAGCGCTAGTACTCCCTGGCAGCCAGAAGGGTACGTGGGTAACTGCCATTACGGTACAGAATGTAAGCTATACTACACTTTTGATCTAAATAGTAGACCAGGTGCTCCATGCATGTAGCGGGCAGAATACCTAGTCAGGTGTCTGCTCTTTGTGCTTGCAGAGTAGCTGCCAGGCTACCGCACCTGCTACAGCATGTTGATCTGAAACCGCCATTGGTTTGCAGTCTAGCACTGTGTGCGAGGTGCTGACGCAGCCCACTTGCGGTCGTGCATACTAACATGGTGGAGTGCAGCACTCTGCTTTCAGCTCAGAACTCAGGTCTGCTGAAGCGGCTACATTTACCGTGCATAAGTAGTGCCTTCTGGCTACCTGCGAGGAGGCTATGGCTCCATGGACGATGGTGCCTGCGTCGCTGGATCTAATTGAGCTATTATACACAGGCGTACTCAATAGGTCAAGCTGTTTGTTCCAGCATGCATGCTGGCTCACGCTCCCTGGATTTTATGTGGCTGTCGTGGCCCATAACAGGTAATATTCAGCGCTATAGAGGATTTTATGTGACTGGCTTGGCCCATTGCAGGTCAGATTTAGCGTTAGTACCCACTCTAGGAGACAACCGTGAAGGGGTGAGTGGGCTTACTGCCTTTTGATCAAAATGTAAACTAATGTCTCCACTGTTTGTATGCGTGTATGAGTACACTAGGTCCTCTTATAGCATGTATCTTGGGCAGAGTTCTAGTTGCAGAGTGCTGTTGCATTTTTTTGTTTGTATGTATACCTGCCATTGGCTACGTGCACCTGCATACAGGAGTGACTGACTGAAAACCCCCTTGTGTTTCGATTAATATGTGTGGAGGTGTGGCAGTCTCCACTTCAGCCGTGCACACCTGACTGGTTTCCTCTGCCCTAGCTGCTGAGTTTTTAATCAGAGTGAGTATATGGCTGAATGCTACTACGATTACCTGCTAGTAGCCTTCTGGCTCCAGGAGGAGTGCATAGTGAGGCTCAGCATGCATGTTGGTACCTGCATCCCTGGATCTAATGGAGGCTGTTACTAGCACCAGAAGGGGTTAATGAGTATAGGTTTGTTCCAGCATGCATGCTGGACCCACACTCCTGGATTTTTATGTGGCTGTCGTGGGCCCATAACAGGTAATATTCAGCGTATGAGGATTTTATGACTGGCTTGGCCCATTGCAGGTCAGATTTAGCGTTAGTACCCACTCTAGGAGACAACCAGTGAAGGGGTGATGGGCTTACTGCCTTTTTGATCAAGATGTAAACTAATGTCTCCACTGTTTGTAGGCAGTGTAATGAGTACACTAGGTCCTCTTATAGCATGTATCTTGGGCAGAGTTCTAGTTGCAGAGTGCTGTTGCATTTTTTTGTTTGTATGTATACCTGCCATTGGCTACGTGCACCTGCATACAGGGAGTGCTGACTGAAACCCCCCCTTGTGTTTCTGATTAGTAGGCATGGCTGTGATGGACTCTTAGGGCAAGAAGTAAAATACTAGCTGATTGGCTGCTGTGCAGCCCTTCAGAAAGCGGGAAGTAATCGACGAACACCGAACCCGAACTTTTTTGAAAATGTTCGGGTCCGGCTCCCGGACACCCCAAAATTCGGTACGAACCCGAACGATGCTCGAACTGTTCGCTCAACACTACCCATGACAAATGTCAGATTTACCGGCCTATAGTTTCCAGGCTCTGTTTTTACCCCTTTTTGAATGTTGGCATCACATTTGCTAAGTGCTGATCATGTGAAAGCGACCCTGTTATTATAGAGTTTGTAACTATCAGAAATAAGAGTCTGTCTATTTTATTACCTTTCTCTTAGGATATGTTGGTATATGCCATCTGGACCATGTGATTTGTCTATTTTAATATTTTTAAAATGTGGCTGCATCTCTTCCTGGGTCAGACAGGCTACATTTAATAGGGAGCTTTTTTGACACTCTATATTTCATCTGACATTTCATTTTTCTCAGTGAATACATTGGAAAAAATTTAATAAGTTCAATTTCTTCTCATCACTCTGTACAACTCCTCCCTCATCTCTGTAATGGGCCAACAATTTCAGTTTTAACATTTTAACCGTTTGTATTATTGAAGAACATTTTAGGGTTAGGTTTACAATCTTTGGTAACAAATATCTCTGTCTCTAGCTTAGCTGCCTTTATCTGACTTTTAAATATACTAATTTTTTCATTATAGTATTTTAGTGCTTCTTGGCTACATTCCTGTTTTAGTTATGTAAATGTTTTCTTTTCATGCAAGATATTAGCATGTTCTTTTCAATAAAATAGCAAACATTTTGTTTTCAATTTCTCAATAGGGGGTATTGAATGCAGAATGATGGGGAAAAAGTTGATATTTTTAATTTTAGCACAACATAACAAAGTGCTGAAAAAGTGAAAGAGGCTGAAGAGTTTCTGAAAGCACTTTAAGGAAAAAGTTTAAGAAAAAACTTTTTTTGTATATTTTTATGTATTAGTACTTTTAGTACTATCAAATAAGAAATCTTGAGCATCTTCTTGAAATCTTGAGCATAATGTGGAAATGAGGCAAGTGACATCATTGTGCTGCCACAGGATTCCACAGCAATAACTTTAATCCATGAAGGAAACTTCTTTCATTCAGGTCCCATCAGTACTTAAACATGAGTGTTGTGCTTGGCCCTTCTTATGACAGGGAGCTGATCATTTTAAGCTCCCTGCCACATCAAGAGTATTGGGCTAATACAGTGTCTGCCTATAGCCCGTTTATATGGGACGATGATTGAACACAGGAACATTCGTAATTCATGGTTCCTTGTCAGCACACAAACATGCAACCCCTGTGTAAGTTGTCCCTTCCTCTTCTCATTTTGGTATTTGCCTACGTTGTCTCAAACCAGCCCAGATGTGTAAGGATATGTCCAAAGATAATAGCTAGAGATGAGCAAAGTTTAGAAAAATTTGATTCAGCAGCTTTGCTGAAGTTACATCAGAAATTTGATTTGTTCCGAATTAATTCATCATGAATCACTATGTTAAAACTCCATTCAGCCTATCAATCAATGGGACTATTTTTTAACAGCCGCTTAGGCAAAAGTGCACCCTTCTAATGGCCGTTAAAAATGGTAATCCAATATGGCCTTTTTTGTTTTAAAAAAAAAATCACTCACCTCATCCGCTTGCTTGCTCAGAGGCAGTCCACTCCTATCTTGATTGAAAAAGACCTGCTGAAGGACCTGCACTGAGAGTGATGATGTCACCAAGCTCCCCCAGAGCATGATGACGTCTCCTATCTTTATTGAAAAAGACCTGCTGAAGGACCTGCACTGAGCGTTATGATGTCAACACGATCTCTCAGTTGTCAATTTATTCATACATTTCCAGTAGTGGTAACATAGTAATAACATGATGCACAGTTTCCAAGATGCTTCTTGTTTCATGGTAATCCGCTAGAGCAATATGGCCTTTTTGGTTTTAAAAAAAAATCACTCACCTCATCCACTTGCTCGCTCAGAGGCAGTCCACTCATATCTTGATTGAAAAAGACATGCTAAAGGACCTGCACTGAGTGTGATGACGTCGCCACATTCTCCCAGTTGTCAATGTATCCATACATTTCCAGGAGTAGTAACATAGTAATAACATGATGCACAGTTCCCAAGATGCTTCTTGTTTCATGAGGAATGCAATTAGTTACTAAAACAGACATATCAGAAGTGCTGCCAGTCCTTCTTAAAATGTAGAATATAATCTTGTAACAAAGTTTAGTAACCATATTATGATGGGAAATAAAATGCTGTGTGATTGTCTGCAACATAATTATTCATTCCAGACTAAGTTATGTAAATGGTTTACAATGTGAAACAGTATAGACTACAGTAAACCACTATTATGACTACTGAACACTTTATCACTGCACTGCTTGATTTAGTGAAAATGCTTTTTGCTTTTCTTCCTCATACATTTGCTTTAACAGAAGCCATTTCATTGCCACTTAATTGTTAATGTGACTCATTATGTTTAATGTTACTCTTTTCTGAACGTAATAGCATCACTAATAGGCGATAAAATGTTACGACGATTCCCGATGACAATTCCCTCAGCGTTTTCCGCTTAGAAGACAATTTAGTCACAACAATGATGTATGTATAAATACCTGTTCAATTGCTTCTGAATAAACATGTCCCAGGTCCTGTGTAAAGTGATATGAGACAAGCCAAAACAGCGTTCATCATATGGCTTCTAGGCTTAATATATAGGCTTAGGAATATTCCTCGTACTGGATTAATCAGTCAGATTTACCTTGTATATACTAGAATATTGCATATTAGCTTACAGAGAGAGGAAATAGTTAATATTTACAAGTAATAGAAACTTTTCAAGTTAGCACAACAGAAGTGTATGTCAATAATCAAATACATAAGAGTATAGAGAAACCTCATGTGCACAAATAAGAGGAATGAAGGGAAAAGGTGAACCATCGAGATCCTGGGAGGCCTCATTAGCAGAAAACACACTTTGGCTTACACAGTCTGGTTTTGAAACTCAAATTCAGTAGAACATGCGACCAAGCGAAGGAATGGAAAGAAAGCATTTTATGCTCAAGACAGCAAAATAATGCCAGAAGCAACTCACAAGTGTTAGGCCACAGAGACACAATTACATTGAGCTCAGGAGGGGCTAGTGAGGCCTAAGCATATGCTGAGCTGTTATTGATAACCACTGCTCAGTGAGAAACTGTTTGTTTGGTCATCAAAAAAATTATGATGAAAAGAAGACCTTGAATTTTGCCTCCTCATAAATGTATTAGATTTACGTATACAGTTACATAGGGAGTGTATCATATAAATATTTCTAACCGTTTACTTGATTTATATCACTCGCTTGCCTCCTCTTTCTTATTGGTCAGTAGTCTTTAAAAATATTGGAAATCTCATTTATCTCCTGCCACTATGCTGAGCTATCTGCCTACAGTATTGTAGTGTGTCAATAGCACTCTATGATTTGATCTCACTCAGGGGATGTCCAATTGGGCCTGCATTTTTTTTCCAAAAAGCTGTGTGCAAATAAGTGTATTTTATTGCATCAGTGCAAAGTTTGGTTACAGCCAGGGAATGACTAATCAGGCCATTTGCTTTTCCCCAAAATCTCTTGAAATTTTTCTACCATTTATAATAAGTGCAAATAAGTGTTCTTTAACCAATTTTCTTTTTATTGGGTAGGGAAACAGTTTAAATCATAGACATAAGATGGAAAAATATGCCAATATTGGTGTACATAAGATACATAAAACACATGTATCATTTCAGATAAGGCTTGGTCCATGACCTTATACATGAAAGATTCAAAATAACAAAGTACAAAACACAGTGTGGGGGTAGAAGGAGGGAGGGATGGGGGGTATTAGTCTCTACTACAAACTTAGTTTTTTTTTTAAAGTTATCCAGGGGTGCCAAAGTTTTAGCAATGTGGCACTGTAGTTGGATTCCCAATGGGCCAATTCTTCAAATCTATAAAGCTAGTCAGTCTTATCGGTCCAATGCATTATGGAAAAGGGAGTGTGGCGAAACCAAACTCGCCACTGAGTTTTGGAGGGGACAGATTGCCAGCCTCGTGCCCCAGGATTATGGGCCCTCTCATCAGCCCACGCTAAACTTAAAACCCCATGGCGATTTGACTGTGTTTGTGGCATCTGAGCTCTGTTTGGATATATTGAGCGCTCAGATCCAAGCCATCTGGGGATATGTTAAATGTCTGTGTGTACTGTAAAGGGTGGGACATGGTATATTGAATAATGATGTCTGTCCTATTGTCCCCACGTGTGTATTGGCAATTTCCCTTTGTCCTGAGAGATAATTGAATGAGTCCTCGATTGTCTCCAGGACAGAAGACATTGTGTATTCTCCTGCCTGTGATGATTACATTAACCTGTGTAGGGTAATTGTATCACAGGCAGAGGGGAGGGATATGCTGGGGGTGGGGTGTCTGTATTGTCCCATTGTGTGTGATTGGCTGCTGTATCCCCTGTGTCGCAGTCTTCCTTCTGGTCCCCTAGGGGAGTGTCCACCAGGTGGGAGACCTGCATAAATACCAGGTAGGTAGCCCTCAATAAAGTGAGAATTCCTGTTTAACCATTAATACGGAGCCTCGTCTCGTACTTGGGGGGAATTGCTACGTCAGAACGTTCTCTTGCCTGTTCCAGGAAAGGAGGACTTCGTATGGTTCCAGTTCGGTGGATTCCAGCGGTTGTTGGTTGCTGTGCTCTTCGCCAGGGGAATCGCCCGAACGGTATTAACCCTCACTATACTGGGTTATACCGTAACAGGGAGAGTCAATTTTAGGGGATTAACAGAGGAGCTGAGGTGAGTAGCATAGTCCAGATCTGAAACATCAAGATAATGGGACCTTCGCAATGCAGGGGGTCCGACTCTCTGTTCTATTTCAATATTTCAGTGTCAACATAGCTGAGGATCCCGCAGACAACATCCCATGGAGGTTAATTCAATTTGGGCTTGGGACGTAAGGACCGATGGATCCTCTCAATTACGATTCCTGTGGCCCTGTCTTGGTCTAGCAAAGTGGTGAAAATTTTGCGGTCTACAGTGGGAAGGGCCTCCACCGCAATAGTTTCAGGGAGGCCGCATAATCGGAGGTTCTCCTGATCCTCAAGTTTCAGGAAAGCTTCATTCAATTAGGCCTTGTTGGCTATTAGAGCTTCACTGGTTTTCTCTCCATACTGCATGATGGCGTCTTGTTTATTTTCAAGCTCCACCAACCCGTTGCCTAGGTGACGGAGGTCATCTTTTATGTCAGATAAATCTTTCTTAGGAGGGGAAAGTGCAGTTTCAATTACCTCATGAATAACCGATTTAGATATTGGAGGGTCACATGATCTTCTGTCTGAAGTGTCGGAGCAGCTACCCACGTCAGAGAATTCACCCACGTCTGAGTCCAGGGGTGCGCTCGGTGCCATGTTAGATTTACAAGGGGCCAGCTGCTTTGGCGTTTTCTTCAGGAATTTTTCCATTTCAGGCTGTCTTGATTGTATTGGAGTTGCCTCTGGTACTTCTTTAGGCTTTTCTTTGCTAGATTTCCCCATAATATTGCGTCAGATTATCAGTTTTAGGGCTATTTGGTCTGTTGACTGGAGGAGCTCAGACATGTGCAGCCATTCAGCAGTGTGGGCAGGCTCCACCCCCCCCCCCCCCCCAAATAAGTGTACTTTAGTGCATGACCAGCAGTGTATAGCATCCTATTGCACCTTTTTGAAACTTTTTAACTTTAAAAAGCAATGTGTTTTAAACAGGCTATGTATTAACACCATCAACCATGCATTTATATATACAGGCAGCACACTCACAAAAAATGGGTGAAAATAAAAATATTTTATTCACCCATGTGGTTGCAACCTTTCAGCTCATCCATAGAGCCTTTCTCAAGCTTGAGAACAGCCGTTTTCCTTAAAAACAAATAAAAAAAAACTCACTAAACTTAACCCGTAAGCCTGATTTTGTCCTCCAAACCCACTGGATCAGGCTAGCTTCACACTAGAACTTTTGTATCCGGCAGGGAACAACCTGCCGGATCTCTTTGCTCTCCAGAAGCTACTGTTAACTATAATGGGTACTGGCAAGGATCTCGCTGCAACTCGGCAAGCGATTTTCATCTAGCCAATTCTCTGCATATTTGTCGGGTTGCAGATGGATCTCCGAGTCTCAGGTAGCATCCAGCAGTGCCAGATCCAAACTTCTCTGACAGGCTCCTCTGTTGGAAAAGCCTAACACTAGCCTTACCTTTAGAGTCGGTTAATGTGGTAACTGATGGTGTTGCACAATATAGGAAGAAACACTAGTCCATGTGAGCTCCCACAGTCCCAGCCACTAGAGAGGCCACTTTGGTTGTTTGAGATCTGCACACCTACTTAATGGTGGGTGCTCATAGAGAAAGGGTCAATATATAGGAGAAAATCTATGGCACACCACTAGAGAGGCCACCACTTTTTCCTATAGTGTGAAAGCACGGTCACCACTGATGGATTGCAGAGTAGTCGCAACAATGGAAACATGCAGTGTATAATGTGATGAAAAAATGAATCTAGTGAGCAAAAGAGTCAATGTGGATAATAACAATACATTAGTAAGTGCCTTGGCTTAACTTTCTCTACATGATAAGCGTCACTGGAAAAACTCGCTGAAGAGACAGCAGCCACAATAGCCAAAGCAGAGTTACTAGAAGCCATGGAGTTTCCCGAATCTGAGAAACACAGCAAAGTACTTGGGCCAGAACTAGATAAACAAGATCCAACACAACGATTCTCAGAATATGTCCATCAGCATCCCAAGACAGGTGACAACTATAATCCAGTTTATACAGAGTGCCAAAGATCCTACCTTGAACCGCAGTACTTCTAGCAGGACGGTATGCAACAAAGCAATACTGGCCACCACTACCGCCCTACAGAACAAAAGCTACAACCTTCGCTCCGACATAAAGGGACACCCTTTGCATCAGAGCGGTACTATTCAGACTGCCCTAAGCCAGAAACCCCTAAAAAGTATGGTTATACACCACACACACAGCATTACAGCAGCACACAGCTAGTATTTCCGCTAACCAGGCTGCCATGAACTTAGCTAAATTCTTTGCTAAATGGGAGTTCATTACCAAAGGACTTACAAAGTTCACAGATCTGGCCGAGAACTACAGGGCATTACGAGCCTTCTTCCAGAACGCCATAAGGGACTTAGATCTTTCCTGTAGTGAGGAGTTAGATCTCTTGGTAAAGTGGCTTGAAAGCGAGTCTGCTGAACATGCAAAAAGAATCAGAGACATTAACATAAACTATCCGGGCAAAGGCCTAAAGATGGGGTGGGAAAGACTTGAATGTTTTGGGTCAATAGAATATATGGAAAATTCTTTATATAAGAGAATTGATAATTTTCCCAGAATAGTGGGTAGGTGTTGCAAGTGAGGTGAATAAATTAACTAGGAGGCGGCACTGGACTGCTTTATTATACCACTATTAATTCTGAGTGTTAGGGGTCACTTATGGGGGATCAGTGTGGATGGCACTTAGGGGGGATCCTATGCTATATATGTGTCATCCACAGATCCCCGCACAACAGTGGCATCCACATTCCCACCCACAACAGTGCCATCCTCAGATCCCTCCCCCCCCCTAAAACAGTGCCATCCTCAGATCCCCCCCCCAAAAAAAAAACAGTGCCATCCACATTCCCCCCCACAACAGTGCCATCCTCAGATCCCTCCCCCCCCTAAAACAGTGCCATCCTCAGATCCCTCCCCCCAAAAAACTGTGCCATGCTCAGATCCCCCCCAGAAACAGTGCCATCCTCAGATCCCCCCCCCAAAACAGTGCCATCCACGGACCCCCCCCCCCAAAAAATAAAATAAAAACAGTGCCATTCACATATCCCCCCCAAAAAAACAGTGCCATCCACAGGCCACCATTAGCTCAAATCCCACCAAATGCTCCCCTTTGGTTAAAAATATTTTTTTTTCTTATTTTTCTCCTCAAAAACCTAGGTGCGTCTTTTTATGCTTTTCTATCTTGAAATAAACTAAACCTTTAATGTTATGAAATTTAAATTAAATTTATATTAATTCACGCCCCATCCATCTACTCTCGGCCCAGCCCCCGAATCCAAAGCCTTTATTTAATTGACCAGTTTTCTGTTGTTCACAAAAAATAAATATTTTCAATATGTTCCTGTTATGGCACTTCTAATATACATTTAAGCTTTTCCATCACGTCGCCCCTCCCCCTCCCCGCCCCTCAACCCCGGAAAAATTTCTGCGGACGCCCATGCACAAAGACTGGATTTAAGGAAAGGGTACCTCCTGCCGGTGCTGGGGAGCAAGCTGGCCGGAATCAGCGACACAAGTACGGGGGGCAACAATGGAGGGGCAACAATGGAGGGGCAAAATTAACTTGTGTGGGGGCAAATTACTTAGTGAGAGATCAGTGTGGCGGGCAAACTACATGGAGGGCCGTGTGGGGGCAAAATTACTTAGTGTGGACTGTGGGGGCAAATCACATAATGCAGGGCAGTCTGGGGGTAAAATTAACTTGTGGGGAAGGGGCAAATTACTCAGTGGGGGTCAGTGTGGCGGGCAAACTACATAGTGGAGGGACATGTGGGGGCAAATTACTTAGTGGGGGCAACTTGCATAATGCAGGGCTGTCTGAATTTACTTGTGAGGGGGGGAAAATTAGTCAGTGGGGGGTCAGTGTGGTGGGCAAACTACATAATAGAGGATCGTGTGGGGGCAAATTACATAATGCAGGGTTGTGTGGGGGCAAAATTAACTTGGGGGGGGCAAATTACTCAGTGAGGGGCAGTGTGAAGGGCCGTGTGGGAGACGTCCTTGGATGTAAGAGGTATGGGCGTGATATATGGGTGGGGCTGTGTGTGGGTGTGGCTTGAGGGTGGACGGGGACACAGGGGCCCCATGATCTCCTATTCCTGCGGGAAGTGCCCCTCCAAAGACCAGGCTCTGGATCCGCCACTGGGGCAGTGTCGGGTGGGGGGGGGGGCCCAGGCCTTGAGCTGTGTAAGGGGCCCCAAAATTTCTGATGGCAGCCCTGTTTATAGCACAGATCCAGGTGTATTCTGAGGTCCATGGTGTATATGATTCTGTCCCTGCGTGTGTGTCTCTGTCTGTCTGTCCCTGCGTGTGTGTCTGTCTGACGTGCAAACTAGCTTATTTACTCCCCTCACTGGCGCTGACATAATTGAAGAGAAGCGCCGTAATCTTACGCAGACACACTGCGCGAGATTACGTCAGCCGCAAGTGAGGTGAATAAATTAACTAGGAGGCGGCACTGGGCTCCGGAGTGTGGCGCGATTCTAAAAATAAAAAGGTCTTTGCTTTATTATACCACTATTAATTCTGAGTGTTAGGGGTCACTTATGGGGGATCAGTGTGGATGGCACTAAGGGGGGATCCTATGCTATATATGTGTCATCCACAGATCCCCGCACAACAGTGCCATCCATATTCCCCCCCACAACAGTGCCATCCTCAGATTCCCCCTAAAACAGTGCCATCCTCAGACCCCCAAAAAAAACAGTGCCATCCACATTCCCCCTCACAACAGTGCCATCCTCAGATCCCTCCCCCCCCTAAAACAGTGCCATCCTCAGATCCCTCCCCCAAAAAAACTGTGCCATGCTCAGTAGTGATGTCGCGAACATAAAATTTTCAGTTCGCGAACAGCGAACGCGGACTTCCGCAAATGTTCGCGAACGGGCGAACCGGGCGAACCGCCATAGACTTCAATTGGCAGGCGAATTTTAAAACCCACAGGGACTCTTTCTGGCCACAATAGTGATGAGAAAGTTGTTTCAAGGGGTCTAACACCTGGACTGTGGCATGCCGGAGGGGGATCTATGGCAAAACTCCCATGGAAAATTACGTAGTGGACGCAGAGTCGGGTTTTAATCCATAAAGGGCATAAATCAACTAACATTCCTAAATTGTTTGGAATAACGTGCTTTAAAACATCCAGTGTGTGTATACGATCAGGTATGATGTTGTATCGATCAGGTAGTGTAAGGGTTACGCCCGCTTCACTGACATTGACAGACCAAACTCCCCTTTTAATGCACCGCAAACAGTTCATGTGCACAACCGCAAACTCCCCATTTGCACAAGGTTGGATACCAAGCTAGCCACGTCCCGGTGATGTCATTGAAGGTTTCTTCCTCCACCCAGCCACGTACAACACCAAGGGTCCCCAAAAGATGAATTGAATTGATTTTTCGAACGGTGAGATGGTTAAAAAAACGCTGGCTCCCTCCACTCTGTTTTAAACCACGGTGACTGCGTCTGCGCCGTGCAATTTACTGTCACACCCAATATGAGTTGTATTTTCGGTAGTACTATTCTCATCAGTTTAATCCCTCTAACGTCCCCAATCTGGGGGCCATTTATTGAATAGATTTTTCGAACGGGGAGATGGTTAAAAAAACGCTGGCTCCCTCCACTCTGTTTTAAACCACGGTCACTGCGTCTGCGCCGTGCAACTTACTGTCACACCCGATATGAGTGGTATTTTCTGTAGTACTATTCTCATCAGTTTAATCCCTCTAACGTCCACGACTCCCCAATCTGGGGGCCATTTATTAAATAGATTTTTTGAACGGGGAGATGGTTAAAAAAACGCTGGCTCCCTCCACTGATATGAGTGGTATTTTCTGTAGTATTATTCTCATCAGTTTAATCCCTGTTACGTCCCATATCAGGGATTGCCTTTTGTGAAAAAAAATTTAGGCCGGGTACCTTCTACTGCCTTCACAGTGACAGACCAAACTCTCATACACTAAACTGAATTGATTTCAGGAACCGGGAGATGGAAAAAGCAGCTTGGTCGGTCCTCTTACTCCCAAATTGGGGCACTGCGCGTGCACAGAGCAATGTGCTGTGACACCCTATATGAGTGGTGTCTTAACTAGTACTATTGCTATCAGTTTAATCCCTGTTATGGACCCTATCCGGTCGAATCCCCCATTGACATCCCCCTTATAAGCTGTGTAAAGCATATTTTTTAGTTTGGTTTTGAACTGCTGCATACTTTCCGACTTTCGGTAATTTGGTAATATTTCTGCCACTTTCTGCTTATACCGGGGGTCTAGTAGCGTGGCCACCCGATCGCTTTTGGTCTGACCATAATGAAGCAACGGCCTTATCATCTGGGGTGTGGCAACATTGCCAAAAAACTTATAGAGGTGATGATGATTGCTTCATTGTGATACGCAAGCCCCTTCACCACAACAAGGTAACGATCACGAAGGGGAATTGACACTTGTATGTGACTTTTTTTTTTGGTTTGTTTTTGCAGCCACAGTGCTGCACCATAGGACAGAAAAATTAGGCACTGTTGCAGCCGCTATTGTAGCAGCGGCCGGAAAAATTTATGTTTTCCAGGCAGAAAAGTGACTAAAACATTGCGGCTTGAACCCTAGTTGGTGGTGGAGAATTCGCGAAAGTCATCCGGTATGCAGACATTAAATACAGCAGCGTGGGGACCATTTTGAGGCCATGGCATGTAATCAGGCCTTTTGTTAGTCAAACGTATCCCCCACTGTCAGTCCTTTCGGGATCCATGCCTCATTCATCTTTATGAAGGTGAGGTAATCAACACTTTTTTGACCGAGGCGACTTCTCTTGTCAGTGACAATGCCTCCTGCTGCACTGAAGGTCCTTTCTGACAGGACACTTGAAGCAGGGCAGGCCAGAAGTTCTATCGCAAACTGGGATAGCTCAGGCCACAGGTCAAGCCTGCACACCCAGTAGTGAAGGGGTTCATTGCTCCTCAGAGTGTCGATATCTGCTGTTAAGGCGAGGTAGTCTGCTACCTGTCGGTCGAGTCGTTCTCTAAGGCTGGATCCCGAAGGGCTGTGGCGATGAGTAGGACTGAAAAAGCTCCGCATGTCCTCCATCAACAACACATCTGTAAATCGTCCAGTCCTTGCCGCCGTGGTAGGAGGAGGATTACACTCACCTCTTCCCCTGTTAGATTCCCGTTGTGCTGTGACATCCCCTTATAAGCTGTGTAAAGCATATTTTTTAGTTTGGTTTTGAACTGCTGCATCCTTTCCGACTTTCGGTAATTTGGTAACATTTCTGCCACTTTCTGCTTATACCGGGGTCTAGTAGCGTGGCCACCCAGTACAGATCGTTCTCCTTTATCCTTTTTATACGTGGGTCCCTCAACAGACATGACAGCATGAAAGACCCCATTTGAACAAGGTTGGATGCAGAGCTACTCATTTCCCGTTCCTCGTCCTCACTGATGTCATTGACGGTCTGTTCTTCCACCCAGCCACGTACAACACCATGGGTCCCAGATAGGTGACAACAACGAGCACCCTGGGGTGCCTGCTGTGGTTGGTCTTCCTCCTCCTCAAAGCCTCCACATTCCTCCTCTGACTCCTCTTCCTCATACTCCTCTTCCAGCGTTGCTGCAGGTCCGGCAAGCGATGATGACAAGGCTGTTTCTGGTGGTGATGGTGACCGCAACTCTTCCTCTTCCTCTTCACGCTCATCTACAGCCTGATCCAGAACTCTTCGCAGGGCACGCTCCAGGAAGAAAACAAATGGGATGAGGTCGCTGATGGTGCCTTCGGTGCGACTGACTAGGTTTGTCACCTCCTCAAAAGGACGCATAAGCCTACAGGCATTGCGCATGAGTGTCCAGTAACGTGGCAAAAGATTCCCAGCTCCGCAGAGGCTGTCCTAGCACCCCGGTCATACAAATACTCGTTGACGGCTTTTTCTTGTTGGAGCAGGCGGTCGAACATTAGGAGTGTTGAATTCCAACGTGTCGGGCTGTCGCATATCAAGCGCCTCACTGGCATGTTGTTTCGCCGCTGAATATCGGAAAAGTGCGCCATGGCCGTGTAGGAACGCCTGAAATGGCCACACACCTTCCTGGCCTGCTTGAGGACGTCCTGTAAGCCTGGGTACTTAGACACAAAACGTTGTACGATGAGATTCAACACATGTGCCATGCACGGCACATGTGACAACTTGCCCAAATTTAATGCCGCCAACAGATTGCTTCCATTGTCACACACCACTTTGCCGATCTCCAGTTGGTGCGGGGTCAGCCACTGATCCACCTGTGCGTTCAGGGCGGACAGGAGTGCTGGTCCTGTGTGGCTCTCTGCTTTCAGGCAAGTCAACCCCAAGATAGCGTGACACTGTCGTATCCGGGATGTGGAATAGCCCCTGGGGAGCTGGGGGGAATCAGTTGATGTGCAGCCAGACGCCGCAGCAGAAGAGGACTCAGCCGAGGAGGATATTGAAGAGGATGGAGTAGGAGTAGAGGAGGTGGCAGTAGGTCTGCCTGCAAGTCGTGGTGGTGTCACCAACTCCGCTGCGGAGCCACGCATTCCATGCTTGTCAGCCGTCAGCAGGTTGACCCAATGTGCAGTATACGTGAAATACCTGCCCTGACCGTGCTTTGCAGACCAGGTATCAGTGGTCAGATGGATCCTTGCCCCAACACTGTATGCCAGAGATGCCATGACTTCCTTTTCAATGACATGGTAGAGGTTTGGGATTGCCTTTTTTGAAAAAAAAATTCGTCCGGGTACCTTCCACTGTGGTGTCCCAATAGCGACAAATTTTTTGAAGGCCTCAGACTCTACCAGCTGGTATGGTAAAAGCTGGCGGGCTAAGAGTTACGTCAAGCCAGCTGTCAGTCGCCGGGCAAGGGGGTGACTTTGTGACATTGGCTTCTTATGCTCAAACATGTCCTTGACAGACAACTGACTGTGGGCAGATGAGCAGGAACTGCTGAAGGTGAGAGATGGAGTGGCGGGTGGTTGAGAGGGGGCAGGGAGGACAGCAGTGGTTGACGTGGCTGAAGATGCTGGACCAGGAGGAGCATGGTGGCTTTGAGTTTGTGTGCTGCTTGTACTCATGTGTTGATCCCATAGGCGTTTGTGATGTGAGATCATGTGCCTTCGCAAAGCAGTTGTACCAAGGTGGGTGTTGGACTTCCCACGACTCAGTTTCTTTTGGCACAGGTTGCAAATGGCATTGCTTTTATCAGAGGCAGACACACAAAAAAATGCCACACTGCTGAGCTTTGCAATGACGGCATTCTAGTGGTGGCAACAGCATGCGTTGACTGGCGTGCTGTCTGGCTGACCCCAGGTGCCGATACATGCTGTCTGACTGTGCCACTAACTCCTTGCGACGACCTCCCCTGCTTCCAACTCGTCTCCTCATTCTCTCTGTCTCCCCTTCAGAACTTTCCCCTCTTCTTCTCTTCGAGCAGGCACCCACGTGGCATCCGTGGACACATCGTCATCATCAACCACTTCACTTGTATCTGACACCTCAGCAAAGGAAGCAGCAGCGGGTACAACATCATCATCATCATCATCATCACACTGTACGTCCATGTGTGTAATCCTGCCTGACTGAGACATATCCCCGTAATCTACATCATCTGGCAATAATGGTTGCGCATCACTAATTGCATCCAACTGATGTGTAAATAACTCCTCTGACGGATCAAGTGAAGCGGCTGTGGTGGCTGTGGTGGTAGTGGTGGTGGTGGCGACGGGCGGGTGCGTGGTAACTTGAGAGCAGGTGACCGAAGCTGAGCTGGAGGAGGATGGTGCGTCAAGGTTCTTAGCGGAAGCTGTTGAAGATTGACTGTCTAAAAATTAAATGCCTAATTTATCGGCAAGCTACTGTGCCACCCGGTATCAGTGGTTGGCACTGGCAGTGGGCACACTACAGTCAGTGGAAGAGGGCCTGACACACACTGGCAGCAGGCAAGCAACTGAATTTAGACTACTGTCTAAAAATTAAATGCCTTATTTATCGGCAAGCTACTGTGCCACCCGGTATCAGTGGTTGGCACTGGCAGTGGGCACACTACAGTCAGTGGAAGCGGGCCTGACACACACTGGCAGCAGGCAAGCAACTGAATTTAGACTACTGTCTAAAAATTAAATGTCTTATTTATCGGCAAGCTACTGTGCCACCCGGTATCAGTGGTTGGCACTGGCAGTGGGCACACTACAGTCAGTGGAAGAGGGCCTGACACACACTGGCAGCAGGCAAGCAACTGAATTTAGACTACTGTCTAAAAATTAAATGCCTAATTTATCGGCAAGCTACTGTGCCACCCGGTATCAGTGGTTGGCACTGGCAGTGGGCACACTACAGTCAGTGGAAGAGGGCCTGACACACACTGGCAGCAGGCAAGCAACTGAATTTAGACTACTGTCTAAAAATTAAATGCCTTATTTATCGGCAAGCTACTGTGCCACCCGGTATCAGTGGTTGGCACTGGCAGTGGGCACACTACAGTCTGTAGAAGTCAGCCTGACACACACTAGCAGTAGGCAAGCAACTGAAATTAAACTAAAGTGTAAAAATTAAATGCCTTTTTTTTAAGCAAAGTCCTGTGCCACACGGGATGACAGGGGTGGGCACTGGCAGTGGGCACACTACAGTCAGTTGAAGTCGACCTGACACACACTAGCAGCAGGCAAGCAGCTGAAATTACACTAAAGTGTAAAAATTAAATGCCTTTTTTATGCAAAGTCCTGTGCCAGCCGGTATGAGTGGTGGACACTGGCAGTGGGCACACTACAGTCAGTGGAAGTCAGCCTGACACACACTGGCAGGCAACTAACCTTAGATTAAAGTGTAAAAATTAAATGCCTTTTTTTGATGCAAAGTCCTGTACCACACGGAATGACAGGGGTGGGCACTGGCAGTGGGCACACTACAGTCTGTGGGCCTGCAGCTCCTCACACACAGGCAGGCCAGGCAACTGCAATATGTATATAAAGGGAAAAAAAGCAGACTAATGTTGCAGCCCTAAAAGGGCTTTTGGGGTGCTGTCAGGACGCTGTCCTTACAGCAGAGATCAGATGAGTCTTTCAGGACTGGAGTGGACACTGAATTCACTAGCCTAGCTATCAATTTCCCTATTAAATCAGCAGCAATTACACTCTCCCTCCTCTCACTAAGACTGCAAATTCCAGAATGAATCTAAAATGGATGCTGTGCAGGAGGTGGGAGGGTCTGGGAGGGAGGGTATGCTGCTGATTGGCTGGAATGTGTCTGCTGACTGTGAGGTACAGGGTCAAAGTTTGCTCAATGATGATGTATAGGGGGCGGACCGAACATCGCATATGTTCGCCCGGCAGAGGCGAACGCGAACAAGCTATGTTCGCCGGGAACTGTTCGCCGGCGGATAGTTCGGGCCATCTCTAATGCTCAGATCCCCCCCAGAAACAGTGCCATCCTCAGATCCCCTCCCCCCCAAAACAGTGCCATCCACGGACCCCCCCCCCCCAATAAAAAAAAAAAACAGTGCCATTCACAGATCCCCCCCAAAAAAACAGTGCCATCCACAGGCCACCATTAGCTCAAATCCCACCAAATGCTCCCCTTTGGTTAAAAATAATTTTTTTCTTATTTTTCTCCTCAAAAACCTAGGTGTGTCTTTTTATGCTTTTCTATCTTGAAATAAACTAAACCTTTAATGTTATGAAATTTAAATTTAATTTATATTAATTCATGCCCCATCCATCTACCCTCGGCCCAGCCCCCGAATCCAAAGCCTTTATTTAATTGACCAGTTTTCTGTTGTTCACAAAAAATAAATATTTTCAATATGTTCCTGTTATGGCACTTCTAATATACATTTAAGCTTTTCCATCACGTCGCCCCTCCCCCTCCCCCCCCCTCAACCCCCGGCCTTGAGCTGTGTAAGGGGCCCCAAAATTTCTGGCAGCCCTGCCTGCAGTCACTATATTTGGTCTCAGACATTCAGCCCGAGAGGGTGAAGCAAAGTATGGGTTGGATGTCAGGTCCTTTATGGAAAAAGATTTCTACATGGACGACTGCTTGAAATCCACACCCACGAACAAGACTACAATCAGTCTCCTAAAAAGGGCTCAAGAAATGCTTGCTCCATCTAATTTGAGGTTGCACAAAATCGCCTCCAACAGCTGTGAGTTAATGGAGGCCTTCTCACCTTAAGACCATTCAAGTGATCTAAAACACTTGGATCTTCGCACTGACTCCCTTCCCGCACAGTGAAGCCTCAGTTTGTGCTGGGATTTAAATGCAGCCACATTCATCCTTTAAATCAGCAAGGAAGAAAAGCCCTTTACATGCAGAGGAGTCCTGTCCACCATAAACAGGTTATATGATCCTCTTGGATTCGTAGCACCTGTTACCATCTAAGGTAAAATGATGTTAAGAAACTTCACCACAGAGACGTCTGATTAGGATGATCCGCTTCCCATGGAGAAAAAAGACCTGCGGACAGGTTAGAAGAAGTCTCTCAAAGCTTCCGTGCCATCAACTGAAATCAAGATACAAAGACTGTTTATCTTCTGCGATGCTTTAGTCGAGGTAAGTGCAGCAGTGGCATACCTAAAGACAATAGACATCAAAGAACGATGCCATATAGAGTTTGTTTTGAGCCGGACATGACTTGAATTCTGTGCTGCTGTGCTGGCAGTGGAGTTGGCTGAACTACAGGAATGTAAAACCTGGAAATCAAAGAAGTCGAGTTTTACATGGACAGCAGGGTAGTCCTAGGATATATCTGCAATGAAACCAGACGCTTTTACGTCTATGTCAGCAATCGGGTGCTAAGGATTAGGAGATCCACTAAACAGAGGCACTATAATCACCATAATCCTGCGGACAACACAACTAGATCCGTTGCACCGAGCCATCTTAAGGACACCATATGGCTCATAGGTCCTGCATTCCTGTACTGTTCAACATCTTGCAGTATCAGATCTGACACGTTTGAATTGGTAGACCCAGATGCCGATGAAGAAATCCGACCTGAAGTATCTGTTCTACGTACACTGACTTCAGACCACCAACTCAAATCCCATTGTTTCAACAGGTTCTCCACCTGGATTTTGCTTGTTTGTGCTATAGCCTGTGTAGTTCATATAGCTCAGTCTTACAAGTCGGCATTACCTACGAGACAGAAGCCCTGCAAAGGTTGGCATCACTACAAACATGCCTTTACCGCTCCGAATCTGGAAAAGTCCAAGAACATAATAATTCGCACTATACAACGTGAATGTTATGCTAAGGAAATTGACTACCTCAGCAAAGGTCTCCAAGGATAGCGCATTGGCCAACCCCCAAGCTGCTAAGTTGCATCTCAGAGCGCTCTCTGAGCTATCGGTCTAATCCTTGGCCATCGGTGGCTACTAAACACGAGAAACCCTTCAAGAGGCTACAGAGGAGTCCTTGAGCGACGCCCAAACTAAAAGAACCCAGTTTGGACCATCCCGGACCAAAAACGCTGGGCTCCAGCCTGAAGCCTACTACCGCCTATGACACATCATGGTGAGGCCTAACACCCGGCCACAAGTACCTGACCAACGACTAGCAAATCTCAGCACCAGAAGGTGAACCCTCCTTACAGGGACCTAATAGAGACACCGACGAGACTGCTAGCAAGTACTTACCCGGAGCCCGGACCACGGCCTATGAAACCTACGGCCTGGCCCGTCACGGCCTAGCACCCAACATCGCACACACGGCCCACATAAGAAGACTCGCCGGAACATAGGAGCGCACCTGGACTGGCAAGTCAATGAGTAGTAACGCGCACCGTTCCTAACCCTCGGTCCTAAAGCTCCCCTGCGGCTAAACTACTATAGTATACTGAGGGATTCTGGTGAACATTCAACATCTCAGGGATAGTAACCCCCTAGAAATCTCACCACCGCCTCCCACGCATCTCCTTTAATTACCGTACACACTCCAGCATAGAACTGGTACCGAGAGCACTGCTCTAATTTTTCTGGGACTGATGTGGCCCGTTGGTCCGACTGCGAAATCTTTGGCCTAACTCTCATCCTTCTAGTGGACTTTGAGCCACAATTTTTCATTGTCTACCATTCCACTGTGAGACACTAATGTACTAATCTCAAATTGTCGTGAAGAGACCCAACTTACCATAAAGCGCTATCTTTTGACAAGATGGTTAAAATTGGGAACCCTGTCTCCAAAGATCTCAACCTTACACAGAAACTGTCTGCGCCAAAAGGAGAGATGGATAAAGATATGAAAGAGAAAAACCCTCACCCAAAGATGAATACCCCATCTAAAGACCCTCTCACTGCAGCTCACCTAGATACAGGGGAAGAAACTGACAGTGACACCGAGATGCCCTCACAGCGGGACTCGTTGCCAGTCTCTCTTTCATTCCTGCAAAAGTCTCTAGAAAACGCTTTAGCAAAAGCCCTTGACCCTCTCTCTAAAGATCTTCAAGATATAAAACATTATATAAAGCACCAGAATTGAGCAACTTGAGACAACGCAAGCTACACTATGTATTTATAATACAGCTCTTGCCACCAGTTTTACTACATGCCAAAATTATCTCAATGTGGCGTTCGATGGACTGGAAGATCAGGAGAACAGAGGCCGAAGAAGTAATTTGCGCCTTAGAGGCCTCCCAGAATTTGTTGAAAATACCGCCTTAACAGCTACAGTAGCTTATATTTTCCATAACATCCTGGGGGAAACGTACTCAGGAGAGATAATAATTGAACTCGCCCACAGAGTATTGAGATGGAAACCTAGAGATACAGACCCCCCCACCCCCCGGAAAGTGATTTGTAGTTTGCTGCATTTCCCTGTTAAGGAGGACATTTTACGCCTCTCCAGAACATCTCCTCATGCATTTTGCCTTAGGTCTTAGTATATGTGTATTTGCACATCTCCAATCTCCCCAGACACTACTTAAAAGAAGAACCATCAAGCCTTTGACCACAACTCTTCGCTCCAAAGGGATCCAATACAGCTGGCACGTGTCAGGAGGGAAGAGATTCTTGGTCCGTTCAACTGCTAACCTCCCAGGAGTTTTCAAAGCCCTGGACCTCCCAGACTTGCAGATATCTGATTGGGCTGTGGTTGAAGATCTGGATAACCTACCACAGATCCCTCCTCCTACGCCTTGGGAAGAAGCCACATCCGGGCGTAACGCTTAGTCCAGGAAGAAGTCAGGCAAACTATCCCCGAAAAGTATTATCCCTGATGACGCCTGAATACGAGGAATGAAGATCTATTCATCTAATACTACATTCACATCTGTAGACAGTAATCCAAAATACCATCACTGGTTCGCTGTCATATGATTTTCTCCAGATCTCTCTTTTCTACCTCCCTAACTTCCCTATTGCTCTACCTTTTCCTCCCTCTCTCCCTCCATCCTCCTATTATCTAAAATCTTCCCCACTTCTTACCTCTCACCTATATAAGCTTTCCTGCTCATCTTCTCTGTCATTCATCTTATATTTGAAAGTCTCTTTATGTAAGAAGACTAGGTTTAAGAAGTTGGGTCCCCAGCGCCACTACTGCCTGTTCTATTGTCTGTTCTATATTACCAGTTATATTACTTTTCCCGACACTCATGTTGGAGTGTAACAAGTCAATTGCTATGTTTAAGCTGCACAGTTATACATCAACTGTCTTTGTCTTCTCCCATTGTTCCTGTCCCCCCCCCCTTTCCCTCCCTTCCTGTCCTATGGCTCCCTTTCAAGCCTTCCGACATCTGAAGCCTCATTCTGCATCAGCTCCTCCTACCCAAACAACATTATGGCAAGTATCAAAATAGTTACATACCATGTACATGGGCTCAACTCTCCCTCAAAGCGGGGTCAGGTGTTAGGATTCCTTAGGAGAAACAAAGCGGACATTTGTCTTCTCCAAGAGACGCATTTTAAAAAACAAAAGATCCTGACTATGAATAGTTTGCACTATTCCCAATGGTATCACTCAGGTTCAGACACCAAAGCCTCTAAAGGTGTAAGCATCGGCTTAAGCAAAAATTTGAACTTCACCTTATTGGACAAATGCACTGACCTGGAAGGTCGATATATATTTATCAAAGGGGCGATTGAAACATTGACGTGCACTATAGGGAATGTCTATGCACCTAACTCAGAACAAATCCCCTGGCTTACGGCAACTCTAAAGAAACTCTCGTCCTTCTCAGAAGGCACTTTAATCGTAGGAGACGACCTAAATGTAGCGATGAACCATCTTATAGACTCATCTAATGGCAAAAAAAGCATCCGTTTAAAAACCCTGGCAAAATTAACTTGTGCCCTACAGTCATTACAGCTGGTCGATTCTTGGAGAACATTAAATCCTTCAAACACTATACATACTATTCATCTCCACATCATAACTCATACATATATCTTCCTATAGTAACATAGTATATAAGACCGAAAAAAGACATTTGTCCATCCAGTTCGGCCTGTTTCCTACAAGTTGATCCAGAGGAAGGCAAAAAACCCCTGTGAGGCAGAAGCCAATTTTCCCCACTTAAGGGGAAAAAAATTCCTTCCCGACTCCAATCAGGCAATCAGAATAACTCCCTGGATCAACGACCTCTCTAGTAGCTGTAGCTTGTAATATTATTACACTCCAGAAATAAATCCAGTCCCCTCTTGAATTCCTTTATTGTACTCACCATCACCACCTCCTCAGGCAAAGAGTCCCATAGTCTCACTGCTCTTACAGTGAAGAATCATTTTCTATGTTTGTGTACAAACCTTCTTTCCTCCAGACGCAGAGGATGTCCCCTCGTCACAGTCACAGTCCTGGGGATAAATAGATGATGGGACAGATCTCTGTACTGACCCCTGATTATTAGATCTCCCCTCAGTCGTCTTTTTTTCTAAAGTGAATAACCCTAATTTTGATAACCTTTCAGGGTACTGTAGATCCCTCATTCCAGTTATTACTTTAGTTGCCCTCCTCTGAACCCTCTCAAACTCTGCTATGTCTGCCTTGTTTACAGGAGCCCAGAACTGTACACAGTACTCCATGTGTGGTCTGACTAGTGATTTGTAAAGTGGTAGGACTATGTTCTCATTACGGGCATCTATTTCCCTTTTGATGCAACCCATTATCTTATTGGCCTTGGCAGTAGCTGCCTAACACTGGTTTTTGCAGCTTAATTTGCTGTTTATTAAAATTCCTAGATCCTTTTCCATGTCAGTGTTACCGAGTGTTTTACCATTTAATATGTACGGGTGACTTGCATTATTCCTTCCCATGTGCATAACTTTACATTTGTCAGTGTTAAACCTCATCTGCCATTTTTCTGCCCAAGCCTCCAATCTATCCAAATTCCTCTGTAGCAGAAAACTGTCCTCTTCAGTGTTAATTACTTTACACAGTTTAGTGTCATCTGCAAAAATAGATATTTTACTGTGCAGGCCTTCTACAAGATCATTAATAAATATATTGAAGAGAATAGGGCCCAATACTGACCCCTGAGGTACCCCACTAGTTACAGTGACCCGATCTGAGTATCTACCGTTAATAACCAGCCTCTGTTTTCTGTCACTTAGCCAGTTACTTACCCACATACAGACATTTTCTCCCAATCCGAGCATCCTCATTTTATATACTAACCTTTTATAGAGATGGCCCGAACTATTCGCCGGCGAACAGTTCCCAGCGAACATAGCTTGTTCGCGTTCGCCTCTGCCGGGCGAACATATTCGATGTTCGCGTTCGCCCCTATACTTTATCATTGAGCAAACTTTGACCCTGTACCTCACAGTCAGCAGACACATTCCAGCCAATCAGCATACCCTCCCTCCCAGACCCTCCCACCTCCTATCTAAACGCAAGGATAGGATCCATCTTACATTCATTCTGAAGCTGCAGTGTTAGTAATTGTAAATCGCAATGCGATTAATATAACCTGTATTATTCGCATTGCGATTACAACTTAGATCTGAGTTCCAAATGGTTGTATTGCTAGAATATATTAACGAAGATAACAAATATAGCACTATATTCTCAATCTTCATTATATTCTAGCAATAAAACCATTAGGAACTCAGATCTAAGTTGAATTTGCAATGCGATTAATATAACCTGCATTAATCGCATTGCGAATTCAACTTAGAGCTGAGTTCCTAATGGTTGTTGCATTGCTAGAATATACGTTATATTCTAGCAATACAGCCATTAGGAACTCAGCTTTAAGTTGTAATCGCAATGCGAATAATACTTACAATTATTAATCGCTTGCGAATCCATTTGATGCCTCTGTTTGATTGTATATGACGGTTGACTATGACTACCACCAACGTTCTGCTGCCTCCAAAGCAAGATATCTGAACCCCCAGGGGCCATTTGGGCATTTTTAATAGAAAACGCATAAAAACGCATAAAAACGCATCTGCGTTTTTATAATTTTTCATTTTTAGTTTATTCTTTTGTGTATTTTGCCACATTTGGTTGCATATTTACATTTGGTATAGGCAAATATGGTAGTCTAGATCATGTGTCTATACCAAAACCTAGGATCATTGTTTGACAGCATATTTTCTAAGCCATGTAGCTGAATATAGATTTGGGCAGAGTAATGATCTAGACTACCATATTTGCCTATACCAAATGTAAATATGCAACCAAATGTGGCAAAATACACAAAAATTAAACTAAAAATTAAAAATTAAAAACGCAAATGCGTTTTTGATGCGTTTTCTATCAAAAACGCCCAAATGGCCCCTGGGGGTTCAGATATCTTGCCTCGGGGCAGCAGAACATTGGTGGTAGTCATAGTCAACCGTCATATTCAATCAAATAGAGGCATTAAATGGATTCGCAAGCGATTAATAATTGTAAGTATTATTCGCATTGCGATTACAACGTAGAGCTGAGTTCCTAATGGTTGTATTGCTAGAATATAACGTATATTCTAGCAATACAACAACCATTAGGAACTCAGCTCTAAGTTGAATTCGCAATGCGATTAATGCAGGTTATATAAATCGCATTGCAAATTCAACTTAGATCTGGGTTTCCTAATGGTTGTATTGCTAGAATTATATAACGAAGATTGAGAATATAGAGCTAAATTCCCAATCTTAGTTATATTCTAGCAATACAACCATTAGGAACCCATCTCTAAGTTAAGTTCGCAAATATGATGTCCCAACTCCCAAACTATTCACCGCGAGTAGTTCCCGGCGAACATAGCTTGTGCGGCGTTCGTCGCGGCGGGCGAACATATGCGATGTTAGGTCCACCCACTATCATTGAGTAAACTTTGACCCTGTACCTCACAGTCAGCAGACACATTCCAGCCAATTAGCATACCCTCCCTCCCAGACCCTCCCATCTCCTGGACACAGCATCCATTTTAGATTCATTCGGAAGCTGCAGTCTTAGTGAGAGGAGGGACAGTGTAGCTGCTGCTGAGATTTAATAGGGAAATTGATAGCTAGGCTAGTTTATTCAGTGTCCACTCCAGTCCTGAAAGACTCATCAGATCTCTGCTGTAAGGACTGCGTCCTGACAGCACCCCAAAAAGCCCTTTTTAGGGCTAGTACATCAGTCTCCCTCCCAGACCCTCCCACCTCCCATCAAAAAGCAAGGATGGCATCCATCTTAGTAGTTGTAATCGCAATGCGATTAATACAGGTTATAATAATCGCATTGCGAATTCAACTTAGAGCTGGGTTCCTATTCTCAATCTTCGTTATATTCTAGCAATACAACCATTAGGAACTCAGATCTAAGTTGTAATCACAATGCGATTAATATAACCTGTATTAATCGCATTGCGATTACAACTTACCACACTATGCGTCAACTAGATATTTTTCCATGGGAGTTTTGCCATGGATCCCCCTCCGGCATGCCACAGTCCAGGTGTTAGTCCCCTTGAAACAGCTTTTCCATCACTATTGTGGCCAGAAGGAGTCCCTTTGTTTTTAAAATTCGCCTGTCTATTGAAGTCTATGGCGGTTCGCACTGTTCGCATGTTCGCGAACATTTGCGGAAGTTCGCGTTCGCTGTTCGCGAACTGAAAATTTTATGTTCGCGACATCACTAACCTTTTATGAGGTACGGTGTCAAATGCTTTGGAGAAGTCCAGATATATGACATCCATTGATTCGCCGCTGTCAAGTCTAGAACTTACCTCCTCATAGAAGCTGATTAAATTCGTTTGGCATGACCGATCCCTCATGAAGCCATGCTGATATGGCGTTATTTGCTTATTTTCATTGAGATACTCCAAAATAGCATCTCTTAGAAACCCTTCAAACCGTTTACCAACAATAGATGTTAAACTTACCGGCCTATAATTCCCAGACTCTGTTTTTGGACCCTTTTTGAATATTGGCACCACATTTGCTATGCGCCAATCCTGCGGAACATTCCCTGTCAGTATACAGTCCGTAAATATCAGAAATAATGGTCTGGCTATGACATCACTTAATTCCCTTAGGATACGGGGGTGTATGCCATCCGGTCCAGGCAATTTGTCTATTTTAATCTTTTTAAGTCGCTGTTGTAGTTCTTCCTGGGTCAGACAGGGCACTTTTAATGGGGAATTTACTTTTGCATTCTGCATTTCATCTGACAGTTTATTTTTCTCAGTGAATATAGTGGAGAAAAAAATATTTAATAGTTTTGCTTTATCCTCGTCGCTCTCTGCAACACCCCCTCATTGCTATGTAGAGGGCCGACTCCTTCAGATTTATATTTTTACTATTTATATAATTGAAGAACATGTTAGGGTTAGTTTTACTCTCTTTGGCAATTAATCTCTCAGTCTCTAGTTTGGCAAATTTTATTAGTTTTTACATATTCTATTTTTTTCCTTATAGTTTATCAGTGCTTCCTGACTCCCCTCCTGTTTTAGTGATTTATATGCTTTCTTTTTGTCATTTATTGCTTTCTTTATGGTTCCATTTATCCACATTGGTTTCTTATTGTTCCTTAGCCTTTTATTCCTATAAGGTATGTACCTCTCACAATTAGATGTTACAATGCTTTTAAAAATCTCCCATTTTATGGTTGTATTTTTATTTTTGAGGACTTTGTCCCAGTTAGTTAGGCCTATGGCCTCGCTTAGATTGGCTAAATTTTGCTTTTTGAAGTTTGGTATTTTTGTTCCTCCCTTTAGAAACTCTCGTTTGAAGGATAATTGGAAGGTTATAACTTTATGGTCACTATTTCTCAGGTGTCCCCAACCTGCACATCTGTTGTTCTATCAGGTCTATTGGTTAATACTAAGTCCAGTATTCCTATCAATGTGCAAAACTGTCAATCAGCATCTATCAAATCTCAGGTCCTATCAGACCACTCATTAGTGGAATCGACATACACGATACCTCAGGCACCACCACCTTTCAGATGTTGGCGCTTAAATGACATACTTCTGAAATCTCCTCAGAACTTCCAAAGAATTAACTCTCGCCTGGCCAAGTTCTTTACTTGTAATGATAATGGATAAAGTTTCTGTGCAGACGCTCTGGGAAGCGCATAAGTCATATGTTAGAGGAGAGCTTATGTCTCTCTCTGCATATGTACACAAAGTTAGGACACAAAAAGTGTCTGAACTTCAACAGAAGATTTCTTGTCTAGAGAGTTTGCACAAAAAATCCCTTTTAACCTATCATTTAGACAGAGCTAACTTCTTGTCGCACCGAACTTAAAAAATTGATAAATTTGAGCTCAGCCAAAGCCTATCTAACGGCAAAAATTTTAACACTATGCACACGGCGATAAACCCACCAGATTCATGTTAGCACAAATTAAACAAAGGAAAACAAAATCCTTAATAACAAATATTAAAAGTTCAAAGGGTTCGGTATATCACAAAACAACCGACATTGCACGTGAGTTTAGAATTATACAATTTAGAGACCCCACAGAATGCAATGGATAGGCCGAAATTAGAATTGATATCAGAATTTTTGGTTTCTTTAGATCTTCCACATGCTTCCCCTGCACAAACTCAAAACCTATGCTCCCAAATCTCAACACTGGAGATCAAAGAGGCGATAACCGCATTCTATTACATCTCATGTTTAGATACACATTTGCCACATTAAGTCAAACTATATAACTCAGCATTAACAGGAAGCCCTTTCCATGGACAGACCTTGATTTCTCAAATCACGGTCATTCATAAGGAGGGTAAAGACCCTAGTTTATGCGGAAACTACCGCCCCATCTCGCTCATGAATTTTGACCTTAAAACATTTGCAAAAATCATAGCCCACAGATTACAATTGCTGTTACCTACACTAGTTGCGCCTGACCAAGTAGGTTTTGTGACGGGTAGAGAAGGGAAAGACAACATATATAGGGTTCTCCAATTAATTACATATGCTCAGCAGTCGGTTATCCCACTACTCCTCCTTAGTACTGACGCCGAAAAGGCATTCGATAAAGTAAATTGGGGATACCTGAAAGCCTCACTGTTAGCCTTTGGTATACCTTCCCCTTTTGTCCAAGCTATATACACCATGTATGAATGCCCTTCTGCCAGAATACTGATCAACAGTGTGCTGTCGCCCGTGCTCCCAGTCTCAAATGGTACCAGGCAGCCGTGTCCTTTGTCTCCATTACTCTTTGTCCTAACAATGGAAACACTTCTGCAAAAACTAAGACAGGAACCCAGAATTTCAGGGATTCATTGTGGGAGTAGGGAACACAAGGTGGCAGCATACCAGTGGCGGATCCAGGGGGGCAATGGGGCAAGTGCCCCCCCCGATATTGTGGCAGGCTGGCAGCACCGGCGGCAGTGACAGGAGATGAACGCTTCCACTGTGGAAGCGTTCATCTCCATAGCGATCTGTGTCGCCCTCCTCTGGACAGCGATACAGATCGCTGTGCAGTGCGGCAGGGGAGGGAGAGGCGTCTCCCTCCCCTGCTCCTCTGATAGGCTGCCGGCCTCGTGCCGACAGCCTATTAGAACGGTTCAGAGCGGCGCGATGACGTCATCGCGCCGCCTGAGTAGAGGACAGAACGGGACACAGGCCGGAAGAGGCCTGCATCCAGCGCTGCAAGGAGGTAAGTAGGGAGGGAGGGGGAAAAGAAGCCTGCACATGATTTTGGGGGGAGGGGGAAGGAGAGAAGCCTGCACATGATTTTTTTGGGGGGAGAGAGAAGCCTGCACATGATTTTGGGGGAGAGAGAAGCCTGCACATGATTTTGGGGGGAGAGGGAGAGAAGCCTGCACATGATTTTTTTGGGGGAAGGAGCCTGCACATGATTTTGGGGGAGCCTGCACATGATTTTGGGGGAGCCTGCACATGATTTTGGGGGAGGGGGAAGGAGCCTGCACATGATTTTGGGGGAGGGGGAGCCTGCACATGATTTTGGGGGAGGAGCCTGCACATGATTTGGGGGCTGGGGAAAGGAGCCTGCAAATAATTTTGGGGAAAGGGGATGTGTGGGAAAGGAGCCTGCACATGATTGGGGGGGACATGATGGGGGAGAGAGGAGACTCCGGGGGCACTATGGGGACATTACTGATGTATTCTATATGGGGGTAGTAGGATAATTTGTCCAGAATATGGGAGGATGATGGAAAAGTAGAAACTGAGATTTATTTTGTTGTCAAACTGCAGAGACGAAACCTGTCGGTCTGGTCTGAAGATCTGAAAGGAGAAGATGAGGAAAGAGAACATCTACATCACAGGAGACGTCACTGGATGGAAGAGGTAAGTGGGGCTGTTTTTCTGTAGTGATGGGAGCTGGGGCGCATCAATCGCCCAAAGTGACCAGGCTCTGGATCCGCCAGTGCAGCATACGCTGACGATCTATTACTCTTAAACTCCAATCCATCAGTGGCCTTGCCGATCATTGAAAACATTTTTGAGAAGTTCAGCGTAATATCAAATTTTAAGGTCAATATGATCAAGTCTCAAGCACTTAATATCTCTGTGCCTACCTCTTTAGCTTCACGCTTGTCACGCAACTCATCCTTTGACTGGAAACAACCTTATATTAAATTTCTGGGCATCAAAATCTCCCCTAACATACAGGCGCTTTTTAAAAACAACTATCTACCCCTGCTAAAAGACATTTCAAAAATTCTTGAAGAATGGCCCACTACTTACGTCTACTGGTTTGGGTGGATAAATATTGCAAACTGCCTCATATGGCCCAAGATTACATACTTATTGCAAGCCCTACCTATCCATATCCCTAACAATTTCTATATCAAGTTAAATAGAATACTATCAAGCTACATTTGGAATGCTAAAAAACCTAGAATAAAATACTCTATACTTTTAACTTCCTGATATGCCAGCGCCTCAGTCTTTTGTCCAGGCAATGCACATAAATCGGATAATTGATTGGGTAAGGAAACCCTCACATAAGCTGTGGGTCTCTATAGAGGAGGACATCCTCCAATACCCGTTAAGACAAATCGTTTTCTCAGCTCAAACAATTCCTCCTCAGACCAAAGCATTCAATGCACTCACTACTGAAACTTGCAAAATTTGGAATCATATGAACGTGCGTTCAAGATGTGCCCCATATCCCTCTCCACTGCTACAGATTAGGGACCTTATACTAACTATAGACCCCAACTATAATACCTCCGATTCCTAAAGATATTAGACTTAATGAATCTACGGTAGACTGATAAACACTGGCACAGTGCCCACGAAAGAAGCATTAGCAGATTACCTAAAATGCTCTCCAATAGCTCCCATGATATATTACAAATTTGTACACTCACTTAAACTATTACTTCAAAATGCAGATCTCCAGAGATCCATGACACATTTTGAAACCTCCTTAGCCTAAACTAAACCCCCTAAGAAAGTAATCTCGACTTACAGCAAACTACTTATGACACCGCTAATGCAAACAACACACTCTTTTATTAAAGCTTTGGAAGAAGACCTTTCCAAAAATTTACAGAGACAAAAATCCAATTGCTTCTCGCTGCTCCGAAATTGACCTCGCGCTGCATTAGGATGCAAGAAAGCGGATATAAGATCCTGACTAGATGGCACCTAACTCCTACCTTATTGCATAAGTATAACCCAAGCTATAACCCTAATTGCTGGAGATGTGGTCAACATCTAGGGACTTACTACCACCTTTGGTGGACCTGGCCACGTATAGTACCTTATTGGACACATATTATTTCCCAAATCAACGCATTAGCAAAAACAAATCTGCCCCTTACTCCTGAGATTTGTATTTTTCAATTGCTCCCAAACAGGCTCTCCAGACATACTGAGAAATTGATGAGACACCTGCTTGCGGCTGCCCGCATACTAATACCCACTCTGTGGAAGGCATCTTATCCCCCACCATTCAGCCCTTGGCTAGACAAGGTAGACTCGCTGTCAATACTTATTGTATAACTGATTTTCAGTTATGCTGCCTTGCTATCCAGAGTGGTTAGAAAATCATGATAGATCACTTCTGCCAATGTCTGAATATTTTGGTGTTCAGTGTAAATAGCACCATCTAGCAGTGTTAAATTGTATTACACTTTGTTTTTTTGTTTCAAGACTAATGCATTGTGGGTAGTGCATTGGGGGTTATTGCAAAGCATCCTGGGAAAGAGAAGTCATCAGTACACATCATCAGAGCTGTACTATGCATGTCTCCTTCTCAAACTCCACTATCCTTGTAAAATCATATCTGTTTTACCACACATATACAGTCTCTCACTCACGTGCACCCTGCAGAGAGTACGACCTGTTGACCAGTAAACAAGTTAGGCCACTTTCACACTGGCGTCTGGTGCGGATCCATAATGTATTTGCGCAGAGAAACCACACTGATAATACAACCGCATGCATCCGTTCAGAACGGATCCGTTTGTATTATCAAGAACATAGGCAAAACGGATCCGTTTTGAACACCATTGAAAGTCTATGGGGGACGGATCTGTTTTCTATGACATATTGTGTCATTGAAAACGGATCCGTCCTGACTCACAATGTAAGTCAATGTAAGTCCTTCTGTTTGGCTCAGTTTCATCAGACGGACAACAAAACACTGCAAGCAGCGTTTTAGTGTCCGCCTCCAGAGCGTAATGGAGACTGAACGGAGCCAAACTGATGCATTCTGAACGGATCCTTATCCATTCAGAATGCATTGGGGCAAAACTGATCCGTTTTGGACCGCTTGTGAGAGTCCTGAAACGGATCTCACAAGCGGACCCAAAAATGCCAGTGTGAAAGTAGCCTTAGACTACAAAGAACAGTCCTCTTATTTGGAAGACAGGAATGGTGTCCTCCACAGATCCCCCAGAGTGTCCTCCACAGATCCCCCAGAGTGTCCTCCACAGATCTCCCAGAGTGTCCTCCACAGATCCCCCAGAGTGTCCTCCACAGATCCGCCAAAGTGTCCTCTTCAGATCCGCCAAAGTGTCCTCCACAAATCCGCCAAAGTGTCCTCTTCAGATCCGCCAAAGTGTCCTCTTCAGATCCGCCAAAGTGTCCTCTTCAGATCCGCCAAAGTGTCCTCTTCAGATCCGCCAAAGTGTCCTCTTCAGATCCGCCAAAGTGTCCTCCTTCAGATCCGCCAAAGTGTCCTCTTCAGATCCGCCAAAGTGTCCTCTTCAGATCCGCCAAAGTGTCCTCTTCAGATCCGCCAAAGTGTCCTCTTCAGATCCGCCAAAGTGTCCTCTTCAGATCCGCTAAAGTGTCCTCTTCAGATCCGCCAAAGTGTCCTCTTCAGATCCGCCAAAGTGTCCTCTTCAGATCCGCCAAAGTGTCCTCTTCAGATCCGCCAAAGTGTCCTCTTCAGATCCGCCAAAGTGTCCTCTTCAGATCCGCCAAAGTGTCCTCTTCAGATCCGCCAAAGTGTCCTCTTCAGATCCGCCAAAGTGTCCTCTTCAGATCCGCCAAAGTGTCCTCTTCAGATCCGCCAAAGTGTCCTCTTCAGATCCGCCAAAGTGTCCTCTTCAGATCCGCTAAAGTGTCCTCTTCAGATCCGCCAAAGTGTCCTCTTTCAGATCCGCCAAAGTGTCCTCTTTCAGATCCGCCAAAGTGTCCTCTTCAGATCCGCCAAAGTGTCCTCTTCAGATCCGCCAAAGTGTCCTCTTCAGATCCGCCAAAGTGTCCTCTTCAGATCCGCCAAAGTGTCCTCTTCAGATCCGCCAAAGTGTCCTCTTCAGATCCGCCAAAGTGTCCTCTTCAGATCCGCCAAAGTGTCCTCTTCAGATCCGCCAAAGTGTCCTCTTCAGATCCGCCAAAGTGTCCTCTTCAGATCCGCCAAAGTGTCCTCTTCAGATCCGCCAAAGTGTCCTCTTCAGATCCGCCAAAGTGTCCTCTTTCAGATCCGCCAAAGTGTCCTCTTCAGATCCGCCAAAGTGTCCTCTTCAGATCCGCCAAAGTGTCCTCTTCAGACCCGCCAAAGTGTCCTCTTCAGACCCGCCAAAGTGTCCTCTTCAGACCCGCCAAAGTGTCCGCCACAGACCCGCCAAAGTGTCCGCCACAGACCCGCCAAAGTGTCCGCCACAGACCCGCCAAAGTGTCCGCCACAGACCCGCCAAAGTGTCCGCCACAGACCCGCCAAAGTGTCCGTCACAGACCCGCCAAAGTGTCCGCCACAGACCCGCCAAAGTGTCCGCCACAGACCCGCCAAAGTGTCCGCTACAGACCCGCCAAAGTGTCCGCCACAGACCCGCCAAAGTGTCCGCCACAGACCCGCAAAGTGTCCGCCACAGACCCGCCAAAGTGTCCGCCACAGACCCGCCAAAGTGTCCGCCACAGACCCGCCAAAGTGTCCGCTACAGACCCGCCAAGTGTCCGCCACAGACTCCGCCAGAGTGTCCGCTCACAGACCCGCGCTAAGAGTGTCCGCCACAGACCCGCCAAAGTGTCCGCCACAGACCCGCCAAAGTGTCCGCCACAGACCCGCCAAAGTGTCCGCCACAGACCCGCCAAGTGTCCGCCACAGACCCGCCAAAGTGTCCGCCACAGACCCGCCAAAGTGTCCGCCACAGACCCGCCAAAGTGTCCGCCACAGACCCGCCAAAGTGTCCGCCACAGACCCGCCAAAGTGTCCGCCACAGACCCGCCAAAGTGTCCGCCACAGACCCGCCAAAGTGTCCGCCACAGACCCGCCAAAGTGTCCGCCACAGACCCGCCAAAGTGTCATACAGACCCGCCAAAGTGTCCGCCACAGACCCGCCAAAGTGTCCGCCACAGACCCGCCAAAGTGTCCGCCACAGACCCGCCAGTGTCCGCCACAGACCCGCCAAAGTGTCCGCCACAGACCCGCCAAAGTGTCCGCCACAGACCCGCCAAAGTGTCCGCTACAGACCCGCCAAAGTGTCCGCCACAGACCCGCCAAAGTGTCCGCCACAGACCCGCCAAAGTGTCCGCCACAGACCCGCCAAAGTGTCCGCCACAGACCCGCCAAAGTGTCCGCCACAGACCCGCCAAAGTGTCCGCTACAGACCCGCCAAAGTGTCCGCCACAGACCCGCCAAAGTGTCCGCCACAGACCCGCCAAAGTGTCCGCCTACAGACCCGCCAAAGTGTCCGCCACAGACCCGCCAAAGTGTCCGCCACAGACCCGCCAAAGTGTCCGCTACAGACCCGCCAAAGTGTCCGCCACAGACCCGCCAAAGTGTCCGCCACAGACCCGCCAAAGTGTCCGCCACAGACCCGCCAAAGTGTCCGCCACAGACCCGCCAAAGTGTCCGCCACAGACCCGCCAAAGTGTCCGCCACAGACCCGCCAAAGTGTCCGCCACAGACCCGCCAAAGTGTCCGCCACAGACCCGCCAAAGTGTCCGCCACAGACCCGCCAAAGTGTCCGCCACAGACCCGCCAAAGTGTCCGCCACAGACCCGCCAAAGTGTCCGCTACAGACCCGCCAAAGTGTCCGCCACAGACCCGCCAAAGTGTCCGCCACAGACCCGCCAAGTGTCCGCTACAGACCCGCCAAAGTGTCCGCTACAGACCCGCCAAAGTGTCCGCCACAGACCCGCCAAAGTGTCCGCTACAGACCCGCCAAAGTGTCCGCCACAGACCCGCCAAAGTGTCCGCCACAGACCCGCCAAAGTGTCCGCCACAGACCCGCCAAAGTGTCCGCTACAGACCCGCCAAAGTGTCCGCCACAGACCCGCCAAAGTGTCCGCCACAGACCCGCCAAAGTGTCCGCCACAGACCCGCCAAAGTGTCCGCCACAGACCCGCCAAAGTGTCCGCTACAGACCCGCCAAAGTGTCCGCCACAGACCCGCCAAAGTGTCCGCCACAGACCCGCCAAAGTGTCCGCTACAGACCCGCCAAAGTGTCCGCTACAGACCCGCCAAAGTGTCCGCCACAGACCCGCCAAAGTGTCCGCCACAGACCCGCCAAAGTGTCCGCCACAGACCCGCCAAAGTGTCCGCCACAGACCCGCCAAAGTGTCCGCCACAGACCCGCCAAAGTGTCCGCCACAGACCCGCCAAAGTGTCCGCCACAGACCCGCCAAAGTGTCCGCCACAGACCCGCCAAAGTGTCCGCCACAGACCCGCCAAAGTGTCCGCCACAGACCCGCCAAAGTGTCCGCCACAGACCCGCCAAAGTGTCCGCCACAGACCCGCCAAAGTGTCCGCCACAGACCCGCCAAAGTGTCCGCCACAGACCCGCCAAAGTGTCCGCCACAGACCCGCCAAAGTGTCCGCCACAGACCCGCCAAAGTGTCCGCCACAGACCCGCCAAAGTGTCCGCCACAGACCCGCCAAAGTGTCCGCCACAGACCCGCCAAAGTGTCCGCCACAGACCCGCCAAAGTGTCCGCCACAGACCCGCCAAAGTGTCCGCCACAGACCCGCCAAAGTGTCCGCCACAGACCCGCCAAAGTGTCCGCCACAGACCCGCCAAGTGTCCGCCACAGACCCGCCAAAGTGTCCGCCACAGACCCGCCAAAGTGTCCGCCACAGACCCGCCAAAGTGTCCGCCACAGACCCGCCAAAGTGTCCGCCACAGACCCGCCAAAGTGTCCGCCACAGACCCGCCAAAGTGTCCGCCACAGACCCGCCAAAGTGTCCGCCACAGACCCGCCAAAGTGTCCGCCACAGACCCGCCAAAGTGTCCGCCACAGACCCGCCAAAGTGTCCGCTACAGACCCGCCAAAGTGTCCGCCACAGACCCGCCAAAGTGTCCGCCTACAGACCCGCCAAAGTGTCCGCCACAGACCCGCCAAAGTGTCCGCACAGACCCGCCAAAGTGTCCGCCACAGACCCGCCAAAGTGTCCGCCACAGATCCGCCAAAGTGTCCGCCACAGATCCCCATCAGTGTCAGCCACAGATCCCCATCAGTGTCAGCCACAGATCCCCATCAGTGTCAGCCACAGATCCCCATCAGTGTCAGCCACAGATCCCCATACAGTGTCAGCCACAGATTGCCGCCATGAAAGTGTCCGCCACAGATTCCCCATAACAGTGAGTCAGCCACAGATCCTCATCAGTGTCAGCCACAGATCCCCATACAGTGTCAGTCCACAGATCCCCATCAGTGTCAGCCACAGATCCCCATCAGTGTCAGCCACAGATTCCTCCATCAGTGTCAGCCACAGATCCCCATCAGTGTCAGCCACAGATCCCCATCAGTGTCAGCCACAGATTCCTCCATCAGTGTCAGCCACAGATCCTCCATCAGTGTCAGCCACAGATCGCCTCATCAGTGTCAGCCACAGATCCTCCATCAGTGTCAGCCACAGATCCTCCATCAGTGTCAGCCACAGATCCTCCATCAGTGTCAGCCACAGATCCCCATCAGTGTCAGCCACAGATCCCCATACAGTGTCATGCCACAGATCCCCTCCATAGCAGTGTGTCAGCCACAGATCGCCTCCATAGCAGTGTGTCAGCCACAGATCGCCTCCATAGCAGTGCGTCAGCCACAGATCGCCTCCATAGCAGTGCGTCATCCACAGATCGCCTCCATAGCAGTGCGTCATCCACAGATCGCCTCCATAGCAGTGCGTCATCCACAGATCGCCTCCATAGCAGTGCGTCATCCACAGATCGCCTCCATAGCAGTGCGTCATCCACAGATCGCCTCCATAGCAGTGCGTCATCCACAGATTTCCCCCCCATAGCAGTGCGTCATCCACAGATTCCCCCATAGCAGTGCGTCCTCCACAGATCCCCCATAAAAGTATCATCCACAGACCACCATTAGTTCAAAACCCACCAAAAGCACACCTTTTGGTTTAAATTTTTTTTTTATTATTTTCCTCCTCAAAAACCTAGGTGCGTCTTATCAGGTGCGTCTTATAAAGCGACAAATACGGTACATACATACACACATACATACGCACGCACGCGCGGCTTGTGTTTTTGCATTAGGGTGCACACCCTAATGCTATAGGCTGCGCACGCCTATGGCCTTAACGTTAAGTTACTAAATGACCAGCAACCAAATGATGCAGAATTATTGCTGACTATATGATGATATGGCGATAAACACAATGACCACTTATTGAAAACTTGTAGTCTAGGTACAAGTTAAGTTGACAGTCCTATGACCCATTTCTGACAGAAATCACTGATTTCACTTTATACCGGTGAACCCTTGCAGCAATTGGTCATTCACATAAAATTCGCATAGAATTTGCATGACTTGTATGTAAAACCAATATTCAAATATTTGCAATCACGCTCACAATGCGAAATTTCAAACATGCGAACCCCTGAAGCGCCAGCACTGGCGACCAACATTCGCAAGTCGAATATTCGAGATCAAGCCTGTACCTGTGATGATGTTACGTATGATCATCGCAATGTATCGGCGAAAATTCGAAGATGTGCCGCGCTGTACTTGCCATCTGCTGACTGTATATGTAGAGGCCCCGCTCCGGCTGCCATCAGCGGTACTCTAATGGGAAGCAGTCGGCCTGTACGCGAGCACCTCCGCTGGTGCAAGAAGTCATGCCTGCGCACCGACCATAATTTTGAACCCTGGCCGAACAGTATGGCTGGAGACCCCTGCGTGGGTCTCACAAACAGCCCGAGTCTTACTGTTTTCGAAGATCGTATGCGGTGCTCCAATCGCGTCTCACAACTGTGAGCTGCTAGATGCCCGTACTCTGTCCTGAAGCACGTGGGGGAACTCGACGACCCGGAAGTGCCAGGAATTACGTCATCCGTCCTGCAGGTATGTGTTGCTGGGATTTAAATATGAATAGCCCGCCTCCTATTCGCACAAATACGGCAATATACATTGCCTAACACACATATATATATATTTTTATGAGATAAGGTAACCAAAAAATGGCTGTTCTGGCACAGTTTTTATTATTAGTTTTTTTACAGTGTTCACCTGATAGAGCAGATAATGTGATATTTTTGTAGAGTAGGTCGTAACGATGCAGCGATACCTAATAAGTCTATGTTTTAAATAAATAATTAGGGGGCACACCCACTATTGGAATAAACTGTTGGTATAGTAACATAATTATTTATTCCAGGTTCTTTTTAAATCTAGGGTGAGATTCGTAGGGTGAGCACCCCTTTCATTTATCACCTGCGGGGTGTAGCCGCTTTTTTTGCTGTACTACAGTGAGTTTTCCAAGTCTATGTTTTAAATTTTATTTTGGATTTACACAGTAAAACATTTTTTAAATATTTTTTTTTTGGGGTGATTGTCTTAGGTAGGGTCTCATTTTTTGCTGGAACAGATGATGGTTTGATTAATACCATTTTGGGGCACATATACATATTTAATCGCTTGGTATTACACTTTTTTGATGTAAGGTGATAAAAAATGGCAATGCCTAATGTGTGTATTTTTTTTTTTACACAATAAAAGCATTTTTGGGAAAAAAAGACTAATTTTTGTGTAATATGTGCATTTTTTTTACTTTATTTTTTTCAATAAAAGCATGTTTGAAAAAATCCATATTATTTTTATTTTTTTGGACGATTGGCTTATGTAGGGCCTCATTTTTGTGGGATGAGGTTACGGTTTGATTGGTGCTAATTTTGGATATATGACTTTTTTAATCACTTTTTATACAATTTTTTGGGAAGTGCGGTGGGCAAAATTGCACTTCCATCATAGTTTAACTCTTTTTTATGGTGTTCACCATGCGGTAAAAGTAACATGATTCTTTTATAGAGCAGGTCCTTATGGACGCGGCGATACCAAAGATGTTTTGTGTTTTTCAATTTTTTAATTTTTAACCAATTATGTGTGCATGTAGGATTTTTTTTTTTACTTTTTTAAATTTTTTGGGACCCAGACCCACTTGGTTCTTGAAGATCCAGTGGGTCTGATGACTTACAATACACTGCCGTACACTATATAGTGTACTGCAGTGTATTGAGCTCACACTAAGGCCTCATGCACACGACCGTTGTTGTGATCCGCGTCCGAGCTGCATATTTTGCGGCTCGGGCGCAGTTCCATTCACTTCAATGGGGCCGTAAAAGATGCGAACAGCACTCCATGTGCTATCCGCATCCGTTGCTCCGTTCTGTGCCCCCACAAAATAAATAGTGCATGTCCTATTCTTGTCCATTTCTACAATGGGCTGCGTTCCGTTCCGCCAATTGCGGAACAGAACACAGAGCTGCTTCCGTGTTTTGCGGATCTGTGGTTTGCAGACCGCAAAACACCAACGGTCGTGTACATGAGGCCTAAGACTGATCAGGCTCTTGCTTTTAGCAGTAGCCTGATCAGGCTTAGATATACCACGGCAAGCTAGATGCCTGTGAAGGCATCCGGTTGCCATGGTAACCATTGGGACGCTGCCACAGCGCAGAGGCCCGATGGGGGAGGGAGCTCCCTCTATCAGTTTGCCCTTCAAGCATCGGGCCGCTGCAACAGCAGAGCAGCGTCCTGATGCTTAGCCCCACCATACAGCTGTCCCTAAGGACAACAAAATGGAAGAGGTTAAACGGCCGACATTGCAGCAAGAGGTCTGAGCTTCCAGTGTTATCTTGCGGTCGTGTCTTGACCAGCAACCCAGCGGTTCTTGATTGGTGAACTCTGTCATCCACTTCATCCCAAGTGACATCAGACACTCCCAGCCAACAGTCCGTGGGTTCGTCAGACACAACCCTTAGTTGGCATGTGCCCTCACCTGTCCTCAACCTGCCTCTGTCCTTTGCTTTTCCCTCAGCCACAAAAATATTGTATGCTGTGGGCTCAGCTCCACTATACTGCGAGGACGAGCTACTAAAGAAAAGTCAGCAGCTACTACCCAGCCAAGATCTGAAGGAGACAGATCTTGGCTATGTGGCCAAGTAGTGATGAGGAGAGTGGCGTAGGAGCTGGTGTTGTGAGTGGTCAAGCTCCTAAACCAAAGACTATTGAGGAGGACATCAATGACTGGCAGACACTACTCCATGATGATAAAGCCGATCGCACTTGGGAGCCGAATGCAGAAGGGGCTTCCTCATCAGCAGAAGAGGGTGGCAGCTTGCCCCTAAGGCAGCGGCTGAGGCAGCAAGGTAGTATAATGGCTGGGAGTCAGCAAGAGGCAGCAGGTGGCAGCAGTGGGAGCTCGGGAGCCAAATGTGCCCGGGGTAGACCACCTGCTTGGCAGCAGCCTACCTGCCTGGGAAGTAGTGATGCAGGGGTTAACGGAGGCAGCGGTGGTAGCAGTCAGTCAGTGTGGACTGTTGGGGGTAAAATCACCTACTTGGCAGTGTGGCAGTTTTTTGTTAAGCCGAATAGTTGAACGTGGCCATATGTGGAATCTTTGGGCAGAAGGTGATGCGTGGCCAGGGTGCCAATGTTGGCACTATGGCCCAGCATCAATATATGCAGCATCGCCATACAATGGCCTGGGAAAACCGTGTCTTCGATGTGGTGGTCCAGCCTGCCGCAGCAACCGCTGCATCACCCAGTGGCACGCACCCAGTTTAAGGCAGTCAAGGCTCCATCACCTCAGCCGAAGGGAGCTGTCTGTCATTCCCATCTTTTGCTGATCCAGATTCTCCTGATCCTGATGCTCCTCGATCACCGAAGCGATTTCCAAGTTGCTCTTGCTGCAGTCCCTCCCTTTCCAAGTGGTGGACTCTGCCCCTTTCAGAGAACTGAAGGCTTGTGCCGAGCCTTCACGGCCCACTGGATTAATGTGGTTCCTGCACAACCACACCAGCAACTTGGCCAGGTCCCGCCGCTTCCGCCTCCATGTTGTTACGCCATTGGTCCTGCGACAATGTCCGACTCTGCCTCCTCATCCTCCACCATGTCCTAAACCTCCACTGCAGGGACAAGTCACAGTGCCCCTCCAGCATGCCACATGTGCAGGGCACAGCGGTGTCACGCTGTTCTGCACCTGGTTTGCCTTGCGAACGGAGTCACACAGGGGAGGAACTGCTCCGTTTGATTCAGCAAGAAATCAAATCCTGGCTTTCTCCTCAACAACTGAAAATCGGAACCATGGTGAACGACAACGGGAAGAACACGGTGTCGGCATTGCGTCAAGGAAGCCTGAGCCATGCGCCCTGCAAGTTTGTCCTTTCCCCTGAAGACGCCAGTTAATTTGGTGAAACATGTTGGGGGACAGAACCTGTTGGTTTTAGCTCTGCTCGAATTTTAAAACACTGATTAGGAAACAGTGATCTGCTTTAGGGTGTATGTTCGCAGCACCGTGTACTCTGCCGGATAAGTCAAGCAGGCAGCTTATACATTTATTGTAGTTTAGTGGGAAGGTTAGGAAGGTAGTGCACACCCTCCGTTACCACTAGTTACCTGTGTAACAGCAGTGTGTAAATTCGAGCAGTAGTTTTAACAAGTGTGTCTAAACTCACATAAATTTTTAGAGAATAATTAATAAAAGTGAAGTTTTACTGATCTAAATATTAAGGGTAAAAGTGGTGAATTGAGCTCAATTGAGCAAATCTTTTGTTGTTATGGAACCCTCCCTTAATAGGGTCCCTAGTTTTTTGCATGCGCCCTGCATGGCACACGTGTTCAATCTCGTTGTCAAGCGGTTCCTGAATTCTTCCACCCATCTGCAAGACATCCTAAAAATGGCCAGGAAACTTTGCATACACTTCAGCCACTCATTCATCGCAAAGCACACCCTCCTTGAGCTGCAGCGGCAGAACGGCACCCTCCAACATAGGCTGATATGCGACGTTTCCACCTGTTGGAATTCCACCCTCCATATGTTGGACTGACTATACGAACAGAGAAAGGACATCAATGATTTCTTGATGATCCAAGCGGATAGGAGTACTCCCCTGTATAACTTTGATGTCAGCCAGTGGCAGCTCATACGTGACACCTGCCATTTGCTAAGGCCTTTTGAGGACGCCACGTTATTTGTCAGTCGCCAAGAGTACGGGATGAATGATGTCATTCCACTGTTTCATGTCCTGAAACAGATATTGGTAAAAATGGCTTGTCAGGGAACAGGAGACGTGGCGCCTAGAACTTATAGCCATATGAGTCCTGTGGGGGCTGAACTGGAGGAGGAGGAGGGGGAGGTGGACATTAGAGCCAGGCAATGTGTAGCAAAATGGGTGGTTTTTCTACTCAGCTGACAGGAGAGGAGGAGCAGGAGCAGCCAAAGGATCTACACGGCGATTAAGAAGACGAGACAGAGGACCCAGAAACACTGTGGCAGTATGCAGTGATGCAGTCAGGGAGTCCCTCTGAGTCACTTGCACAAATGGCCAGATGCATGCTCACTTGCTTGCATAGTGACAGCTGAATTATCACCATTCGGCAGAGGGATGACTTCTGGCTCTCCACCTTGTTGGACCCTCGCTGAGTCGCTACTGGTCCAAAATTGGAGTCTTTTTTCACCCACTGAAAGGGAGGACAAACTTAATTACTACAGAGACATCCTATGTAGTCAGTTGGCCGCTTCCTATCTGCGCCATCGTCCTTGTTCTCGCAGGTCTAACCAGGGGGCCCTCTGTGCTTACATTTCCATATGATGTATTCTTTGTGAATCTATGATTACATGTATTATTCAGCATCTTTATTTACTTTGTGAATCTATGATTACATGCATTACTCGCCATCTTTATTTACTTTTATGATTATTTTGTGATTAGTAATATTTCCATCAAATATTTGCCAATTTTATTGGCATTATTAGTTATTTATTTCTCGACTTTTTCTGCTCAGTGTGTTGTGCCGGGATGGTGTTTTCTGCCACTTTTCCTTTTTAGTAGTAATATTTACCTTTTTTATATATCATGGTGTAATTTATGGGTACTTCTGAGCTTCATTTTTTTTCTTTATATGGTTTTGTCTATTGACAAAGTACATTGTATGTCACAGATACATTTTTTAAGTGCACACGTTACACTTTAGATGTGGCACTGGTAATGTCACTGTCAGAAGCGGACACCATCTATTGAAAAAGTACACTGTATGTCACTGATACATTTTTTCAGCGCACACATTACACTGTAGTAATAGCGCATCTAATGTTACTGTCCGCAGCAGACAGCGTCTACGAAAAAGAACACTGGATGTCACAGGTATTTTTTGGGATGCGCACACTTTACACAGGAGATGTGGCACAGATAATTTAACTGTTTGCAGCAGCCTACTAGACGCAATTTAGCACAGGATGCGCTAAAAAAATATATTGCTGCTGTCACACACAATAGTCCTTAAAAGGACTTTTGGGTCTCTGAAAAGTTTTCTAATAAAAGTAGTCCAATATTAATCCCTACACTGTCTGTCCCTTCCTATGCACAGCTTTTCCTGACTAAGACTGAGCCGAACACGCGCCATCGGGTGCTATATAGCACCCGATGATGCGTTCATGCCAGCCAATTACTGTAATGCCAGTAACCAACATGGCTACGGTATTACAGTGAGGGCAGTACTTACCTGCACGTTTATTGGCTGTGTTGCAGCCAAAAAACATGGGGGGAGGAGACTCGATCATTGCGCTCGAGCACACGTGGTATTCGGCCGAATACCACCATGTGCTGAGCATAGCGATGCTCGAGCCAAACTGGTGTTCTCGCCCAGCATGCTTGCTCAACACTACTTCTTATATAAGACTAAACTAGTGGAGGGTAATGTACGCGTCCAATGATTTGCAATTAGGCATCGCACTGCCATAGTGACATGCAGGAGTAGTTGGGTAGTTTCACACCCCACTGGTATTGGAGAGACATTAAGGAGAAAAAATAGAGGTTGTAAGGGGATACACAATTGAGAATTTTTTTGTGTTTTAACACTTGAATAATTTGTTGCATCACCATATTCTGACCTGCATAACCTTTTTTTATATTTACCCTCATAAATTTTTATATGAGAATAAATATATTTATATTTTAATAGTTCAGAGCTTTTTGAAAAATGGGGAAAGCGGAGGAGTTGACTTTAATTTTTTAATCTTTAGTTTAATACTTTTTACAACTGTTCGCTCCACCCATAGACTGCAATGATTTAGCAGAGATTCACTGTGTTCCTATCATGCCCTGCCATAGACAGGTCTCAGAATCTTCAAAGGGCCCAGGCTCTCATAGCAATCAAACAGCTCCCTAGATCTCTGCAGGGTAGTAGTTCGGTTTCTGATAGCGCAGTGAACAGCTCCCTTGATCTTGGCGCATCTCTCTCTATCTCATTTTATCCCCAGGAACGCAGTAGCGCTCCCAGGAAAATATTGATCAGATGCCATGGTCGCAATTGACAATAGCATCTGAGGGGTTAAAAGTCTCTGATCAGACAAGGTAACAATTTAACATGGAACAAGATAAGAAAATGTGGACATATCATTGGCAATAAAGATACATGCATCAAATAGGATATCTATACCAATACCGGTATAGATTAGGGAGACAGACATGATGATTGATCCATGAATAAACTGTCTGTATTATAGATAGTGTGAGAGACCAAAAAAAACAGACCTTAGTGAAAAGAGAAGCATGGATGGAGCAGGAGGGAACGAGTAAGGGCTGTGATAAGCTAAACGAACTACCAGTGAGCCACCTAAAGAGGTGATGGTGATAGTCAAAAGAAAGTGTGTAAATAGCCCTGAGAGATGCAGTTCAGGCTGGTGGGGCCTAAGTCAGCTAGTCACAAGAGATGTCAAGAAATCTGTGGAGTGACCACAGTCGCCATTGTTTCAGTAAACGTGGATGAGCATGTGCCTCCCATGCTGACATTTCCTCAAAGCGATGAAGCTGGTCAATTTTCTGTTTCTATTGTGCTATGGATGGGAGGGAAGTCTGAAGCCAAAATTTTGGAATGAGGAAACTGGCTGAATGAGTAGCCGACTGAAGAAATAGTTGGGAGGGGAGAATGCTTCTTCATTAAAGCAGTTAGGCAATGCCCTTCTAGGTGAAGCCTGTATGGATGTGTGGCAAATCTGGTTACTATAATGCAGAAAATCTCTTTCCACCATTCGTTAATTAATGGGCATTGCCACAAGATGTGGAAAAAAGACTTCCGGTTCCGGCGCTGAGATGCAGGGAGCGGAGTAAGTGTGCTCCGACCATCCCTCACCTAAATCGAGCTCCGGACGCTCTAAATCGGCACAACAAGAGGTGGATCTGTAATCCTACTTACTCCAGAACTTCCTGGCAAGAGGTTCATGGAAAGATACCTGCTCCGGAGCGGCAGAAAGCAGGTACGGAGCGGTACTTCCCAAGCAGGCACCGGCAAGCTTGGCAAGATGGCGGACTCCGAGCCAGTGTCCCCATCCAGCGCAGTGGAGAGCGTCATAGATGCCTTACCTGACTCGCAACCGGACGGCTCGTCCGAACTGGCCAAGCTTAACTACAAATCTTTAGCCATTGAAGTAGCCAGATATTTGGCACCAGATATTAAAGAGACACTCTCTAAAACTTTGACACAATCCTTACAACAATTGCAGGACACGGTGCAGCAGCATGACACGTGATTGATGGAACTGGAGCAGCGGTGTATCTCTCTAGAAGATGAAAACTCCAAGTCCAGCCTGGCAGTCCAGGAGCTTCAAAAGCACAATATCATTCTGAGAGACCGCCTGGAGGACTTGGAAAATCGCTCCAGGCGAAATAATTTGAGACTTCTAGGTTTGCCGGAAGCGGTTAAACCCCAAGCCCTGAAAGAGATCTGCGAGTTGGACTTACCGAGGGCCCTGGGGCTAGACGGGAAACATAAGGTAGAGCGAGCACATCGTGTGGGCCCGCCACTGGATACACAGCGCTCTCCTAATCGAAGAGGAGGTGATCCGATGGGGAGACCTCGTCCGATCATCATGCGATATCTTGACTATAACGACAAGGAGGCAATACTCAGGGCTTATAGAGCCAGGAATGGCCCTGTGAAAATAAAGGGGCACTCCATCCTGCTGTTTGCAGACTACTCGACCCAGGTTGCAAAGCGAAGGCGGGATTTCAGTGGAATCTGCACGGCCTTGCATCGCCAACAAGTTAGGTTCCGGCTGCAATACCCAGCCACCTTGAGAGTGTCTATGCCTGACGGAACTGAGAACTCGTACTGTGATCCCTCAGAAGCGGCGGAGTCCTTACAAGAACTGCTGAACACCGAGGATGTACGGGATCTGACTGACAGGGGGGCTATCCAGCCCAAATTTGAGAGACGCCATCGCACTCGTAGCCCGGAGACGGGATTCCACCCCCAGAGGGATCAGAGCCGCAGAGGGGGAGAGCAGCCCCCGAGAGGAGGCCGTTCATCTCGAGCAAGCTAAGAACTTTAGCCTCTCCTGTTAGGGCCTAACACCCGACTTTTCTTTTCTTTCTTTATGTTGGTTTTTGGGAAGATGTGGGAAGATCTGTTTAATGTGACCACTCGGTCTGCTCTCATTGCACTAACCTTTTCTGTGGGTATCGCTTACACCATCCAGGCAAGGATGGAGCGTACTTTAAAAATTTGGCGGGACATAGGGGTGGGGGATGGGAGAGCCCTGTTAGCTCAGAAAAAATGCAAAAAGATTGTGGAGCCCCAGTTATGGGTCTACAACACAGTGAAAGCCAGATATCCCTCAAAGGAAGGAAAAAAAGGAAGGAAAAACAAGCAAAGGGGTGTCTCCATTACAGAGATCACCAAAACCACCATATTAAGTGGCCCCTATGTCAAGATCCCGCTCTTTTACAAGCTTTAAGGATGTGACGGGGAAGACCTAAGCAAGTTATCCATCCACAAACAGCTGTTTCGGGGTGTTGCCCCTCATCAGTGTGGAGTAGGATTCTGGCTAACCGGGAGCAATGCTTTGGTGACTACTCAAACAAAGCAATAGCTGATCTTAGGGAGACCAGCTACAAAAATACCGTGGAGCCTCACTTAAGAGTCTCAAACACAGCAATCCAAAGTGCAAAGCTCCTGGGAAACATAAAATGCAAAAAGATTGTGGAGCCCCAGTTATGGGTCTACAACACAGTGAAAGCCAGATATCCCTCAAAGGAAGGAAAAACAAGCAAGGGGTGTCTCCATTACAGAGATCACCAAAACCACCATATTAAGTGGCCCCTATGTCAAGATCCGCTCTTTTACAAGCTTTAAGGATGTGACGGGAAGACCTAAGCAAGTTATCCATCCACAGACAGCTGTTTCGAGGTGTTGCCCCTCATCAGTGTGGAGTAGGATTCTGGCTAACCGGGAGCAATGCTTTGGTGACTACTCAAACAAAGCAATAGCTGATCTTAGGGAGACCAGCTACAAAAATACCGTGGAGCCTCACTTAAGAGTCTCAAACACAGCAATCCAAAGTGCAAAGCTCCTGGGAAACATAAAATGCAAAAGATTGTGGAGCCCCAGTTATGGGTCTACAACACAGTGAAAGCCAGATATCCCTCAAAGGAAGGAAAAACAAGCAAAGGGTGATCTCTGTAATGGAGACACCCTTTGCTTGTTTTTCCTTCCTTGAGGGATATCTGGCTTTCACTGTGTTGTAGACCCATAACTGGGGCTCCACAATCTTTTGCATTTTATGTTTCCCAGGAGCTTTGCACTTTGGATTGCTGTGTTTGAGACTCTTAAGTGAGGCTCCACGGTATTTTTGTAGCTGGTCTCCCTAAGATCAGCTATTGCTTTGTTTGAGTAGTCACCAAAGCATTGCTCCCGGTTAGCCAGAATCCTACTCCACACTGATGAGGGGCAACACCTCGAAACAGCTGTTTGTGGATGGATAACTTGCTTAGGTCTTCCCGTCACATCCTTAAAGCTTGTAAAAGAGCGGGATCTTGACATAGGGGCCACTTAATATGGTGGTTTTGGTGATCTCTGTAATGGAGACACCCCTTTGCTTGTTTTTCCTTCCTTTGAGGGATATCTGGCTTTCACTGTGTTGTAGACCCATAACTGGGGCTCCACAATCTTTTGCATTTTATGTTTCCCAGGGAGCTTTGCACTTTGGATTGCTGTGTTTGAGACTCTTAAGTGAGGCTCCACGGCATTTTTGTAGCTGGTCTCCTAAGATCAGCTATTGCTTTGTTTGAGTAGTCACCAAAGCATTGCTCCCGGTTAGCCAGAATCCTACTCCACACTGATGAGGGGCAACACCTCGAAACAGCTGTCTGTGGATGGATAACTTGCTTAGGTCTTCCCTGTCACATCCTTAAAGCTTGTAAAAGAGCGGGATCTTGACATAGGGCCACTTAATATGGTGGTTTTGGTGATCTCTGTAATGGAGACACCCTTTGCTTGTTTTTCCTTCCTTTGAGGGATATCTGGCTTTCACTGTGTTGTAGACCCATAACTGGGGCTCCACAATCTTTTGCATTTATGTTTCCCAGGGAGCTTTGCACTTTGGATTGCTGTGTTTGAGACTCTTAAGTGAGGCTCCACGGTATTTTTGTAGCTGGTCTCCCTAAGATCAGCTATTGCTTTGTTTGAGTAGTCACCAAAGCATTGCTCCCGGTTAGCCAGAATCCTACTCCACACTGATGAGGGGCAACACCTCGAAACAGCTGTTTGTGGATGGATAACTTGCTTAGGTCTTCCCGTCACATCCTTAAAGCTTGTAAAAGAGCGGGATCTTGACATAGGGGCCACTTAATATGGTGGTTTTGGTGATCTCTGTAATGGAGACACCCTTTGCTTGTTTTTCCTTCCTTTGAGGGATATCTGGCTTTCACTGTGTTGTAGACCCATAACTGGGGCTCCACAATCTTTTGCATTTTATGTTTCCCAGGGAGCTTTGCACTTTGGATTGCTGTGTTTGAGACTCTTAAGTGAGGCTCCACGGTATTTTTGTAGCTGGTCTCCCTAAGATCAGCTATTGCTTTGTTTGAGTAGTCACCAAAGCATTGCTCCCGGTTAGCCAGAATCCTACTCCACACTGATGAGGGGCAACACCCCGAAACAGCTGTTTGTGGATGGATAACTTGCTTAGGTCTTCCCCGTCACATCCTTAAAGCTTGTAAAAGAGCGGGATCTTGACATAGGGGCCACTTAATATGGTGGTTTTGGTGATCTCTGTAATGGAGACACCCCTTTGCTTGTTTTTCCTTCCTTTGAGGGATATCTGGCTTTCACTGTGTTGTAGACCCATAACTGGGGCTCCACAATCTTTTTGCATTTTATGTTTCCCAGGGAGCTTTGCACTTTGGATTGCTGTGTTTGAGACTCTTAAGTGAGGCTCCACGGTATTTTTGTAGCTGGTCTCCCTAAGATCAGCTATTGCTTTGTTTGAGCTCAGAAAAAAGGAAGTCCCATTACTGGAACTAGTGGAGAGGAGGTTATATGCCCGTCCTAGTGGCGGTGTGACTGCACAGTTGTTCTTATTTTGTTAGACGCACGGGGGGGGGGGTTGTTCAGATAACTGAAGTTTGTGGTTACTTGCGTTGGGGTGCTATACCCTATCTGACAAATTGTCCTGCGTGCAAGGTCAATTCAGGCCCATTCAGTAGGTTACCGGATAATCATCACTATGAAAGTGCTTTCTTGGAATGTAAAGGGACTGAGGTCCCCTCACAAGAGGTGGATGGTATTGCGCCACCTGAAAAGGGCCGCCCCAGATATAGTGCTACTCCAAGAGACACACTTGTCTAGGAATGATTTTGAGAGGATGAATAAGCTTTGGGTGGGGAAGGTGTATGGTTCGGAGTCAGTCAATCAGAAGGCAGGAGTATTGATCCTTATTAACAAAAACCTTAACTGTACGGTCCTGGGTTCCTCCTCTGACACAAATGGCAGGTTAGTCCACCTCCAAATTAAGGTACAGGATATATAGTGTTTATAACGTGTATGGTCCTAACCAGAACAATGCTAGGTTTTTTAGGGAAATGGAATCGACATTGCTTTCTGACCCATGTTCCAACAAGATAGTAGGGGGAGATTTTAATTCGGTGGTAAGGGCGACGGAGGATAGGCAACGTAGCAAACTCTCCAGGGCGACGCCCCTCACGCAAGATGGGGTTTTGGCTAGGATGATGGAGGGGACGACGCTGGTTGATCCTTGGCGCCAATTGCACCCTGACGACCGATCCGATTCCTTTTACTCCCATCCACAAGATTCCTGGTCGCGGATAGACTACATACTGACTAGCACCAACTTGATGGGAAGAGTTGAGAAGGCTGCCATTGGCGACATGGTGATATCAGATCACTCCCCAATTTGGATACAGGTAAGAGATACGTTCCCAAAAGGATCAGACTACTTATGGAGGTACCCAGTGCATCTGGCAACGAGCGAGGGTTTCGTGAATAAGTTGATGTGGAAAAAAGTTCTCCTGTCTCCAAGGCACCTCCAGCATCTGTCCGAGGCCGCATAGGAAAAGAAGCACAACTTATCAGAAGTGATGTACCACCTTGCTAGAAGACTAAATCCATTTTCCTGGATACGGATGCACTTAGACGCTTTATGGGTAGATAGGAAAAGTTTAGGAAGCGTGAGAAGGGGGAGCTCTCTACCTATATCCCTCTCTCAAGCCTGAATGAAGAAAGAAAGAAAGAAAGAAAGAAAGGGTGCAGATCTTAACCTGCCATAAAGTTGGGACACCAGCTTCTTAGGAGGCTTCGGGTCAGCAATTGACTCAAACCAAATTGCTGAGAGCTCCCTCTGCGACACCGCCCAGCATAAATGATCTAATAAATGAGATTAAAGGCTTGCTACTCGGGGAAGGATTAAGGATCTCCCTTATGTCATTGCCGCTTAAGATGGTGCCCAAGGGTCCCAGAAGGGAGGTTATGGGGATGGGAGATTTTTAAAGCTCTCGAGGGGTGGAATCTATCAATGCTGAAGGAGTTGTGCCTATTATTTCGCTGAACAGAAGGATAGGAGAGGGGAGTGGAAAGGGACTGAGCAATGAGATGAGCACAGCCATTTCCACGCATTTAAAGTATGCCGCAGGATAGGGTACACAGGGAGAGAGATAGATGGTGGGCTGGTATACCCCAACAGAAGAGTGTGAAGGGATTTACCCATTAAGTGATGTTCCAAGGAACCCATGGTTTGGCAGGGCAGTCTCATAACCACTCCACAGCTCTGGAAAGAAGTATTGCTTTACCATATAATTCTGGATCTGGAAGGCCAATCCCACCTGCCTGTATCAGACGGGGGAGAAGAGATAGGGATAACCTTGCCTTTTTCTCATTCCAAATGAAGGAGCAAAATTTTTTCCTGAGTGAATCATAGTAGGTTTTAGGAATGGGGATTGGGAGGGCTTGTTGAAGGTAAGTGAGGCGAGGAATGATTAGTGATTTGAGTAAAAAAAAATTCCCAAACTAGAACAACTTTGGGATTTTAAGAGTGAGATTATTGATAGCCATAAATATGGAAGGAAGGAGGGGAGTGTAGTTTAGGGTGAAAAGTTCAGAGATGTGAGGGTGGATCTTAATCCCCAGGTATGTCAGATAGGGAGTTGTCCAATCAAATGGAGAGTTCTTCATTAGAGATTGTTTAACTTAAAAGGGGATCCCAGTGCACAATATTAGGGATTTTTTCGCATTAATTTTAAAGTTGGAGATCATACTATACACACGGAGGTGGTTTTGAATGGAAGGAAGAGAGGTTATGGGATTGACAGTCATTATTAAAACATCATTTGCAAATGCAGCTATTTTGTGCTCTGGCCACCATAACCTCACCCCCCTCAATGTCCGGATCCTCCCTGTAAAGAGACTAATAGGGGCTCCAAATTCAGAACATAAGGCGACAAAGGACACCCCTGACTGGGTACCATTACTGACGCGGAAGGGGGTAGATAGGTCTCCATTAACCATGACGAGCGCAGTTGCTTGTGAGTACATTGCGAAAGTGACTTGGACGAAGAGATCAGGAAGGCCGAAATGCAACAGAACCTGTTTCAGATAAGCCCAGTCGACCCTGTCAGATGCTTTCTCAGGAGAAGCAGAGGTTTAGAGGATGAGGTAGCATAGCACAATGCGTTGACCACCCTGGCCTAATTGTCTCTGCCTTCCCTGTTGCGCATAAAGCCGACCTGATCTTAGTGAACCAAGCGGGGGAGGAAATATGGCCAACATTTTAGCTAGAAGTTTAAGATCTGAATTAAGGAGTGAGACAAGTCTATAGTTGGAGCATTGTCTGGAGTCTTTCCCCTCCTTGGGTATTAGGGCAATATGCATAGTCATGTCTCAGGAGAACAAACTGCCCCATAGGGAGAATAGCATTAGACATAAAATGCACGGCACTCAACCATCTTGATAATACGAGGTAAGCTTTATAATACGAGGACGCATAAATAGATCGACAGCTGAGGTTTTTAATTATACGGCTTGAAGAAGCGCAGGAGGCGCGAAACGGCCGTCGCCGTACCTCGCTGTGTGTCCGTGGAGTAGAAGCCCTCCCTATTGTGCTCCCTGTATGTGAGGCCTTTTGAAGTCAAATAAAGCTTACCTCGTATTATCAAGATGGGTGAGTGCCGTGCATTCTATGTCTAATGCTATTCATTTATGGGACTATGCCATCGCACTGAGCACCACCTGAACCTTGTCAGTGGATCGGAGTGTGGAAGAGCTGTAGCAGGAGCAGTGTGAATTACTTATTCACAGAGTGGTGCCGCTCATACTTATTTTCTCTATACTGTTGCCCCATAGAGAGAGATTACAAACACTAAGGAGGTATAGGCAGGAGCTGTTTTTGGAAGGTTTTATAGTAGGAGGCCAGGAGGTCATACGGTCCTGGGCTTTTACCCTGTGGCGTCTGATGGAGGGCAGTAGTCAATTTGTCTAGTGTGAAAGTTGAAGCTAGTGAATGTTTTTGGGGATATAAAAGGGCTGGATGGGGGATAGAGTCAAGGAAGGAGGAAATTAGAGAAGTATGCTCTTCTGGATTGAGAGAGGGTGTAAGGTTGTAGAGTATCTCATAGAAGTCTCTAAATTGTGCGGCTATTTGAGCAGAGGAGTATATAGGATCCCCTGTGGGGGTGTGCAGTTGATGAATGTAATTCGCTGAGCTCCTGTTTTTTATTCTATGCATCACGAATTTGGACGCCTTATTGCCGTGGGCAAAATTTTTATGTTGGGAGTTTAAGTAATATTTGGCTACTGTAGTTTGTAGAAGGGCCTTTAGTTCTGCTCTCAGCCCAGCAAGATCCTGAAGTTGGGAATCAGAAAGGGATCGTTTATGCATAGATTCAAGGGATAGGATCTTCTTATAGAGAGCATCAATTTTTTCTCCTCTTATCTTTTTAAGGTAGGTTCCTATGCTAATGAAATGACCTCTGATGTACGGTTTATGAGCATCCCACAGGGATTGAGCCGATAAAACAGAGTGCTTGATGAAGGAGAAGTATTCTTCTTGCAAGGCAGCTATTTTATCTTTAGTTTTCATGTCGCCAAGTAGAGACTCATTGAGTCGCTAGTTAAAAATTCTTGAAGTGTGCTAGGGCGCTAGAATAGAAAGGAAGATAGGTGCGTGATCGGAAAGGTGGATAGATCCAATTTTAGCCTTGGAGCAGAGCTGAAGGTGTTCCTTCGAAACAAAAAAATAGTCCAGGTGAGTGTAGGTACCATGGACATGAGAGTAATATGTATAGTCAGATAGGTTCAATGGCTCTCCCTCCAGATAGTATGGAGTAGGTGCTCACTCTCAATAGGCTACACCCTTGCCTCAAAATGTCTCATGGAAGTATATAGAAGATGATGAGAGGGCACTTCTGTATTTGGAGTACACTAATAGTTTAATATAATCAATTGTAGATAAAATCAAATAATACATACATTAAATATACAAATCAATTTAAAAATATATGAAAAAATTCTGTCTAAAAAATTTCTGTCTAAAAAACATATAAGTTCATTATAAACAATAAATCTGGGTTGTTTGTCTATAAATTCCAATTATTGATTGGTTATTGGATGGAAGATCACATTTCTTGGTTTTTGTGCAGTTTAAAAGGTGGTTTGACCATAGGATATTAGTAGGTGATGAATACCTTATTGGTTGTAGTTGTGATCCTATATGGTCAAATCCCTTGTGGTTGAATCGCTTGTGATTAAATTAATGGATTGCAGAGGAATCGACAGTTTGCAGTCTCAAGCATTCCTGGGGTACCCCAGTAGTATTTATTTGGTAGCTATCCTCCAGTATCCAATATGGGTTTGTGGATTTGAGGATCACAAGTAATATTGGTAAATCATAACAGTTACTATTGCGGGTTATATTAAGTCAGGTGCCAAACTGGCTACATTACCAATCCTGCTGCGATGCGTGGCTGTGCCTTCAGTTTTTGCCCGAGCATTATATGCTCCAGTAAATGTTCCCTGCGCTGTGCCGAGATAGGACCGCTCCCTCTGTGAGATGTTCGCGATATGCGGATTTTTCTTAGTTATCTCTGTAGGCCGTTCCGGTGGATGCTGTCGGCACTTGTGCGCGCGATTCTCCCGTGGGGTCTCGGTATTGTGCACTTACTCTCCAGTTGGTGAGTAAGGCCAGTCTCCATAATACAACACAAAACACAAAGCTCACCACTGAGACAAAAAGGATAGGGTTACATAAGTCTCCAACAGACCCCTCAAAAACAAATAGGAATTCACCTATAGTAACACTACACCTAAATAAAGGCACAATCACAATGCACAACTTATAAACTATATGAAGAACAAACAATTCACATACCATCACAATATGGTAATTAATGGTTCACATGGGGATACACAAAAACATAACCCCACTTACAACATGATATTTATATATTCCTAATTTTCCTATGAACATTTACTATAACAATACAGCCAAACAATAGATAATAAATATAAACATTCTACAGGTTATCTCAATTATAAAAGATTACTATATTTTTTTATACTTTTTTTATATTTTTCATATTTTTCACTTTTATTGTTCAATACTTTTAATATTTTTCACACTTTATAAAACCAAAGATGTTATATTATTTATTTATTTATTTTTTTTGCTATCTAACCAACTGTTATAACTATTATTATGCTATCTAACCAACTGTTATAACTATCTATCTATATGAATACCTGTCCACCCGACAATGGAAGATTACAAATATATTTTAAATACATTGTAATTAATAATTATAACATTGTGGGAACATATAAGGAAATTCCTAACAGCACAGGAATAGTTAAATGAAGAATCTCAGAAACTCGGCCCTAATGGTGACGTCATCACACACGTCACCTGTACATCAAATACCATTCCCCTATAAAAAAGACCATTTCGGACAAAGCTGGCATCCACTGAAGAAGGGACCGTATGTCCCGAAACGCGTATGGGTGATTAATATGCCAGCCTCCAGTACATGAGAATACAGAACCACGAATACTGAGCGCTCAGTAACCTATTAAACAAGTGAAGACTGGGAACACCGCACTGCACGTGGCACGCCAGCTATCATTGGAAAACCAGCACCAGCCTCCGACACCAACTGGAGAGTAAGTGCACAATACCGAGACCCCACGGGAGAATCGCGCGCACAAGTGCCGACAGCATCCACCGGAACGGCCTACAGAGATAACTAAGAAAAATCCGCATATCGCGAACATCTCACACAGGGAGCGGTCCTATCTCGGCACAGCGCAGGGAACATTTACTGGAGCATATACTGCTCGGGCAAAAACTGAAGGCACAGCCACGCATCGCAGCAGGATTGGTAATGTAGCCAGTTTGGCACCTGACTTAATATAACCCGCAATAGTAACTGTTATGATTTACCAATATTACTTGTGATCCTCAAATCCACAAACCCATATTGGATACTGGAGGATAGCTACCAAATAAATACTACTGGGGTACCCCAGGAATGCTTGAGACTGCAAACTGTCGATTCCTCTGCAATCCATTAATTTAATCACAAGCGATTCAACCACAAGGGATTTGACCATATAGGATCACAACTACAACCAATAAGGTATTCATCACCTACTAATATCCTATGGTCAAACCACCTTTTAAACTGCACAAAAACCAAGAAATGTGATCTTCCATCCAATAACCAATCAATAATTGGAATTTATAGACAAACAACCCAGATTTATTGTTTATAATGAACTTATATGTTTTTTAGACAGAAATTTTTTAGACAGAATTTTTTTATATATTTTTAAATTGATTTGTATATTTAATGTATGTATTATTTGATTTTATCTACAATTGATTATATTAAACTATTAGTGTACTCCAAATACAGAAGTGCCCTCTCATCATCTTCTATATACTAATATGTATAGTCCATTGAGTGAGGGTGTAAGGTCCGCCAGAAATCAACTAAGTGTAATCCCCACAGACCTTCCCTTATAGACCTCAAGGCTTCTAGCGGTTGAACAGATTTGTGAGAGGATGAATCGATCTGCGGATTCAGAGGGACGTTGAGATCGCCACCAAGGATCACGATCCCCTCCTTACAGGATTCGATGGACGGGAGGATACTAGAAAGCTGCTGCACTTGTCTAGGATTCAGTGCATATAGGTAAATAAAGGTGTACATTTGAGGGCCGATATATGTTCTTTTACTATGATGTACCTCCTTTTGGGATCCCCACAAAATGGTACCACTGAGAATAATACGAGAAGGAGAGGTTGGGGTAGTAATTTAATCTAAAGTGTGTTTCTTGGAGGAGCAGGACACTGTCTGGCACGAGATTTACGCAGGAAAGTGAACACTTGGCTACGCTTGGAAGGCGCGTTAAAGTCTTTAACATTGTAGGAGGCGACATATAAATCAGCCATGACTATGTAAGTGTCTAGGGTTACCTTAATGCAGTGAGCGCTCATTCCCAGCAGCTGCACTTATGAAAGGTTTGCTCCACCGCCCTGAGGAGAGGACAAAGGCCCCATGGAAGTTATAACATGTCCTGGGAATCAGAGGTTGGTGCAACTTGTACCTTAAACATAGCAAAATATAATAAACAGTACTGTTGCAAAAAAAACATTAGTATATGCAAAATAGAAGGTCATAGTAAGGGGAGAATGGTCTGTAGACCCATTAGTGATCCTCCCCACACTTTTGTTGGTAGACAGGAGCGATGGTGTCGATAAAGAGGAACAAAAAATGTACCCTATCAAACAGAAGAATTAGCTTACGAAGAGAGACAAGAGATAAGGTCTATAATATGGCTATGGAATAAAATGACCTAAGAAGGTCAAATTGGTCTAGCAAACATGGAGAAAGTGGAAAGTAACGGCAACAAAAAAAAAAAAAAAGGACCAGAGATTCCTGTGAGAGTCTCTTCGGTGTGGGAAGCTGTTTCCTTTTCTTGGCTCTCTGAGCTTTAGGGGTATGTTGAATGACGAATGGGGTCACCGTCGATATGGCTGGTAGCTAAGCAAGGTCTTGATAGAGTTCCCAGTTCTCCACTTTCAATAATGGTATTTGCAGATGTTCAAGTGCAGTGTCGAGGTTGGCGTAAGCTGAGATGGTAATGTGACGCCCCGCTTGAAAGAAGGAGAATCCGAATGGGAAAGTCCATCTATCCTGGTTAGAACTAAGCCAATCAGTCAGGGGCTTCAGGGACCTGCGTTTCTTGAGCGTTGAGGCGGCCAGGTCCTGGTATATAGCAACACGGGCTCCCTCATAAGACAAGTCAGATAGGTTCCTGGAGGCCTCCAGAACAGACCTCTGCAGAGCGTTTGCTTCAGGTAGTGCCTGGTGATAGCTAGGGCACTTTTGCCTTGGGGCTCCTCTGCTTCGCTGTCTGCGTCCGACATGTTTGAGGCCCGCTCATTAGCCTTGCGGGGATGTGTCACGGTGCCATCTCTGTTTCCCACGTCACAAACGTGGCGGCAGCTTTTTTAATAAATTTATCCATGTCGCCGCTAGTAACTTGCGATTTGTTGGTGGCAGGCTGTTCCCTGGGTCTGGAGTTCCATCACAGTCCTTGAACAAGTTAAGTGCTTCTGCTGCTCTATAAGTTTCTTACTACCTTAGATTATAACTATGGTGGGGCTGGTTAGACCTACATGTAAGGCTGGCCACACACAATTATCTACCACCCACCTTTACCATAAACACGTATGTATTCTAAATAGGAACAAGGGGCAAACACCACCGGGAGCAGATTATCTCCATGAGAACAAAAGGATGGGGCATGCTGAAATGCAGCAATCCAATCCTTATCTCCCCTGACATCTAGAATCAAGAGTTACAGTTGGGAGACCCCATACACTTTAGATGGTCAGCCTGCCTTGCCAAAATCAGCAGGTTAACTCATATTTAACTGATGTGTTTGACCAGCTTGAGAACCAAAGTTGTCAGCACTGTAAATCGCTTTTTTCTTTATTTTTGCATAGCATGTTAGGAATATTAAAGAGTTAACATTTTGTCTCTCTCCGGTGTCATTAAGGAGTAGGAAAAACAAGAAAAGAGCCAGCAAAACATGCTTGGGTTTAATTATTGATAAGACACTTTTTAATAATTCAGATATGCAAATGTGGCAGGGTATCAGATTTGTCTTTAAAAGAGAGCCACCTGGGGAAAGCTCATTTGTGTGAGGCAGCAGAAGGGAACATGTTTCTAATTCAGAAAGGGAAATGTCTTAATGATTCTCTGTGTGATCAGCAAATCTGGAATGCTGTAGGATAACATGGAAACTTCCTAATTATCAAATGATAAATGTATCTAGAAGGGGAAGGGCACAGGAAATGCCTTGATTTACAGGGCATGTATAGGTATAAAATGTGTAATTATATTACAATACATCATGCCTATGCTTGTCTCTCCACTCTAGAATGGTGGAAGGAATAAAGTGAACACAGTTGTAACTTGGATTTTACTTATCTCACATGAGGCAACAAGCTTAATATCTACAACCGTCCTTTGACAAACAACTGACTTTGCAGTTAGTCTTATAAGAGGCAACAAGCATACAGTTTCAAAGTCTCTCAGGCCTCTTTCACACTTGCGTTCTGAGGATCCGGCAGGCACTTCCGTCCCGCTGGATCCACCAGAACGCAAGTCGCCTGAAAGCATTAGAAGACTGATCAGGATTCTGATCAGTCTTCGAAATGCTTTCAGGTTACTATGGCAGCCAGGACGCTATTAAAGTCCTGGTTGCCAAAGTAGTAGTGGGGAGCGGGGGAGCGGTATATTTACAGTCCGTGCGGCTCCCGGGGCGCTCCAGAATGACGTCAGAGTGCCCCATGCGCATGGATCAGCTGATCCATGCGATCACGTGATCCATGCGTGTAGGGCGCCCTGATGTCACTCTGGAGCGCCCCGGGAGCCGCACGGATGGTAAGTATACTGCTCCCCCGCTCCCCACTACACTTTACCATGGCAACCAGGACTTTAGCATCCTGGCTGCCATGGTAACCAGTCAGAAAAAGCTAAAGGCCGGATCCGGATTAATGCCTTTCAATGGGCATTAATTCCGGATCCGGCCTTGCTGCAAGTGTTCAGGATTTTTGGCCGGAGCAAAAAGCGCAGCATGCTGCGGTATTTTCTCCGGCCAAACAACGTTCCGGTCCTGAATTGAAGACATCCTGATGCATCCTGAACGGATTTCTCTCCATTCAGAATGCATTGGGATAATCCTGATCAGGATTTTTCTGGCATAGAGACCCGACGACGGATCTCTATCCCGGAAAACAAAAACGCTAGTGTGAAAGAGCCCTCAAAGAGGTACAGTCTTAGTCAGAGGCAACAAAATAATTCTGAACACTGTCTCTTTAAGAGGCAACAACTCACTTTCACTTTTGCTTGCTTTGTTCTGAGATCTCTCGGTGTCAACACTCTAGCTTTGGTCTCCTGTGAGTGGGAGCAATGAAGATGACTGTATCTGTAGTTATTACTGATACAGCAAATATTTATTTGAGGTAGTTTATATACACCTGTCTTAACACTGGTCCATTAATGTAGGTCAGATGATCTCTCTGCTGCAGATTTGGATTGTTTGGAGATGGAGTTCTAATTTGGTTTATTTTCTTTTGTAACTATAACAGGAAGATCAGTCCTGGTATAGTTTATGAAATAATAATCCAAGCAGAAGGCCATGGCATGCAGAATTCAGTGCAAGGAGTTGTCCAGGCGCTAAAAGAAATTGGGGATGGATGGGCATACTGCTAGAGTCAAAAATCACTCATCTGTTCTGGTCTTCCCAGTTCCTCCGGCACATCCCTGTTCTTGCCACTTCTGGTTCCTACCTGGCTAGAAGTGTAACATGCTGATTTCTATTGTGTCTCAATTTCTCTGGTATCCACAGGCTTCCTCTAAATATCCTTTACTAGTAACAATGTACTCACACATTGGCAGGGTACCTACTTGTATACCTGATAAATGCTTTGGTAAAGGATATACAGTCTGTTACTTGCATCAACTGCTAACCCTGATTGTAGGGACCTCCTCATCCCCTTGATCCCTCATTCATGACGAAGCTGGGCAGTCTTTCACGGTTAGGGCAAGCTCCAGAGGGCATCTAGGAGGCGTCTCGTTTTGTGGTAGGGGATACAGTATAAGGTTAGGTTCGAGGGTCATAGACCCAGTGACCCCTCACCTGTTCCTACATCCCTATCCATTAGCTTTATTGCAAGCCTGGGGGCAGTTGGTACATTTATCAGGTATACAAGTAGGTACCCTGCCAATGTGTGACATCAGGGCGCCCCACGCGCATGGATCAAGTGATCGCATGGATCACCTGATCCATGCGCATGGGGCGCTCTGAAGTCATTCTGGAGCGCCCTGGGAGCCGCACGGACTGTAAGTATACTGCTCTCCCGCTCCCCACTACTACTATGGCAACCAGGACTTTAATAGCATCCTGGCTGCCATAGTAACCTGAAAGCATTTCGAAAACTGATCAGGATCCTGATCAGTCTTCTAATGCTTTCAGGCGACTTGCGCTCTGACGAAACCGGCGGGACGGAAATGCCTGCCGGATCCTCAGAACGCAAGTGTGAAAGAGGCCTTATTATGATAATAGTATTATCTATTGATGAGTTTCAATTTTCTGTTACTTGCTAGTTTTGCATTCCTGTTATTTGCTATTATTTACTTATGCTTCATATTATTGTTCATATGACTGTCTGACTGTTACACAGTTTGGTCCTACTGTAAGTCCTGGGAGTATTTGTGCACCGAGATCCACCGCTAAATGGTTAAAAATGATTTTCTATGCCTTTTCTGTGTGTATGTCGTAGAAGGAGTTAACTGGCCTCTAGTAACTATTGTTAGGTGGGGCTGTGGTACCCTTCCCATAGGGAGGAATAGGTGAGAACAGCGAAAGGAAGCAAGCAGAAAACATCTCTGGATTAAAAAAAAAAAAAAACAGCAAGAGTGGGAGAAAAAGTCTCTTAACCAGCCTCAAGAGAAAAAGAGGCATTTTAGAGCATTCCAGTTTTGAGGAGCTGCATACAAAAGAGTGTGGAGATAATTTTTCTGGGAGACTTTTGGACTGCACAGCAAACTCATCCAGGAGATGTAAGGTTTAAGGAGCCTGGACATACTTTGGAGGCAGATGGAAGATTTGCGAAGGACTATACCCTGCAGTGGGAATAGTACATATAGCTGCAAGATAAGTGTTTCATTCATATTTCTGGATTCTTGAGCTTGAGAAAAAACTATTTGGCCTATTAGCCACTTTCTCAGAATGCAAAACTGTAAGAACTGTGGAAATTGGCAAACTGTGTAAGATCTGCCAGTTCATTAATGCTGAGAACTGTACCTGATGTGTTTGAACATTATTTGCAATAAAGAACTGTTCTACTGTCTCATCATTATGTGCACCAAACCCTGCATAGGATTGCATGGTTTCCTTCCACCTTTACCTGAACCTTGCCTTGCACCCACAACCCTCACCAACACCAGGGGCACCATGAACAACCATCAGACAGGACACTCCCTCAAATCCAAGGTGTCCCTCAAGGGAAGAAAGGATGTGCCCTCCTATCATTGCACAGCCCCAGGGAGTGGGACCGCCACCATGAGTATATATGTACTACCACCATCAATGCTACCATCATTACTGTCCTCCACTCCTCTTGATTCCCAGGCCTATGGCATTAGTACTTGGAAAATTCAACTACTATAGACAAAGTCCAGTTATGATGTTTAGTGTCCAGTCCATTACAGCACTATGGCACAGCTTCTCACATAGGATTGCTGACAGGTGGCAGTTTGATTGGTCTTGGTGTACATGCCCTGGTTGCTATTAGTTTGCAGAAGCTAGGCCTCTTCTGGCTTCTCTTCAGATCTGGCCTAAACTTCTCTGCAGTGCTTAGCTGCATCTTTGCATTATCTAAGCCCTAACCCTGGGTTCAGACCTGAGCGTTTCTGAGACGCGCGTTTCACGCGCGTATTTGTCGCGCGTTTTAATGCGCGTTTTTGGCAATAGTAAACGCGCGTTTTAATGCGCGTTTTTGGCAATAGTAAACGCGCATTTTACGCGCGTTCGTGACTCTGGAGACCAATTTAAAAAGGCATATCTACACTTAACGCGCGTTTTACGCGCGTTCCCATTGAAGTCTATGGATGCAAACGCGCGACAAAACGCCCCAAAGAAGCTCAAGAACTTCTTTGAGCGTAGGGCGTTTTACAGCGCGTTCAAACGCGCTGTAAAACGCTCAGGTGAGAACCATGCCCATAGGGAAACATGGGTTTTCTCCTGTTGAGCGTTTTACAGCGCGTTCAAATGCGCTGTAAAACGCTCAGGTGTGAACTTAGGGTAAGATGGTGCAGCTTTATGCCTAGTACCACTTACTTCTACTTGCTATCTAGCTACACATCTCAATATGCAGCATTTCCTAGCGTATTTCAGCTCTCACTTAGTCTCAGGCACCAAATAGGTCTGAACATGAGGCTTACCCGCACTTCTGTTTACCCTCTCAAAGACATGCATTCTCACTATAGTTTCAGGACTTGCATATAGGGATGAGCGAACCCGAACTGTATAGTTCGGGTTTGTATCGGATTTTGGGGTGTTCGGGACACGGACCCGGACACAAACATTTTCAGAAAAGGTCTTTCAGGTCAATATCGGTGGTGCTCAGCAAGCAATAATAGTGCGTATAATGACAGTCCACAAAGATGAAGAAAAGATGGAAGGCGGCACTCACCATGACTTGTAAAAAATGCTTGTTGCTTTATTTATTTCATATGCGAAGGCAAGCAGGGGCTGGAGCGGACAATCTTGAACACTGTCATGCAATGCAGTTGCATTGCATGACAGTGTTCAAGATTGTCCGCTCCAGCCTGCTTGCCTTCACATATGAAATAAATAAAGCAACAAGCACTTTTTACAAGTCATGGTTAGTGCCGCCTTCCATCTTTTCTTCATCTTTGTGGACTGTCATTATACGATATATTATATTCTGTGGTGAAATTCAGTTGCCAAAATAGAAATAACATGAATCTGGTGTTCCAGCTGTGACTGGACAAGTTTAATAGTGTCCAGCAAAGGATATATTTTGTTCTGGGGTAAAATTCAATTGCCAAAATAGCAATCCCCTAAATCTGGTGTCCCAGCAGTGGCTGGCCAAGTTTAATAGTGTCCGGCAAAGGATATATTTTGTTCTGGGGTGAAATTCAATTACCAAAATAGCAATCCCATAAATCAGTGGTTTTAGCTGTGGCTGGCCAAGTTTAATAGTGTCCGGCAAGGGATATATTTTGTTCTGGGGTGCAATTCAATTGCCAAAATAGCAATACCCTGAATCTGGTGTCCCAGCAGTGGCTGGCAAAGTATAATAGTGTCCGGCAAAACATATATTTTGTTTAATAGTGTACGGCAAAGGAAAGATAATTTTCTGGGGTGAAATTCAATTGACCAAATAGCCATCCCCTAAATCTAGTGTCGCAGCAGTGGTTGGCTAAGTTTAATAGTGTCCGGCAAAGGATATATTTTGTTCTGGGGTTAAATTCAATTGCCAAAATAGCAATCCCTAAATCTGGTGTCCCAGCAGTGGCTTGCCAAGTTTAATAGTGTCCGTCAAAGGATTTATTATTTTCTGGGGTGAAATTCAGTTGCCAAAATAGAAATACAGTAAATCTGGTGTTCCAGCTGTGACTGGACAAGTTTCATGGTGTCTGTCATAGGATATATTATTTTCTGCGGTGAAATTCAGTTGCAAAAATAGAAATACCATAAATCTGGTGTTCCAGCTATGACTGGACAAGTTTCATAGTGTCTGTCATAGGATATATTATTTTCTGTAGTGAAATTCAGTTGCAAAAATAGAAATACCATAAATCTGGTGTTCCAGCTGTGACTGGACAAGTTTAATAGTGTCCGGCCAAGGATATATTTTTTTCTGGGGTGAAATTAAATTGCCAAAATAGCAATACCATACATCTCCTGTCCCAGCAGTGGCTGGCCAAGTTTACTAGTGTACGTCAAAGGATTTATTTTTTTCTGTGGTGAAATTCCATTGCCAAAATAGAAATAAAGTAAATCTGGTGTTCCAGCTGTGACTGGCAAAGTTTAATAGTGTCCGGCAAAGGATATATTTTGTTTTGGGGTGAAATTCAATTGCCAAAATAGCAATACCGTAATACAGTGGTTTCAGCTGTGGCTGGCCAAGTTTAATAGTGTCCGGCAAAGGATATCTTTTTTTCTGGGGTGAAATTCATTAAGCAAAATAGCAATAACATAAATCAGTGGTTATAGCTGTGGCTGGCCCAGTTTAATAGTGTCCGGCAAAGGATATATTTTGTTTTGGGGTGAAATTCAATTGCCAAAATAGCAATACCGTAAATCTGGTGTTCCAGCTGTGACTGGACGAGTTTCATAGTGTCCGGCAAAGGATTTATTATTATCTGGGGTGAAATTCAGTTGCCAAAATAGCAAATCTGTAAATCAGTGGTTTCAGCCGTGGCTGGCCAAGTTTAATAGTGTCCGGCAAAGGATATATTTTGTTCTGGGGTGAAATTCAATTGCCAAAATAGCAATACCGTAAATCTGGTGTTCCAGCTATGACTGGACAAGTTTAATAGTGTCCGGCAAAGTATATATTTTTTTCTGGGGGGAAATTCAATTGCCAAAATAGCAATACCATAAATCAGTGGTTATAGCTGTGGCTGGACAAGTTTAATAGTGTCCGGCAAAGGATATATTTTGTTCTGGGGTTAATTTCAAGTGCAAAAATAAGAATACCGTAAATCTGGTGTCCAAGCAGTGGCTGGCCAAGTTTAATAGTGTCCGTCAAAGGATTTATTATTTTCTGTGGTGAAATTCAGTTGTCAAAATAGAAAAACAGTAAATCTGGTGTTCCAGCTGTGACTGGACAAGTTTAATAGTGTCTGTCATAGGATATATTATTTTCTGCGGTGAAATTCAGTTGCAAAAATAGAAATACAGTAAATCTGGTGTTCCAGCTGTGACTGGACACGTTTTATAGTGTCTGGCAAAGCATATATTTTGTTCTGGGGTGAAATTCAATAGCCAAAATAGCAATACCATAAATCAGTGGTTTCAGCTGTGGCTGGCCAAGTTTAATAGTGTCCGGCAAAGGATATATTTTTTTCTGGGGTGAAATTCAATTGCCAAAAAAGCAATACGGTAAATCTGGTGTTCAACCTGTGACTGGACAAGTTTCATAGTGTCCGTCAAAGAATATATTATTTTCTGGGGTGAAATTCAACTGCCAAAATAGCAATACCCCAAATCTGGTGTTCCAGCTGTTGCAGGCCAAGTGTAAATCTGTCCGTAAAAGGGTATATTACACTCAGCGTTCATCTCCAAGAGTATTTCTTTCCGGTAAAGGGTATATTACACTTAGTGTTAAAATACAGCATAATCCTCTCCATTTGCACACACTGTTTTGCATCTCTAAGTGTATTTGTTTCCGTTAAAGGATATATTACACAAAGTGTTAAAATACAAGTGCTGAAAGCATAATCCTATATATTTTTCACACGCTACTGTGCATCTCAAAGTGTAAATCTGTCCTTAAAAGGATATCTTTCATCCAGGGCCTAAATACTAGGCCTACAATTGATATTCCCCTAAATCTGTGGTTACTGCTGTGCCTGAATTAGTGTAATACGGTACATAAATAGATAGCCAGATTTTGTTAGGTGCCTGTAAAAGAAGGCCTGAATTTGAATTCAATACATTGGGCCAAACAATTTTTTTCTTATTGTAGTGAACCATTACAATGAGAAAAACATCTAGTAAGGGACGCGGACACGGACATGGTCGTGGTGTTGTTAGTGGACCCTCTGGTGCTGGTGCCACAGCCACACGTCCTAGTTAACCAACTACCTTAGGTTCCAGTACCCGCCAGAATTTACAACGATATTTGGTGGGGAATGCCGTTCTAAGGATGGTAAGGCTTGAGCAAGTACAGGCGCTAGTCAATTGGGTGGCCAACAGTGGATCCAGCACGTTCACAACATTATCTCCCACCCAGTCTTCTGCAGAAAGCGCACAGGTGGCGCTGGAAACCAAGCCCATCAGTATGTCACATCACCCCCATGCATATCAAGGCAACTGTCTGAGCCTCAAGTTATGCAGCAGTCTCTTATGCTGTTTGAAGACTCTGCTGGCAGGGTTTCCCAAGGGAATCCACCTAGCCCTTCCCCAGTGGTGGAAGACATAGAATGCACTGATGCACAACACTTATGTTTCCTGATGATGAGGACATGGGAATACCACCTCATCGAGACCGCACGTCTCTGATGATGAAGAAACACAGGTGCCAACTGCTGCGTCTTTTTGCAATGTGCAGACCAAACAGAAGGTCAGGGAGGATGATTGTGTGGAAGACGATGCAGGGGACGATAAGGTCTTAGACCCCACATGGAATGAAGGTCGTGCCACTGACTTTCATAGTTCAGAGGAAGAGGCAGTGGTGAGACCGAGCCAACAGCTTAGCAAAAGAGGGAGCAGGGGGCAAAATTAAGAACAGCCGCCGCCACCAGGGACCGAGCACCCCAAAGGCAGCTTTAAAGGGGTTCCCTGGCAAGGCACTTCTTTAAACAATGTGCTGACGACAAGACCCGAGTGGTTTGCACGCTGTGCCATCAGAGCCTGAAGCGAGGCATTAACGTTCTGAACCTTAGCACAACCTGTTTGACCAGGCATCTACATGCAAAGTATGAACTGCAGTAGAGTAAACACCTTAAAAACAAGGAACTCTCTCAGGCTCCCCCTTCTCCCTGTTCTGCTGCTGCCTCGGCCTCTTCCTCCGCCTTGGGAGGAATGTTGGCACCTGCCACCCACCAAACAGAGGATGTGCCACCGACACCACCACCTGCGTCACCAAGCATCTCCACCATGTCACACGGCAGCGTTCAGCTCTCCATTACACAAACCTTGGAGATAAAGCGTAAATTCCCATCTACACACCCTTAAGCCCTGGGCCTGAATGCCAGCATTTCTAAACAAGTGGCCTTTGAAATTCTATCATTCAGGCTGGTGGACACAGACAGCTTCAAACAGCTGATGCCGATGGCTGTCCCACATTATGTTGTTCCCAGCCGCCATTACTTCTCCAAGAGAGCCGTGCCTTCCCTGCACAACCAAGTATCCGATAAAATCAAGTGTGCACTGCGCAACGCCATCTGTGGCAAGGTCCACCTAACCACAGATACGTGGACCAGTAAGCACGGCCAGGGACGCTATATCTCCCTTAAACCGATCAAGACCACAGATATCTTATTATATAGAAAAATATCTTTATTAGAAAAATACTTGTGCGACAGCACAATAAACAGGAGCAAAGTGCAGGAGAGTAAGAAGATGTTACAAATGACACACCTGATACAGGGAAAGTTATTTTGACTGGGGTACAAGGCACTGCAAATCACATTGAATCAATTGTATCAGATTATATGCAGTAATTATATACAATAGTACAAAGCTACATCTATGGGTATATAATCTTTGTATGTACAGATCAAAACTGTCTCAGATGTCTAACCATAAGAGTTTGGCCATGGCAGGGATCGCATGAAAAGCCCAATCCAAAAATATGGAATGATAAGCAATATCGTGCGATAATCGCAGCCAGGCCCAAACAGTATTTGTCAAAATAATAAGAATGTGTACATAGATAGTTGGATCAGACAGTAATAAATCTAAAGATCAACAGTTGAAAGACCTATACACAATTACAAATAACAATACCAGGACATACCCATAATAGCGCAGTGTGAACAGACCCCAGTCAAACAGCCACCTCGACACGTGTTTCACCACCAGGCTTCGTCAGGAGGCAAGCACGGCCAGGGACGCTATATCTCCCTAACTGCACACTGGATAAATGTAGTGGCGGCTGGGCCCCAGGCGGAGAGTTCTTTGGCGCACGTCCTTCCACCACCCAGGATCGCAGGGCATCATTCTTTGCCTCCTCCTCGGCCTCCTCCTCCTCTTCTTCCACCTGCTCATCCAGTCAGCCACAGACCTTCATCACCAACTTCAGCACAGCCCGGGGTAAACGTCAGCAGGCCGTTCTGAAACTCATATGTTTGGGGGACAGGCCCCACACCACGCAGGAGTTGTGGCGGGGTATTGAACAACAGACCAACGAGTGGTTGCTGCCGGTGGGCCTCAAGCCCGGCCTGGTGGTGTGCGATAATGGTCAAAATCTCGTCTCATCCCTTGCCTGGCGCATGTGCTGAATTTGGTGGTACTGAAGTTCCTTCACAACTACCCCGACATGTCAGAGCTGCTGCACAAAGTGCGGGCCGTCTGTGCACGCTTCCGGCGATCACATCCTGCTGCTGCTCGCCTGTCTGCGCTACAGCATAATTTCGGCCTTCCCGCTCACCGCCTCATATGTGACGTGCCCACCAGGTGGAACTCCACCTTGCACATGCTGGAGAGACTGTGCGAGCAGCAGCAGGCCATAGTGGAGTTTCAGCTGCAGCATGCACAGGTCAGTCACACTGCTGGACAGCTCCACTTCAACACCAATGACTACTGGGTTGCCAACCTGCTGGATCCCCGGTACAAAGACAATGTGCCCACCTTACTTCCTGCACTGGAGTGTGATAGGAAGATGCGAGAGTACAAGCGCACGTTGGTAGACGTGCTACTGAGAGCATTCCCAAATGTCACAGGGGAACAAGTGGAAGCCCAAGGTGAAGGCAGAGGAGGAGCAAGAGGTGGTCAACGCAGCTGTGTCATGGCCAGCTCCTCTGAGGGCAGGGTTAGCATGGCAGAAATGTGAAAAAGTTTTGTCACCACGCCACAGCTAACTGCACCACCACCTGATACTGAACGTGTTAGCAGGAGGCAGCATTTCACTAACATGGTGGAACAGTACTTGTGCACACCCCTCCACTTACTGACTGATTCTTCGGCCCCATTCAACTTCTGGGTCTCCAAATTGTCCACGTGGCCAGAGCTAGCCTTTTATGCCTTGGAGGTGCTGGCCTGCCCGGCGGCCAGCGTTTTGTCTGAACATGTATTCAGCACGGCAGGTGGCGTCATTACTGACAAGTGCAGCCGTCTGTCTACAGTTAACGTGGACAAGCTGACGTTTATAAAAATGAACCAGGCATGGATCCCACAGGACCTGTCCATCCCTTGTGCAGAATAGACATTTATAACTACCTACCCTTAACCATATATTCTTGTACTCCAGGGCACTTCTTTATTGAATCCTCTTTTTTTCATTTTACCTTTATTTTGCCGGGCAACCCAAATTTGAATGAACCTCTCCTCCGTCTGGGTGCCTGGGGCCTGAGTCTATGAATGAGGCCTGTGGCACTGCAGGCAGACATGAATCCTATTCCACCTCCTCCAAGTTGCCAATTGATATTGGTTAATTTTTTTGTATTTTATGTACATTTTATGGTTAATGTATTGTAAGTCATTTCCCTATCCACATTTATTTGCATGGGATTTACCTACATTTTGTTGCCTTTTGCAGCCCTCTAGCCCTTTCCTGGTCTATTTTACAGCCTTTTTAGTGCACAAAAGTTCGGGACCCCATTGATTTCAATGGGGTTCGGGGTGAAGTTCGGGTCGAGTTCGGATCCCGAACCCGAACATTTTCGGGAAGTTCAGCCGAACTTCTCGAACCTGAACATCCAGATGTTCGCTGAACTCTACTTGCATACTGTAATTAGTTGACATGACCAAAAAGTTCCTGTACTTTATCTAACAGCAATAGTATAATGGGTCATTAGGTGCCAGCAAACCTCAAGGTGGTTTGCAACATACACAGTATCACAGTGCAGTCCAATCTCAAAATTCCATTTCACACTATGCCCAGTGCAGCTCACATGCAATGTCAATTACATTCTGCTCAAAGCATATGACACCCCAGAGTGGAGATATGCCATAGTGGACTACCTGCAACCTTTCCCACTATTAGACAGCTATATTTAGGGAACACTGTGTGTTTCACCAACCCTAGTGAAGTACTTTCTTCTGTGGTATTCCAGCTGGCATTTCCTCAGTGCTATGAGATTCACATAGCAAATAAGTGATGCATAACTTATCCACCAGAGATGAGCGAATCAAAGCTGACACAGTGGAATTCGTTCCGAATTTAAGGAAAAATTCGAATCACAACTAATGCGAATTTCCTCGCGCTTTTTGGTAATGAATCGCAATTTTTCCTAAAATGGCGGCTACATGTGTGAGGACATGGGGCAAGGAACTCTGGGAATGCGGGAAGCCCCATAATGCCATGCATCCAGCCAATCAGCACCCAGCCAGCCTTGTGATGTCACAGACCTATAAATACGGCGGCCATCTTGGATTCAGACATTTTCCAGCGTTCTGAATGCAGGGACAGACGTGAGAGGGTGCTAGGCACAGCATAAGCAAAAACCTCATTGTGAAAAAAAACCTGAAAAAACGATTTATAAGTGCAGGGAAAAAATAGGGAGGAATCATTTCATAGCATCTTAGTGCAGGGAGAGACGTCATAAGGTGCTAGGGACAGTGCTAGAAAAGCGATTTACAAGTAACGGGAAAAATTATTTGGGTATCCAAATAGCCATTATAATAGTCATTCCAGCAATTTGTTCTTGTTATTGGGGTGCTAGTGCTATGTTGAAATGCCTTTAGTGGCCTATTTCAGTACAAAAAGAAAAATATATACGCAGTTCACTGTTGCAGTTATTTGTGTTAACCACTTCCCGACCGCCTAACGCACAACTGCGATCTCGCGGCGGTCGGGCTGTTCTGGGGCCCCGCATATGTGCGTCATCTCGCGAGACGCGAGATTTCCTGTGAACGCGCGCGCGTCAGTAGCGCACGTCTCAGGAGTTTAACTACAGCCTGCCAGCGATGATCCATCACTGGCAGGCTGTAGATGCGATATAAATCGCATCAAACAAGTATATCAGACGCTGTTTTGTGAACAGCGTCTGATATACCTGCTACCTGGTCCTCTGGTGGTCCCATTTGCTGGGATCGACCACCAGAGGACCAGGTAACTATGTAAAGTTGCACCAAACACTACACTAACCCCCCCACCCCCCCCTCACCTATTAACCCCTTGTTAACCCCTTGATCACCCCCTGTCATTGATCACACCCCTTGTAAGGCTCCATTCAGACGTCCATATGTGTTTTGCGGATCCGTGGATTCACGGATCCACAGATCCTCAAAACACGGACACCGGCAATGTGCTTTCCGCATTTTGCAGATCCGCACATTGCCAGAACTATATAGAAAATGCTTTTTCTTGTCCGCAATTGCGGACAAGAATAGGACATGTTCTATATTTTTGCGGAACGGAAGTGCAGACCCGGAAGCGCGGATCCGTAATTCCGGATCCGAGCGGGAGAAAGTCTGTCCCCATAGAAATGAATGGGTCCGCAATTCCGTTCCGCAAACAGAATTGCAGACGTGTGAATGGGGCATAAGGGTCCCTTATCACCGCCAGTTAGTTAGCTACTTTTTAGGTAGCTAGCGCCCAGCCCACCGCACCGCAGTCACTGATTTTGGCAGAGATTTTTTCATCCACATTGATTGATGCGAATGAAAAAATCTGTGCCGTTCATTTTTTTTTTTTTTCAGCCCAGCGGCTGAACGGAAAAAACAAAATCTCATTACCCGTATGCTCAATATAAGGAGAATCGCAGAAACTCCTCATGCTGGCCATACGTGTAATGATTGCGGAGACCCCTAAAATGCCAGGGCAGTACAAACACCTCACATGTGACCCCTTTTTAGAAAGAAGACACCCCAAGGTATTCCGTGAGGGTATGGTGAGTTCATGTAAAATTTTATTTTTGTCACAAGTTAGTGGAATATGAGACTTTGTAAAAATAAAAATAAAAATCCATTTCCGCTAACTTGTGCCAAAAATGTTTTTCTGTGAACTCGCCATGCCCCTCATGGAATACCTGGAGTGTCTACTCCACAATGGGGTCACTTGTGAGCATTTATACTGCCCTGGAATTCTAGGAGCCCTAAGCGTGAGAATCCAAATGCGTAAAAATGCCCTGTGAAATCCTAAAGGTACTCATTGGAATTAGGGCCCTTTGCGCATCTTGGCTGCAAAAAGTGGCACACATGTGGTATCGCCGTACTCAGGAGAAGTAGGGCAATGTGTTTTGGGGTGTATTTTTATATATTCCCATGCTGGGTGAGAGAAATATCTCTGTAAATTGACAACTTTGAATAAAAAAATTTAAAAAGTTGTCATTTACAGAGATATTTCTCTCACCCAGCATGAGATATATAAAATACACCCAAAACATTGCCCTACTTCTCCTGAGTATGGTGATACCACATGTGTAACACTTTTGCAGCCAAGATGCAAAGGGCCCTAAACAATGAGTACCTTTAGATTTCAGAGGCATGTTACGCATTTGGATTCTCACGCTTAGATTCCCTAAAATGCCAGGTCAGTATAAATAACCCACATGTGACCCCATTGTGGAAAGAAGACACCCCAAGGTATTCTGTGAGGGGCATGGCGAGTTCACAGAAATTTTTTTTTGCCACAAGTTAGCGGAAATTGATATATATATTTTTTTATTTTGTTTTTACAAAGTCTTATATTCCACTAACTTGTGACAAAAATAAAATTTTACATGAACTCACCATACCCCTACGGAATACCTTGAGGTGTCTTCTTTCTAAAATGGGGTCATATGTGGGATGTTATACTGCCCTGGCATTTTAGAAGCCTAAAGCGTGAGAAGAAGTCTGGAATCCAAATGCGTGAAAATGCCCTGTGAAATCCTAAAGGTACTCATTGGAATTAGGGCCCCTTTGCGCACCCAGGCTGCAAAAAAGTTCCACACATGTGGTATCGCCGTACTCAGGAGAAGTATCGCAATGTGTTTTGGGGTGTATTTTTATATATACCCATACTTTGTGTGAGAAATATCTCTGTAAATGACAACTTTTTAATTTTTTTATACAAAGTTGTCAGTTTACAGAGATATTTCTCTCACTCAACATGGGTATATGTAAAATACACCCCAAAACACATTGCCTACTTCTCCTGAGTACGGCGATACCATGAGTGACTTTTTGCAGCCTGGGTGCACAAAGGACCCAAATTCAATGAGTACCTTAGCTTTACATGGCTGCTCACAATTTAGCCCCGCCCAAAATGCCAGAACAGTAAACACACCCCACAAATGACCCCATTTCGGAAATTAGACACCCCAAGGTATTCACAGAGTGGCATAGTGAGCCCGTCTGAGATATTTTTTTTTTTTTTTTGCCAGAAGTTAGCAGAAATGGAAACTTTATTATATATTTTTTTTTCCTCAGAAAGTGTCATTTTTCGCTAACTTGTGAAAAAAAATGAAATGATACATGAACTCACCATGCCCCTCCGTGAATACTTTGGGGTGTCTTCTATCTAAAATGGTGTGATTTGGGGGGTATTTATACTTTCCTGGCATTCTAGCACCTGAAGAAACATGACAGGCGCTCAGAAAGTCAGAGCTGCTTCAAAATGCCGAAATTCCCTTTTTTGCACCATAGTTTGTAAACGCTATAACTTTTACCCAAACCAATAAATATATACTTATTGGATTTTTTTTTTATCAAAGACATGTAGAACAATAAATTTAGAGAAAAATTTATATACAAATGTAGTTTTTTTTGAAAAAATTTACAACAGAAAGTGAAAAATGTCATTTTTATGCAAAAATGTCGTTACATTTTTATTAATAGCAAAAAAAGTAAAAATGTCAGCAACAATGAAATACCATCAAATGAAAGCTCTATTAGTGAGAAGAAAAGGAGGTAAAATTCATTTGGGTGGTAAGTTGCATGACGGAGCAATAAACGGTGAAAGTAGTGTAGTGCAGAATTGTAAAAAGTGGCCTGGTCATTAAGGTTGTTTTAGCTAGGGGGGCTGAAGTGGTTAAAAGCGCTTAGTGGCTTATTACAGTATAAAAAGAAAAAAATCTACGCATTTCACTTCTGCAGTTATTTGTTGTGAAAGCATTTAGTGGCCTATTTTAGTACAGAAAGAAAAATATATACACACTTCACTGTTACAGTTTTTTGCTGTGAAAGCATTTAGTGGCCTATTTCAGTACAAAAAGAAAAATATATATGCACTTCACTGTTGTAGTTATTTGTGGTGAAAACGTATAGTGGCCTATTTCAGTACAAAAATAAAAAAATATACTCAGTTCACTGTTGCAGTTATTTGTGGTGAAAGTGTTTAGTTGCCTATTTAGGTACAAAAAGAAGAATATATACGCATTTCAATGTTGCAGTTATTTGTGGTGAAAGTGTTTAGTGGCCAATTTCAGTACAAAAATTTAAATATATTCTCAGTTCACTGTTGCAGTTATTTGTGGTAAAAGCAATTACCGTATTTTTCGCCCTATAAGACGCACCTGCCCATAAGACGCACCTAGATTTTAGAGGAGGAAAATAAGAAAAAAATATTTTTAACCAAAGGTGTATTAAAATAATGTTGACACATTATGGGGGAGGGGGGGGGATCTGCTGCTGACAATATTTTGGGGGGGTCTGCTGATGACACCCTGTTATGGGGATCTGCCGTTGACGCAATATTATAGGGGGATCTGCTGTGACGCACTGTTATGGGGGGAATCTGCTGTGACACACTGTTATGGGAAGGAATCTGCTGTGACGCACTGTTATAGGGGGAACCTGCTGTGACGCACTGTTATGGGGTAACCTGCTGTGACGCACTGTTATGGGGGAAATCTGCTGTGACGCACTGCTATGGGGGTAACCCGCTGTGACGCACTGTTATGGGGGGAATCTGCTGTGACACACTGTTATGGGAAGGAATCTGCTGTGACGCACTGTTATAGGGGGAACCTGCTGTGACGCACTGTTATGGGGTGGAATCTGCTGTGACGCACTGTTATGGGGGGGGGGTGGGAGTCTGCTGTGACGCACTGTTATAAGGGGATCTACTGTGGTGCACTGTTATGGGGGGAACCTGCTGTGATGCACTGTTATGGGGTGGAATCTGCTGTGATGCACTGTTATGGGGGTGGAATCTGCTGTGACGCACTGTTATAAAGGGATCTACTGTGGTGCACTGTTATGGGGGGGGAATCTGCTGTGAGGCACTGTTTTGGGTTGGGGAAATCTGCTGACACACTTGTGGGAGAGGGATGTCCAGTGATAGGCTTTTGGGGGGACACTTACTTTAGGTACCTTTTATAAGTTTAGCTGTACTCCAGAGACTTTTTCACAGCACCACCGTCACTAGGGGACACAGGTACACAGGAGCAGCCATGTGGGAAGACGTAAGGGCAGAGCAGCCATGTGTGACATGAAAGCTTGCTCCCGCCCATCGTCTGCATGCTCCAGCGCACCAGCCCCGGTCTCCCTGCTACTGTTCAGCTGGCTCAGACACCAGCTGTCCTACCTTCAGCCTCCACTGCCCGGCTCTCTAGCTGAACATTCCTCCAGCCTCCCCCCTCGTCTTGTCCTTCAGGAGCACATTCGTCCAGCCTCACCCCCGTCCGTCCGGCTCTCCAGCAGCACATTCATCTAGCCCCCGACGCACTCACTCTGCAGAGTAAGTCAGTGAAAAGACTTCCGGCACATCGCAGGCTGCTATCCCTATGCTACACAGTCTGCGATGTGCCGGCAACATGCAATGAGCCGGCTATTTTTCTCCCCCCTGCACTATATTCGCCCCATAAGACGCATTAACATTTTCCCCCCACTTTGGGGGGGAAAAAACTGCGTCTTATGGGGCGAAAAATACGGTAGTGGCCTATTTACTTGAAAAGCCTGTTGGGTAAAAGTATAACAAAATTTGGGAATAATGTGATATATTCTGAATTCCTGTTTTCAGTGTATTACTGGCAAAATAAAAATATATTCGCCGTCCAGCATTGTACTTCTCTGTGCAGTGCCCTTGCAACTGGATGTGAGCTGCATGTGTGCCAGGGACTTTAATTCTGTTCTGCTAGCTCAATGGAGGGCAAATTCCCTTTTTTGGCCGGTCAAGTACCCCTGCGCCCTGCAGTGCATACCTGGCTATGAATATTATTCTATTACATTAGTTTGTCAAATATTTTTGTGACCTTAAGCGATTTATTTTTATCTGTATGCCACAGGCACTGCATATCTGACAGTCCAATAAAACCCTTAGATACTGCAGTTACCTTGCTGCTGTAAAAAAGCACACTTTTTGTGCTAGATAGCATATTTTCGTTCTATGCTACATTTCAGATATTCCAATTAACAAGTGAAGTACTGCATTTTTATAGTTGGCTGCAAAAAACACTGTTATAGTGCCACATAGCACATTAGCGGCCTAGTCTGCATTTCAGATATTCCAATTAACCAGTGAAACACTGCATTTTTATAGTTGGTTGCAAAAGGTTTTGTACTAGATTGCACATTTGCGGCCTAGTCTGCATTTCTGACATTCAAAAAAAAACGTAAACTAATGCATTTACATAGCTGGTTGCAAAAAGCACAGTTTTTGTGATAGATTACATATTTGCGGTCTACGCTGCGTCTCTGACAGACCAATTAAACCATTAACTTCTGCTGTTACATTGTTGGTTGGAAAAATCAAATTTTTTGTGATAGTGAAGTAATTAAATTGTATTGCTTGCTACGTTACACTGTTGTGTGACCTGAAGAAATTTAATCTATTTATGACACTGCCTTACTGTTGGTGAACTAAATTGTTGACTATTGTCAGTTAAATTGTCACCTGAGATAAACCATCTGCTAGTTTCGTGGGTGAACGCAAATAATGAGGAGAACGTCAAATAAGGGATGTGGCCCTGGTCGTGGTGCTGCTGGTGTTGATGGAGCTCCTGTTGCAGGGAGAGGACATGGTCGTTCTGTGCCAGCTACTCGCCCAAGTGAAACACCTTCCTCCGGTGCGAGTAGGCGACAGAACCTTCAGCGTTATTTGGTAGGCCCGAATGCCGCTCTACGAATGGTGAGGACAGAACAATTACAGGCGCTAGTAGATTGGGTGGCTGACATTGCCTCCATATCCTTCACGTTGTCTCCCACCCCGACCCCTGCTGAAAGCGCAGGGTTGGCACCTGCAGCCCATGGGCATCTATCTTGCACCTCTCCCCCATGCACATAAGCCAAGTAGTCTAAGCCCCAAGTCATGCAGCAGTCTCTTATTCTTTTTGATGACTAGCAGGGTTTCCCAGGGCCATCCACATACCCCTGACCCAGAATTGGAAGAGATTGAGTGCAACGATGCCAAACCACTTATGTTTCAGAATGAGGACATGGGAAGACCACCACTGCACATCTCTGATGATGACGATATACAGGTGCCAACTGCTGCAGCTTTCTGCGGTGTGCAGACCGACAAAGAGGGCAGGTGTGAGGACTGGGTGGAAGATGATGTGGAGAACGATGAGGTCCTACACCCCAAAATATACTCCTTAAATCCATGTTTTTCATTGGTGGTTAAAAAATCATATTTTTTAGGCCAGGAATTACCTTTGCGGCCTGCGCTGCATATGTGCCGGGGACAATAATATAGTTAATCTGTCTGGGAGTTAAGGGGTTGACATATTCCAATTTTTTGCTGTCAAGTAACCCTGCATTGCATAGGTGACAGGGACCTAAATTTCTAAAATTCTTCTTTTCAATCGTTGGGTAACATGTTACCATATTTGCCGGGTACAAAGCCCTGCTCTGCATAGGTGACAGTGACTGAAATTTCGAAAAATCTTCTTTTCAATAGTTTTGTGACATGTTACCATTTTTGCCGGGTACAAACCCCTGCTCTGGCTGGGTGCCAGGGGCCTCAATTTCTTATAATCGTCTGTTCCATTGTTGGGTGACATGAACCCAGTTTTGCCTTGAATAAACCCCTGCTCTGCCTCGGTGCCGGGGCCTAAATTTCTAATAATAGTCTGCTCCATTGGTGGGTGACATGAACCCATTTTTGCCGTGAATAAACCCTTGACCTTCCTGGGTGACGGGGACCGAAATTTCTAATAATTGCCTGTTCCATTGGTGGGTGATATGAACCCAGTTTTGCCGTGAATAAACCCCTGCTCTGTCTGGGTGACAGGGACCTAAATTTCAAAAAATCGTCTGTTCCATTGGTGAGTGACATGAACCCAGTTTTGCCGGTGAAAAATCCCTGCTCTGCATTGCCGACAGGGAACTAAATTTTGTAAAAACGTCTGTTCCTAATCGTAAGATGCGTGACTACAAACGCAAGCTGGTAGACGCGCTGCTGAATGCATTCCCACCTGACAGTGGGGGCTCAGTGGAAGCACAAGGCCAAGGCAGAGGAGGAGGAAGAGGTCGCGAACGCAGCTGGGGCACCGCCAGCACCTCAGAAGGCAGGGTTATCATGGCCGAAATGTGGAAAAGCTTTATCAGCACGCCACTACCAACAGCACCACCAGCTGATATGGAACGTCTTAGAGGAGGCAGCATTTCAGCAACATGGTGGAGCAGAAGGTGTGCAAACGCCTCCACGTACTGACAGATGGCTCTGCCCCATTGAACTTCTGGGTCTTCGAATTGGGCACATGGCCTGAGCTTGCCCTTTATGCCTTGGAGGCGCTGGCATGCCCTGCAGCCAGTGTATTGTCTGAACAAGTATTTAGCACGGCAGAGGGCGTTATCACAGATAAGTGCAGCCGCCTGTCCACAGACAACATGGACAAGCTCAGGTTTATTAAAATGAACCAGGCATGGATCCCAAAAGACTTGTCTGTACCTTGTGCAGAATAGACATTTATACCGGCCTCAACCATCCATTCTTGTAGTCAAATGTACTTATTCTTTGTTTTATTTTTTTATATGTCCCAACATTTTAAACGCTGCCCCAATAAAAAAAAAAAATTTTTTTGGCTACCTCCTCCTCCTCCACCCCTGCTTGCACCTACACCGCCAAGGTCACCGCCTCCTCATAGTTATGGGCACATCTGTGTTTGCGTTTAGGCTGCAAACGTATACAGTATTTCCGCAGAGAATACATTTTCTTTGGGACAAATTTGTATCCAATATAGAACTATATCCGAATACAGTGTGTATGGTCAAAATTACATTATCTCTGGGCTAGAGTAGTGCCGAAAATCTGTGTTTTTCGGTATCCAGTACATTATAGCAAGCCAATACAGTGTCTATTATAAAAATTACATTATCTGTGGCCTACTTGAGTGCCGGAAATATGTATTTCTCTGTATCCAGTACATTAAGGCAAGCCAATACAGTGTGTATTGTAAAAATTTCATTATCTGTGGCGTAATGTAGTGCCGAAAATTTGTATTTCTCTGTCTCCAGTACATTAAGGCAAGCCAATACAGTGTGTAATTAAAAAATGTCATTATCTGTGTCCTACTGTAGTGCCGAAAATTTGTATTTCTCTGTCTCCAGTACATTACAACAAGCCAATACAGTGTGTACTGTAAAAATGTAATTATCTGTGGCCTAGTGTAGTGCCGCAAATTTGTATTTCTCTGTCTCCAGTAAATTACAGCAAGCCAATACAGTGTGTACTGTAAAAATGTCATTATCTGTGGACTACTGTAGTGCCGAAAATTTGTATTTCTCTGTTTCCAGTGCATTATAGCAAGCCAATACAGTGTGAATATTATAAAGATTTCATTATCTGTGGCCTACTGTACTGCCGAAAATTTGTATTTCTCTGTTTCCAGTGCATTATAGCAAGCCAATACAGTGTGTATTGTAAAAATTACATTATCTCTGGGCTAGTGTACTCCTTAAAATCTTTATTTTTCTGTATTCAGTACATTACAGCAAGCCAATACTGAGTGTATTGTAAAAATTTCATTACCTGTGCCCTAATGTAATGCCAGAAATTTATATTTCTCTGTCTCCAACACATTACAGCAAGCCAATACAGTGTGTATTGTAAAAATTACATTATCTCTGGGCTAGTGTAGTGCCAAAAATCTGTATTTCTCTGTATCCAGTACATTATAGCAAGCCAATACAATGTGTATTATAAAAATTACATTATCTGTGGCTTACTTTAGTGCCGAAAATTTGTATTTCTCTGTATCCAGTACATTAAGGCAAGCCAATACAGTGTGTATTGTAAAAATTTCATTATCTGTGGCGTACTGTAGTGCCGAAAATTTGTATTTCTCTGTCTCTAGTACATTACAGCAAGCCAATATAGTGTGTAGTACCGAAAATCTGTATTTTTTTGTATCCAGTACTGTCCTGCATCAGAAAACTGTGTCTTTAGCGGACAGTAAAACAATATGCGCTACATCTACAGACAAAACAATTAATATGAAATAGGTGAGCACAAAGGGAGGGGGAAGTGGGCATGATGCTGATGGTGCACGCAGAGGCCGTGGCCCTGGGCATGATGCTAATGGTGCAAGCAGAGGCCGTGGCCCTGAGAGCAATGAAACAATGCCTGCTGCCAGTGCACTAGAAAAAACAAAAAAATCCACCTTACCCAGTTTCATGTCCAACTTAGCTGGTGGGTGCAGGACAACACTGTCCAAGTCAGACCAGTTCGAACAAGTGGTCAGTTGGATTGCAGAAGATAATGCTTCCAGTCGGTTAAGCACCGCCCTCTCTTCCACGAAGTTCAGTTTCTGTAGCCAAGAGTCTGGTCAACCGAATCCTCATTCGGATATTCACATGACCTCTTTCATCGCCAGTACTTGGTTTGGCTCTCTCGCCAAGCACGCTTGAAGAGGTACCTGAGATATTATGCCTTTACAGTCTCAAGAAGATGACGGTGGTGAACCGCAATCATTCGTTCACAAGGTGGATGATGATAAGACACAGTTGCCAATCAATGAGGTGGTGGTTAGGTCAAGTCAGGAGGATAAGCAGAGTGAGGAAGTGGAAGAGGAGGACGTGGACGATGAGGTCACTGACCCAACAGGGTTAGGTGAAATGCCGAGCGAGGCCAGCAGTACAGAGGGGGAGGGATCCGTAGCATCACAACAGTCTGAAAGTGGCAGTGGTCTTGCAAAAGGGAGATGTCGTCCCCACACCAAACAGACCTGCAACCGTTACACCGAGCACCCCAATGTGTAAATCTTCCTTGCTAAGATGTAGATGTTCCGCAGTATGGAGCTTTTTTGAGGAAAGCACAGACGACAAAAGAGTGGAAGTTTGCAACCTGTGCCGTACCAAAATGAGCCGGGGCGTTAAAACTAGCAACCTCACCACCACCTGCATGATCCACCACATGGCATCCAAGCACCCTAATAAGTGGGCCGAACGCCTGGGTCCACACTCTGAGTCTGCGGGTCCTTCCACTGCCTCCACTTCCTCTGTGTTACGCACTGCTGGCCAATCCCCTGTCGAAGGAACAGGCCCGGATGCCCCTCGCCCTGCACCTGGACGTTTGCATGAACCGTCAGCAACAACATCCACTTCCCTGTCCCAGCGCAGCGTCCAAATGTCCATAACATAGGCATTTCAACGTAAGCGCTGATACCCAACACAGGCCATAGCTCGAAATGACTGGCCCTTGAAATGTTACAATTTAGGCTTGTGGACACTGAGGCCTTAGGCAGCCTGATGTCAGCGGCCGCCCTTCGGTATGCAGTCCCCAGCCACCACTATTTTTCACGGTGTGCCGCGCCTGACTTACACCAGCATGTGTCCCAGAACATTACCCGTGTCCTGATAAACGCACTTACTGGGAAGGTCCACCTCACCACGGACACATGGACAAGTGCTGGTGGCCAGGGCTGTTACATTTACCTGGCCGAACACCCGGTGAATGTTGTGGAGGCTGGGAGTGAGTCGGACCCTGGGATGGCACAGGTGCTACCCACGCCCAGGATTGGGGGCCCTACATCCATCAGGGTCTCCGCCAGCAGCTATGTTACTGGCTCCAACCCCCACATCTCTTCCTCCGCCGCCTCCTCCTCCACTTCCACCTCCAACAGCAGTCAGCCATCAGTCGCTAGCTGGAAGCAGTGTAGCACTGCTGTGGGTAAGCATCAACAGGCCGTGCTGAAGCTGATCTGTTTAGGAGACAAACAGCACACCACCGCAGAGCTATGGCAGGGTATAAGGGACCAGACCGAGCTGTGGCTCTCGCCACTCAACCTAGAAACAGGCATGGTTGTGTCTGATAATGGCCGTAACTTGGTAGCGGCTTTGAAGCTCGGCAACCTGACACACATTCCATGCCTAGCCCACGTCTTAAACTTAGAGGTTCAGCGGTTTATAAAAACCTACCCCAATTTGCAGGAACTACGCAAATAACGCCATATCAGCATGGCTTCATGAGGGATCGGTCATGCCAAACTAATTTAATCAGTTTCTATGAGGAGGTAAGTTATAGACTTGACAAGGGTGAGTCAGTGGATGCCATATATCTGGACTTCTCCAAAGCATTTGACACTGTACCACACAAAAGGTTAGTATATAAAATTAGAATGCTCGGACTGGGAGAAAATGTCTGTATGTGGGTAAGTAACTGGCTGAGTAATAGAAAACAGAGGGTGGTTATTAATGGTTCATACTCAGATTGGCTCACTGTCACTAGTGGGGTACCTCAGGGGTCAGTATTGGGCCCTATTCTCTTCAATATATTTATTAATGATCTTGTAGAAGGCTTGCACAGTAAAATATAAATTTTTGCAGTTGACACTAAACTATGTAAAGTAATTGACACTGAAGAGGACAGTTTTTTGCTACAGAGGGATCTGAATAGATTGGAGGCTTGGGCAGAGAAATGGCAGATGAGGTTTAACACTGACAAATGTAAAGTTATGTACATGGGAAGGAATGATGCAAGTCACCCGTACATACTAAATGGTAAAACACTCGGTAACACTGACATGGAAAAGGATCTAGGAATTTTAATAAACAGCAAACCAAGCTGGAAAAATCTGTGTCAGGCAGCTGCTGCCAAGGCCAATAAGATAATGGGTTGCATCAAAAGGGGCATAGAAGCCTGTGATGAGAACATAGTCCTACACCTCCAAGGCGTAGATCGCAAGTTCGTGCCACATGTCCAGCTTGGACACCCAGTAGTTGTAAGGCACTGAGGGATCATTTAGGACGTTGACAAGGTCTGCAATGTATTCCTTCACCATCTCCCAAAACTTTTCCCTCCTTGTAGCACTAGACCGCAATTCAGTGAGGCTGCTGGCAGTTTATCATGAAAGTGTCCCATGCCTTGGAAAGTGTTGCCCTGCCTCTGTTGGAACTACTGTGTGTTCCCCTTGTCTCCCTTTCTTGGTTGCCTAAGGAAGTACGGACTCTGACGGCCGAATTGTCAGATGGAAAATATTGGAGCAATCTGTCAACAAGTACCTTCTGGTATTGCACCATTTTTTCGTCCTCTCACCACAGGAATCAGAGATAAGAAGTTCTATTTATCGCGGGGATCAAGAAGAGTGAACACCCAGTAATCTGTGTTACCTAAAATGCGTATAACGCGAGGGTCGCAGGAAAGGCAGCCTAACATGAAGTCAGCCATGTGTGCCAGAGTACCAACAGGCAAGACGTCGATGTCAACTTCAGGATGACTCTCCATACCCTCCTCCTCCTCTTCTGCCCATCCACGCTGAACAGATGGAATTAAAGTTCCATGGGTACTAGCCTCAGTAGCAGAGGCAAGTGTCTCCAGCTACACCTCCTCCTCCTCTTCATGGCCCAATTCGCGCTGAGAAGACAAACTGGGGGAGGTCTGGCTATCACCCTGTGTCATCTCCTCCCCCATTACCTCGTCTGCCACATTCACAGCATCCTCCTTAATTGTAAGCAGCGATCGTTTGAGTAGACACAGCAGTGGGAAGGTTACACTGATAATAGTGTTATCGCCACTAACCATCTGTGTGGAGTCATCAAAGTTTTTTAAAACCTCACATAGGTCTGACATCAATGCCCACTCCTCGCTTGTAAATAGTGGCAGTTGATTGGAAAGGAGACGACCGTGTTGCAGCTGGTATTCCACAACTGCCCTCTGCTGCTCACACATCCTGGCCAACATGTAGAACGTAAAGTTCCACCGCATGCTCACGTCGCACAACCGTCGGTGAGCTGGAAGACGCAAGCGTTGCTGAAGCGTTGACAGACAAGCTGAAGCTGTGGACGACTTTCGAAAATTAACACACAAGCAGCGGGCCTTCACTAGTAGCTCCAGCAAATTGGGGTAGGTTTTGATAAACCGCTGAACTACTAAGTTTAAGATGTGGGCTAGGCATGGAATGTGTGTCAGGTTGCCAAACTCCAAAGCCGCCACCAAGTTATGGCCAATGTCGGACACAACCACCATGCCTGTTTCTAGGTTGAGTGGCAAGAGCAACAGCTCGGTCTGGTCCCTTATACCCTGCCACAGCTCTGCGGCGGTGTGCTGTTTGTCCCCTAAGCAGATCAGCTTCAGCACAGCCTGTTGATACTTACCCACAGCAGTAATACACAGCTTCCAGCTAGCAAGTGATGGCTGACTGCAGTTGGAGGTGAAAGTGTAGGAGAAGGTGGTGGAGGTGGAGATGTGGGCGTTGGAGCCAGTAACATAGCTGCTGGCGGAGACTGTGATGGACGTAGGGCCCCCAATCCTGGGCTTGGGTAGCACTTGTGCATTCCCAGGGTCCGACTCACTCCCAGCCTCCACAACATTCACCCAGTGTGCGGTCAGGGAAATGTATTGTCCCTGGCAACCAGCACTTGTCCATGTCACCGTGGCGAGGTTGACCTTCGCAGTAAGTGCGTTGGTCTGGGAACGGGTGATGTTCTGGGACACATGCTAGTGTAAGGTGGAAATGGCACACCGTGAAAAATAGTGGAAGCTGGGGACTGCATATCGAGAGGTGGCCGCCGACATCAGGCTGCGTAAGGCCTCAGTGTCCACAAGCCTAAATGGCAACATTTCAAGGGCCAGTAATTTCGAAAGTCGTGCCGATAGTGTTAGGTGCCTGTAAAAAAAGGCCTGAATTTGAAATCAATACATTGGGCCAAATATTTTTTTCTTTATTGTGGTGCTTGGTGAACAGTAACAATGAGGAAAACATCTAGTAAGGGACACGGACGCGGTCGTGGTGGTGTTAGTGTACCCTCTGGTGCTGGGAGAGGACATGGCCATTCTGCCACAGCCACACGTCCTAGTAAACCAACTACCTCAGGTTCCAGTACCCGCCAGGATTTACAGCGATATTTGGTGGGGACCAATGCCGTTCTAAGGATGGTAAGGCCTGAGCAGGTACAGGCGCTAGTCAATTGGGTGGCCGACAGTGGATCCAGCGCGTTCACAACATTATCTCCCACCCAGTCTTCTGCAGAAAGCGTACAGGTGGCACCTGAAAACCAAGCCCATCAGTCTGTCACATCACCACCATGCATATCAGGTAAACTGTCTGAGCCTCAAGTTATGCAGCAGTCTCTTATGCTGTTTGAAGACTCTGCTGGCTGGGTTTCCCAAGGGAATCCACCTAGCCCTTCCCCAGTGGTGGAAGACATAGAATGCACTGATGCACAACCACTAATGTTTCCTGATGATGAGGACATGGGAATACCACCTCATCGGAGTCCGCACATCTCTTATGATGACGAAACACAGGTGCCAACTTCTGCGTCTTTCTGTAGTGTGCAGATCGAACAGGAGGTCAGGGAGGAAGACTGTGTAGAAGACGATGCAGGAGACGATGAGGTCCTAGACCCCACATGGAATGAAGGTCGTGCCACTGACTTTCATAGCTCAGAGGAAGAGGCAGTGGTGAGACCGAGCCAACAGCGTAGCAAAAGAGGGAGCAGGGGGCAAAAGCAGAACAGCCGCCGCCAAAACAGTTCGCCTGCTACTGGCCACCGCCACCAGGGACCGAGCACCCCAAAGGCAACTTCAAGGAGTTCCCTGGCATGGCACTTCTTTAAACAATGTGCTGACGACAAGTGGTTTGCATGCTGTGCCATCAGAGCCTGAAGCGAGGCATTAACGTTCTGAACCTTAGCACAACCTGCATGACCAGGCATCTACATGCAAAGCATGAACTGCAGTGGAGTAAACACCTTAAAAACAAAGAACTCACTCAGGCTACCCTTGCTCCCTTTTCTGCTGCTGCCTCGGCCTCTTCCTCCGCCTCGGGAGGAATGTTGGCACCTGCCACCCACCAAACAGAGGATGTGCCACCGACACAACCACCTGCGTCACCAAGCATCTCTACCATGTCACACGGCAGCGTTCAGCTCTCCATCTCACAAACATTGGAGAGAAAGCGTAAATTCCCACCTACCCACCCTCGAGCCCTGGGCCTGAATTCCAGCATTTCTAAACTCCTGGCCTTTGAAATGCTGTCATTCAGGCTGGTGGACACAGACAGCTTCAAACAGGTGATGTCCATGGCTGTCCCACAGTATGTTGTTCCCAGCCACCACTACTTCTCCAAGACAGCCGTGCCTTCCCTGCACAACCAAGTATCCGATAAAATCAAGTATGCACTGCGCAACGCCATCTGTGGCAAGGTCCACCTAACCACAGATACATGGACCAGTAAGCACGGCCAGGGACGCTATATCTCTCTCACTGCACATTGGGTAAATGTAGTGGCGGCTGGGCCCCATGCGGAGAGTTCCTTGGCGCACATCCTTCCGCCGCCAAGGATCGTAGGGCATCATTCTTTGCCTCCTGTAGCCTCCTCCTCCTACTCGTCATCCTCCTCCTCTGCTTCCACCTGCTCATCCAGTCAGCCACACACCTTCACCACCAACTTCAGCACAGCCCTGGGTAAACGTCAGCAGGCCATTCTGAAACTCATATGTTTGGGGGACAGGCCACACACCACGCAGGAGTTGTGGCGGGGTATTGAACAACAGACCGACGAGTGGTTTCTGCCGGTGGGCCTCAAGCCCGGCCTGCTGGTGTTCGATAATGGGCGAAATCTCGTCACAGCACATCCCTTACCTGGCGCATGTGTTGAATTTGGTGGTGCAGAAGTTCATTCACAACTACCCCGACATGTCAGAGCTGCTGCATAAAGTGCGGGCCGTCTGTGCGCGTTCCTGGTGTTCACATCCTGCCGATGCTCGCCTGTCTACGCTACAGCAAAACTTCGGCCTTCCCTCTTATCGCCTCATATGCGACGTGCCCACCAGTTGGAACTCCACCTTGCACATGCTTGAGAGACTGTGCGAGCAGCAGCAGGCTATAGTGGAGTTTCAGCTGTAGCTCGCACGTGTCAGTCGCACTGCGGAACAGCACCACTTCACCACCAATGATTGGGCCTCCATGCGAGACCTGTGTGCCCTGTTGCGCTGTTTTGAGTACCGATGACACCGTTATCAGCGTTACAATACCACTTCTATGTCTCCTTGAGAAAACGCTTAGGGCAATGATTGAAGAGGAGGTGGCCCAGGAGGAGAAGGAGGAAGAGGATGAGGGGTCATTTTTAGGACTTTTAGGCCAGTTTGTTAGAAGTGGTTAAGAGTGCGGTTTTTTGCAACAGCAGAGGCCAGGTACAAATGTGGCCAGCCAGGGCCCACTACTGGAGGACGAGGAGGATGAGGAGGAGGTGGAGGAGGATGAGGATGAAGCAGGTTCACAGCGGGGTGGCACCCTTCACAGTTTAGGCCCATCACTGGTGCGTGGCTGGGGGGATATGGAGGATGATGACGATACGTCCCCCACAGAGGACAGCTTTTCCTTACCTCTGGGGAGCCTGGCACACATTAGCGACTACATGCTGCAGTGCCTGCGGACTACTGGGTTGCCACCCTGCTGGATCCCCGGTACAAAGACAATGTGCCCACCTTACTTCCTGCACTGCAGCATGATAGGAAGATGCGCGACTACAAGCGCACGCTGGTAGACGCGCTCCTGAGATCATTCCCAAATGTCTCAGGGGAACAGGTGGAAGCACAAGGCGAAGGCAGAGGAGGAGCGAGGGGCCGCCAACGCAGCTGTGTCACGGCCAGCTCCTCTGAGGGCAGGGTTAGCATGGCAGAGATGTGGAAAAGTTTTGTCTCCACGCTACAGCTAACTGCACCACCACCTGATACAGATCGTGTTAGCAGGAGGCAGCATTTCACTAACATGGTTAAACAGTATGTCTGCACACCCCTCCACGTACTGACTGATGGTTCGGCCCCATTCAACTTCTGGGTCTCCAAATTGTCCAGGTGGCCAGAGTTAACATTTTATGCCTTGGAGGTGCTGGCCTTCCCGGCGGCCAGCGTTTTGTCTGAACGTGTATTCAGCACGGCAGGGGGCGTCATTACTGACAAACGCAGCCGTCTGTCCACAGCTAACGTGGACAAGCTGACTTCAAAAAAATGAACCAGGCATGGATTCCACAGGACCTGTCCATCCCTTGTGCAGAATAGACATTTATAACTGCCTCCCCCTCAACCATGTATTTTTGTACTCCGGGGCACTTCTTTATTGAATCCTCATTTTTTTAACTTTACCATGATCTTGCGGTGCAACCCAAATTTTAATGAATCTCTCCTCAATCTGGGCGCCGGGCCTAAATAACTGAAAGTGGCCTGTTACAATGGTGGGTGACATGAAGCCTGAACCTCTGCCATGCGACCTCTCTCCTCTGTCTGGGTGCTGGTGCCTAAATAACTGAAAGTTACCTTCTCCAGTGGTGGGTGATATGACGCCTTATTCCTCGCTGTGGGACCTCTCTCTTCTGTCTGGGTGCTGGGGCCAAAATAGCTGAAAGTGGCCCTCTCGAGTGGTGGGTGATATGACGCCTTATTCCTTGCTGCGGGACCTCTCTCCTCTGTCTGGGTGCTGGGGCCGAAATAACAGAAAGTGACCTTCTCCATTGGTGGGCGACTTAAAACCCGATTCTCTGCTATGGGACCTCTCTCCAATTGATATTGGTCAATTTTTATTTATTTTATGTTATGTTAATTCATTTCCCTATCCACATTTGTTTGCAGGACATTTACCTACATTCCGCTGCCTTTTTCAGCCCTCTAGCCCTTTCCTGGACAATTTTACACCTTTTTAGTGCCCAAAAGTTTGGGTCCCCATTGACTTCAATGGGGTTCGGGTTCGGAATGAAGTTCGGGTCGAGTTTGGATCCCGAACCCGAACATTTTCGGCCGAACTTCTCGAACCCAAACATCCAGGTGTTCGCTCAACTCTAATACTTACCACCTCCATTTGCTCACGATGGCCCTCCGGCTGCCATCTTGCTTGAACATTGTGTGCAAAATCTCGTGTGGCCCGAGATGACATTTTCACGCTGGCCAGCGTAGGATTTGTGCCAAGATCTTCAAACAAGAGGAGGTGCCCAGCCCATTGCGAACAAGTATGATGTTTAATTTTTTTTTAATTGATTTGCTACCATGAAGCACGAGAACATTTGGCTTTGTGGCGAATCAAATTTATCATGAAATTCGCTCATCTCTAGTTATTTTCAACTCTCCTTTAGATAGTTTTGCTGTTCAAAACACAGACCACTGTCTGTTTGGGTTTTAGTTTTCTAATCTTGGATATGACATGGTTCGCTACAATCACTGAGATGGGGAAAATGTTTATTACTAAGCCACATATAGTTGTCGGGCAGCAGCTTAAATTTTCTTCAACGTCTTCATACATTATTTTGTCGTTAATATAGAATGACAATGGTACATTATGTCTTTGTTAATACAGTTAATAATTAAGTTGTAATTATTGTCAGTATAAGTTTTTAATGAGTGATAATTACTAGAGATGAGCGAACACCTGGATGTTCGGGTTCGAGAAGTTCGGCCGAACTTCCCGGAAATGTTCGGGTTCGGGATTCGAACTCGATCCGAACTTTATCCCGAACCCGAACCCCATTGAAGTCAATGGGGACCCAAACTTTTAGGCACAAAAAAGGCTGTAAAATAGTCCAGGAAAGGGCTAGAGGGCTGCCAAAGGCAGCAAAGTGTAGAAAAATCCCCTGCAAACAAATGTGGATAGGGAAATGAATTAAAATTAAATAAAATAAATAAAAATTAACCAATATCAATTGAAGAGAGGTCCCACAGCAAGGAATCATGCGTCATATCACCCTGCACCGGAGAATGTCACTCATGTATTTTGGACCAGCACCCAGACAGAGGATACAGGTCCCACAGCAAGGAATCATGCGTCATATCACCCTGCACCGGAGAATGTCACTCATGTATTTTGGACCAGCACCCAGACAGAGGATACAGGTCCCACAGCATGGAATCATGCGTCATATCACCCACCACCGGAGAAGGCCACTCATGTATTTTGGACCAGCACCCAGACAGAGGATACAGGTCCCACAGCATGGAATCATGCGTCATATCACCCACCACCGGAGAAGGCCACTCTCATGTATTTTGGACCAGCACCCAGACAGAGGAGAGAGGTCCCACATCAAGGAATCATGAGTCATATCAACCACCACCGGAGAAGGCCACTCATTTATTTTGGACCAGCACCCAGACAGAGGATACAGGTCCCACAGCATGGAATCATGCGTCATATCACCCACCACCGGAGAAGGCCACTCATGTATTTTGGACCAGCACCCAGACAGAGGAGACAGGTCCCACAGCATGGAATAAGGCGTCATATCAACCCACCACCGGAGAAGGCCACTCTCATGTATTTTGGACCAGCACCCAGACAGAGGATACAGGTCCCACATCAAGGAATCATGCGTCATATCAACCACCACCGGAGAAGGCCACTCTCATTTATTTGGGACCAGCACCCAGACAGAGGAGAGGGGTTTTCACAGCAGAGAATCAGGCATTTAGATCACCCACCACAGGAGTAGGACACCATTTAATGGGACCCCGGCAACCATGTCAGATGGCACAAACATCAGCTTCACATCACCCAGCACAAGAGAAGGCCACTTTGAGAGACTTTGACCCTGCACCCAGGCGGAGGAGAGGGGTTTTCACAGCAGAGAATCAGGCATTTAGATCACCCACCACAGGAGTAGGACACCATTTAATGGGACCCCGGCAACCATGTCAGATGGCACAAACATCAGCTTCACATCACCCAGCACAAGAGAAGGCCACTTTGAGAGACTTTGACCCCTGCACCCAGACGGAGGAGAGAGGTTTTCACAGCAGAGAATCATGTATTTAGATCACCCACCACAGGAGTAGGACACCATTTAATGGGACCCCGGCAACCATGTCAGATGGCACAAATATCAGCTTCACATCACCCAGCACAAGAGAAGGCCACTTTGAGAGACTTTGACCCTGCACCCAGGCGGAGGAGAGGGGTTTTCACAGCAGAGAATCAGGCATTTAGATCACCCACCACAGGAGTAGGACACCATTTAATGGGACCCCGGCAACCATGTCAGATGGCACAAACATCAGCTTCACATCACCCACCACAAGAGAAGGCCACTTTGAGAGACTCTGACCCCTGCACCCAGACAGAGGATACAGGTCCCACAGCAAGGAATCATGCGTCATATCACCCTGCACCGGAGAATGTCACTCATGTATTTTGGACCAGCACCCAGACAGAGGATACAGGTCCCACAGCATGGAATCATGCGTCATATCACCCACCACCGGAGAAGGCCACTTCATGTATTTTGGACCAGCACCCAGACAGAGGATACAGGTCCCACAGCATGGAATCATGCGTCATATCACCCACCACCGGAGAAGGCCACTCATGTATTTTGGACCAGCACCCAGACAGAGGATACAGGTCCCACAGCATGGAATCATGCGTCATATCACCCACCACCGGAGAAGGCCACTCTCATGTATTTTGGACCAGCACCCAGACAGAGGATACAGGTCCCACAGCATGGAATCATGCGTCATATCACCCACCACCGGAGAAGGCCACTCTCATGTATTTTGGACCAGCACCCAGACAGAGGATACAGGTCCCACAGCATGGAATCATGCGTCATATCACCCACCACCGGAGAAGGCCACTCTCATGTATTTTTGGACCAGCACCCAGACAGAGGATACAGGTCCCACAGCATGGAATCATGCGTCATATCACCCACCACCGGAGAATGTCACTCTCATTTATTTAGGCCCAGCACACAGACAGAGGAGAGAGGTCCCACAGCAAGGAATCATGCGTCATATCAACCACCACCGGAGAATGTCACTCTCATGTATTTTGGACCAGCACCCAGACAGAGGAGACAGGTCCCACATCAAGGAATCATGAGTCATATCAACCACCACCGGAGAAGGCCACTCATTTATTTTGGACCAGCACCCAGACAGAGGATACAGGTCCCACATCAAGGAATCATGCGTCATATCAACCACCACCGGAGAAGGCCACTCTCATGTATTTTGGACCAGCACCCAGACAGAGGAGAGAGGTCCCACAGCAAGGAATCATGCGTCATATCAACCACCAACGGAGAATGTCACTCTATGTATTTTGGACCAGCACCCAGACAGAGGAGAGGTTCATTCAACTTTGGGTTGCACCGCAAGATCATGGTAAAGTAAAAAAATGAGGATTCAATAAAGAAGTGCCCCAGAGTACAAGAATACATGGTTGATGGGGAGGGAAATGTCTATTCTGCACAAGGGAGGCACAGGTCCTGTGGGATCCATGCCTGGTTCATTTTTATGAACGCCAGCTTGTCCACGTTGGCTGTGGACAGGCGGCTGCGTTTGTCAGTAATGACGCCCCTGCCGTGCTGAATACACGTTCAGACAAAACGCTGGCCGCCGGGCAGGCCAGCACCTCCAAGGCATAAAATGCTAACTCTGGCCACGTGGACAATTTGGAGACCCAGAAGTTGAATGGGGCCGAACCATCAGTCAGTACGTGGAGGGGTGTGCAGACGCACTGTTCAACCATGTTAGTGAAATGCTGCCTCCTGCTAACACGCTCCGTATCAGGTGGTTGTGCAGTTAGCTGTGGCGTGAGACAAAACTTTTCCACATTTCTGCCATGCTAACCCTGCCCTCAGAAGAGCTGGCCGTGACACTGCTGCGCTGGCGACCTCTTGCTCCTCTTCTGCCTTCGCCTTGGGCTTCCACCTGTTCCCCTGTGACATTTGGGAATGCTCTCAGGAGCGCTCTACCAGCGTGCGCTTGAACTCGCGCATCTTCCTATCACGCTCCAGTGCAGGAAGTAAGGTGGGCACATTGTCTTTGTATCGGGGATCCAGCAGGGTGGCAACCCAGTAGTCCGCACACGTTAAAATGTGGGCAACTCTGCTGTCGCTGCGCAGGCACTGCAGCATGTAGTCGCTCATGTGTGCCAGGCTCCCCAGAGGTAAGGACAAGCTGTCCTCTGTGGGAGGCGATCGTCATCGTCCCTCCGTATCCCCCAGCCACGCACCAGTGATGGGCCTGAGCTGTGTCGGGTGCCACCCCGCTGTGAACCTGCTTCATCCTCATCCTCCTCCACCTCCTCCTCATCCTCCTCGTCCTCCAGTAGTGGGCCCTGGCTGGCCACATTTGTACCTGGCCTCTGCTGTTGCAAAAACCTCCCTCTGAGCCACTTCTAACAGACTGGCCTGAAAGTGCTAAAATGACCCCTCATCCTCCTCCTCCTCCTCCTCCTCCTCCTGGGCCACCTCCTCTTCCATCATCGCCCTAAGCGCTTTCTCAAGGAGACATAGAAGTGGTATTGTAACGCTGATAACGGTGTCATCGCCACTGGCCATGTTGGTGGAGTACTCGAAACAGCGCAACAGGGCACACAGGTCTCGCATGGAGGCCCAATCATTGGTGGTGAAGTGGTGCTGTTCCGCAGTGCGACTGACGCGTGCGTGCTGCAGCTGAAACTCCACTATGGCCTGCTGCTGCTCGCACAGTCTCTCCAGCATGTGCAAGGTGGAGTTCCACCTGGTGGGCACGCCGCATATGAGGCGGTGAGCGGGAAGGCCGGTTACGCTGTAGCGCAGACAGGCGAGCAGCGGCAGGATGTGAACGCCGGAATCGCGCACAGACGGCCCTCACTTTATGCAGCAGCTCTGACATGTTGGGGTAGTTGTGAATGAACTTCTGCACCACCAAATTCAGCACATGCGCCAGGCAAGGGATGTGCGCCAAACCGGCTAGTCCCAGAGCTGCGACGAGATTTCGCCCATTATCGCACACCACCAGGCCGGGCTTGAGGCCCACCGGCAGCAACCACTGGTCGGTCTGTTGTTCAATACCCCGCCACAACTCCTGCGCGGTGTGGGGCCTGTCCCCCAAACATATGAGTTTCAGAATGGCCTGCTGACGCTTACCCCGGGCTGTGCTGAAGTTGGTGGTGAAGGTGTGTGGCTGACTGGATGAGCTGGTGGAAGCAGAGGAGGAGGAAGCCGAGTAGGAGGAGGAGGCTACAGGAGGCAAACAATGATGCCCTGTGATCCTTGGCGGCGGAAGGACGTGCGCCAAGGAACTCTCCGCCTGGGGCCCAGCCGCCACTACATTTACCCAGTGTGCAGTTAGGGAGATATAGCGTCCCTGGCCGTGCTTACTGGTCCACGTATCTGTGGTTAGGTGGACCTTGCCACAAATGGCGCTGCGCAGTGCACACTTGATTTTATCGGACACTTGCATGTGCAGGGAAGGCACGGCTGTCTTGGAGAAGTAGTGGCGGCTGGGGACAACATACTGTGGGACAGCCATGGACATCAGCTGTTTGAAGCTGTCTCAGGTCCACTCAGCCTGAATGACAGCATTTCAAAGGCCAGTAGTTTAGAAATGCTGGCATTCAGGCCCAGGGCCTCGAGGGTGGCTAGGTGGGAATTTACGCTTTCTCTCCAAGGTTTGTGAGATGGAGAGCTGAACGCTGCCGTGTGACATGGTGGAGATGCTTGGTGACGCAGGTGGTGGTGTCGCTGGCACATCCTCTGTTTGGTGGGCGGCAGGTGCCAACATTCCTCCCGAGGCGGAGGAAGAGGCCGAGGCAGCAGCAGAAGAGGGAGCAGGGGGAGCCTGAGTGAGTTCCTTGCTTTTAAGGTGTTTACTCCACTGCAGTTCATGCTTTGCATGTAGATGCCTGGTCATGCAGGTTGTGCTAAGGTTCAGAACGTTAATGCCTCGCTTCAGGATCTGATGGCACAGCGTGCAAACCACTCGGGTCTTGTCGTCAGCACATTGTTTAAAGAAGTGCCATGCCAGGGAACTCCTTGAAGCTGCCTTTGGGGTGCTCGGTCCCTGGTGGCGGTGGCCTGTATCAGGCGAACTCTCTTGGCGGCGGCTGTTCTGCTTTTGCCCCCTGCTCCTCTTTTGCTACGCTGTTGGCCTCGGTCTCACCACTGCCTCTTCCTCTGAACTATGAAAGTCAGTGGCACGACCTTCATTCCATGTGGGGTCTAGGACCTCATCGTCCCCTGCATCGTCTTCCACACAGTCTTCCTCCCTGTCCTCCTGTTCGGTCTGCACACTGCAGAAAGACGCAGCAGTTGGCACCTGTGTTTCGCCATCATCAGAGACGTGCGGACTCCGATGAGGTGGTATTCCCATGTCCTCATCATCAGTAAACATCAGAGGTTGTGCATCAGTGCATTCTATGTCTTCCACCACAGGGGAAGGGCTAGGTGGATTCCCTTGGGAAACCCTGCCAGCAGAGTCTTCAAACAGCATAAGAGACTGCTGCATAACTTGAGGCTCAGACAGTTTCCCTGATATGCATGGGGGTGATGTGACAGACTGATGGGCTTGGTTTTCAGGTGCCACCTGTGCGCTTTCTGCAGAAGACTTGGTGGGAGATAATGTTGTGAACATGCTGGATCCACTGTCGGCCACCCAATTGACTAGCGCCTGTACCTGCTCAGGCCTTACCATCCTTAGAACGGCATTGGGCCCCACCAAATATCGCTGTAAATTCTGGCGGGTACTGGAACCTGAGGTAGTTGGTTCACTAGGACGTGTGGCTGTGGCAGAATGGCCACGTCCTCTCCCAGCACCAGAGGGTACACTAACACCACCACGACCGCGTCCGCGGTCCCTTACTAGATGTTTTCCTCATTGTTACCGCTCACCAAGCACCACAATAAGGAAAAAATATTTGGCCCAATGTATTGATTTCAAATTCAGGCCTTTTTTACAGGCACCTACCACTATCTGCCTATTTGTTTATGTAGCTTATTACACTAATCCAGGCACAGCAGTAACCACTGATTTAGGGGAATATCTCTTTAGGGCAAGTATTTAGGCCCTGGATGAAAGGTATCCTTTATGGACAGATTTACAATGGGCCTGCAACAGCTGTGACACCAGATTTAGGGTATTGCTATTTTGGCAAGTGAATTTCACCCCAGAAGAAAATATATGTTTTTATGGATACTAATATAGTTTGCCAGGCTCAGCTGTGACACCAGATTTAGTGGATTGCTATTTTGGCAAGTGAATTTCACCCCAGAACAAAATATATGTTTTTGCGGATACTAATATAGTTTGCCAGGCTCAGCTGTGACACCAGATTTAGGGGATTGCTATTTTGGCAAGTGAATTTCACCCCAGAAGAAAATATATGTTTTTGCGGATACTAATATAGTTTGCCAGGCTCAGCTGTGACACCAGATTTAGGGTGTTGCTATTTTGGCAAGTGAATTTCACCCCAGAAGAAAATATATGTTTTTGCGGATACTAATATAGTTTGCCAGGCTCAGCTGTGACACTCAGATTTAGGGTGTTGCTATTTTGGCAAGTGAATTTCACCCCAGAACAAAATATATGTTTTTGCGGATAATAATATAGTTTGCCAGGCTCAGCTGTGACACCAGATTTAGTGGATTGCTATTTTGGCAAGTGAATTTCACCCCAGAACAAAATATATGTTTTTGCGGATACTAATATAGTTTGCCAGGCTCAGCTGTGACACCAGATTTAGTGGATTGCTATTTTGGCAAGTGAATTTCACCCCAGAAGAAAATATATGTTTTTACGGATACTAATATAGTTTGCCAGGCTCAGCTGTGACACCAGATTTAGGGTGATTGCTATTTTGGCAAGTGAATTTCACCCCAGAAGAAAATATATGTTTTTATGGATACTAATATAGTTTGCCAGGCTCAGCTGTGACACCAGATTTAGGGGATTGCTATTTTGGCAAGTGAATTTCACCCCAGAACAAAATATATGTTTTTGCGGATAATAATATAGTTTGCCAGGCTCAGCTGTGACACCAGATTTAGTGGATTGCTATTTTGGCAAGTGAATTTCACCCCAGAACAAAATATATGTTTTTGCGGATAATAATATAGTTTGCCAGGCTCAGCTGTGACACCAGATTTAGTGGATTGCTATTTTGGCAAGTGAATTTCACCCCAGAACAAAATATATGTTTTTGCGGATACTAATATAGTTTGCCAGGCTCAGCTGTGACACCAGATTTAGTGGATTGCTATTTTGGCAAGTGAATTTCACCCCAGAAGAAAATATATGTTTTTAGTGGATACTAATATAGTTTGCCAGGCTCAGCTGTGACACCAGATTTAGGGTGTTGCTATTTTGGCAAGTGAATTTCACCCCAGAAGAAAATATATGTTTTTGCGGATACTAATATAGTTTGCCAGGCTCAGCTGTGACACCAGATTTAGGGGTTGCTATATTGGCAAGTGAATTTCACCCCAGAAGAAAATATATGTTTTTGCGGATACTAATATAGTTTGCCAGGCTCAGCTGTGACACCAGATTTAGGGTGTTGCTATTTTGGCAAGTGAATTTCACCCCAGAACAAAATATATGTTTTTGCGGATACTAATATAGTTTGCCAGGCTCAGCTGTGACACCAGATTTAGGGTGTTGCTATTTTGGCAAGTGAATTTCACCCCAGAAGAAAATATATGTTTTTGCGGATACTAATATAGTTTGCCAGGCTCAGCTGTGACACCAGATTTAGAGGATTGCTATTTTGGCAAGTGAATTTCACCCCAGAACAAAATATATGTTTTTAGCGGATACTAATATAGTTTGCCAGGCTCAGCTGTGACACCAGATTTAGTGGTATTGCTATTTTGGCAAGTGAATTTCACCCCAGAAGAAAATATATGTTTTTGCGGATACTAATATAGTTTGCCAGGCTCAGCTGTGACACCAGATTTAGGGTGATTGCTATTTTGGCAAGTGAATTTCACCCCAGAACAAAATATATGTTTTTGCGGATACTAATATAGTTTGCCAGGCTCAGCTGTGACACCAGATTTAGTGGATTGCTATTTTGGCAAGTGAATTTCACCCCAGAAGAAAATATATGTTTTTACGGATACTAATATAGTTTGCCAGGCTCAGCTGTGACACCAGATTTAGTGGATTGCTATTTTGGCAAGTGAATTTCACCCCAGAAGAAAATATATGTTTTTGCGGATACTAATATAGTTTGCCAGGCTCAGCTGTGACACCAGATTTAGGGTGTTGCTATTTTGGCAAGTGAATTTCACCCCAGAAGAAAATATATGTTTTTGCGGATACTAATATAGTTTGCCAGGCTCAGCTGTGACACCAGATTTAGAGGATTGCTATTTTGGCAAGTGAATTTCACCCCAGAACAAAATATATGTTTTTGCGGATACTAATATAGTTTGCCAGGCTCAGCTGTGACACCAGATTTAGTGGATTGCTATTTTGGCAAGTGAATTTCACCCCAGAACAAAATATATGTTTTTGCGGATACTAATATAGTTTGCCAGGCTCAGCTGTGACACCAGATTTAGTGGATTGCTATTTTGGCAAGTGAATTTCACCCCAGAAGAAAATATATGTTTTTATGGATACTAATATAGTTTGCCAGGCTCAGCTGTGACACCAGATTTAGTGGTGTTGCTATTTTGGCAAGTGAATTTCACCCCAGAAGAAAATATATGTTTTTGCGGATACTAATATAGTTTGCCAGGCTCAGCTGTGACACCAGATTTAGAGTGATTGCTATTTTGGCAAGTGAATTTCACCCCAGAACAAAATATATGTTTTTGCGGATACTAATATAGTTTGCCAGGCTCAGCTGTGACACCAGATTTAGGGTGATTGCTATTTTGGCAAGTGAATTTCACCCCAGAACAAAATATATGTTTTTGCGGATACTAATATAGTTTGCCAGGCTCAGCTGTGACACCAGATTTAGTGGATTGCTATTTTGGCAAGTGAATTTCACCCCAGAAGAAAATATATGTTTTTGCGGATACTAATATAGTTTGCCAGGCTCAGCTGTGACACCAGATTTAGAGGTGTTGCTATTTTGGCAAGTGAATTTCACCCCAGAAGAAAATATATGTTTTTGCGGATACTAATATAGTTTGCCAGGCTCAGCTGTGACACCAGATTTAGGGGATTGCTATTTTGGCAAGTGAATTTCACCCCAGAAGAAAATATATGTTTTTGCGGATACTAATATAGTTTGCCAGGCTCAGCTGTGACACCAGATTTAGGGTGATTGCTATTTTGGCAAGTGAATTTCACCCCAGAACAAAATATATGTTTTTGCGGATAATAATATAGTTTGCCAGGCTCAGCTGTGACACCAGATTTAGTGGATTGCTATTTTGGCAAGTGAATTTCACCCCAGAACAAAATATATGTTTTTGCGGATACTAATATAGTTTGCCAGGCTCAGCTGTGACACCAGATTTAGTGGATTGCTATTTTGGCAAGTGAATTTCACCCCAGAACAAAATATATGTTTTTGCGGATACTAATATAGTTTGCCAGGCTCAGCTGTGACACCAGATTTAGGGTGATTGCTATTTTGGCAAGTGAATTTCACCCCAGAAGAAAATATATGTTTTTGCGGATACTAATATAGTTTGCCAGGCTCAGCTGTGACACCAGATTTAGAGTGATTGCTATTTTGGCAAGTGAATTTCACCCCAGAAGAAAATATATGTTTTTGCGGATACTAATATAGTTTGCCAGGCTCAGCTGTGACACCAGATTTAGAGGATTGCTATTTTGGCAAGTGAATTTCACCCCAGAACAAAATATATGTTTTTGCGGATAATAATATAGTTTGCCAGGCTCAGCTGTGACACCAGATTTAGTGGATTGCTATTTTGGCAAGTGAATTTCACCCCAGAACAAAATATATGTTTTTGCGGATAATAATATAGTTTGCCAGGCTCAGCTGTGACACCAGATTTAGTGGATTGATATTTTGGCAAGTAAATTTAACCCCAGAACAAAATATATGTTTTTGCGGATACTAATATAGTTTGCCAGGCACAGCTGTGACACCAGATTTAGGGTGTTGCTATTTTGGCAAGTGAATTTCACCCCAGAACAAAATATATGTTTTTGCGGATAATAATATAGTTTGCCAGGCTCAGCTGTGACACCAGATTTAGTGGATTGCTATTTTGGCAAGTGAATTTCACCCCAGAAGAAAATATATGTTTTTGTGGATACTAATATAGTTTGCCAGGCTCAGCTGTGACACCAGATTTAGGGTGTTGCTATTTTGGCAAGTGAATTTCACCCCAGAAGAAAATATATGTTTTTGCGGATACTAATATAGTTTGCCAGGCTCAGCTGTGACACCAGATTTAGAGGATTGCTATTTTGGCAAGTGAATTTCACCCCAGAAGAAAATATATGTTTTTGCGGATACTAATATAGTTTGCCAGGCTCAGCTGTGACACCAGATTTAGGGTGTTGCTATTTTGGCAAGTGAATTTCACCCCAGAAGAAAATATATGTTTTTGCGGATACTAATATAGTTTGCCAGGCTCAGCTGTGACACCAGATTTAGAGGATTGCTATTTTGGCAAGTGAATTTCACCCCAGAACAAAATATATGTTTTTGCGGATAATAATATAGTTTGCCAGGCTCAGCTGTGACACCAGATTTAGTGGATTGCTATTTTGGCAAGTGAATTTCACCCCAGAACAAAATATATGTTTTTGCGGATAATAATATAGTTTGCCAGGCTCAGCTGTGACACCAGATTTAGTGGATTGATATTTTGGCAAGTAAATTTAACCCCAGAACAAAATATATGTTTTTGCGGATACTAATATAGTTTGCCAGGCACAGCTGTGACACCAGATTTAGGGTGTTGCTATTTTGGCAAGTGAATTTCACCCCAGAAGAAAATATATGTTTTTGCGGATACTAATATAGTTTGCCATGGCACAGCTGTGACACCAGATTTAGGGTGTTGCTATTTTGGCAAGTGAATTTCACCCCAGAACAAAATATATGTTTTGGAGGAAACACTAATATATTTTGCCAGCCACTGCTGAAACCACTGATGTATGGTATTGCTATTTTGGCAATTGAATTTAACCCCAAACCAAAATATCTGTTTTGGCGGACACTATTATATTTTGCCAGCCACTGCTGAAACCACTGATGTATGGTTTTGCTATTTTGCCAATTGAATTTCACCCCAGAAAATAATCTATCCTTTGCCAGACAGCAGACAGTATTATGCTTGTCTAGCCAAAGCTGGAACACCAGATTTAGGGGATTGGTATTTGGGCAATTGTATTTAACCCCTTAATAAAATATAGAAATTGCTATCCTGAGTTTCTAGGGGTGACAATTAGCACAGCCAAGCCCCTGATGGAGGATATAGCAAAAAAAAATAGTATTGAAGCATTGATGGATGTGTGGCAGCTTGTTCTGGAGCACCACAAGTCACAAAATGTCCGCCGATCAACCCAGAAAATAAGTGACAGAAAAACGCTCTGTGCAGCCAAAAACCAGCAATCAAGTAAATAGCAGAAGTTCACTGATTCTCAGCTGCAGATCGATCCGTTCATTAGGTGCTGTTGCTGACTTTTCCCTGCCTATCTCGCCCTCACAGAAGCTGCATCCTCTCCCTACACTAGTCAGAGCAGTGTGACGTGCGGCGCTACGTGACTCCAGCTTAAATAGAGGCTGGGTCACATGCTGCACTTGGCCAATCACAGCCATGCCATTAGTAGGCATGGCTGTGATGGCTTCTTAGGGCAAGAAGTAAGACGCTAGCTGATTGGCTGCTGTGCAGCCCTTCAGAAAGCGGGAAGAAATCGACGAACACCGAACCCGAACCCGAACTTTTTTGAAAATGTCCGGGTTCGGGTCCGGGTCCCGGACACCCCAAAATTCGGTACGAACCCGAACGATGCGTGAACTGTTCGCTCAACACTAATAATTACCTGAAATCATACTCAACTAAAGGAAGAACTTTATATAACAAACCTTAGCCCACATAAATTTACAGTGAGTGCTTAGAATAATTGATGATTTTTATGAATTTCTTCTAGATATCATAGTGCCATAGTTCGATGTTCCCTAGTCCTACGTATCACTGAGTAAAAATATTTGCTTATATAGAAATAAATAGTTCCAGCCATGATTTTTTACTGGCTCATCATGCATCAAATTACTATCAGCTTGTCCCATCATATGGTTTGTTAATTTTTGCAGGTCTTTAAATTAGATTAATGGTGTTTTATTAGTAAAAGTGATACCTTTTATTTGCAAATTAACTGACATTTAACTAAATATTAAAAAGCAAGATAGTTAATAGCTTACCTACTACAATGACAGGCATACAGCTGAGAAATTGAAGAGACATTGACCCAAACAAAAAGTTAATTACTTAAAAATGTCAGAATAGTCTTATAGGCTGATGCAGGGATATACTTAAAACATCTGTTGGGGGGATAGATTACTCGAAAAATAGCTATTTGTTGATGACCAAACGCCTAGGGTGAGGTAATCTCTGCTGTAGGGTGTTTGAATATGTAAAAACTACTGTTGAGCGGGCATGCTCGGCCGAGCTCGAGTCAGTGTATTTAAATCTAATTTAGCCTCTATTTTTATGCAGAAGATCGCTGTACAGTGAGGGAATCCCTCAGTCTGAGTCTGCTGCTTAGGAGTCCCTGATCTGACTCCATATATAGCTATGTCTATATATGGAGCCCGTGCTTGGGGACACCCAGTGTATTAAATCTAATTTAGCCTGTATTTCAGCAAAGTTTCGGCTGGGATTCGAACTCATGACCTTCTGCATTAAAAGCAAGGCACTTAACCACTCAGCTATGATAGCTGCATAGCCAGTTGCTTTACAAAAAATAATAAAAAAAAAATATAAAATTAAGAGATATCTACTGTAGAGGAATACTTATAATATAAATCTAATTTAGCCTCTATTTCTGAAAAAGCTTGTGACAGGATTTGAACTCACAGCTTCTGCATCACAGAGCAGAACTTTAACCACTGCACTATATAGCTGCAAAGCTATTAACCAAAAATAAAATAATATATGAGACTTCCATTGTATAGGAATACTTACTAGTAAGTATTATACTAACTTATTACTTATTAATACTTACTCTACAGTAGAAGTCTTATATTCTGGCTGTGCAGCTATTATAGCTGAGTGGTTAAGTGTCTTGCCTCTAATGCAGAAAGTTGTGAGTTTGAATCCTGGCAGAAACTTTTCTGAAGTACAGGCTAAATTAGATTTAAATACACTGGGTGTCCCCAAGCACTGACTCCATATATGGACATGGCTATATATGAAGTAAGAGCCTGGACTCCTAAGCTGCAGATACATTTGATTTAAATACACTGGGGTGTCCACAAGCACTGACTCCATATATGGACATGGCTATATATGGAGTCAGAGCAGGGACTCCTAAGCTAAACTAGAGTCCCGACAACCTCCCCTTTTCAGAGCAGGGGGTGACTGGTTTAATGCTCGGGTTCTCCCATTGACTTCCATTGTGCTCGGTCAAGGATCGTGAAGTGTTCTAATCGAGAACGCGAGCACTTTGGTGCTCAATCAACACTAGTAAAATCCCATAAATTCTCAACAAATACGATTAAATCAGGTGGCACAACCATAGGCAATTGTATAGATCCACCCTTTTATCTTCACTTTTGTAGCTTGCTAGATTTCTAGATAACCCCTATTCTATGGGGAATTTTTAAGGGCATTTCACAGAATCAATAAGAGGAAAAGTACTTTGGAGGTATACGAAAATGTAGAGAAGTGAATCTCTCTTAGCATAGCAATTTGTGCACACCAGATATTGATAATTAATTGTTTCTTTAATTATACGTACCTGTTGTTTCATGTAACCATCAAGAAAAAGTTGTCTTTTCCTGAATGTCCTTCGGCATAGGCTAATGCCCCCTAGGTACATCTAGACAAAGAAAAGTTAAAAACCAATAATGATCAATCAATTAACCAATAACCATGATCCCCATAAAGCTGAGCAGGAAAAAGGAGCCAGTTTATTTTATTTCTCTCTAGGTCATGATTGAGACAAGGTCTTACAACATTGTGCCTTTTGCAGACACTTCTCTAGCACAATCAAAGCCTTTTTGGCCCCCCTGCCTGTATACAACCTCCATTCTCTTAGTTGCATGGAGTTACTCACTGGTTTCAGGGCTGCATACTGGGCTGTGTCCCAGTCACTCTCCCTGAAGGCAATTCAAAATTGGGTCTTCCCCTCAAATGGCCCAGCCAATACACCTCTTGATTGCAAGGAGAATATTTACGATACCTTTGTTTTTGTCTCTTACCACGTTAGCTGCTCCTCCCCTGTTTCGGCTGCACAGGGGCACAGTGTGGGAGGATGTCCCTTTCTAACCTGCAGCAGGGTAGTAGGAGATGAGTGCTTCCATTGTGGAAGCGCTCAACTCTATATTCATCTGTATTGCCGCCTTTAGTACAGCAATACAGATGATTGTTGCGGTGGGACATGGGAGAGGTGTCTCCCTTCCCCATTCCTCTGATAGGCTGCAGGCCTAGTGCCTGTACCCTATCATAAGACAGTGCAAGTGGCACGATGACATCATTGCGGCCCCTGAGCCGTACAGCGCGGGTCACAGGCCAGAAAAGGCCTGCCTTGCATCACTATTAGGGCATTATATAGGGGCATTGTACTGGCACACATTATGGGGGCACTATGGAGAAGAGGTAGAGGATCATTATGGGGGAATCTACTGGGGGCCCTATCTAATTTACTACCACACATGGGGGTACTATGGAGGTGGTGAGGGAGAGGAGCACTATGGGGGCATCTACAGGGGGCCCTATCTTATATACTGGCACACATGGGGGCACTATGGAGAAGGGGGGATCACTATGTAGGCATTTACTGGGGGCCATATCATATGTACTGTCACTCATAGGGGGCACTATGGAGGGGGTGGGGTAGAGGAACGCTATGGGGGCATCTACTGGGGGCCCTATCTAATATACTGGCACACATGAGGGGCACTATGGAGAAGGGGGGAGAGGAGCACTATGGGGCATCTACTGGAGGCATTATATACTGGAATACATGGGGGCAGTATGGAGATGTTGGGGGGAGGAGCACTTTGGGCATCTACTTGGGGGCATTATATACTGTCACACATGGGTGGCACTATAAAGATGTAGGGGACAGGATCACTATGGTGGCATCTACTAAAGGGCATTATATACTGGGACACAAGGGGGGCACTCTGGAGAAGGGGGGAGAGGAGCATTATAGGGGCATTATACTGGCACACATTATGGGGGCACTATAGAGAAGGGGGGGAGCATTATGGGGGCATTATATAGAAGTATTTTATACTGGCCCAAATTTTAGGGCACTGTGGGGACCTTAACTCAACTGAGGGCACTAAGAGGGGGCATTTTTTATACTGCCACACAACAGGGCATTTTTATATACTGGTGCACATTATAAGTGTCATTTTTTTACTGTCACACATTATAAAGAGAATTATTACTACCAGAGGCCTTATGGTGGGCTTTATTACAAGTGGGGGATTATGAGAATCATGAATGCTAGTATGGGCACTATGGGAGCATTATTAATTCTGGGGCACAGTGGGCACATTATTACTATTAGGGACACTGTTACTACTATGTGCACTCTGGAAGATAATTATTTCTATTGGTGGGACTTTGGGTGACACTATTACAGTGGGGAGGCCACCGTGGCACAGTATTAGCTTAGCACAATTATTTAGGGAACTGTGTGCCAATAATTGCTGAAGGCGGTACTATCTATGTGTATTTTCAGGGGGACTGTTTCTGCAGTATAGAATGGGGGGCACTAAGATGTCTGTCTGTCAAAGACAGAAAAATAAATCATAATGGCAGTCTGGTCTGAAAGAAGAAGATGAGAACAGAGAACATCGACATCAAAGGAGACATCACTGGATGTAAGAGGTGTGTGGCGCTGTATTAGGCAACTTTAGCATCTGAGTTAGTGATTCTGGCAGGCTGTTCCAGCAGAGAAGAGCCTGCCAGAATTCACCGGCTCCGGCACCGCTGGATGAGACGGAATTCCTGCCAGCCCCATTAACTGTAATGGGGTCCAGCAGAGATCCGACCACAATCTGGCAAAATACCCAGAATCGCGGGACACGAACTGTTGCATGCTGATTACTTGCATTCTCTGCCTATTAGGTGGCTGGATCATAGTGCCGCAGGTGAGAAAGTAGCCTTACCCTGGATGTTTTGAATTGCTGTATGTAATGTTAGGACGGAATAGGTTAGGTTGAGAATATGGCTTGGGGGGGGGCCCTGGCACATTCTTTGCACAGAGGGCCCTCTGATGCCCCTGGCTGTGTATGCAGTACCTATTTTGTTAGTGCACTGCCTGGCTGAGGGGGGCTGGATGGGGGGTGTATCTGTGGAGAGTGTCTACACATGCCCTTATTGAGGTAGGGCAAATCATGTCAGTGCATTTATTAATATGCTACTGGTGTTTGTAACAGTAATCTGGCTTCCATTTCCCTGTGATGATGCATTTCACCCAGCAAATAGACACCCTTACCTTGATGGGGATCATGGGGAAATGTTCTCAGGGAGATGCGGTGACCCTACGCCTCCTCACTTCAACACTTCTTTGTATGTCCCATTCATGACTGTGCTTCCATAGGATGTCCAGGAAAACAAAAATGTATTTACCTGAAATGTTCATTTCCTTTAGTCCGTAGGCATAGTAAGAGGAATCATTTCACAGGCAGGAAGAGAAGTGTGCAGATGCTAGGGAGAGTCATAGGAAAATCCTCATTATGAAAAAAGCAATTTACAAGTGCAGAGAAACATTACTTAGGTATCCAGATAGTCTCATAATACAGCTCTGTCTTTCCAGTAATTAGTTATTGGGGTGCAAGTGCTATGTTGAAAAGCCTTTAGTGGCTTTTATCTGTGGAAAAAGATATATATATATATATATATATATATATATATATGTATATATATATACAGATCACTTTTGCTGATAACTGAGCTGATATCATTTTGTGGCCAGTTTCAATACTATACGAGAAATATATAAACGCAGGTCACTTTTGTTGTTATTTGCGCTAAAAGCTTGTATTGCCATATTTCTAGAGAAAAAGAGAAAAATAGACGCAGTTCATATTTGCTGTTATTTGGGATAAAAGCGTTTATTGCCATATTTCACTACGATACGATAAAAATAGACGCAGTTGACATTTGGTGTTATTTGCGCTAAAGGCGTTTATCGCCATACTTCTAGAGAAACATAGACTAAGTTTATATTTGCTGTTATTTGCGCTAAAAGCGTTTAATTTCATATTTAACTCCAATACGAGAAAAATAGACGCAGTTCACATTTGGTGTTATTTGAGCTGAAAGCGTTTATTGTCATATTTCACTACAATACGAGAAAAATAGACGCAGTCCACATTTGGTGTTCTTTAGGCTAAAAGTTTTTATTGCCATATTTCACTACAATACGAGAAAAATTGATGCAGTTCACATTTGGTGTCATTTGCGCTACAAGTGTTTATTGCCATATTTCACTCCAATACGAGAAAAATAGACACAGTTCACATTTGATGTTATTTGCGCTAAAAGCGTTCATTGTCATATTTCTAGAGAAAAAGAGAAAAATATACACAGTTCCCTTTTTCTGTTATTTGCTTAGAAATCGTTTAGTCGCCTATTTTAGTCCAATATGAGAAATATATGCGCAGTTCACGTTTGCTGTTATTTACGCTGAAATCGTTTCATTGCCAATTTCAAATCTTTTAGTTACCTATCTCAGTAAAAAAAAGAAAAATATATTCGGCGCTTTTAGGGGTGTTTTAATTTGCTTTTAATTTAGTTAATTCAGCTAAAAGTATGTCAGACAGAGAAGTGCCAGGCCCTGTACAGGTGAGTGCAGGGCCGGCCTTTGGGGTGTGCGGGCTGTGCGGCCGCACAGGGCGCCATAGCAACAGGGGCGCCGGATGGCCGACAGCCCGCCCCCGGCCGACATACACAGCTAGCAGCGCAGCAGAAGTAATTGCACTGCCTGTCCCTCTACTGCTCCTCCGCTCACTCATGGCTCAGCAGGTGAGCAGGGAGCCTGACACTAGGAACTTGCAAGCGCCTCTGTGTGGCAGAGACTGAGATCCCCGGACTGCGGTACAGGAGCATTTGTTTCCTGTACCCAGCCGGACTGATAAGAAGTGATCACTTAGTGTGTGCTTCCTTTCAGTCCGGCCAGTACATAAATCAAATGCTCCTGCACAGCGGACAACAGAGCTCAGCCACGCTACTCTAAAGGTAAAAATTAGTAGTAAATCAGAATGGCAAGGGAGGAGTGGGGGGTGCAACAAAAGAGTGACAAGGGAAGTGGTAAGTGGTGGGGAGTTTGAAGCAAAATAGTGATAAGGGAAGGGGGGCTGAGAGAAAGTGACAATGGAGGGGGCTGAGAAAAAGTGGCAATGGGGGAGGGCTGAGAGAAAGTGACAATGGAGGGGGCTGAGATAAAGTGGCAATGGGGGGCTGAGAGAAAGTGGCAATGGAGGGGGCTGAGAGAAAGTGACAATGGGGGGCTGAGAGAAAGTGGCAATGGGGGCTGAGAGAAAGTGGCAATGGGGGGCTGAGAGAAAGTGACAATGGGGGCTGAGAGAAAGTGACAATGGGGGCTGAGAGAAAGTGGCAATGGGGGCTGAGAGAAAGTGGCAATGGGGGAGGGCTGACAGAAAGTGACAATGGAGGGAGGGGCTGAGATAAAGTGGCAATGGGGGCTGAGAGTAAGTGGCAATGGGGGAGGGCTGAGAGAAAGTGACAATGGAGGGGGGCTGAGAGAAAGTGGCAATAGGGGGCTGAGAGAAAGTGGCAATGGGGGCTGAGAGAAAGTGGCAATGGGGGCTGAGAGAAAGTGGCAATGGGGGCTGAGAGAAAGTGGCAATGGGGGCTGAGAGAAAGTGGCAATGGGGGGCTGAGAGAAAGTGACAATGGGGGGCTGAGAGAAAGTGGCAATAGAGGGGGCTGAGAAAAAAAGTGACAAGTGAGGGGGAAGGAGTGTGACAAGGTGACAGGGGATTACTTTGACAAGGTGACGTGGGGGATTTGAGGGAAGTAAGAGTGACAAGGAGGCGGGTGGGAAGGAGAGTGTCAAGAAGGGGAGAGAGTGACAATGGAGGGGGAGAATGACATCCATCACACATGGTGCCCCTTTACAGACACAGAAACCCTTACACATACAAACACAGATTCACACAACGCATTCCGTACACACATTCAGAAACACACAATGCATACCTGATACACAAATGTCTTTCTATCACTACACACACACACTGTATCATCTACACATACTGCCATCCCTATACACTACATTCCATAAGCACACACATTAGATTCTCTACAGCAGCACATAACACATTCCCTCTGGATAGATCATCAGCATATGATCGGCAGGGGTCGAACACTCGGGACCCCGGCCGATCAGCTGTTTCAGAAGGCAGCGGCGCTCCTGGAGCTCTGCTCTCCCTCTGCCCCTTCTTCAGATCCTTATTATGAAATCTTTCTCATTAGGAGTGGTTTTATTGTGTGTAAAAAAATGATTATATATATATATATATATATATATATATGCATTTCCGCAGCTCCATAGAGTAAAACGGGGTGTCAGAATCCCTTTAAATCAGTGTTATTTGATGTTGGGGGGGGGGGGGCGCCACAAGGTTAGTTCGCACAGGGCGCCTGAATGCCTAAGGCTGGCCCTGGGTGAGTGTCAGAGGCGTAAATGATTCTGGCGCAGGCACAGGTCGCAGCAGAGTAAGGTATTGTGGCAGCAGGAGTTTCTTCCCGAGGCCTCAGGTCCACATGTCAGCTAGCTGTCGTGTCTTGACCAGCAACCCAGCGGTTCTTGATTGGTTGACTCGATCTTCGACTTCGTTGCAAGTGACAGCAGCACCAGCAGCCTAAGTCTAGAGTCGCTGATGAGCAGCTTTCTTCACCCGCATAGTGAAGAAACTACTTAGCAGCAGGTAGACCGGGAGCAGGACCTGAACCAGCAAGTGGTGGCATACTTTGACAGCTCCCTGCCAGCTGTCATAGAAGATCCGCTGGACTACTGGTCAGCCAAACTGGATTTGTTGCCGCAACTGGCCGAGTTTGCCCTGGAAAAGCTGTCCTGCTCGGCCAGTAGTGTGGCATCAGAGTGGGTGTTTAATGCGGCGGGGCCATAGTTACCCCAAGAAGAACTTGCCTTTCCACCCAAAATGTGTAGAGACTTACTTTTGTCAAGATGAATCAGGCGTGGATCTGCCAGGATTTCCACCCACCAATACCTGATGCATCAGTTTAGATCATCCATCACAATACTATGTCACTGTGCCACTCTGTGGTATCATTCTGCTGCTGCTGCTGTTGCTGCCATGTCCACACTATGTCACCTTGCCACTATGTGGCCTCCTGATGCATCCATGTCCACACTATGTCACCATGCCACTCTGTGGAATCATGCTGCTGCTGTTGCTGCCGTCGCCACACTATGTCACCTTGCCACTCTGTGGCCTACTCATACTGCTGCTGTCACCTCCACACTTTGTCATTGTGCCACACTGTGGCCTCCTCCAGACCCTGTCATTGTGCCACTTGGTGGTCTCCTCATGCTGCTTCCACCTCACCACTATGTCATAGGGCCACTCTGTGGACTTATAATGCTGTTACCACCCTCCCTACTTTATGACGGTTTCGCTATTGTCCTTATTTGGCCTTTTTGAAATCACCATTTATTTGACTTTTCTTCTAAATGGTCAGAAGGAAAATGAGACGCACAACGGTCTGTGTACTAGCTGTAAGGCCTGTATGGCCTCATCAGAATTGGCTTAGGATTTGGTAGCCAAAAGCAGGAGTGGGTACAAAACACAGAAGACATGCAAATATTACCTTCAGATGTCATCTCTGTTTTAGATCCACTCCTGTTTTTTTTGGCATTAGCAATACTCATGGATTACTGAGCAAATGCTGAGTGAAGGCGTATGCTCCCCAGACAGGATCTATTTTTTGTGGGTTATTGTTCTGACGGATCAGAGGAAGGGCAACTTAATCAGTGATGTCAACACAAACTTACTGCTGACACCCTCTACATTCTGTCGGGCGGCTCTACTTGTATAAGCGTTTAATAGAACAGGTTCTGTAGACATCTATGTGGAATCAGCTGACGAGGGTGTAAAAGGAATGCGCTTCTTCTTGACACTAACATGAACCTACAAGGCTGAGTTCATACTTGAGTTATTTGGTCAGTTTTGGCGGAAAGTATACTTTCTTATCATTTTAATCAAGTTTTGGTTCAATTTAATATTAAATATTGATTGAATTTACTAATAAACATTACATGTTACCTAAGACAGGAGAGAATCAGCCAGTCTTCTGTTTATTCAAGGACGTGTTGCGATGGAGAAAGCATGCAATAAAAACAATTTCTCTTCAGTCTCCACCTGTCAAGATTGTTGCAAGTGCGTTATTGGCTGCTCATCAACCAAGATACTTCTGGGGGCAACCTGCTTGGCATGAACAATCCTCCAGTAGCTACAGACAATGAGAAGATAAAGGTTCAAGATAGCTTGGAGCCTGGAAGAGTAGCAAAGTTAGTCAAGATTCAAACCACCAACCAGGCCATGGTCTCATCGTCTGGTGAAAACATCACGGGTTCCCAGTCATCATGGAAATCAAATGGAGGGCATACTGTGGTGCACGGAGATGGAGAGGGTCTTCAGATTCCCCCTGCACTATACGAACGTCTCAGAAATGAACCGCTGCTTCTGACAGCTGCTCCTTGGAAGGTCATGGAGCATCCCGGTCATCCAGCATCTATTTTCCCCGCTGAAGGATTATTTTGAAAGTGTGTAGAAGCCAACACGGGGCCCCCACGCTGTAGATTTATCATGGAGGCATTAGCAATACTAATGGATTATTGAGCAAATGCTGACCGAGTGAAGGTGTATGCTCCCGAGACAGGATCAGTTTTTTGTTCTGACGGATCAGAGGAAGGGCAAAATAATCAGTGACTTCAACACAAACTTCCTTCTGACACCCTCTCCACTCTGTCGGGGGGGGGGGGGGTGTTGGGGGCTCTTGCATAAGCGTTTAATAGAACAGGTTCTGTAGACATCCATGCTAACGCTAACGTGGACCTGTAAGGCTGAGGTAATACTTGAGTTATTTGGTCAGTTTTGACGCGTGACCATCTAAATAAGTGAAGTGTGCAGTGATTCTAATAGCGACGCCTGTCATCTGCATGTCATACTGAATCACAGTATTATTTCACTACCCCAGCACACTCCCTATGTGTTTTACTGCAAGGCACAGTGTTATACACCCATATAAAGGCTCTATGCAGCCTGGAAATAGCAGATTTTTAATGCGATTCTTCGCAAATTAATTCGGATCGAATAAAAAAAATTCGGAAAATTCTGCAAACCGGCCGAATCGAATTTTTAAGAAATTCGCTCATCTCTACTGCTCAGCTTTATAGGGGCCATGATGTTTGGTTAATTGATTGATTGGTCATTACTGCTTATTAACCTGTCTCTTCCTAATTGTACCTAGGGGGCTTTAACCCATTTGTGACTGTGCTGCCTGTGGACTACAGGAAATTAAAATTTCAGGTAAATCAATTTTGTTTAGTCTGTATAAGAGGAATAACACTGTATCTGTCCATTACATAACATATATTCTGCATTTTTCACTAGTACTTTCATTGTAAACTTTCCCTGATCTCCAGATTACCTGACAATTAGCTGCTCTATTTTCTTCCTTACACTGCACATAGAGAAGAGAAGATCCTGCTTTCCTATATCTCTGTAGTACACCCTCAGAAGCAGTCATAGCATTGAGGGCATTATAAAGCAGTACTAAACAGTGTTACAATGAATCCAGCACTGGAGTAGATAGAAAACTTTTTTCTTGCTGGCAGCAGTGTCTCTGTGTATGTCTTTGATTCTGACAAAGTTCTTCATGTTCTGTTCATTCACCTGTGTCAATCTCCCTTGCTATTGCGCTGCACAAAGGACGCTGAACAGCTCCTGTGTGACTTCCTCACCGATATCATTGCTCATGCACAGTTTAGCCTCCTTTTTGTATTCTCGCAGCACGCTACTGTATACTTCACTGTAGTCACTGTAGTTCACATGTGTTCCTTCCTCTTTGCCCATAGTGCCACATCATCCTTCAGTCAGAGCAAAGAGAAGGCTAAATGTGTATGCCATACCTAAACATATTTACTTCCTTTCAGGAATTTACTTCCTTTGAGCAATCTGCTGAACCACCAATGATGTGAACATCACGTCTGTATTTATTTTTATAAAAGATCCCTGTCTCCTAATAAAAACTCTGAGCACATATTCCAATCTTCTCTTCCAATGTGTGAGAGGTGATTGGAATAAGCATTAGCTCTTTAAATGGAATCTGTCAGCTCGAAAACACCCCACAAACTAAAGTAAGTGGTGTACAGTGTAAGTGATGCTTAGTCCAATTATGTAATTTTTTATCTTCATACTCACTTGCGTTCTGAAGCAGTGCTGACAAGCCAGAAGCATTGAGAGGACTCCTTCCAGCGACCGAGTGTAAGTGGCCGCATGGGTACAGTAGTTATACTCACGGTTTCCTGAAGCCCCCTGGGCTGGCCTGCAGTGACAGGAAGGATGCACTGGTCCTTCCTTTCGTGGCACATTCTGATTCTGGTGTTCTCCTGCCTGATGGAGGTTGAGGTGACCTTGATGTTGCTGTTTTTCAGTGCGAGGCAGAGTCTCGGTTGTCGGGAGGTCAGCACCCTGCGGCGCAAATGTAGTGTTGTATAATGATGAGAGTGTTGTTGGCATGACAAATCCACAGCACTTTACTGAATGCGTTGGCAGGTGATCCACTCAAGCACTATTCACATGAAATGCAGTCTTTACAGTTGATTCAAGTAGTTCCCAAAGGTTGTATATGGAGGTTAGCCTCTCTCTCTCACAATCAGACTGGTTAATCTCTACTTTTCCCCTCCTAAAGGGATGCACTTTCGCTATCATCATATAATATCTACAGTATCTTCAGAGGAATGCAGACTCTGAACAGGGGGCCCTCTTGTACTTTGGTTATGGTGGGCAGCTTGTAGCTTACAATGTTTCCACCACATGCAGAGGAGGCTGTAGCCAGATTAGCTGAGTTCTCTCCTCAGCAGTCAGCCATTAATTCAAGAATCCAACCCTGTCTAGCCTCATGGGGCCTCCCACTCCCTACACAACTTTATGGGATTTCTAGTACATGCACATAAAATATAAAATACAATGATATTAACACTTTCAATGTTTTGAAGTGTATTTCTGGATACTGCATCCCGAGCTCACACACATAATAAAGAGGAGTGCTCTCAATGCATTTTACTGCTGGTTTGCCAGAGCACAGTGTCAAAATGCAAGTGAGTATGAAGATTTCATAACCTGGTTTTGCATCATTTACACTATCCCACACTTAGTCTAGTTCAGTGTTTCCCAACCAGTGTGCCTCCAGCTGTTGCAAAACTACAACTCCCAGCATGCCTGCACAGCCAAAGGCTGTGCGAGCATGCTGGGAGTTGTAGTTTTGCAACAGCTGGAGGCACACTGGTTGGGAAACACTGGTCTAGTTTGGGGGGTGATTTGGAGATGACAGATTCCCTTTCAGTAAATGCATCTTATATCACTAGCCTGATAGCAGGGATGATGATGGTGGGAGGAGTACAGAACGCACATCACACAGTAGGTGAAATTCAGCACACAATTTAGGGGACAGTGTGCTCCTGAGAATTGTAGTTTTCAGTGCTACACAGGTAATCATATGCTCCAGGATGCAGGACATCCCAGAAAAGCTTTTTAAAGGGCCAAACTGCAAGAACAGTGGGGGTGCTGAAATGGGACAGGGGGAAGCTGTGAAGGAAGGAGGAATATAAACAATATCTTGAGGCATTTATCACCTTTTATACAATAGACCTAATCAGCACAACCCCTTTGTAATGTAATGCACGTTATCTAAAGCGTACTCCAACACAAGCAAGTGGGTGTCTTCAGAGATTCATCGAATGTGCCAACCTGATTGCTTTGAGCACAATAGATAGATAGATAGATAGATAGATAGACAAACAGATATACAGAAGAACTCATCACTTCATAGAACTGAAATCCGTAAAGTAGTTTATTCACCCACATTTTTTTCAGTCCTATCACAGGATCTTTCTCAAGCTTGATCCTGTAATAGAACTGAAATGCCAACTAGACATGGGCAAACAAACCACTTAATGGATAAGAATGTTTATGTACATGCTGTGAACCCAGATAAAGTTCTTGTTTGCTGGCATCCTTACATGTTTACTTGGATGTGCTGTTTTCTTCCTCATATGCAGGATAGATACACTACAATAGATAAATCGTAGATAGAAAGATAGATAGATAGATAGATAGATAGATAGATAGATTGATATGGATGTAGTAGAGTTAACGCATACTTTATGAGATGTGTTATCTAAACTGAATATGTTAAGCAAACAATTCAATTGCTTTTCAATGGCTTTTGTTTCAAGATAACGCAATGAGTTAAGAAATTTGAGTTAAGAGTTTTTTGTGTTAACCCTGCTACATCTGTAGATAGATAGATAGATAGATAGATAGATAGATATGCATCAGTTTCTTTTGAAACAACAGTACTTGAAGGTGAAAAATGTAAAGTTTATATAACATAATCTATAATAAAATAAAAAACTTCCCCATAGGCAATGTTATTTATTTTATATTTGAGTTTATACCCCGACTTAAAATTAATGAAATATTCTGATGCTTTTATATCACCTCATTCTCAGAGACTGTAAAAGGGTGCATTACCTTTCTATTCAGTTTTATGTGGGGTGTAATTTCATAGTGATTTGACTAGTTTGGCACAGCAGTGGTTGTGGAAATGTTTGACCTTGCATATTTTGTGAGCTTTTTTACTGAACAACTCCATTATTCCAGATGAGCTCTCTGATATAATCACATGGAACAGCCTTTTTGTGCTGGAAGGAATGGATTTTCAATGCATGCACAATCTTTGTTTGTTCCGGTCCGTAAATCCAGTTTATTTTAAAAACATACAGGACCAATAAGGTGAATATAGAAATGTATAAACATCTGTTTACTACATACAGATCTACGTCCACTAATGCAACACTGCTCTGGTAGTGACAGCGATCATATTATCAGGGCTAAGGAAGATTCAAGTATAATGACAAAAGTATGTGTTAAAAAGTAATAAAAACAATAATTAAGGATGAATTTGCTATTTTTCGGACGGCAGAGCAATCTGAATAGTTTCAGGTTAGTTTCGGACAAATCCACTAAAACAGTGTGTAGAGCTATTTTGGTTCCCATGTCAGTGGCAAAAAAAGAATTAGGGAGGAAGAAGGGTGCTCACGTAACCTTGAGATCAAGTAGGGGGGGGGGGTATGCTTGCCCTTATTGGCTCCCAGGCTGACAGGCTGACAGAGCCTGCATGAGCCAATCAGTGCTTGCCCAGCAGTGTCTGCCAGAAAAACGAGAGTCAGGAACAAACAGAAATCAATCAAGCTTGTATTCTACTGTCAGGGAGAGTGAAGGGAATGGCTAGAATTACAAAGAAGAAGAATTGTATGTGTAGAATGAGGGGGCAGGGAAGCTGTCAGCAATGGAGTGAGAAGAGAGGAAATTCAGCTGGTTGTGCCTCATAGCTGAACTGCAGCTGCTGCAAACCTCAAAAGAGCTACCTGCAAGGACATACTTTTAATTTTTTCCCATTTTCACAGAACTCCTTTTTTTTGGAGGGTGGGGGGGAGGTGGAATAAGTGAAAACTGTACAACACATGTTCTACCATCAAGCCAGCATAGCATATAGAATACTAGTGGGGACTCACATCTCACATATTTAATATAAAAAAAAAAAAAAACATATACATGAGTGATTGAAAACAAAATATTAGGGCTAAATCAGTTTATTGTCTCCACTATAAATAAGCAAATCGAAGCTGACAATGTGGATTTCTATCAGAATTTCAGGAATTATTCGATTCGCACCAAATCCGAATTTCCTCACGCTTCGTGGTATCAAATCACATTTTTTCCTGAAATGGCTGCTGCATGTGTGAGCACATAGAGCAAAGATGGGAAAGTGGAATCACCCATAATGCCATGCATCCAGCTAATCAGCAGCCAGCCCTGTGATGTCACAGCCATCTGGGATTCTGCTATTTTCCAGTGTACTTAGTGCAAGAAGAGACGTCAACAATTTACAATCTGCAGGGAAAGATTATTCAAAGTGTAGGGAAATGATAGGAAGGATTCATTCCGCAGCATTTATGTTGAACAGGGTTGTAGGGGAGGTTACAGCCATGGTAATAGGAACAATCCTATTTTAACTTGCTGCACTGACTGGGCACCCAAAGTGCCATTATACTATTGGCATGGCTGTGATTGGCTTAGTGCAGTATTTGACCCAGCCTCTGTTTAAGCTGGAGTCATGTAGCGCCACAAGTCCCTCTGCTCTTAGTGTAGGGATAGGATGCTGTCACTTCTGTGAGGGACAGATTGGGGAAGAAATCTGTTGAACTTGGTGGTGTTAACTCTTCAAACTACAGCAATTATTGAGGGTTCTATGCTAAATATTTGTACACAGCCCTTAGCCCAGTCATACTGAAAAATAACTTTTTAACCATCTGTTCCTGAGGAGGGGGTCGGCGGCCATTTTAGCAACTGCAGTGTCCTTGGAACTGTATGTGACCTGCATGTGTGCCAGCCTGTCAGGGACATCAGTCTAAATATTTTTTTGGTAGCTCAGTGGAGGAAAAATTCCTTTTTCTGGCAGGTAAAGTCCCCCTACATTACCTATTTTATAATTTTGGGGTGACATAGTGCATTTCTGTAGTTGCTGTAATAAACCTGTACTTTCGTACCACAGATCACGTTTGCATACACCACTGAAAAACCTTTTTTTTAAATTTTGCGGTGACATAGGGCATTTCTGTAGTTGGTGGAATAAACCCGTACTCTCGTACCACAGATCACATTTGCATACACCGCTGAAAAACCTATTTTAAAATTTTGCAGTGACACAGTGCAGTTCTGTAGTTGGGTTTATAAACCCGTACTGTTGTGTCACAGAGCACGTTTGCATAAAACGCTGAAAAAACAGTTTTAAAATTTTGCGGGGAAAAACTGCTTTTCTGTAGTTGGGTTAATAAACCCGTACTGTTGTGTCACAAAGCACGTTTGCATACAACGCTGAAAAACGTATTTTAAAATTTAGCAGTGACATACAGCATATGTGTATTTGGGGGAAATAAACCTGTATTGTTGTTCCACAGAGCAGTATTACATACAACACGCAAAAACGTATTTTAAAATTTAGCAGTGACATACAGCATTTGTGTATTTGGGGGAAATAAATCTGTATTGTTGTTGCACAGAGCAGTTTTGCATAAAACGCACACAAACGTATTTTCAAATTTAGCATTGACATACAGCATTTGTGTATTTGGGGGAAATAAACCCGTATTGTTGTTCTACAGAGCAGTTTTTCATACAATGCACAAAAACCTATTTTAAAATTTAGCAGTGACATACTGCATTCCTGTATTTGGGGGAAATAAACCTGTATTGTTGTTCCACAGAGCAGTTTTGAATACAACGCACAAAAGCATATTTTCAAATTTAGCAGTGACATACTGCATTTCTGTAGTTTGTTGCAATAAACACTGGTTTTGGTACTACATAGCAGATCTGAGGCCTACGCTGTATTTCAGTCATTTTAAGTAACCTTTTGAACTCTGCATTTTATAGTTGGTTGTAAACACACAGGTTTTGTGGTAGATAGCACATTAGCGGTGTATTCTGCATTTATGACATTCAAATTGAAACCGTTAACTTCTGCTTTTACATTGTTGGTTTGAAAAATCAAATTTTTGGTGATAGTGAAGTAATTGTATTGAATTGCTCCGTTACACTGTTGTGTGACCTAAAGAAATTTATTCTGTTTATGACACGGGCACTGCTTTACTGTTAGTGAACTTAATTGTTGACAATTGGCAGTTAAATTGACACCGAAGATAAACCATCTGTTAGTTTGGGTGGGTGAATACAAATAATGAGGAGAACATCAAATAGGGGATGTGGGCATGGTCGTGGTGGTGTTGGTGAAGCTCCTGTTGCTGGGAGAGGATGTGGCCGTTCAGCGCCAACTACAAGTCCAAGCAGTGGCGTAACTAGAACTGACTGGGCCCCATAGCAAATTATTGAATGCCCCCCCCCCCCCATGCAAGCCCCAGTCCTGCAGCTAGTCAAAATCACTCACTCAGAACAGGCCCTGTTGTGACTCCGTCCATTTCCCACACATATACTGCATATCATGTCACTGTATATAATACTATTGTGGGGGCCCTTTTACAATTTAGTTCTCATCTCAAGTGGGCCCCTTATGAGTTCAGGCCCTGCAGAAGCTACGTCCCCTGCTTCCACTATAGGTACACTCCTGCCTTTCACAATATTACAGCTATACAGACTATACAATGCCAATAAAAGGTCTGTTACTATAATTACAAGAAAAATGCAAAAAAAAAGTAACATAGTAACATAATAACATAGTACATAAGACCGAAAAAAGACATTTGTCCATCCAGTTCGGCCTGTTTCCTACAAGTTGATCCAGAGGAAGGCAAAAAAAAAAAAAACTGTGAGGCAGAAGCCAATTTCCCCACTTAAGGGGAAAAAAATTCCTTCCTGACTCCAATCAGGCAACCAGAATAACTCCCTGGATCAACGACCCCTCTCTAGTAGCTATAGCCTGTAATATTATTACACTCCAGAAATACATCCAGGCCCCTCTTCCTTTATTCCTTTATTGTACTTACCATCACCACCTCCTCAGGCAGAGAGTTCCATAGTCTCACTGCTCTTACCGTGAAGAATCCTTTTCTATGTTTCTGTACAAACCTTCTTTCCTCCAGACGCAGAGGATGTCCCCTCGTCACAGTCACAGTCCTGGGGATAAATAGATGATGGGACAGATCTCTGTACTGACCCCTGATATATTTATACATAGTTATTAGATCTCCCCTCAGTCGTCTTTTTTCTAAAGTGAATAACCCTAAATTTGATACCGTTTCAGGGTACTGTAGTTGCCCCATTCCAGTTATTACTTTAGTTGCCCTCCTCTGAACCCTCTCAAACTCTGCTATGTCTGCCTTGTTTACAGGAGCCCAGAACTGTACACAGTACTCCATGTGTGGTCTGACTAGTGATTTGTAAAGTGGTAGCACTATGTTCTCATCACGGGCATCTATGCCCCTTTTGATGCAACCCATTATATTATTGGCCTTGGCAGTAGCTGCCTGACACTGGTTACCGAGTGTTTTACCATGTAATATGTACGGGTGACTTGCATTATTCCTTCCCATGTGCATAACTTTACATTTTTCAGTGTTAAACCTCATCTGCCATTTCTCTGCCCAAGCCTCCAATCTATCCAGATCCCTCTATAGCAGAAAACTGTCCTCTTCCGTGTTAATTACTTTACACAGGTTAGTGTCGTCTGCAAAAAAAGATATTTTACTGTGCAGGCCTTCTACAAGATCATTAATAATTATATTGAAGAGAATAGGGCCCAATACTGACCCCTGAGGTACCCCACTAGTGACAGTGACCCAATCTGAGTATCTACCGTTAATAACCACCCTCTGTTTTCTGTCACTCAGCCAGTTACTTACCCTCATGCAGACATTTTCTCCCAGTCCGAGCATCCTCATCCTACAGGCTACAGCTACTAGAGAGGGGTCGTTGATCCAGGGAGTTATTCTGATTGCCTGATTAGAGTCAGGAAGGAATTTTTTTCCCCTTAAGTGGGGAAAATTGGCTTCTGCCTCACAGGGGTTTTTTGCCTTTCTCTGGATCAACTTGTAGGAAACAGGTCGAACTGGATGGACAAATGTCTTTTTTCGGTCTTATATACTATGTTACTATGTTACTATAGAAACCGATTAAATTTGTTTGGCATGACCAATCCCTCATGAAGCCATGCTGATATGGCGTTATTTGCTTATTTTCATTGAGATACTCCAAAATAGCATCTCTTAGAAACCCTTCAAACAGGACCCTTTTTGAATATTGGCACCACATTTGCTATGCGCCAATCCTGTGGAACATTCCCTGTCATTATACAGTCCGTAAATATCAGAAATAAAGGTCTGGCTATGACATCACTTAATTCCCTTAGGATACGGGGGTGTATGCGCTCCGGTCCTGGCGATTTGTCTATTTTAATCTTTTTAAGTCGCTGTTGTACTTCTTCCTGGGTCAGACAGGGCACTTTTAATGGGGAATTTACTTTTACATTCTGCATTTCATCTGACAGTTTATTTTCCTCAGTGAATATAGTGGAGAACAAAATATTTAATAGTTTTGCTTTATCCTCGTCGCTCACTGCAACACCCCCCTCATTGCTATGTAGAGGGCCGACTCCTTTAGATTTATATTTTTTACTATTTATATAATAAACATTACCATAATTACAAGAAGAATGCAAAAAAAAGTACTCAAAACAAATATAATTAAGGTGAGTTTACATTTCCGTTTCATTTTGCGTTCTTCTGATGCGTTAGAAGAACAGAAAAAAAGCAGGATGTATCTTGTAAAAAAAAAAAGGATCCTGTAAACAAATGGATCCTGTTGCATCCGTTATGCGTATTTGGCATCCTTTTGAGCCATTTCTGAGATCTGTTTTATCAGATGGAAAAAAGTAAAGCATAAAGGACTTTTCTTTCTGTTTAAAAAATGGATCTCAGGTAGAAATGGCTTAAACGGATGCCAAATGTTTCTCATTTCACATGCATTTTATGCATTGGAATTTCCACCAAATGCCTCCACTGCTAGTTTCTGATATATATATATATATATATATATATATATATATATATATATTATCTATATATAAATATATATCAAATATATTAGATAGATAGATAGATAGATAGATAGATAGATAGATAGATAGATAGATAGGAGAAAGAGAGATAGATATGAGATAGATAGATAGATAGATAGATATTAGATAGATAGATAGATAGATAGATAGATAGATAGATATTAGATAGATAGATAGATAGATAGATAGATATGAGAAAGAGAGATAGATATGAGATAGATAGATATGAGATAGATAGATAGATAGATAGATAGATAGATAGATAGATAGATAAGAGATAAATAATCACACACACACCTTTCACAAACATACACTTGCCTTAGTCAGGCTAGATGGATTTGTCAGGCTGTGGAGGATCCAGAAGAGTTTCTAACCCCCTGAGCACATGGCTGGTGTCTCCTCCTCAGAGAGCAGTGCAGACCTCCTCCTCTCCCACTCAGTCTCCTCCCGACTAGACACTGACCGCAGTGCAAAGAGCACTACTGACCTGCCTTAAATTGACAGTAAGTGAAGAGGAGCAAATTGGGGAGGGGGAGAGTTCTTAAGGAAGCTCCAGGGAGAATTTTTAAGGTAGCAGCATAAGCTGCTGCTGACAAGAGCTTCTGTTATCTTCAGTGCAGCCCTCCACTATACACTGCCTGCTGCCTGTGAGGCCAGAAGTTTACATAATAGTACATGCAACCCTGCCCGGCTGACACCCCTGCTACTGCTCCGGGGCCCCTTCTAAGCTCGGGGCCCCGAAGCAGCTGCTTCCCCTGCTTTCCTGATAGTTACACCCCTAGATCCAAGTGAAACACCTTCCTCAGGTTTGAGTAGGCGAGAGAACATGCCTCGTTATTTGATAGGCCTGAATGCTACTCTACGAATGGTGAGGCCAGAACAAGTACAGGCGCTAGTAGATTGGTTGGCTGACAGTGCCTCCAGTACCTTAACATTGTCTCCCACTGCTGAAAGCTCAGAGTTGGCACCTGCAGCCCATGCCCATCAGTCTTTCACCTCACCCCCTTGCAAATCAGTCAAGCAAACTGAGCCCCAAGTCATGCAGCAGTCTCTTATGCTTTTTGATGACTCTCCTGGCAGGGTTTCCCAGGGCCATAACCATAGCCCTGCCCCAGAAGTGGAAGAGATTGAGTGCACGGATGCCCAACCACTTAGGTTTGAACATAAGGACATGGGAAGACCACCGTAGCACGTCTCTGATGATGACGAAACACAGGTGCAAACTGCTGCAGCTTTCTGTGGTGTGCAGATCGACAAAGAGGGCAGGGGTGAAGACTGGGTGGAAGATGATGTTGAGAACAATGAGGTCCTACACCCCAAAATATACCACATAAATCCAAGTTATTCATGGGTGGTGAAAAAATCATATTTTTTAAGGCCAGGAATTACCTTTGCGGCTTGCGCTGCATATGTGGCACGGACAATAATCCGTCTGGGAGTTCAGGGGTTGACATATTCCAATTTTTTGCTGTCAAGTAACCCTGCACTACATAGGTGACAGGGACTGAAAATTTGAAAAATCTTCTTTTAAATTGTTGGGTGCAAAATTACGATTTTTGCCGGGTACAAACACTTGCTCTGCATAGGTGACAGTGAGCGAAAATGCGAAAAATCTTATTTTAAATTGTTTGGTGAAATATTTTTGACGGGTAAAAAACCCTAGCTCTGCATAGGTGACAGGGCCCGAAAATTAGAAAAATCTTCTTTTAAATAGTTGGGTGCAAAATTACCATTTTTGCCTGGTACAAACCCCTGCTCTGCATAGGTGAAAGTGAACGAAAATGCGGAAAATCTTCTTTTAAATAGTTGGGTGAAATATTACCATTTTTGCCGGGTACAAACCCTTGCTCTGCATAGGTGACAGTGACCGAAAATGCGGAAAATCTTCTTTTAAATTGTTTGGTGAAATATTTTTGCCGGGTACAAACCCTTGCTCTGCGTAGGTGACAGGGACTGAAAATTTGAAAAATCTTCTTTTAAATTGTTGGGTGCAAAATTACCATTTTTGCCAGGTACAAACCCTTGCTCTGCATAGGTGAAAGTGAACGAAAATGCGGAAAATCTTCTTTTAAATTGTTTGGTGAAATATTTTTGCCGGGTACAAACCTTGCTCTGCATAGGTGACAGGGACTGAAAATTTGAAAAATCTTCTTTTAAATTGTTGGGTGCAAAATTACCATTTTTGCCGGGTACAAACCCCTGCTCTGCATAGGTGAAAGTGAACGAAAATGCGGAAAATCTTCTTTTAAATAGTTGGGTGAAATATTACCATTTTTGCCAGGTACAAACCCTTGCTCTGCATAGGTGACAGTGACCGAAAATGCGGAAAATCTTCTTTTAAATTGTTTGTTGAAATATTTTTGCCGGGTACAAACCCTTGCTCTGCATAGGTGACAGGGACTGAAAATTTGAAAAATCTTCTTTTAAATTGTTGGGTGAAATATTACAATTTTTGCCGTGAATAAACCCCTCTTCTGCCTGGGGGCCAGGAACCTATATTTTTAAAAATCGTCTGTTCCATTGGTGGGTGACAGGAACCCGGTTTTGCCGTGAATTGACCCCTTCTCTGCCTGGGTACCAGGGGCCTACATTTCTTAAAATCGCCTGTTCCATTGGTGGGTGACATGAACCCTGTTTTGCCGTGAATATGCTCTGCATATGTGACAAGGACCTAAATTTCAAAAAATCGCCTGTTCCATTTGTGGGTGACATTCCCCCTGCTTTGCCGTGAATTAACATCTCCTCTCCCTGGGTGCCAGGGACCTACATTTCTGAAAATCACCTGTTCCATTGGTGGGTGACATGAAACCCGTTTTGCCGGTGAAAAACCCCTGCTCTGCCTGGATGCCAGGGGCCTACATTTTAAAAAATTGTCTGTACCATTGGTGGATGATATAAACCCCGTTTTGAATGGAGTAAAACCCCTGCTGTGCATTGCTGACAGGGAACCAAATTGAGCCTCCTCAACCTCCTACTCCACATCCATTTCCTCCCTCAAAATTTTTTTCCAGGACTTTTTTACAGCCATTTTAGTGCCCAAAAGTACGGTCCCCATTGACTTCACCACTAGAGTAGGGTTCGACAGTTTCGGCCAAACTTCACAAAACAGTTCGGGTTTGGGATCCGAACTTAACCCGAACTTGACCTGAACCCGAACTTTTTTGTGAAGTTTGGCCGGAACTGTCGAACCCGACACTAGTGGCGTGTATTCGTGTTAAAAGAAAAATATGTTTGCTGGTCAACGGTGCAGTTATATGTTATAAAGTCTTTTGTGGCGTGTATAAGTGGAAAAAGAAAAATATATTTGCTGTTCAGCGGGGCAGTTATATGTTCTAAAGACTTTAATGTTGTGTATTAGTGGCAAAAGGAAAATATATTTGCCGTTCAGCGGTGCAGTTATATGTCATAACGCCTTTTGTGGCTTGTGTATGTGGGAAAAGAAAAATATATTTGCCTTTCAGCTATGCAGTTATATGTTCTAAAGCCTTTTTTTGTGCATTAGTGGGGAAAAAAGGGCTTATTTGCCGTTGTGTGGTGAAGTGAGAAAATTGCAGACTTTTTTGGGGTGTTTTAATTTCCTTTTTATCTTTTTATTTGAAGTATATGAGACAGAGAAGTGCCAGGCCCTGCACAGGGGAGTGGCAGACACAGGTCGCTGTAGAGTAAGGGGCCTTGGCAGCAGGGGTCACTTCGAGAGGCATGAGCACCCAGTGTCAGCTAGTGGTCGTGTCTTGACAAGCAACGCAGCGGTTCTTGAATAGACGACTCGATCTTTGACTTCTTTGCATGTGATATCAGACACCCGCAGCCAAGAGTCAGTGGGTTCGTCAGACACAACCCAGGAAGTAGCGGTGCACTGGATCATGGAAGAAGCGGCAGTAGCAGTCAGTCAGTACGTAGTGTTGGGGGGAAATCACCTACTCGGCAGTGTGGCATTTTTTTGTGAAGCCACCAGGGGAGGTGAACATAGCCATATGTAGAATCAGTGGGCAGAAGGTGAAGCGTGGCCAGGGTGCCAATGTTGGTACCATGGCCCTGCGTGAACAGAACATATGCAGTGTGACCAGAAAGTGGCCTGCAAAATAAGTAATGAGTCAGCAAGATTGACATGCATAACATGGAAAGATCCAAAGGACACAGGATTGCATATAACTACTTCACAAAGAATTTGGACAAAGACCTTAGCAATTACAATTTTTAAATTACTTCATTAAATATATCTACATTCACATACATACAAGCAAGGAGAACATCGATAAAGACAAGTGCCTAAGAGGGGGCTGGGGATCGGCATGCATAGGGGCATAAGGAAATAAGCAAGGAACCCTACCAAGCTTAAGGAAACAAAGTAACAGCACAAGGGCAGAAAATAACGAGCAAAGTGTGGAAATAGTCAGTAAATATACCTACAAGTACACAGATCCCTCAGCCGCCTCCTACCAACGCCGTTTTGCCAGATAACTGGCTTCTTCCGGGGACCGTCCCTGGAAGAAGCCAGTCATTTGGCGAAACGGTGTCTTTATCGATGTTCTCCTTTTTGTGCTGTTTCTCTTATACATGTATGTAAATGTTGATATATTTAATAGAGTAATTTTAAAATTTTAATTGCTAAGGTCTTTTTCCAAATTCTTTGTGACATAAAGTGGCCTGGTAGAACCGTGGCTCCGATATGGTTGTCCAGCCTACTGCAGCAACCGCTGCATCACCCAGTGGCACACAGCCAATTTCAGGCAGTCAAGGTTCCACCATCTCAGCCAAAGGGAGCTGTCTGCCCTTCCCATCATCTGCTGGTCCTGATACTCCTGCCCCTCGTCAGTAATTCCGTTAGCAATCGATCACTGAAGCTATTGCCAAGAGACAACAGCGTGCGTGCACTTATCCAGCAGTGCAGAAGATGAACGTGCTCCTGTCCAAGTACCTGGTGCTGCAATACCTCCCTTTTGAAATGGTGGACTCTGCACCTTTCAGAGAAGCAAATGTGTAGAAAAGAAGGTGGGCCAGTCCTTGGGCCAGTCCTTGAGCCTGTCGGTGTCTGCCAAAGTGCATGGCAACGCCGACATGTGGAGCTGTAACTACGGTCAGGGACAAGTCACAGTGCCCCTCCAGCATACCACATGTGCAGGGCACTACATTGTCACGCTGTTCTGTGCAAACAGAGTCACAGAGGAGGAAGAACTGCTCCGTATCCTTCATCAAGAAATTGAATCATGGTTTTTTCCACGTCAACTGAAAATCGGAACCATGGTGACCAACAACGGGAAGAACATGGTGTTTGTGCTGCGTCAAGGAGAGGTGAGCAATGCGCCCTGCATGGCACACGTGTTCAATCTGGTTGTCAAGCGGTTCCTGAAGTCTTCCACCCATTTGCAAGACATCCTAAAAATGGACAGGAAACTTTGCATGCACTTCAGCTACTCATACACCGCAAAGCACACCCTCCATGAGCTGCAGCATCACCCAACATAGGCTGATATGCAACATTTCCAGCCATTGGAATTCCACCCTCCATATGTTGGAACGACTATATGAACAGAGAAAAGCCATAAACGATTTCTTGATGATACAAGCGGACAGTACTCCCCTGTGTAACTTCGATGTCAGCCAGTGGCAGTTTATGCGTGACACCTGCCGTTTGCTCAGGACCTTTGAGGAGACCACGTTATTTGTCAGTCGCCAGGACTACGGGATAAACGATGTCATTCCACTGCTTCATGTCCTTGAACATATGCTGGTAAATCTGGCTGGCCGGGGGACTGGAGTTGTGGCGCCTAGATATCATGACCACATGAACCCTTTGTGGGCTGAACTGGAAGAGGAGGAGAAGGACATTGGAGCACAAGCAATGTGCAGCAAAATAGGTGGTTTTTCTACACAGGTGACAGGAGAGGAGGAGCAGGAGAAGCCAGAGGAGCTACAGGGCGATGATGAAGAGGAGGCAGATGATCCTTTTTGTTTTCTAGCAAAAACTTTACATTTTGAAATATATTGTCTTTAAACCTTTTGTTACAGAAAAAAATGATAACAAACGAGAAATATAATTTTTTTTTCATAATATTAATTTTTTCCTTCATTTTTGAAAAATATCATATCTGTCATCTAATGGCACAGAAGAAAGGCCTACGATGTCCCATGAAATATATCAAGTACATGTAGGTTGGCTCAAAAATATGTTATTGCAGTTAGATAGGACCATTGCTAAAACTGAAAAATTGGACTGGTAAGGAAGACATTAAACACTCCGGTAAACACTCAGGTAATTAAGTGGTTACAGAGACAAGCCGAATATGGAGACTTACTGAAAGTGCTCCATAGTGTGGAGACCATGCTAGATGTTGTAGGTTTACAACTAATGCAAAGCTACATATTTCACACTGTCTATTAAGACTGGCCAGAGAAAACGTGCATCACCTATATATGTAGGTGACACATTGTCAGCCACATGTTGTTGCGTTATTACTCTGAACTGTGGTCAATAAGATAGGTAATCTATTATACGAAGCACATAACTTTTGTTATTTGCATCATAATGTAAGACTTTCCATTAAGTGTGCTGCTAATTAGATGTCCGCAGGAGTCTGACAAGCTGGCACCTGCTCAGTGGCGTAGGGATTGCCATAGCAGCCATAGCAAGGGCTATGGGGCCCTACGCCACTGGGGGCCCGGGCCGCCGGCTGAGGAGCACACTCTTGCTGTGGGTGCCAGCGCCGCTCCTCCCCGCCCAGCCCCTGCCTCCTAGCTAATCTATTCACTGCACTTGCCTCTGTAATTGAAGAGAAGCGCCTTCAATTACAGAGGCGAGTGCAGTGAATAAATTAGCTAGGAGGCGGCGCTGGGCGGGGAGGGGATCTGTGGATGACACTGAAGGGGGGATCTGTGGATGACACTTAAGGGGGGATCTGTGGATGACACTTAAGGGGGGATCTGTGGATGACACTTAAGGGGGGATCTGTGGATGACACTTAAGGGGGGGATCTGTGGATGACACTTATGGGGGATCTGTGGAAAGGGGGATCTGTGAATGACACTTAGGAGGGATCTGTGGATGACACAGGGGGATCTAGGGAGGGGTGTGGGGATTTTGTGGTGGGAGGTCCTGGAGGGGTGTTTGGGTGGGATCTCTGGAAGGGGTGGCAGGTCTCATAGGTATGTGGGGTTGGGAGATCCAGGAGGGGAGGGCCATAACATTTTTTTGCTATGGGACCCAGTCATTTCTAGCTGTGCCCCCTGCACCTGCTGCATGTGTTATTTCAACATTTTGTGATAAAGTTGTTAGTAATTTTTCTAGGAAGTAATTGTGGGAAGAAAAGGGAAACCAAATAATAAAAAAGTTAAATGTTTTAGAACCAAATGTCATTACTCTGACCATAGTTTTTAGATTCAAATTATGCTCTCAATTTCAGTTCCCTTGTATTCGTTTCCTAGGTATTTCTGAAATGCCAAGGTGTTCTGTGATATGATCTGGCATTCAAAAATCCGGTCACATTGAAATGCTGTAATTTCTTTTTGATTACACGTTAAAGTATCTCATGTACATTTATTCTTTTCTGTAACTGCTGTCTAGTTTTACCAAATTGTGGCAAAGAAAGAATGTTCAAAATGTATTACAGTACTAGGTATGTAGACCCCAAATATGTTGAATATATACTGCTGATGAATCATGGGTAAATTAGGACAAGACTCCATGAGCTATATGAGTTTGTGTTATAGAAGCAGATGTGGATTCGGTGTGCCAAAGAACTGACATAGCATGAGTCTAATCCTACAGGCACTATCACTATCCTTACAGCCCCCTGGTTTTCACCCTTTAGGCCTTATACAAGTACAGTTGTGTTCAAAATTATTCAACCCCCACTGAAATTGAGTGTTTTGGCCAGTTTGACATTGATTTTGATCATTTCAGTCATTTTGCTTACAATTAAATCAAAGAGGCACTTGTAAGTCAGACAAATATAACATAACATTTATAATGAAATAACCACAAATGTCTTTTCTGTGCTCACATCATTATCAGTTTTATTCAACCCCCAAGTGACTTTCAATCTTAGTACTTAGTACAACAACCTTTTCCAGTTATAACAGCTTTAAAACGTGAAGCATAGCTTGACACAAGTGTCTTGCAGCGATCTACGGGTATCTTCGCCCATTCTTCATGGGCAAAAGCCTCCAGTTCAGTCACATTCTTAGGCTTGCGCGCTGCAACTGCTTTCTTTAAGTCCCACCAAAGGTTCTCAATCGGATTTAAGTCTGGTGACTGTGATGGCCACTTCAAAATGTTCCAGCCTTTAATCTGCAACCATGATCTAGTGGACTTGGAGGTATGCTTGGGATCATAGTCCTGTTGAAAGGTCCAACGTCTCCCAAGCCTCAGGTTTGTGATGCATCACATTGTCATCCAATATGTCCTGGTACTGAAGAGAATTCATGGTACCTTGTACACGCTGAAGCTTCCCTGTACCTGTAGAAGCAAAACAGCCCCAAAGCATGATTGACCCCCCGCCATGCTTCACAGTAGGCAAGGTGTTCTTTTCTTCATAGGCCTTGTTCTTCCTCCTCCAAACATAGCGTTGATCCATGGGCCCAAACAGTTCAAATTTTGTTTCATCAGTCCACAGAACATTATCCCAAAACTTTTGTGGTTTGTCCACATGACTTTTGGCATACTGCAGTCGGCTCTTCTTATTCTTTGGAGACAGCAAGGGGGTGCGCCTGGGAATTCTGGCATGGAGGCCTTCATTTCGCAGTGTGCACCTTATTGCCTGAGCTGAAACTTCAGTACCCGCATCTGACAAATCTTTTTTCAGTTCCTCAGCAGTCACAAGGCGACTTTTCTCCACTTTGCGCTTCAGGTAGCACACAGCAGTCGAAGTCAGCATCTTCTTTCTGCCACGACCAGGTAGCGTTTCAACAGTGCCCTTTGCCTTGAATTTGCGAATGATGCTTCCTATGGTGTCTCTTGGTATGTTTAACATCTTTGCAATCTTATTATAGCCATTGCCCTTCCTGTGAAGAGAAATCACCTCTTCTCTTGTCTTCCTGGACCATTCTCTTGACTTCACCATGTTTGTAAACACACCAGTAAATGTCTAGAAGGAGCTGAGTCTTACAGTCATTTTGAATCTGCCTAATTGGTGTTTATTATGCTTGATTGCTGCTCCTTGACATCCACAGGTGTTTTCAATACCTGATCTAAAACACTTGAATGAACCTCTGTTCTTAAGAGTGGTAGTCTTTAAGGGGTTGAATAATTGTGTCAATGAAGAAATCACAAAAAAAAAACATTTAATACTGTATTACAAAAACAAACGATGTAATTTTAGTTGCATTTGGTTCTTTAAAAAGTCCTTGTAAGATTTCATTCTGAACACAATTACAAATGTACACTAAATTCCCAAAAACCCTTTACAGCATTGGGGGTTGAATAATTTTGAACACAACTGTATCTGGACTCCACTGCAGGGGAACCTCCATGCCGCTACCCCCTAGAGTACTCTTAGTTCAGAGGCTGCTGACCCACATGGGTCAAGAGACTGCTGAGCACTGAGGAATCAAGCAAAACAGTAGTCAAGAAATAAGTTGAGGTCAGGGCATGCCGCATACCAACAGTCCAGTAAAGAGTCCAAAGGTCAAGGTGGGCAGCATAATTTCAGAATGAGGGACAGGCAGTGGTCAAGGCAGGCAATAAATTGTCAGAACCAGAAACAGGCAAAACTTGATACATGGGAAGGCAAACAAGCAGGAGGATTTTTGTACAAGTCCTGGACAATGGACAGAAAGGACCTGGCTGACCATACCCACTGGATGAGGTGAGACAGTAGTGGACACAAACAGCCCTTATAGCAGCATGTTTGCATTATTATTAGAGATGAGCGAATCGAAGCTGATGAAGTCGAATTTGTTCCGAAATTCATAAAAAAATAGATTCTGGACGAATACGAATTTCCTCGCTCTTCATGGTAACAAATCGCATTATTTATTTCCTACAATGGCATCTAAAATGGCGATTTCATGTGTGGGGACATGGGGCAAGGAACTCTTGGAAGGCGTCAAGTGCCATGCATGCAGCCAATCAGCAACCAGCCAGCCCTGTGATGTCAAAGCCCTATAAATACGGCGGCCGTCTTAGACGCTGGCATTCACCATCGTGCATTGTTCAGGGACAGACGGCGCTAGGGAGAGTGAAAGAAACACTAATTGCTGAACAAAAAAAAGGAAAGAAGCGATGATTGACGTGCAAGGAAAGGATAAGTGAGAGGAATCATATTACAGACAGGGAGGGAGAGACGTGTGCAGATGCTAGTAGGGAGAGTAATCGGAATTTCCTCATTGTGAAAACCAGCGATTTACAAGTGCAGGGAAAGGACAGTGAGCGGAATAATTTCACAGTCAGGGATAGACATGTGCAGCTGCTAGGGACAGTAATAGTAAATTCCTCCATGTGAAAAAAAGTGATTTACTAGTGCAGTGAAACATTACATGGGGATCCAGAAAGTCTCATAATACCAGTCTGTCATTCCAGCAATCAGTTATTGATGTGCTATGTTGAAAAGCCTTTAGTGGCTTTTATATGTTGAAAAATAAAAATATATACGCAGGTCACTTTTGCTGTTAACTGCGCTAATTAGAGTTGAGCAGACACCTGGATGTACAGGTTTAACGAGTTTGGTCGAACTTCACAAGAAAGTTCGGGTTCGGGATCCGAACTTAACCCGAACTTGACCCCGAACCCGAACTCCATTGAAATCAATGGGGACCCAAACTTTTGGGCACTAAAATGGCTGTAAAATAGCCCTGGAAAGGGCTAGAGGGCTGCAAAAAGCAGCAAAATGTAGGTAAATGCCCTGCAAACAAATGTGGATATTGTGGATAAATGTAAAATTTGGCTTCTTGCAAGCAATGCACAGCAGGGGCTTATCACTGGCAAAACTGGGTTAATGTCACCACCAATGGAAGAGGCAATTTTAAAAAATGTAGGACCCTGGCATCCAGACAGAGGAGAAGTTTATTCACGGCAATAAGAGGTTAATGTCACCCACCAATGGAACAGGCGATTTTCAGTAAGTTAGGCCCCTGGCACCCAGACAGAAGATAGGTTCATTCCTGGCAAAAAGAGGTTAATGTCACCTACCAAGGTAACAGGCGATTTTTTGTAAGTTAGGCCCCTGGCACCCAGACAGAGGAGATATCCATTCATGGCAATAAGAGGTTAATGTCACCCATCAATGGAACAGGCGATTTTCAGAAATGTAGGCCCCTGGCACCCAGACAGAGGAGAGGTTCATTCACGGCAAAAAGAGGTTAATGTCACCCACCAATGGAATGTCGATTTTCAAAAATGTAGGCCCCTGGCACCCAGACAGAGAAGAGGATCATTCAAGGCAAAACAGGCTTCATGTCACCCACCAATTGAACAGGCAATTTTCACTAATGTAGGCCCCTGGCACCCAGACAGAGGAGAGGTTTATTCACGGCAACACAGGCTTCGTGTCAACCACTAATGAAGTTAATGTGTACCCGAACTTTTGGGCACAAATATGGCTGTAACAAAGTCCTCGTAAGGACTAGAGGGCTGCAATAGGCAGAAAAACGTGTATAAGTGCACTGCAAACAAATGTGGATAGGGAAATATCTTAAAATAAAATAAAACAAATAAAAATTAAACATTAACCAGCAACTCAGAGGAAGAGGTGGATGCGGAGTCGGAGGTTGAGGAGGCGGCGAATGTTGTATTGTTGGAGGAAGCGGCGATGAAGGAGAAGGAGGGGGTATCTTTAAAAGTTTAAATATATATATATAAATATATATATATATATATATATATTTTTTTTTTTTTGGGGGGGTTTAAAATAGGGGTAGCCCGCAAAATAATGGTACAAATAATAAAATGGATGCAATGAAGAAGTGCACTGGAGTACAAGAATGTATGGTTGAGGCGGTTATAAATGTCTATTCTGTACAAGGTATGGACAAGTCCTGTGGCATCCATGCCTTGTTCATTTTAATGAACGTGAGGTTATCCACATTGGCTGTGGACAGGCGGCTGCGTTTGTCTGTAATGAAGCCCCCTGCCGTGCTAATTGCGCATTCAGACAATACACTGGCTGCAGGGCAAGCCAGCACCTCCAAGGCATACAGGGCAAGCTCCAGCCATGTGGACAATTTGGAGACCCAGAAGTTGAATGGGGCAGAACCATCAGTCAGTACGTGTAGGCGTGTGCACACGTACTGTTCCACCATCTTGTTCAAATGCTGCCTCCTGCTAAGACGTTCCATATCAGCTGGTGGTGCAGGTTGCTGTGGCGTGGTGACAAAGCTTTTCCACATGTCGGACATGCTAACCCTGCCTTCTGAGGTGTTGCCCGTGACATAGCTGCGTTGGCAACCCCTTCCTCCTCCTCCTCTGCCTAAGTCTTGTGCTTCCACTTGTCCCCCAGTGTCAGTTGGGAATGCCATCAGGAGCGCGTCTACCAGCGTGCGCTTGTAGTCGTGCATCTTCCTATCACGCTCCACTGTGGGAATTATGGAGGGCACGTTGTCTTTGTAGCGGGGATCCAGCAGGGTTGCACCCCACTAGTCAGCACAAGTTACAATGTGGGCAACTCTGCTGTCGTTGCGCAGGCACTGCAGAATGCAGTCGCTCATGTGTGCCAGGCTGCCCAGAGGTAAGGTTAAGCTGTCCTCTGTAGCTGGTGTATCATCTGTGTCATCCGTGTCCCCACAGCCACACTCCAGTGATGGCCATGAGCTGCGTAGGGTGCCACCCTGCTGTGAACCCGGTTTCTCCTCCTCTACCTCATCCTCCTCCTCATCCTCCAGAACTGTGCCCTGGCTGGCTACATGTGTACCTGGCCTCTGCTGGTACAGGAACCCACCCTCTGAGCCACTTCTGAATGACTGGCCTGAAACCCTGTGAAATGCCCCTTCTTCCTCCTCCTCTTCCTCCTGTGGCACATCCTCTTCCATCCTTGCCCTAAGTGTTTTTTCAATGAGACATAGAAGTGGTATTGTAACACTAAAAACAGCATCATCTGCACTGGCCATGTTGGTTGAGTACTTAAAACACCGCAACAAGGTACACAGGTCTCGCATGGAGGCCCACTCATTGGTGGTGAAGTGGTGCTGTTCCACAGAGCAACTGACCCGTGTGTGCTGCAGCTGAAACTCCACTATCGCCTGCTGCTGCTCGCACAGTCTCTCCAGCATATGCAAGGTCGAGTTCCACCTAATGGGCATGTCACATATGAGGCAGTGAGCGGGAAGGCCGTAGTTTACGCTGCAGCGCAGATTGGCGAGCAGCAGCAGGGTGAGAATGTCGAAAGCACACACAGATGGACCGCACTTTCTGCAGCAGCTCTGACATGTGTGGGTAGTTTTTAAGAAACTTCTGCACCACCAGATTCAGCAAATGCGCCAGGCAAGGGATGTGCGTCAAATCGGCTAGTCCCAGAGCTGCAACAGAATTTCGCCTGCTGACATTTACCCCTGGCTGTGCTGAAGTTGGTGGTGAAGTTCTTTCACTGACCGGATGAGGACGTGGTAGAAGAGGAGGAGGAGGATGCGGAGTAGGAGGAAGAGGCAACAGGAGGCAAAGAATAATGCCCTTCGATCCTCGGTGGTGGATAGACATGCGCCAAACCACTATTCGCCTCGGGACCAGCCATCACTACATTTACCCAGTGTGCAGTTAGGGAGATATAGCAGCCCTGGACGTGCTTACTCGTCCATGTATCTGTGGTTATGCAGACCTTGACACAGATGGTGTTGCGCAGCCTACACTTGATTTTATTCTCCACTTGGTTGTGTAGGGTAGGGACGGCGTGCCTGAAAAAGTTGTGGTGGCTGGGAACTACATACTGTGGGAAAGCCACCGCCATCAGCTGTTTGAAACAGTCCTTCTCCACTAGACGGAATGACAGCATTTCAAAGGCCAGTAATTTTGAAATGCTGGCGTTCAGGGCCAGGGATCGAGGGTGGTTAGGTGGGTATTTCATGTGTCATGGTGGAGATGCTTGGTGATGGTGAAGGAGGTGGTGGTGGTGTTGGTGGCACATTCTCTTTTTTCTGGTTGGCAGGTGCCACGGTGTTTACTCCACTGCAGTTCGTGCTTTGCATGTAGATGCCTGGTCATGCAGGTTGTGCTCAGGTTTAGATCATTTATGCCTCGCTTCATGCTCTGATGGCACAATGTGCAAACCACTCTTGTCTAGAGATGTCCCGAACTATTACCCGGCGAACATCGCATGTTCGCGTTCGCCACGGCGGGCGAACATATGCGATGTTCGGTCCGCCCCCTATACATCATCATTGAGCAAACTTTGACCCTGTACCTCACAGTCAGCAGACACATTCCAGCCAATCAGCATACCCCCCCTCCCAGACCATCCCACCTCCTATCAAAATGCAAGGACAGCATCCATCTTAGATTCATTCTGAAGCTGCAGTGTTAGTTAGAGCAGGAAGAGTGCTGCTGCTGCTGAATTAATATAGGGATTCTAGGGAAATGGTTAGCTACTAGTATTCTGTGTCCACGACCGTCCTCAAAGACTCATCTGCTGTAAGGACAGCGTCCTTACAGCACCCCAAAAAGCCATTTTTAGGGCTGGTACATCAGTCTGCTTTTTTATTTTTTTTCTATATATATATATTGCAGTTGCCTGCCCGTGTGTGAGAGGCCGCAGGCCCACAGACTGTACTGTGTGCACACCACTCATATAGGGTGGAACAGTACCTTGCAGAAAAAAAAATCATTTAATTTTTACCCTTTAATACAATTGCATTTGCCTGCCAGTTAGTGTCAGACCCACAGACTGTACTGTGCCGACTGCCAGTGCCCACCACTCATATAGGGTGGCACAGTACCTTGCAGAGTTGCAGATAAAAGAGTCATTTAATTTTTACCCTTTAATATAATTGCAGTTGCCTGCCAGTGAGTGTCAGGCCCACAGACTGTACTGTGCCCACTGCCCACCACTCATATAGGGTAGCACAGTACCTTGCACGCATAGTACCACTAATCAAAAAAAAAATGACAGGCAGAGGCAGGCCACTCTGCAGAGGCTGTCATGGTGCTGTGATTTCCTTTGTCCCTAGAATAATGTCCAGTGTTAAGAGTCCAGGTACCCTGAACTTGAAAAATTCTGTGGACATAGTTGACTGGCTTACAAAGGACACCCAATCTTCTACAACTTCTGCTCTGAACCTTGACGCACCATCCTCCTCCAGCTCAGCTTCGGGCACCTCTCAAGTTACCACTCGCCCGCTGCCACCACCAACACTAGCACCACAGCCGCTTCACTTGATCAGTCAGAGTGGCATTTTTTGTGTGTGTCTGCCTCTGATAACAGTGATGCCATTTGCAACCTGTGCCAGAGTCGTGGGAATTCCAACACCCACCTTGGTACAACTGCTTTGCGAAGGCACATGATCTCACATCACAAACGCCTATGGGATCAACACATAAGTACATGCAGCACACAAACTCAAAGCCACCATCCTCCTCCTGGTCCAGTATCTTCAGCCACTTCAACCACTGCTGTCCCCCTTGCCCCCTCTCAACCACCTGCCACTCCGCCTCTCACCCTCAGCAGTTCCTGCTCATCTGCCCACAGTCAGGTGTCTGTCAAGGAAATGTTTGAGTGTAAGAAGCCAATGTCACAGAGTCACCCCCTTGCCCGGCGTCTGACAGCTGGCTTGTCGGAACTCTTAGCCCGCCCGCTTTTACCATACAAGCTGGTGGAGACTGAGACCGTCAAAAAAATTGTAGCTATTGGGACACCACAGTGGAAAGTGCCCAGCCGAATTTTCTTTTTCACAAAAGGCAATCCACAACCTGTACTCTATTGTGGAAAAGGAAGTCATGGCATGTCTGGTACACAGTGTTGGGGCAAGGGTCCATCTGACCACTGATACCTGGTCTGCAAAGCACGGTCAGTCCAGATATATCATGTACACTGCGCATTGGGTAAACCTGCTGACAGCTGCCAAGCATGGAATGCGTCGCTCTGCAGCGGAGTTGGTGACACCAACACGACTTGCAGGCAGGCCTGCTGCCACCTCCTCTAATCCTCCTACTCCATCCTCTTTGCTAATCGTCCTCTTCTGCTGCTGCGTCTTGCTCCACATTAACTGCACCTCCCCAGCTCCCTGGGGGCTATTCCACATCTCGGATACGACAGTGTCACGCCGTCTTGGGGTTGTCTTGCCTGAAAGCAGGGAGTCACACTGTACCAGCACTCCTGTCCGCCCGGAACGCACAGGTGGATCAGTGGCTGACCCCGCACCAACTGGAGATCGGCAAAGTGGTGTGTGACAACGAAAGTAATCTGTTGGCGGCATTGAATTTGGGAAAGTTGACACATGGGCCGTGCATGGCACATGTGTTGAATCTGATTGTTCAACGCTTTGTGTATAAGTACCCAGGTTTCCAGGATGTCCTCAACAGGCCAGGAAGGTGTGACAGTGGGGGATAGATTTGACTAAAAATGGCCTGATGAGATCCCTTGGGCTACCTGAAGCGCAAAGTGGAGAAAAGTCCCTGTGTGACTGCTGAGGAACTGAAAAAAGATTTGTCAGATGCAGGTACTGAAGTTTCAGCTCAGACAATAAGGCGCACACTGCGTAATGAAGGCCTCCATGCCAGAACTCCCAGGCGCACCCCCTTGCTGTCTCCAAAGAATAAGAAGAGCCGACTGCAGTATGCCAAAAGTCATGTGGACAAACCACAAAGTTTTGGGATAGTGTTCTGTGGACTGATGAAACAAAATTAGAACTGTTTGGGCCCATGGATCAACGCTATTTTTGGAGGAGGAAGAACAAGGCCTATGAAGAAAAGAACACCTTGCCTACTGTGAAGCATGGCGGGGGGTCAATCATGCTTTGGGGCTGTTTTGCTTCTACAGGTACAGGGAAGCTTCAGCGTGTGCAAGGTACCATGAATTCTCTTCAGTATCAGGAGATATTGGATGAAAATGTGATGCAGTCCGTCACAAACTTGAGGCTTGGGAGACGTTGGACCTTTCAACAGGACAATGGTCCCAATCATACCTCCAAGTCCACTAGAGCATGGTTGCAGATTAATGGCTGGAACATTTTGAAGTGGCCATCGCAGTCACCAGACTTAAATCCGATTGAGAACCTCTGGTGGGACTTAAAGAAAGCAGTTGCAGCGCGCAAGCCTAAGAATGTGACTGAACTGGAGGCTTTTGCCCATGAAGAATGGGCGACGATACCCGTGGATCGCTGCAAGACACTTGTGTCAAGCTATGCTTCACGTTTAAAAGCTGTTATAACTGGAAAAGGATGTTGTACTAAGTACTAAGATTGAAAGTCACTTGGGGGTTGAATAAAACTGATAATGATGTGAGCACAGAAAAGACATTTGTGGTTATTTCATTATAAATGTTATGTTATATTTGTCTGACTTACAAGTGCCTCTTTGATTTAATTGTAAACAAGATGACCGAAATGATCAAAATCAGTGTCAAACTGGCCAAAACACTCAATTTCAGTGGGGGTTGAATAATTCTGAACACAACTGTATTTTGAGATATTCTAAATATTCGTGAATTCTCAAAGTGCCGATATTCGCCAGTAAAAAACCCAATTCTAATATTCATGGTCAACACTAATGACACTTGGAGCTCAGACTGCTTGGCTGATTTGCAAGGGGGTGAGGTGAAAGACTGATGGGCATGAGCTGCAGGTGCCAACTCTGAGCTTTCTGCAGAGGAATGGATGGGAGATACTGTGATGGAACTGGAGCCACTGTCAGTTACCGAATCTACTATCGCCTGTACTTGTTCTGGCCTCACCATACGTAGAGTAGCATTTGGGCCTACCAAATAACACTGCAGGTTCTGTTGTCTACTCGCACCCGAGGAAGGTGTCTCACTTGGACCTGTAGTTGGCGCTGAACGGCCACGTTCTCTCCTAGCAACAGGAGCTCCACCAACACCACCATGACCATGCCCATGTCCTTTATTGATGTTCTCCTCATTATTTGCGTTCACCCACCAAGCTGACAGATGGTTTATCTCCGTTGTCAATTTAACTGCCAATAGTGAACAATTAAGTTCACTAACACTATGGCAGTGCTCGTGTCATAAAAATGCTCTGTGGACCAAGAATACTGCTTTTTTTCCCAAAAAGACACTAATGCCCTCTTTACTGCAGAAATGTAAATGAGGTATTTTTACGCTTTATGCACAACTGCTGTTTGAAGCAAGAACACTTTTTTTTTTTACAAAAATACACGAATGCACTATTTCACAGCAGAAATGTAAAATAGGTATTTGGGTGGTATATTTTAAACTGCTTTGTGGACCAGAAATAACACTTTTTCCCTAAAATTCACAAATGCACTATTTAACAGATGAAAATTAAACGTAGGTATTTGTACGCTGTATGCACAACTGCTTTGTGAACCAAGAACACGGCTTTTTTTCCCTAAAACACACAAATGCACTATTTCAGTGCTGAAATCTAAAATAGGTATTTGTACGCTGTATGCACAACTGCTTTGTGGACCAAGAACATGGCTTTTTTTCACCTAAAACACAGTATTGCACTATTTCAGTGTTGGAATGTAAAATAGGTATATGGACGCTGTATGCACAACTGTTTGTAGACCAGGAATACCGCTTTTTTCCCCAAAAATACACAGATCCACTATTTCACTGCAGAAATGTAAAATAGGTATTTGGGCAGTGTATTTAAAACTGCTTTGTGGACTAGGAATACCTAGGAATACACTGATGCACTATTTCACTGCTGAGATTGAAAATACGTTTTGGTGCGTTGTATGCATAGCACCACAATACAGATTTTTTGCCCCAGACTACAGAAATCGACTATGTCACCCCTAAATTATACAAAAGGTAATGTAGGGGACTTGACCTGCCAGAAAAAAGGATTTTTTTCCTTCACTGAGCTACCAAAAAGGATTAGACTGATGTCCCTGGCAGGCTGGCACACAAGGACACTGCAGTGGCTAAAATGGTCACCGACCCCACCTCAGATGGATTAATTTTTTTTAGAAGTATCACTGGGCTCAGGGATGGGTACAAAAATGTAGGATTTCAGTAGCCCCCTCCCTCAATAATTGCTGTAGCTTGAAGATTTCACCCCACCAGGTTCAACAGATTTCTTTCCTACAATCTTTCTGGGAGCACCGGCAGCAACCATTCCCTATACTAACAGCTGCAGAGTGATGTGCGGCACTACATGACCAGCTTATAAAGAGGCTGGGTCACATTCTGGATTCTTACAATCATAGCCATGCCATTAGTAGTCATGGCTGTGATGGCTTTTTAGGGCAAAGATGTAAAACGCTTGCTGATTGGCTGCTCTGCAGCCTTTCAAAAAGCGGGAAGAATTGCCGAACAATGGACCCAAACCTGAACTTTTATGAAAATTTTCGAGTTTAGGTCCGTGTCTCGAACATAAAAAATTTGGTACGAACCTGAACTGTACAGTTCGGATTAGCTCAACTCTAGCACTGATATCATTTCAATGCAATACAAAAAATATATACGCAGGTCACTTTCGTTGTTTTTTTCGGTAAAATCATTTGCAGAGATGTATATATACCCACTTCACTAAAAAAACAGAAAAGGTTCCAGCCCCACTTGCAATTTCTTTTATTTAGCTTCCATAAAAACGGACATCAATGGCAGACAATAAGTACTGTGACGCGTTTCGGGCTACATAATTTCGCCCTTCATCAAGACATGTACAAAAACTAAATTCATGGCTATAAATACAGTGGTATGACACTCCCTACTGGTTAGCTAATCATCTCCACCTGAGGTACCCACCCATAGGTGAGCAAAGCCCGAAGGGGGGAGGGGAACCTGACCAGGAGCACAGAGAAAAGCATTCCAGACCTGAATAATCACTTATACTGCAATGTTAAATCATATTTCTTATTTAACCCATTCAGAACGCAAGTTCCCAAATTGAACATCAAGTAGGTTTCTCTACTAAGGAGTAGAAAAAATAAAAGTAAAAATAAAATTCTAGAACATAAAACATTTGGAAAATTGGAGCCAGTTACTTTTGTGACAGGCTATAGCAAAGAGTACCCCCAGATCTGCAATATTATACGTAAGCACCTCCCGGTTATTACATTTGATAATAGCTGGAGGGATGTGGCTGCAGTGGGTGTCAGGTGTATAGCGAGGATGGCACCGACGGTCGGACAAAAAGTGAGCCCCAGCTTATTTTTGGACGACACTCCATGTCCCCCTATATGGCTAAGAACTAAGGGAAGTTATAAGTATGAAAGCAAAAGATGTATATGCTGTCAACACATGTCAGTCAGTAAAAATGTGGTCTCGACATTTAACTATAGTTCATATGAGGTTCGGCAATACATAAACTGTAATACAGTGTACGTAGTGTACGTGATCACATGCAGACTATGCAGGTTACAATATGAGGGATGCACAACAAATCAACTGAAAATAAGAATACAAAAACATTTAAGTGATGTCCCACATTATTTTACCCGCAATGTGTCGGCAGCAACATTCCATTTTGGATCTGTTCATAAGGGGGACATCTCTGCATTTTTTGTACAGTGTGTTGAAAGAGTACCAATGCCAATCAGGGGTGTGGACCGCAGACAGAAACTCCTTAGTAGAGAAACCTACTGGATGTTCAATTTGGGAACTTGCGTTCCGAATGGGTTAAATAAGAAATATGATTTAACATTGCAGTATAAATGATTATTCAGGTCTGGAATGCTATTCTCTGTGCTCCTGGTCAGTAACCCCCCCCGGGCTTTGCTCACCTGTGGGTGGATACCTCAGGTGGAGATGATTAGCTGACCAGGAGGGAGTGTCATACCGCTGTATTTATAACCATGATTTTAGTTTTTGTACATGTCTTGATGAAGGGCGAGAAATGATGTAGCCGGAAACACGTCACAGTACTTGTTGTCTGCCATTGATGTCCGTTTTTATGGAGGCTAAATAAAATAAATTGCACGTGGAGCTGTAACCTTTTCAGTTTTTTTTTTAATTATCTGAGACCGTTGTCCGGGTCTGTTTTTCCTGTGTCTACACAGTGTGGGTGAGAGCTGCGGTGACTGTTTATTTTTCCTGGCGGTTATACCCACTGCACTGTAGTGATAATTTCTGGTGAAAGCGTATAGTGGCCTTATTTTTGTAATACAAGAAAAATATAATCAAGCAGAAAAGAAAATCCAGCTCAGCTCGGGTGAATCTTTTTCTGTGACTTTATTCCAGCGGTTAAAAACTTCATACAAGATGTGAAAAACAGTGACGCGTTTCAGACCTCTCTGATATCTGGGTCCTTCTTCATGACAAACATAAAAATGGAATGGAAACTGCCTCTGATATACACCTTCCTGGCTGGAATCGGCTCATATTGTGAGCGTTTCTGTGAGTGGGTTAATTCCTTTCTCCAGCCTTTGATACCCTCCATTCCGGGATTTATCAAAGATTCTCGATCTGTGTTACAAGCCTTCACAGACTTTGAATGGGATAAGAATTTAGTGTGGATCTTTGCAGATATTACTTCTCTCTGCACTAATATCCCACATGAATTGGCCCTTGTATCTTTGAGTTGGTTCTTAAACCACTACAGTGATTATACTTTGGAACTAATGGAGTATATTACCCTGGTGGTGGACTTCCTCCTCAGACACAATTATTTTTTGTTTGATGACACATTTTTTTTGCAGGTATCTGGGGTGTCGATGGGTAGTGTTGAGCGAACAGTTCGAGCATAGTTCGGGTTCGTACCGAATTTTGGGGTATCTGAGACACGGACCCGCACCCGAAGATTTTCTAAAAAGTTCGGGTTCGGGTCCGTTGTTCGGCGATTTCTTCCCGCTTTCTGAAGGGCTGCACAGCAGCCAATCAGCTAGCGTTTTACTTCTTGCCCTAACTGCCCATCACAGCCATGCCTACTAATGGCATGGCTGTGATTGGCCAAGTGCAGCATGTGACCCAGCCTCTATTTAAGCTGGAGTCACGTAGCGCTGCACATCACACTGCTCTGATTAGTGTAGGGCGAGGACGCAGCATCTGTGAGACGAGATTAGGCAGGGAAAAGTCAGCAACAGCACCTAATGAACGGATAGATCTACAGCTGTGAATGATTGAACTTCTGCTAGTTACTTGCTCACTTGTTTTTAGGCTGCACAGAGCATTTTTCTGTCACTTATTTTCTGGGGTGATCGGCGGCCATTTTGTGACTTGTGGTGCACCAGATCAAGCTGCCACAAAGTCCATTAATCCATCAATACTAGTTTTTTTTTGCTATATCCTACATCAGGGGCTTGGCTGTGCTAATTGTCACCCCTAGAAACTCAGGATAGCAATTTCTATATTTTATTAAGGGGTTAAAAACAATTGCCCAAATACCAATCCCCTAAATCTGGTGTTCCAGCTTTGGCTAGCCAAGTATAATACTGTCTGCTGTCTGGCAAAGGATAGGTTATTTTCTGTGGTGAAATTCAATTGCCAAAATAGCAATACCATAAATCAGTGGTTTCAGCTGTGGCTGGCAAAATAGAATAGTGTCCGCCAAAACATATATTTTGTTCTGGGGTGAAATTAATCTGCCAAAATAGCAATACCCTGAATCTGGTGTCCCAGCTGTTGCAGGCCAGATTTCATAGTGTCTGCCAAAACATATATTTTGTTCTGGGGTGAAATTAATCTGCCAAAATAGCAATACCCTGAATCTGGTGTCCCAGCTGTTGCAGGCCACGTTTCATAGTGTCCGTCAAAACATATATTTTGTTCTGGGGTGAAATTCAATTGCCAAAATAGCAATACCCTGAATCTGGTGTCCCAGCTGTTGCAGGCCAGATTTCATAGTGTCCGCCAAAACATATATTTTGTTCTGGGGTAAAATTCAATTGCCAAAATAGCAATACCATAAATCAGTGGTTTCAGCTATGGCTGGCAAAATAGAATAGTGTCCGCCAAAACATATATTTTGTTCTGGGGTGAAATTCAATTGCCAAAATAGCAATACCATAAATCATTGGTTTCAGCTGTGGCTGGCAAAATAGAGTAGTGTACGCCAAAACATATATTTTGTTCTGGGGTGAAATTAATCTGCCAAAATAGCAATACCCTGAATCTGGTGTCCCAGCTGTTGCAGGCCAGATTTCATAGTGTCTGCCAAAACATATATTTTGTTCTGGGGTGAAATTAATCTGCCAAAATAGCAATACCCTGAATCTGGTGTCCCAGCTGTTGCAGGCCACGTTTCATAGTGTCCGTCAAAACATATATTTTGTTCTGGGGTAACATTCAATTGCCAAAATAGCAATACCGAATACTGAATCTGTTGTCCCAGCTGTTGCAGACCAAGTGTAAATCTGTCCATAAAAGGATACCTTTCATCCAGGGCCTAAATACTAGCCCTAAAAGAGATATTCCCCTAAATCAGTGGTTACTGCTGTGCCTGGATTAGTGTAATACGCTACATAAATAAATAGGCAGATAGTGTTAGGTGCCTGTAAAAAAAGGCCTAAATTTGAAATTAATACATTGGGCCAAATATTTTTTTCCTTATTGTGGTGCTTGGTGAACGGTAACAATGAGGAAAACATCTAGCAAGGGACGCGGTCACGGTGGTGTTAGTGTACCCTCTGGTGCTGGGAGAGGACGTGGCCATTCTGCCATAGCCACACGTCCTAGTGAACCAACTACCTCAGGTTCCAGTACCCGCCAGAATTTACAGCGATATTTGGTGGGGCCCAATGCCGTTCTAAGGATGGTAATGCCTGAGCAGGTACAGGCGCTAGTCAATTTGGTGGCTGACAGTGGATCCAGCATGTTCACAACATTATCTCCCACCCAGTCTTCTAGAGAAAGCGCACCGGTGGCACCTGAAAACCAAGCCCATCAGTCTGTCACATCACCCCCATGCATATCAGGGAAACTGTCAGAGCCTCAAGTTATGCAGCAGTCTCTTATGCTGTTTGAAGACTCTGCTGGCAGGGTTTCCCAAGGAAATCCACCTAGCCCTTCCCCAGTGGTGGAAGACATAGAATGCACTGATGCACAACCGCTGATGTTTCCTGATGATGAGGACATGGGAATACCACCTCATCGGAGTCCGCACGTCTCTGATGATGATGAAACACAGGTGCCAACTGCTGCGTCTTTCTGCAGTGTGCAGACCGAACAGGAGGTCAGGGAGGAAGACTGTGTGGAAGACGATGCAGGGGACGATGAGGTCCTAGACCCCACATGGAATGAAGGTCGTGCCACTGACTTTCATAGTTCAGAGGAAGAGGCAGTGGTGAGACCGAGCCAACAGCGTAGCAAAAGAGGGAGCAGGGGGCAAAAGCAGACCAGCCGCCGCCAAGAGAGTTGGCCTGCTACTGGCCACCGCCACCAGGGACCTAGCACCCCAAAGGCAGCTTCAAGGAGTTCCCTGGCATGGCACTTCTTTAAACAATGTGCTGACGACAAGACCCGAGTGGTTTGCACGCTGTGTCATCAGATCCTGAAGTGAGGCATTAACGTTCTGAACCTTAGCACAACCTGCATGACCAGGCATCTACATGCAAATTATGAACTGCAGTGGAGTAAACACCTTAAAAGCAAGGAACTCACTCTGGCTCCCCCTGCTCCCTCTTCTGCTGCTGCCTCGGCCTCTTACTCCGCCTCGGGAGGAATGTTGGCACCTGCCGCACACCAAACAGAGGATGTGCCACCGACAACACCACCTGCGTCACCAAGCATCTCCACCATGTCACATGGCAGCGTTCAGCTCTCCATCTCACAAACCTTGGAGAGAAAGCGTAAATTCCCACCTAGCCACCCTCGAGCCCTGGGCATGAATGCCAGCATTTCTAAACTACTGGCCTTTGAAATGCTGTCATTCAGGCTGGTGGACACAGACAGCTTCAAACAGCTGATGTCCATGGCTGTCCCACAGTATGTTGTTCCCAGCCGCCACTACATCTCCAAGACAGCCGTGCCTTCCCTGCACAACCAAGTATCCAATAAAATCAAGTGTGCACTGCGCAACGCCATCTGTGGCAAGGTCCACCTAACCACAGATACGTGGACCAGTAAGCACGGCCAGGCATGCTATATCTCCCTAACTGCACACTGGGTAAATGTAGTGGCGGCTGGGCCGCAGGCGGAGAGTTCCTTGGCGCACGTCCTTCCGCCGCCAAGGATCGCAGGGCATCATTCTTTGCCTCCTGTAGCCTCCTACTCGGCTTCCTCCTCCTCTGCTTCCACCAGCTCATCCAGTCAGCCACACAGCTTCACCACAAACTTCAGCACAGCCCGGGTAAACGTCAGCAGGCCATTCTGAAACTCATATGTTTGGGGGACAGGCCCCACACCGCGCAGGAGTTGTGGCGGGGTATTGAACAACAGACCGACCAGTGGTTGCTGCCGGTGGGCCTCAAGCCCGGCCTGGTGGTGTGCGATAATGGGCGAAATCTCGTCGCAGCTCTGGGACTAGCCGGTTTGACGCACATCCCTTGCCTGGCGCATGTGCTGAATTTGGTGGTGCTGAAGTTCATTCACAACTACCCCGACATGTCAGAGCTGCTGCATAAAGTGAGGGCCGTCTGTGCGCGCTTCCGGTGTTCACATCCTGCCGCTGCTCGCCTGTCTGCGCTACAGCGGAGCTTCGGCCTTCCTGCTTACCGCCTCATATGCGACATGCCCACCAGGTGGAACTCCACCTTGCACATGCTGGAGAGACTGTGCAAGCAGCAGCAGGCCATAGTGGAGTTTCATCTGCAGCACGCACGCGTCAGTCGCACAGCACCACTTCACCACCAATGATTGGACCTCCATGCGAGACCTGTGTGCCCTGTTGCGCTGTTTCGAGTACTCCATCAACATGGACAGTGGCGATGTCAACGTTATCAGCGTTACAATACCACTTCTATGTCTCTTTGAGAAAACACTTAGGGCGATGATGGAAGAGGAGGTGGCCCAGGAGGAGGAGGAGGAGGATGAGGGGTCATTTTTAGCCCTTTAAGGCCAGTCTGTTAGAAGTGGCTCAGAGGGAGGTTTTTTGCAACAGCAGAGGCCAGGTACAAATGTGGCCAGCCATGGCCCACTACTGGAAGACAAGGAGGATGAGGAAGAGGTGGAGGAGGATGAGGATGAAGAAGGTTCACAGCGGGGTGGCACCCGACACAGCTCAGGTCCATCACTGGTGCGTGGCTGGGGGGATACGGAGGACGATGACGATACGCCTCCCACAGAGGACAGCTTGTCCTTACCTCTGGGGAGCCTGGCACACATGAGCGACTACATGCTGCAGTGCCTGCGCCACGACAGCAGAGTTGCCCACATTTTAACGTGTGCGTACTACTGGGTTGCCACCCTGCTGGATCCCCGGTACAAAGACAATGTGCCCACCTTACTTCCTGCACTGGAGCGTGATAGGAAGATGCGTGAGTACAAGCGCACGCTGGTAGAGGCGCTCCTTAGAGCATTCCCAAATGTCATGGTTTGGCCCCATTCAACTTCTGGGTCTCCAAATTGGCCATGTGGCCAGAGTTAGCATTTTATGCCTTGGAGGTGCTGGCCTGCCCGGCGGCCAGCGTTTTGTCTGAACATGTATTCAGCACGGCAGGGGGCGTCATTAATGACAAACGCAGCCGCCTGTCCACAGCCAACGTGGACAAGCTGACGTTCATAAAAATGAACCAGGCATGGATCCCACAGGACCTGTCTCTCCCTTGTGCAGAATAGACATTTATAACTGCCTCCCCCTCAACCATGTATTCTTGTACTCCGGGGCACTTCTTTATTGAATCCTCATTTTTTTAACTTTACCATGATCTTGCGGTGCAACCCAAAGTTGAATGAACCTCTCCTCTGTCTGGGTGGTGGGGCCGAAATAACTGAGAGTGGCTTTCTTCGGTGGTGGTTGATATGACGCATGATTCCTTGCTGTGGGACCTCTCTCCTCTGACTGGGTGCTGGGGCCTAAATAACTGAAAATGGCCTTCTCCAGTGGTGGGTGATATGATGCATGATTCCTTGCTGTGGGACCTCTCTCCTCTGTCTGGGTGCTGGGCTGAAATAACTGAGAGTGGCCTTCTCCAGTGGTGGTTGATATGACGCATGATTCCTTGCTGTGGGGCCTCTCTCCGCTGTCTGGGTGCTGGGCCGAAATAACTGAGAGTGGCCTTCTCCGGTGGTGGTTGATATGACGCATGATTCCTTGCTGTGGGACCTCTCTCCTCTGTCTGGGTGCTGGGCCGAAATAACTGAGAGTGGCCTTCTCCGGTGGTGGTTGATATGACGCATGATTCCTTGCAGTGGGACCTGTCTCCAATTGATATTGGTTAAATTTTATTTATTTTATTTTAATTCATTTCCCTTTCCACATTTGTTTGCAGGGGATTTACCTACATTTTGCTGCCTTTGGCAGCCCTCTAGCCCGTTCCTGGACTACCTTACAACCTTTTTAGTGCCTTAAAGTTCGGGTCCCCATTGACTTCAATGGGGTTCGGGTTCGGGATAAAGTTCGGGTTTAGTTCGGATCCCGAACCCGAACATTTTCGGGAAGTTCGGCCGAACTTCTCGAACCCGAACATCCAGGTGTTCGCTCATCTCTACTTACAGTACATATTTACCACACATGGCCTTTTTATGTCTGTCCACCAGTCTCTTCTCCTGTCTTCTTCCAAGTTTCTCCAAGGCTCCTCCAGCTTTTCCTTCAGCTTCCCCCATATACTCCAAAGCATGGATCTTTTAATCCTTTAAAGCTCTCAACCCCCATATCGGTTATCTGAGAGTCTGTGGGCCTGCCCAGAAACTATATCTTGGTCATTTATATTAGCATTTTATAACACTTTTCCACTATTGACACATTTTGTGTGCCTTTTTCTTCTCTACTAGAGTTAAGTGAACCCGAAATGTATAGTTCGGGTTCGTACCAAACTTTATGGTTTTCCACACCCGGACCCGAAACCGTACATTTCCCTAATAGTTCGGGTTCGTTGTTCGGTGATTTCTTCCCACTTTTTGAAAGGCTGCAGGACAGCCAATCAACAACCGTTTCACTACTTTGCCCTACGAAGTCATTACAGCCACGCCTACTATTGACATGGCTGTGATTAGCTAAGTGCAGCATGTGACCCAGCCTCTATATAAGCTGGAGTCACTTAGCGCTGCACGTCACTCTGCAGCTCTTAGTGTAGGGACAGGTTGCTGCTGGTGCTCTCAGGAAGAGATTAGGGAAGAAATCTGTTGAACTTGGTGGTGTTAAATCTTCAAACTACAGCAATTATTGAGGGTGCTATGCTACATATTTGTACCCAGCCCTGAGCCCAGTGATACTGAAAAATAATTTGCAATCCATCTGCTACTAGGTGGGAGTCGGCGGCCATTTTAGCAACTGCAGTGTCCTTGGAACTGCATGTGACCTGCAAGTGTGCCAGACTGCCAGGGACATAAATCTAATTATTTTTTGGTAGCTCAGTGGAGGGAAAATTCCTTTTTTCTGGCAGGTAAAGTTCCCCTACATTACATATTTTATAATTTTGGGGTGACGGAGTGCATTTCTGTAGTTGGTGGAATAAACCTGTACTGTCGTACCACAGAGCACGTTTGCATACACTGCTGAAAAACCTGTTTTATAATTTTGCGGTGAAACACTGCATTTCTGTAGTTGGTGGAATAAACCCGTACTGTCATACCACAGAGCACGTTTGCATACACTGCTGAAAAACCTATTTTAAAATTTTGCGGTGACATCCTGAGATAAACCATCTGTTAGTTTGGTGGGTGAACGCAAATAATGAGGAGAACAACAAATAAGAGACGTGGACATGGTTGTGGTGGTGTTGGTGGAGCTCCTGTTGCTGGGAGAGGATGTGGCTGTTCAGCGCCAGCTACAGGTCCAAGTAAAACACCTTCCTCAGCTGCGAGTAGGCGACAGAACCTGCAGCGTTATTTGTTAGGCCCGAATGCCGCTCTACAGATGGTGAGGCCAGAACAAGTGCAGGCGATAGTAGATTGGGTGGCTGACAGTGGCGCACATTCCTTCACAGTATCTCCCACCCAGTCCTCAGCAGAAAGCTCAGAGTTGGCACCTGCAGCCCATGTCCATCAGTCTTTCACCTCACCCCCTTGCAAATCAGCCAAGCAGTCTGAGCTCCAGGCGATAGTAGAGTCATGCAGCAGACTCTAATGCTTTTTGATGACTCTGCTAGAAAGGTTTCCCCGAGCCATCCACATAGCCCTGCCTCAGAAGTGGAAGACATTGAATGCACTGATGCCCAACCATTTATGTTGCAGGGTTAGGACTGCTCTCTGCAGTGTGCAGACCGAAGAGAAGGGCAGGGGTCAATAATGGGTGGAAGATGATGTGGAGGACAATGAGGTCCTGGACCCCGTCTGGACTCAAGTTCATGCTATTGACATGTGCAGTTCTGTGTAAGGGGTGGTGGTCGCACAGAGGCAACAGCACAGCAAAAGAGGAAGCAGGGTGCAAAAGCGGAGCGGACATCCCCGAGACAGTACGCCTGCTACTGCCAACTGCACCCAGAGACCTAGCACACCAAAGCCAGCACTAAGGAGATCATGGGCATGACAGTTCTTCAGACAATGTCCTGATGACACGAGTGGTTTGCACGTTGTGCCATCAGAGCCTGAAGCGAGGCATAAACGTTCTAAACCTGAGCACAACCTGCATGACCATGCATCTACACGCTAAGCATGAACTGCAGTGGAGTAAACACCTAAAAAAACAAGAAAGGTCTCAGGCTCCTCCTGCTTTCTCTTCTGCTGCTGTCTCTGCCTCTTCTTCCACCTCTGAAGTCACAGTGGCACCAGACAACCAGAAAACAGAGGATGTGCCACCAACACCACCACCACCTCCGTCATCATCACCAGGAATCTACACCATGTCACAAGCAAGCGTTCAGCTGTCAATCTCACAAACACTGGATAGAAAGAGAATATACCCACCTACCCACCCTCGATCCCTAGCCCTGAATGCACGCATTTCAAAATTACTGGCCTTTGAAATGCTGTCATTCTGTCTGGTAAAGACGGGCTGTTTTAAACAGCTGATGGCGGTGGCTGTCCCACAGTACTACTTTTCCAGGTGATCTGTCCCTTCCCTGCACAACCAAGTGGAGGATAAAATCAAGTGTGCACTGCGCAACGCCATCTGTGGCAAGGTCCACCTAACCACAGATACATGGACCAGTGAGCACAGGCAGGGACGCTATATCTCCCTAACTGCACACTGGGTAAATGTAGTAGTCGCTGGGCCCGAGGCGGATAGTGGTTTGGTGCATGTCCTTTCACCACCGAGAATCGCAGGGCATTATTATTTGCCTACTGTTGCCTCCTCCTCCTACTCGGCTTCCTCCTCCTCCTCTTCTACCACCTCCTCATCTGGTCAGCGAAAGACCTTCACCACCAACTTCAGCACAGCCAGGGGTAAACGTCAGCAGGCGGTTTTAAAACTCATGTGTTTGGGCGACAAACCCCACACCGCACAGGAGCGTGGAAGGGCATAGAAAAACAGACAGATGAGTGGTTACTGCCAGTGAGCCTCAAGCCCGACCTGGTGGTGTGGGATAATGGGTGAAATCTCGTAGCAGCTCTGGGACTAGCCGGTTTGACGCACATCCCTTGCCTGGCGCATGTGCTGAATTTGGTGGTGCAGAAATTCTTAACAAACTACCCAGACATGTCAGAGCTGCTGCAGAAAGTGTGGTCCGTCTGTGCGCACTTTTGGCATTCTCACCCTGCTGCTGCTCGCCTGTCTGCGCTGCAGCATAACTTCGACCTTCCCGCTCACCGCCTCATATGCGACGTGCCCACCAGGTGGAACTCCACCTTGCATATGCTGAAGAGACTGTGCGAGCAGCAGCAGGCGATAGTGGAGTTTCAGCTGCAGCACGCACGGGTCAGTCGCTCTGTGGAACAGCACCACTTCCCCACCAATAAGTTGGCCTCCATGCGAGACCTGTGTGCCTTGTTTCGAGTACTCAACCAATGTGGCCAGTGACGATGACGCCATTCTTAGCGTTACAATACCACTTCTATGTCTCCTTGAAAAAACACTTACAGATGACAGCTTATCCTTACCTCTCGGCAGCCTGGCACACCATTACATTTATAATTGTTTTAGTATCCTTGCCCTTTGCAATCTTTTTCAAGAAACATTCCATGGTAAATTCTACACAAACAACTATACAATCAAAATTCCCCACTATATACAATATTACATTCACAAATGTACCCCACAACTACACTGCAACCTCCTACTTGGGGCTCGCCAATTATGTAAGAAATTATTATATATAAATATATACTATGTACAATAAACCCTCTTACTGGGTCTGATTCGAGTTTGGATGCAATAATGAGACACAAGAGTGAATGTGTAAAAAAAGATATATTGTATAATGTGGAAAATTGATACCATAGTTATTATTGATGAGTATATATGGAGTTACAGTGGAACAAAAATAAAAAATTTTACATAGAGAGAGATTTATACACACATAACAATAATTATAATTACTTCACCAATCCAAGATGGCAAAACTTATACAATGGACAACTCTTTAAACCTTACAGTACATAATTACCACACATGGCCTTTTTATGTCTGTCCACCAGTCTCCTCTCCTGTCCCCTTCCAAGTTTCTGCCAGCCTCCTCCAGCTTTTCCTCCAGCATCCCACATATACCCCAAAGCTTGGATCTTTTATTCCTTGAAAGTTCTCAACCCTAAAGTTGAGCAGACACCTGGATATTCGGGTTTGAAAAGTTCAGCCGAACTTCAAGAAAAAATGCTCGGGTTCGGGATCCGAACTTGACCTGAACTTGACCACGAACCCGAACCCTATTGAAGTCAATGGAGACCCGAAATTTTGGGCACTAAAATGGCTGTAAAATAGCCCTGGAAAGGGCTAGAGGGCTGCAAAATGCAGCAAAATGTAGGTAAATCCTCCGCAAACAAAGGTGGATAGTAATAAAATAAATAAAAATTAACCAATATTAATTGGTAACTTGGAGGAGGAGGTGGAATAGGAGGTTGGGGTGGCGTCAGGTTGGAATGCTATGTTAGTTGAAGTTCTCCTCACAGCCTTAAAGGATTCATGTCTGCCAGCAGCGCCACAGGCATCATTCACAGCTTCAGGCCCATGGCAACCATACATGGGAGTTGGAGAAGTTCTCATCACAGCCAAAAAGGATTGATGCCTGCCTGCAGTGTCACAGGCCTCATGCACAGACTCAGGCCCCTGGCACCCACAAATAGGAGAGTTCAAATCACGCCAAAACAGTATTGATTTCACCCAGCAGTGCCACATGCAACAATCACTCATTCAGGCCCATGGCTCTCGCAAAGAGGAGAGTGGTCCCGTAACAGCAGCACAGGCCTCTGGTCAACCTGCAATGCAACAGGCCACTTTCAGCTATTTAGGCCCTAGCACCCAGACAGAGGAGAGAGGTCCAATAACACCAAAACAAGCATCATGTCATCCACCAATGCAGCAGGTGATTATCATTAATGTAGGCCCCTGGCACCCAGACAGAGGATAAATGTCCCATAACAGCATAACAGGCATCATGTCACCCACCAATGCAGCAGGCGATTATCATTAATGTAGGCCCCTAGCACCCAGACAGAGGAGAAAGGTCCCATAACAGCATAACAGGCATCATGTCACCCAGCAATGCAACAGGCCACTTTCAGCAATTTAGGCCCTAGCACCCAGACAGAGGAGAGAGGTCCCATAACAGCAAAACAGGCATTGTGTACCCCACCAATGCAGCAGGCGATTATCATTAATGTAGGCCCCTTGCACCCAGACAGAGGAGAGAGGTCCCATAACAGCAAAACAGGCATCATGTCACCCAACAATGCAACAGGCCACTTTCACCAATTTAGGCCCTAGCACCCAGACAGAGGAGAGAGGTCTAATACCAGCAAAACAGGCATCATATCACCCAGCAATGGAAGAGGCCACTTTCAGGAATTTAGGCCCTAGCACCCAGAGAGAGGAGAGAGGTTCCATAACAGCAAAACAGGCATCATGTCACCCACCAATGCAGCAGGCGATTATCATTAATGTAGGCCCCTGGCACCCAGACAGAGGAGAGAGGTCCCATAACAGCAAAACAGGCATCATGTCACCCACCAATGCAGCAGTGACCTGGAGTAAAAGAATGTATGGTTGAGGGAGAGGCAGTTATAAATGTCTATTCTGCACAAGGTATGGACAAGTCCTCTGGGATCCATACCTGGTTCATTTTAATGAACGTGAGCTTGTCCACATTGGCTGTGGACAGGCGGCTGCGTTTGTCTATAATGATGCCCCCTGCCGTGCTAAATACACGTTCAGAAAATACACTGGCCGCAGGGCAGGCCAACACCTCCAAGGCATAAAGGGCAAGCTCTGGCCATGTGGACAATTTGGAGACCCAGAAGTTGAATGGGGCAGAACCAACAGTCAGTACATGGAGGCGTGTGCTGACGTACTGTTCCACCATGTTGTTGAAATTCTGCCTCCTGCTCACATTCCCTATAAGCTGGTGGTGCAGTTTGCTGTGGCACGGTGACAAAACTTTTCCACATCTCGGCCATGCTAACCCTGCTTTCTGAGAAGCTGTCCGTGACACAGCTGCATTGGCGACCTCTTCCTCCTCCTCCACCTCTGCCTTCGCCTTGTGCTTCCACTTGGCCCCTGTGTCAGTTAGGAATGACCTCAGGAGCGCGTCTACCAGTGTGCGCTTGTAGTCGCGCATCTTCCTATCATGCTCCAGTGCGGGAATTAAGGTGGGCACGTTGTCCTTGTACCGGGGATCCAGCAGGGTGGCAACCCAGTAGTCAGCACAAGTTAAATTGTGAGCAACTCTGCTGTTGTTGCGCAGGCACTGCAGCATGTAGTCGCTCATGTGTGCCAGGCTGCCCAGAGCTAACGATAAGCTGTCTTCTGTAGGTGGTGTATTGTCTGTGTCCTCCGTATCCCCCCAGCCACGCTCCAGTGATGGCCCTGAGCTGTGTAGGGTGCCACCCTGCAGTGAAACCAGTTCCTCCTCCTCTACCTCATCCTCCTCGTCCTCCAGAAGTGTGCCCTGGCTGTCCACATGTGTACCTGGCCTCTGCTGGTGCAGGAACCTACCCTCTGAGCCACTTCTGTATGACCTGCTTGAAACCCTGTGAAATGCCCCCTGTTCTTCCCCCTCCTGTGCCGCATCCTCTTCCATCATCGCCATAATAATTTTTTCAAGGAGACATAGAAGGGCTATTGTAATGCTACCAACGGCATCATCAGCACTGGCCATATTGGTTGAGTACTCCAAAAACCGCAACAAGGTACACAGGTCTCGCATGCAGGCCCAGTCACTGGTGGTTAAGTGGTGTTGATCCGCAGAGCGACTGACCCGTGCATACTGCATCTCAAACTCCACTGTCGCCCGCTGCTGCTCGCACAATCTCTCCAGCATATGTAAGGTGAAGTTCCACCTGGTGGGCATGTCGCATATGAGGAGGTGAGCAGGAAGGCCGAAGTTATGCTGCAGCGCAGACAGGCAAGCAGCAGGGTGAGAACGCCGAAAGCGTGCACATACGGACCGCATGTTCAGCAGCAGCTCTGACATGTCTGGGTAGTTTTTAAGAAAACTCCAGATTTAGCACATGTGCCAGGCAAGAGATGTGCGTCAAACCAGCTAGTCCCAGAGCTACAACGAGATTTGACCCATTATCGCACACCGCCAGACCGGGCTTGAGGATCACCGGCAGCAACCACTCATCAGTCTGCTGTTCTATGACCCTCCAAAGCTCCTGTGCGGTGTGGGGTTTGTCACCCAAACACATGAGTTTTAAAATCGCCTGCTGACGTTTACCCCTGGCTGTGCTGAAGTTGGAGGTGAGGTTTTTTCGATGGCCGGATGTTGGGGTGGTAGAAGAGGAGTAGGAGGAGGATGCGGAGTAGGAGGAGGAAGCAACAGGAGACAACAAATAATGCCCTGCGATCCTCGTTGGTGGAAGGACATGCGCCAAACCGCTATCTGCCTCAGGCCCACCCGCCACAATGTTTACCCAGTTAGAGAGATATAGCGACCCTGGCCGTGCTTACTGGTCCATGTATCTGTGGTTATGTGGACCTTGCCACAGATGGCGTTGCGCAACTCACACTTGATTTTATCCTCCACTTGTTTGTGCATGGAAGGGACGACTCGCCTGGAAAAGTAGTGGTGGCTGGGAACAACGTACTGGGGGAAAGCCACCGCCATCAGCTGTTTGAAACAGTCCGTCTCCACCAGGCAGAATGACAGAATTTCAAAGGCCAGTAATTTTGAAATGCTGGCTTTCAGGGCCAGGGCTCGAGGGTGGTTAGGTGGGTATTTCCTCCTTCTCTCTAATGTTTGGGAGATGGACAGCTGTATGCTTCAGTGTGACATAGTGGAGATGCTTGGTGATGGTGTCGTATGTGGTGGTGTTGGTGGAACATCCACTGTTTGCTGGTCGCCAGGTGCCACGGTGACGCCAGAGGTGGAGGGAGAGGCCGAGCCAGCAGCAGAAGAGGGAGCAGGAGGGAGCATGAGAGAGTTCCTTGTTTTTAAGGTGTTTACTCCACTGCAGTTCATGATTTGCATGTAGATGCGTGGTCATGCAGGTTGTGCTCAGGTTATGAACCTTTATGCCTCGCTTCAGGCTCTGATGGCACAACATGCAAACTACTCGTGTCTTGTCGTCCGGACATTGTCTGAAGAACTGCCACACCAATGTTGAACAAGAACAAGTATTTTTGTAATAAAATACAGAAAATTAGTATTTCACTGCTGTAAATTGAAATTAATTATTTAGGGGGCGTGGTCTGGCTGCCGAGGAAGATGGCTGCGTAACACCAGAGCTCCTGCCTTGACACCGTTTCAAGCGACGAATTTACCGCATTGCACACCTCGACCACCCTAATTCCACCCTCTACCTTACTGGGGGTTCGAGTGGAGATGACAGGGCGCAAGAGGAAAACGGCTAAGCACCCGCGGCTCTCCAAATTTTACTTAGAAAAGGAGGATGCTGACTCCCAAGATGGCGCCCGCAGCATGGCCCCTTCCTCTCCCGGCCGCAGGACGTCCCCGGGCAGTGAGGCAACGCGGGAAATCCGCCGCTCCTACTCCGACTCCAATCTGCTGGGAGATCCTAGCACGGACGCTCGCGACTCTTTGGCTCACACTGTGAGAGGTAGCCCAACGTCACCGGGCGCCGGGACTCCGGTAAGTGGCCGGCCCCAAGGTCGCCCTCCCCTTGAGCGTGCTTCACCTGGCTCTCGCAAACATCTCTCTCCCGTCACCTCTCCTCGGGAAGCCTTTCTCCACCACCATCTGGGCGCAGTGGCCGTAGATCGCTGGACCTTGGAGGGGGTGAGCCTAACGGGACTGCACCGGAGGGGGCCTTAAGTAATCCATTAGCAGATGGGGAATCGCCACTTCTCCACCTGCCGGTCTCAGATACGGTCATGCGGGACATGCTTCTGGTACAGAGGCGCTCCATGTTGCTGGACATGAAAGCTATCATTGCGCCCTTGCGCGCAGACATAGATGATTTGGGGGCCAGAACCGATCACTTGGAAACCAAGTTTGCGGACTTTGCTAAATCCCATAACTCTCTTGTCGACGCTCACAACAGGTTAGAAGATGAAGTGACTGCTATAAAAGCCAAGATGGCGGATCTCGAAGACCGCAGCCGCCGTAATAATATTAAACTCAGAGGGGTACCTGAATCGGTGCAAACCAAGGACATTCCGGATTATGTCTAATCATTACTGAAAGTAGTGCTACCAGAGTGTTCTGACCGCGAGCTGGAGATTGACAGGGCGCACAGAGTGCCTCGCCCGCGACATCTGGATGAGTCTGTTCCACGTGACATCCTTGCACGGATCTATTTTTTCAAGACGAAGGAACGATTAATGATCGCCGCCAGGAAAAATGGTGGTTTACCTGCACCTTATCACATTGTTCTCTTGTTCACGGATCTCTCTGCCATGACTTTGCGTCTACGGAGACTACTTGCTCCCATTACGTCAGCTTTGCACAAGGCGCACATCCCGTACCGCTGGGGGTATCCTGTCCGCCTATTGATTCACCATACTGGAGAACTTCATGTGATCAAATCTCCTGAGGACGGATACGCCTTGCTGAAGAAGTGGAACATTTGCATTGAGCCACCGGGAGATAATCGTCGCCCTGATGTGACCAAGCTCGCAAAGGACTGGTCGAGGGTGCGCTGACCTCCCGTAGATATGGGAAGTCTCTCTCCCGACCTATATTCCGGTGTCGTGACTGAGGAGTTCTTTGTTTAACTGTTTTTTCCCACCACAGGTTTCAGATGAGACTTTGTGCCCACATTGTTTGAACGTGCCCTGATCGGGTAAAAAACGTTCATCTCATGTTTGTATTGGTTCTCACTAGTTTTTTGTGATGGCCTGCCAGTTCTCACACTTTATGTTTTTGTATGTTATTGATGCCTATGCCTGCTTGGCGAGTCCGCCCTCGCTGGGAGGTGTGTCTCGCCACACCCTTACGATATTATACGCTACTTTTGTCATGCTTTTTATTTTGATTTATAATGGTGTTAACCTTTGCTAGTCTTAACGCGAATGGTCTGAATAGCCCGATGCGCAGATCCTTTCTATGGAGGGAAGCCAAGGGATTGAACTGTGATGTGCTGAGTGTTCAGAAGACGCACTTGTTGCACCGCAATGGTTTTCGGTTGCGGCATGTCTCGTACCCGCACATTTACCAGTCACACTTTCAATCAAAGTCCAGAGGGGTTATGCTTGCTATCCGCAACTCAGTGGCATATTCTCATATAGAAGATATAGCAGACCCCAAGGGAAGATATCTCATAGTGATTGGCTTACTGAACGCTGAACTGTATACTATTGTGTCCATATACGCTCCGAACAATGGTCAGATTGCCTTTCTTAGGACAGTACTGAGACTCGTTCATAAGAAGAAGAGGGGGAAGCTGATTATATGCGGGGACTTTAATTTGACTGTCGACCCGTCACTAGATACCTCCTCGTCGCCCCTTAGACAAGGCCCATCTTTGGCCTCTATTTTGTGGCAAGAAGAATTGTTTGATGTGTGGCGTATACACCATGCTTCGGCTAGGGATTATTCTTTTCATTCAGTGGTGCACAACATCTCTTTCTGGTTGATAGAGCGCTTCTTCCCTATACCCAGACTTCCTCCTTGGAGAGCATTAAATGGTCGGATCACGCTGCTATCACCTTGGTGGTTTCTGAAAAAATAAACTTTCCCCAGGTGTACTTGTGGAGAAGCAGTCCTGCAGTGTTGAATGACCCCATATATGGTGAACGCATAGCAAACAATGTCACTGAATTTTTTGATATTAATGTACAAGAGGGGGTTGACCCTATAGTCATATGGAATGCACATAAAGCTTGTATCCGTGGTTCCTTTTTCCAGCAGGGCGCAGCCCGTAAGAAAAAACTTGAGGAGACTATCTCTTCGTTACTCTCTAAGATACAACTTATAGAAGCCAGGAATAAACGGAATCCCACCCCTTGTTTGGCTGATGAACTCAGACGCCTCAGGCAGGAACTGAGGGGGTATATGCTTTTCTCTTACGAGAAGATGCTCCGCAAATCCAAGGCCAGATACTATTCCCAGGATAATAAATCTGGGAAATTGCTAGCTGCAAAGTTTAAAAACCGCCATATGAAGAGTCGTATACCTCATTTGATTCATCCTGTATCTCAGGATAAATTATATTCCCCTCCACACATAGCGAACGGTTTCCAGGCATATTATAATGAACTTTATAATTTGCAAAACTCTATCCCTACTCCCCCGAATTTGGAAGCTTCAGTTAACTCTTATCTCCTCTCTTTAAGTCTGCCGTCTTTAACAGACTCCCAAACTGCAAACTCTTAATCTCCCTATTACAACTGAGGAGGTGGAGATGGTAATCAGCTCCCTCCCTGCTGACAAGGCCCCCGGACCCGATGGGTTTGCCAATCACTACTATAAAAGATTTAAAACCCTTTTGAGCCCTCATCTGAGGAATTTTTGTCAGGCAGCCATGGATACAGGGTCCCTCCCTTCTGAAAACCTGCAAGCTCTTATTATCACCCTGCCCAAACCTGGGAAGACCCCAGACAAGCCTCAAAATTTTAGACCCATCTCCCTTCTCAACCAGGATGTAAAAATATACGCTAAACTATTGGCGGTCAGGGTGGCGAAGATTCTGCCACATATCATACACGCAGACCAGGCAGGGTTTGTCCCATCTCGCCAAACCTTTTTTAATACCAGGCGCATGCTGGGGGTATTGCACCACGCACGCACCACCAAAACGCCTATGCTAGCCTTGGCCCTAGACGCCGAGAAGGCGTTTGATAGGCTCCGTTGGACCTTTGCCTTCTCGGTGCTACGGACAATAGGGTTTGGCGGCCCTATACTTACGGCCATTAATGCCTTATATAGCAACCCGACGGCCAAAACTTATGTCAACGGCTCGCTGTCTGACCAATTTGCTCTCACCAATGGAACACGTCAGGGTTGCCCCCTGTCGCCCCTGATATTTATCATAGCAATGGAACCCCTTGCACAGGCTATTAGAATGGATGCTGCTGTCTCTGGGGTATTGATTAGCGGACACTCTCACAAAATATCTTTGTATGCAGATGATGTGTTCCTGTGTCTCACTGACCCAGTGGTTTCCCTGACTGCGGTGATGGCTCAAATTTCTAGATATGGCGATCTATCTTACTACCACCTAAATTCGTCCAAAACACAGGCTCTTCCGGTCAATATCCCAGCAGATACCGTAGCTACTTTTCAGGAAACTTGGTCGTTTGACTGGCAGTCTCGAAGCATTAAGTATTGTGGGGAGTCGCTCTGGTAGACAGCGGTGCGGGTGCAGTTTAGAGGCAAAACAAGGAGTCCAGATGGTGCATCAAACAGTGTTTTATTCACACTTGCACGCCACAAATGAAAAGCAGTCTCTTGGTGACAGTTCACACACAACGGAAATACTGTGGCAAAACAAAAACAGGCCAACACAGGGTCCAGTCACCTTGGGTGGTTTAGGTGCGGGTTCACACCTAGCAGTCGGCTCAGCCGCAGGCGATTCCACCTTCAGGTCGCAGGGAAACACCACCTTGCTGAGCTCCTTCCTCCAGGACAGAGAATTCCCCAGCCCTGTTTGCAGGCTCCAGGATAATCACACCCTCAGACACAGCTGCTGGCTGCGTTATATACCCAGCCCAAAACATGGACTGGACCGTGGGGAGCAGCCACCCACCCTACTCTTTAGCTGCTCCCAGTAAGAGCCGGCCCGGATCGGCTTTGCAGCCATGCTATTTAACAGAGCAGCACTAGCTGCTGCAGACCAAAAACCCCGGCTTCTACCTCACCGAGGCCAGCAACCTCGGTGACACGTACCTGCTATCAAATACAACACCTTGCACCCTCTTACACACCCCCTTTGTTCAACCCTGAGGGGTGAACACACGTGAGGCAGTGGACGCGGGACAGGGCATCTGCGTTGCCCTGCAAGCGGCCTGCCCTGTGTTCCACGGAGAATTTGAAATTCTGAAGAGATAGGAACCACCTGGTGACCCGAGCATTCCTCTCCTTGGCCTGACTCATCCATTTGAGGGGGAATGGTCGGTCACCAGACGGAACCTCCTCCCTAACAAGTAGTAGCGGAGAGATTCGAGTGCCCACTTGATAGCCAGGCACTCCCTCTCCACTATACTATATCTGGACTCGGCGGGATTGAGCTTACGGCTCAGGAAGACAACGGGATGTTCTTCCCCGTTGACCTCCTGAGACAGTACCGCACCGAGGCCTACCTCCGAGGCGCCGGTCTGTACGACAAACTCCTTGTTGAAGTCGGGTGTCACCAAAACCGGGGACCCACACAGGGCCGACTTCAACGCGGCGAAAGCCTCCTCCGCCTTTTCACTCCAGCTAACCCTCCCAGACTTTCGCCCCTTCAACAGGTCTGTCAACGGCGCTGCTATTGTGGCAAAGTGGGGCACAAACCTCATGTAGTAACCTACAATCCCCAGGAACGACTTTACCTGCCTGGTGGTGACCGGTCGGGGCCAGTTACGAATGGCCTCTACCTTGGTTACCTGAGGTTTGATGACTCCCGCCCAATTACATATCCCAGATATTTTGTCTCCTCTAACCCTATGGAGCACTTCTTTGGGTTAGCGGTCAGTCCGGCTTTCCTCAGGGCATCCACTACCGCCTGCACCTTGGGTAAATGGCTTTCCCAGTCGGTGCTGTGGATGACTACATCATCTAAGTAGGCCGAGGCGCACCGACGATGTGGTCGCAGCACTATGTCCATTAACCTTGGAAAGTGGCGGGGGCGCCATGCAGGCCAAAGGGTAACACCTTGTAGTGATACAGGCCCTGCGGGGTAACAAATGCGGTTTTTTCCTTAGCCGACTCCGTTAAGGGTACCTGCCAGTACCCTTTAGTGAGGTCCAGCACAGAAAAATAACGGGCTTGCCCTAAACTTTCAACCAGCCTCGCCTACTCGGGCATGGGATACGCGCCAAACTTGGACACTTCATTTAATTTGCGAAAATCGTTGCAGAACCGCAACGTCCCATCCGGCTTGGGTATCAGGACTATGGGACTGGCCCACTCACTTTTCGACTCCTCAATGACATCGAGCTTCAACATTACTTGCACTTCCTCCGCGATGGCCCGTCGCCGAGCCTCGGGTACCCGGTATGGTTTTAACCGGATCTTGGCCTGAGGCTCAGTGACGATGTCATGTTGGATGAGAGACGTGCGGCCAGGGAGGTCCGAGAACACATCCGTGTTCCGACTGATGAACTCCCTGACTTCCTGAACTTGTTTGGAAGACAGGCTGTCTGCAATTTTTACCGTGGTTACTGCTTCACAGGCCTCGAACTGTGGGGCTGGACCCTTTCACCTAGAAGCCCTGGCCGGGGGCTGTGGTCGTCGGCCGTGTCCCTATCTTTCCACGGCTTAAGTAAATTCACGTGGTACACCTGCTCCGGCTTGCGCCGCCCTGGCTGGTGTACTTTGTAATTTACTTCCCTACCTTCTCGATCACCTCATAGGGGCCCTGCCACCTAGCTAGGAATTTGCTGTCAAGGGTGGGTACCAGAACCAACACTCGATCTCCCGGATTGAAGCCCCGCACCCGAGCCTGACGATTATACACCCTACTCTGGGCTTGTTGTGCTGCCTCCATATGCTCCCGGACCAGCGGCAACACCCTTTCTATCCGTTCCTGCATCTGGGTGACATACTCAATGACACTTTTGTGGGGGACAGGCTGTTGTTCCCATGCTTCCTTGGCGATATCCAACAGGCCCCGAGGGTGTCTGCTATAAAGCAGTTCGAAGGGCGAGAACCCAGTAGAGGCCTGGGGTACCTCTCGCACTGCGAACATGAGATAGGGCAGAAGCAGGTCCCAGTCCTTCCCATCTCTAGACACCACCCTCTTTAACATATTTTTTAGAGTTTGGTTAAACCTCTCAACAAGACCGTCTGTTTGCGGATGGTAAACGGACGTCCAGTAACTGCTTTATACGCAACAATTTACACAGTTCCTCATTACTTTGGACATAAAAGGGGTCCCTTGGTCTGTCAGAACCTCTTTTGGCAGGCCCACACGGGAAAACATCTCCATTAACTCTTTGGCAATGAGCTTAGCTGAGGTATGTCGCAGAGGCACCGCCTCGGGATACCGAGTGGCATAGTCGAGAACTACCAGAATGTGTTGGTGGCCCTGGCAGACTTTGGTACAGGCCCAATTAAATCCATAGCGATTCGCTCGAACGGTACTTCAATAATTGGCAGAGGTACCAGAGGACTACGGAAATGTGGCTGGGGGCTAGTTATCTGACAGGTCGGACAGGACTTACAATAATTCTCTACCTCCTTGAACACACTGGGCCAATAAAACCGCTGCAGTATGCGGTCCTGGGTTTTCTGCCACCCCAGGTGTCCCCCAAGAACATGTTGGTGGGCAAGCTCCATGACAAGCTTGCGATACGCTGTGGGCACCACCAACTGTTCAACAGGTTCACCTCGGATTTGGTTCACCCGATACAACATATCCTGCAGAACAATAAATCGTGGGAACATTAATTCAGCCCCTGGTTTCTGGGGTTTACCATCAATTTCCAGCACATTCTCCCAGGCCCTGGTTAGGGTTTGGTCCCGGTGTTGTGCGGTCCCAAAATTTTCCCCGGAGACATTGAGGTCTGCCAACTCAGGCCCCGGTGGCAAGTCCTCCGTGTCTCCCACCATTACACTCAGTGGGGTTGTCTCCCCACTACCGCTGCAGCAGTGGTCACCCCTACCGCTGGCCCTTCAGACTCGGGCTCCCAGGGTTCTGGCCTTCCAGGGGTATCAGGCCACTCTGCTAGGGTTACCCCTGTCTCAGGGCTATTAGTCACTTTCATCTCAGGCCACAGTGACGGAAAACCAGGGAAGTCTCTCCCAATTATTAGTTCATAGGGCAGCTTTGTGGAGATCGCCACTTCACAAGTCCAGGTGCCGGCCGCCGTGGACAGAGACATTACAGCCGTGGGATAGTCCTTTAAGTCTCCGTGTATACACACCACACCAACTTTCCGGCCCGTATACTGGGTGGGCTGTACCAGGGCAGCACTTACCAGGGTTACCAGGCTCCCTGAGTCCAACAGCGCCACTGCCAGGTTATCCCCGATTTGCACCTGGCACAGATGTCGATTGTCTATTGTCTCGGGGGTGCCGGTCGCACACAGTCTCCGGGCATACATGGAAGCCCGGTACCCATAATTAATCTCCATGGGTTCCCCCCACTGTGGACAGTCGGCCCTTACGTGGCCAGGCTCGTGACACCGCCAGCAGACTACTGGGGAGGGATCTGCAAGGGGTACATCCCGGGCGGGTTTGGCCGGCCGCCGGACTGGGGTGGAGGTTTCCGGGTTTGACTGGCCTCCTCCCAAAAGAACCCCCTGCAGGTTTCTGGTGGCCTCATATCGCTCCACCAGGTCGACTCATCTCAAGGGCATTGGTGGGGGATACCTGGCCGATCCAGTGCTGGAGAGGGTATGGCAAAGACCTCCAGAATACATCTGCTAACAGACGGTCGAGCATAGCAGTGGGAGTCAGTATGTCTGGCTGCAGCCATTTTTGCAACCGATGTAGCAGGTCATAGTATTGTGGTCTGGCGGGTTCAGCCGGGTTAAATTCCCACTGATGCACCCGCTGGGCCCGGACCAAAACATTCACCCCCAGTCTTGCTAGAATCTCACCTTTCACGGTCGGGTAGTCAGCTGCCTGGACATCTGCCAAATCGAAAAACTTGCTGGGGTCCGGCTGCCAGGAACGGAGCAACCACCTCGGCCCACTGGTCACGGGGTAACTTTTCCCTCACGGCGACCTTCTCAAAGACGGCTAGGTATGTCTCCACGCCGCCTGCGGGGGTCATCTTTGGGATCGCCGCACGGACCGCTTCCGGGCATCATGGACGTGGTGGGACGCTCCTGCCGCCTGTAATGCCATCACATGTTGCAGCAATAACTGGTTGGTCTCCCGCTGCTGCACGTTAGCCTCTATGAGGGCTTTCACAGCAGCCTCCATGTTGCCAGAAATCACAGGCTGCAACTTTGCCGGCCTAATATAGGACATACACTTTTGCTCAGCAAACAAAGTTCGGCGCTCACGCCAGCCTCACTGCGCATGCCCGCATCCGACACCAAATGTGGGGAGTCGCTCTGGTAGACAGCGGTGCGGGTGCAGTTTAGAGGCAAAACAAGGAGTCCAGATGGTGCATCAAACAGTGTTTTATTCACACTTGCACGCCACAAATGAAAAGCAGTCTCTTGGTGACAGTTCACACACAACGGAAATACTGTGGCAAAACAAAAACAGGCCAACACAGGGTCCAGTCACCTTGGGTGGTTTAGGTGCGGGTTCACACCTAGCAGTCGGCTCAGCCGCAGGCGATTCCACCTTCAGGTCGCAGGGAAACACCACCTTGCTGAGCTCCTTCCTCCAGGACAGAGAATTCCCCAGCCCTGTTTGCAGGCTCCAGGATAATCACACCCTCAGACACAGCTGCTGGCTGCGTTATATACCCAGCCCAAAACATGGACTGGACCGTGGGGAGCAGCCACCCACCCTACTCTTTAGCTGCTCCCAGTAAGAGCCGGCCCGGATCGGCTTTGCAGCCATGCTATTTAACAGAGCAGCACTAGCTGCTGCAGACCAAAAACCCCGGCTCTTACCTCACCGAGGCCAGCAACCTCGGTGACACGTACCTGCTATCAAATACAACACCTTGCACCCTCTTACAGTATTTAGGAACGTATTTGGCAACATCCCCTGCCCAATTATATTCCTTGAACTATGAGATGCTCCTCCAGTCTACTGAAAAGGAATTGAATGATTTCGCTAGACAGGACACTTCATGGTTAGGCAGGATAGCTTCCTTTAAAATGCTCATTCTCCCAAAATTCCTGTACCTATATAGGACCTTGCCCATCTTGCTCCCGGACCGTTTTTTTGCTCGGGCTCATACCCTTCTTTCTAAGTACACCTGGGGAAACAAACGCCCTAGAATCAACCGCACCATCCTTAACAGAGAGAAGCTTAAGGGAGGATTAGCTATGCCGGATCTTAAAATGTATTATATTTCTGTCTTGGTCTCTATGGTGAGGGGTTGGATGGGGAAATTTCGTGATGCTCCATGGGTCCAGGTGGAGGAAAGCTTAACAATGGGTTACTCCCTACCAGAATTACTGTGCCTGATTTTCTGGCAGCTCCCTCAGCCGAAGAATTTGTGCCCTACTGTCCTGGCCTCATTAACAGCTTGGAAAAGATACCATGCCCTAGTTGGGACGGACGAGGCTCCATCCCTTTCATCGATACCTTTATCTCTGGTGCAATCCCTGCTCCCGCACTCTGATCTCTCGAACTGGTTGTCAGGACCGATTAAATGTATAGGAGATTTGATGGAACAGGATGTGCTTTTGCCCTTTGACTTACTATGTAGCAAATATTCCCTCCGAAGCATGACTTCTATAAATATCTTCAGGTCAGACACTTACTTCAGGGTATACAACCCTCTGAAATTAGACCGGACACTCTGGCTAAATTGTATGTGTCCTGTAATTCGAAGGGTTTGAAGCCATTATATAACTCGTTGGTGAATCCACTTCGGTTTCACCGTTCTCACCCTATGAGATCCTGGGAAACCGAACTTGGAAGAACCTTTTCAGAGACAGAGTGGGCGCGAGCCCTTAGTATGGTTCACAAACACTTACATTGTGCTTCCCATGTAGAGTCTGCACTTAAAACGATTCTCCGATGGTATTACACCCCTGATAGATTAGCACATATGTATGACTCCACTTCTGCTTTGTGCTGGAGGGGGTGTGGTTGCAGGGGTACCTTACATCATATTTTATGGTCATGCCCTGTTATAAGGGATTACTGGAACAGGTGTGGAGATTTTTTGTCAAAAATGCTTCCTACCTCACTGGCATGGGAACCCCATGTGGTATTGTTGTTTCTGGAGGTGGATTTATTGCCCCCCTCCCTCAGGAGATTTTTCTGCATTTTCTGCGTCGTAGCCAAATTACTGTTGCTGCGTAAATGGAAAACTGCGGAAATTCCTCTCTTTGAGGATTTAATCGCTGCCCTTAATATCACCTACGCATACGAAAAAATTATTACACTGGGCAAAGGTACTTTCCGCTTATTTCAAGCAAATTGGGCCTCCTGGGCGGCATCCCCATGGTGTTCCTCCCCTTGAGCTTGGGGTTTAGGTGATAGACCGGGACACGTTCCCGTGATATGATTGATACAGACCTGTATATTGTATAACTATATGCTAATATCAGGCGTAGGTTGACGATCATTGTCTATTATCTCATTATCTTCACTGTGACACGCGGGCATCACTTCCTTTCTTTCTTTCTTTGTTTTTATTGTATTTCCTGTTGGATTTACTTTGTGTTTTCTGAGGCTGTATTACTTGCATTTATCATTGCAGAATGCCTCGGGTGCCACCGAGGAGTACGTGCCTTGCTATATGTACTTGTTTTAAAAAACTAATAAAAATTATTGAAACAAAATTAATTATTTATATGCCGGATGCAGTTTTTTCGGCCTAAAACACGGCTTTTTAAAAAAACAAAAACAAAATTCAGTTTTTAACTGCTGTACATTAAAAGTAGATATTTATACTATGTATGGACACCAGATTTGGGGACCCAGAACACGGATTTGGTCACCAAAATTCACAAATGCAGTATTAGACTGTTATAAATTGGAAATAATTATTTAAACGGCAGATGCACAACCGTTTTTTAGCCTAAAACACGGCTTTTTTCAATAAAACCCCAAAATGCAGTTTTTAACTGCTGTACATTAAAAGTAGATATTTATACTATGTATGAATACCAGATTTGGGGACCCAGAACACAGATTTGGTCTCCAAAATTCACAAATGCAGTATTTAACTGCTATAAATTGTAAATAATTATTAAAATGACGGATGCACAACAGTTTTTTCGGCCTAAACCACAGTTTTTTTTAATAAAACCCCAAAATGCCGTTTTTTACTGCTGTAAATTTAAATTAGATATTTGTACCTTGTATGTACAACTGCTTTCACACAAAAAAGAATAATGAACTATTTCTCAGCTGTAATGTGAAATCGGAATTTCGGCTGTGTAATTCAAGATGCTCTGTGGATCAGGATTACCACATTTCTGTAATAAAAATACACTTATGCTGTATTTCACAGCAGCAATGTAAAATAGGTGGTTGTAATGGGTATTTCAGACTGTTTGATAGACCTTGAATAACGTTTTTTTTCTATAAAAATCAAAGAAGCACTATTTCCATGCAGAAATATAAAATATGTCGTTGGACGGTGTATTCAGAACTGTTTTGTGGACAAAGAATACGGTTTTTCCCCCAAAATTACACGGATTCTCTATTTCACCGCAGAAATGTCAAATATATATTTTGGCGGTCTAAAGTAGGCTTGGTGGATCAGGATGAACACTTTTTTTTAACTAAAATACACTGATGCACTATTTGATAGCTGACATGGAATATACGGTTTAGTGCATAGTATACAAAAGTGCTCCGTGGCACCACAGAGCCCAGGCTAGACAAATTGTCTAAGTCACCCCTTAAACATACAAAAGGCAATATAGGGGACTTGAGCAGCCAGAAAAAAAGTTTGTTTTCCTTCACTGAGCTACAGATTAGGCTGATGTCCCTGGCAGGCTGGCAGACATTCAGTACACTGCAGTGCCTAAAATGGCCACGGACCCCCACTTCAGTAACAGATGGATTACAAGAAAAATCTCTCTGGCACTAGCTGGGTACAGAAATGTTGGATTGCTGAGGCTCCCTCCCTCTCTATGTGCTGTATCTTTTGGAGTAAAGTTGCACAGGTTCTTCAGATTTCTGCCCTATTCTGTCCCTGATCACACCAGCAGCAACCTTGCTCTAATCTCAATTCAGCAGACTGACGCCGAACAACGGACCCGAACTTTTTTGAAAATGTTCGGTTTGGGTATTTGTCCCGAACACCCGAAAATTCGGTACCAACCCAATAGGAAAGTTGTTTAATGCCCTTATGTGATTCGATTAACCAGCATATTTAATTGAAGATTTTTTGCATAACATAAACTATATTAAATAATGAAGAATATTCAAAATCAGTAATAAGTCATTACTGACTTGAGGGTCAGTTCGAGAATATTTATCATTTTGTTCTATCTGAAGTCATGATTCCTCCATGCTTAAGTTGCTTGTGGGCTAATGGCTGTTCACATTAAATTTGAAAAAATGACGAATATTCTAAAAAAAGAATATATTGCACTATATTTTAGAGTGCTATATATTCGTGTTTTAGAATATTTTCACTACGGGAATATTATATTGCCGATTTTTCGCATAAGAGAAAATAAATTGAATAATGAAGAATATTCTAATTCACTACAGACTACAATATTGCAGCCTTCTCACATTGGCCCACAAGCAAGAAGCAGGTAGGTATACTAGGTAATGGGTTGAGATGAAAAAAAAAAAGACGAATATTCGTTTTTAGGAATATATATCACTATATTCGAAATATTCGCAAATTCTCGAAGTGTCAATATTTGCAATAAAGATTCGCAATTCGAATATTCGCGCTAAACACTAGTGTGCACATACCCATTTAAATGAATGGATCAGGATTCAGTCCAGATGCTATCCGTTTGCAATGAGAAAATGCGACTTAGAGCCTAAATGGAAGCTCGTAAGGAGGATCTGGTCATGGGCACGGATCTGACTTCTCTAACCACTTGCAATCAAATGTTACTGACAGGGGAAACTCAAAGACTGGGAGGCAGCTATGCTTGTTTAGAAGCATAAGCTCATCAGCAAGCCAGATCATGTAGAGGCTGTAGATACCAGATATAGATCTGCCTTGTAATATATAAAAATGAAAAAGTTGAGAATCCACTTTAACCACTTCCCGACCGCCTAACGCACAACTGTGTTCTCGCGGCGGTCGGGCTGTTCTGGGGCGCCGCAGATCTGCGTCATCTCGCGAGACGCGAGATTTCCTGTGAACGCGCGCGCACGCGCGCGCGCGTTCACAGTAGCGGGCGTCTCAGGAGTTTAACTACAGCCTGCCAGCGATGATCCATCGCTGGCAGGCTGTAGATGCGATATAAATCGCATCAAACAAGTATATCAGACGCTGTTTTGTGAACAGCGTCTGATATACTACTACCTGGTCCTCTGGTGGTCCCATTTGCTGGGATCGACCACCAGAGGACCAGGTAACTATGTAAAGTTGCACCAAACACTACACTAACCCCCCCACCCCCTCACCTATTAACCCCTTGTTAACCCCTTGATCACCCCATCTAGACCCCCTGATCACCCCCTGTCATTGATCACACCCCTTGTAAGGCTCCATTCAGACGTCCAAATGTGTTTTGCGGATCCGTGGATTCACGGATCCGCGGATCAGATCCGCGGATCTGCGGATCCACAGATCCTCAAAACACGGACACCGGCAATGTGCTTTCCGCATTTTGCAGATCCGCACATTGCCAGAACTATATAGAAAATGCTTTTTCTTGTCCGCAATTGCGGACAAAAATAGGACATGTTCTATATTTTTGCGGAACGGAAGTGCAGACTCGAAGCGCGGATCCGTAATTCCGGATCCGAGCGGGACAAAGTCTGTCCCCATAGAAATGAATGGGTCCGCAATTCCGCTCCGCAAACAGAATTAGCGGACGTGTGAATGGGGCATAAGGGTCCCTTATCACCGCCAGTTAGTTAGCTACTTGTTAGGTAGCTAGCGCCCAGCCCACCGCACCGCAGTCACTGATTTTGGCAGAGATTTTTCATCCACATTGATTGATGCGAATGAATAAATCTGTGCCGCTTCATTTTTTTTTTTTTTCAGCCCAGCGGCTGAACGGAAAAAATCTCATTACCCGTATGCTCAATATAAGGAGAATAGCAGAAACTCCTCATGCTGGCCATACGTGTAATGATTACGGAGACTCCTAAAATGCCAGGGCAGTACAAACACCTCACATGTGACCCCATTTTAGAAAGAAGACACCCCAAGGTATTCCGTGAGGGATATGGCGAGTTCATGTAAAATTTTATTTTTGTCACAAGTTAGTGGAATATGAGACTTTGTAAAAAATAAAAATCAATTTCCTCTAACTTGTGCCAAAATTTTTTTTTCTGTGAACTCGCCATGCCCCTCACGGAATACCTTGGGGTGTCTTCTTTCACAATGGGGTCACTTGTGGGGTTTTTATACTGCCCTGGCATTTTAGGGGTCCTAAAGCGTGAGAATCCAAATGCGTAAAAATGCCCTGTGAAATCCTAAAGGTACTCATTGGTTTAGGGCCCTTTGCGCATCTTGGCTGCAAAAGTGGCACACATGTGGTATCGCCGTACTCAGGAGAAGTAGGGCAATGTGTTTGGGGTGTATTTTTATATATACGATACTTTGTGTGAGAAATATCTCTGTAAATGACAACTTTTTAAATTTTTTATTCAAAGTTGTCAATTTACAGAGATATTTCTCTCACACAGTATGGGTATATGTAAAAATACACCCCAAAACACATTGCCCTACTTCTCCTGAGTACGGCGATACCACATGTGTGACACTTTTTGCAGCCAAGATGCCAAAGGGCCCAAATTCCAATGAGTAACTTTTAGGAGGGCATTTTACGCATTTTCTTCTCACGCTTAGGGCCCCTAAATGCCAGGACAGTATAAATACCCCACATGTTACCCCATTTTGGAAAGAAGACACCCCAAGGTATTCGCTGAGGGGCATAGTGAGTCCATGAAAAATTAAACTTTTGTTAAAAGTTAGCGGAAAGGGAGACTTTGTGAGAAAAACTATAAAAATCAATTTCCACTAACTTGTGCCAAAAAAATATTTTCTATCAACTCGCCATGCCCCTCATGGAATACCTTGGGCTGTCTTCTTTCCAAAATGGGGTCACATATGGGGTATTTATACTGCCCTGGCATTTTAGGGGCCCTAAAGTGCGAGAAGAAAAATGCGTAAAAATGCTCTCCTAACAGGTACTCATTGAATTTGGGCTCTTTGTGCATTTGGCTGCAAAAAGTGTCACTTATGTGGTATCGCCAGTACTAGGACAAGTAGGCAATGTGTTTGGGTGTATTTTTACATATACCCATGCTGGGTGAGAGAAATATCTCTGTAAATTGACAACTTTGAATAAAAAAATTTAAAAAGTTGTCATTTACAGAGATATTTCTCTCACCCAGCATGGGAATATATAAAAATACACCCCAAAACACATTGCCCTACTTCTCCTGAGTACGGTGATACCACATGTGTGACACTTTTTGCAGCCAAGATGCGCAAAGGGGCCCTAATTCCAATGAGTACCTTTAGGATTTCACAGGGCATTGTTACGCATTTGGATTCTCACGCTTTAGGTTCCCTAAAATGCCAGGGCAGTATAAATACCCCACAAGTGACCCCATTGTGGAAAGAAGACACCCCAAGGTATTCTGTGAGGGGCATGGCGAGTTCACAGAAATTTTTTTTTTTGGCACAAGTTAGCGGAAATTGATATTTTTTTTTTTTTTTTTGTTTTTTACAAAGTCTCATATTCCACTAACTTGTGACAAAAAATAACATTTTACATGAACTCACCATACCCCTTACGGAATACCTTGGGGTGTCTTCTTTCTAAAATGGGGTCATATGTGGGGTATTTATACTGCCCTGGCATTTTAGGGGCCCCTAAAGCGTGAGAAGAAGTCTGGAATCCAAATGCGTAAAAATGCCCTGTGAAATCTTAAAGGTACTCATTGATTTAGGGCCTTTGCTCATCCAGGCTGCAAAAGTGTCACTCATGTAGTATCCCAGATCAGGAGAAGTAGCGCAATGTGTTTTGGGGTGTATTTTATATATACACATGCTGAGTGTGAGAAATATCTCTGTAAATGACAACTTTTTAATTTTTTTATACAAAGTTGTCAGTTTACAGAGATATTTCTCTCACCCAACATGGGTATATGTAAAAATACACCCCAAAACACATTGCCCTACTTCTCCTGAGTACGGCGATACCACATGAGTGACACTTTTTGCAGCCTGGGTGCGCAAAGGGCCCAAATTCCAACGAGTACCTTTAGCTTTTACATGGCGGCTCACAATTTAGCCCCGCCCAAAATGCCAGAACAGTAAACACACCCCACAAATGACCCCATTTCGGAAAGTAGACACCCCAAGGTATTCACAGAGGGGCATAGTGAGTCCGTCTGAGATTTTATTTTTTTGCCAGAAGTTAGCAGAAATGGAAACTTTATTATATATTTTTTTTCCTCAGAAAGTGTCATTTTCCGCTAACTTGTGAAAAAAATGAAATGATACATGAACTCACCATGCCCCTCCGTGAATACTTTGGGGTGTCTTCTATCTAAAATGGTGTCATTTGGGGGTATTTATACTATCCTGACATTCTAGCACCTGAAGAAACATGACAGGTGCTCAGAAAGTCAGAGCTGCTTCAAAATGCCGAAATTCACTTTTTTGCACCATGGTTTGTAAACGCTATAACTTTTACCCAAACCAATAAATATACACTTATTGGATTTTTTTTTATCAAAGACATGTAGAACAATAAATTTAGAGAAAAAATTACATACAAATGTATTTTTTTTTTAAAAATTTTACAACAGAAAGTGAAAAATGTAATTTTTTTGCCAAAATGTCGTTAAATTTTTATTAATAGCAAAAAAAGTAAAAATGTCAGCAACAATGAAATACCACCAAATGAAAGCTCTATTAGTGAGAAGAAAAGGAGGTAAAATTCATTTGGGTGGTAAGTTGCATGACGGAGAAATAAACGGTGAAAGTAGCGCAGTGCAGAATTGTAAAAAGTGGCCTGGTCATTAAGGGTGTTTAAGCTAGGGGGGCTGAAGTGGTTAAACATGAAAGTATGTTCTATTTTTTTTTTACTTATTTTGTAATATATATATATATATATATATATATATATATATATATATATTTCAATTCAATTTAACCTCTATTTCTGAAATGTTTCTGCCGTGATTTGAAATCACAACCTTGTACATTAGAGGTAAGAACCTTAACCACTAGGCTATACAGCTACATGTTAGCCTACATGCACACGGTGCAGTGGTTTTTTGTGGCCTCCATTCCGTTTTTTTGCGGATCCGATGGTTTCCCATTCATTTCTATGGATCTGTTAAAAATGCGGATGCCTCTTCCGTTGCCTGTCCACGTCCGCTGTCCGCATTTCACGTCTGCAAAAACAATATGGCATGTCCTATTCTTGTCTGCAAAAAACGGTTTGCGGATCCATAGAAGTCAATGGGTCCCCAAAAAAATGCGGATGACCAACGGAAGACATCCGTTTGTCATCCGCATCCGTTTATTTGCGGATGGTTGCTTGGAAACCAGGGCACTTGAACAGGTACTTTAATAAACTGGTTCAAGCCTTCTGTTTTTTTTGCGGATCCGCAAAAAAAAAAAAGGAAGACACACGGAAACACAACCTACAAAATTTGCGGACACACGGAACAGATGTGGATGGGGAAAAAAAAGGAAGACGGATCTGCGATTAGCGGGCAGCAAAAAACAACAGTCGTGTACATGTAGCCTTAACCTATAGTGAAATATAAAATGATACTTCTACTGTATAGGAATACTTCCTACATGACAAACTACTGTGAGGTTTTTCTGACACAGTTTATCATTCAGCTTTATAGATGAGTGGTTAAGATCTTTGCCTCTAACGTAGAAGGTTGTGAGTTCAAATTCTGGCAGAAACTTTTCAGAAATAGAGGCTAAATTAGATTAAAATACACTGGCTGTCCCTAAACACTGACTCCATATATGGACATAACTTTTTATGGAGTCAGAGCAGAGACTCCTAAGACGTGGAATCACACTGGGGGATTCCCTCACTGTATAGCGATCTTCTGCATAGACCTCAGTGGGACCCGGCACCCTCCCCTCTTCAGAGCAGGGAGTGCCTGGTTTTATGCTTGGGTTCTCCCATTGACTTCCATTGTCAATGGAAGAACCATTTACAATGGAAGTGAAGAGCACCTGAGCATCCCAAAGTGTTCTATTCGAGTACCAGAGCACCCGAGCACTTTGGTGCTCGATCAACACTAGTAGTTGTATGTGGGTAATGAGATCAAATAACATTTAGGGCTGCAGTTTATGATGCAAGAGAGTTTTTGGATGTGTCCTTCCTTAATTGATGAAGGTATTTTGGTTAATACTTTGGATTCTACAAATCACTGTAATGTACAGTATGTCTCTGTGGGATAGCACTGCAAAGTGTAAGCTCACAATGCAGAGATTAAATATGTTCATTGAGATTTGATTGTAAGGGCATACATCTAAAAAGATTAGTGGGAATTCTAATCCTTAAATCTAACCAAATTTCATAGAGAGAATCAGTGTAACACCTTGAAGATTAATTTTGAAATAAGATATCATTATTATGAGAATATAAAATTTAATAGGCATTTAACACCAGAGACTTTATAATCCAGCAAGCCAAAAGATAGCTGTGTATGAATCATCTGCATGTAGACTAGCTTCTTTTATAAGATTTATTTGATGGAACTCTAATGCCATGATATGTGTCTACTTCTAACCTCATGTGTCAAGTAAACTGGCTGACTTTCTTTAGATTTTAACATGATTGATTATAAAACATTATATAGAGTATGTACTGTATATTGCAGTGCTCAGTTAATGGCAAGTGTAGTACAACTGGCAGAACTACTGCTGTCACAATCATTTTTATACAGATGTTCTCCATGGTCACCACTAGGTGACCACTGACAGGCCATATACCATATACATCTGTCATGGTTCCCACGGACGCTGCTGCCTCCATGCAGCAGCAGCGTCTAGCTTCCGGGGAACCAGGACTGCTGGGCAGCCTGTCCTGGCATTTGAGCTCTGGGCCAATAAGGTAGTGCGCCGGGCTCCATAGCTTCACTCAGTGTGTAGGCATACCGGCGTGAGATGCCTTCCTTTAATATAAAAGGCCGGCACCTGTATATGCAGGTACTGGTGAATATCTTGTCTTCTGGATACCCTTACTGGTCCCTTACATTTATTGAAGACTGGTCTGAAGTCTGGATTGGGTATTGTGACTATCTTTTTGGTTTCTGAAGTATTTGGTATTGCAGTTATCTGCTGGTTCTGATGTGTTGGCGTGTCTGGTTTTCTCGTTTGTCTCTGGCATATCTTGTATTGCATTGTCCGACAGACATTTGACCCTTTTTCCTTAGTGCGACTCTCTAAGTGTTTGTCCATTTATTTGTCCCTGTTTGTGTGTTGCCCCATCATGTATTGCAGTGTAGGGAATGTTGTCCAGTTTGGGGTCACTGCCTAGGGTAACCATGCAAATAGGTAGGGATAGTGGGTCCAGTCACTTTTAGGGCTGCATTGTCCATGAATGAATCCAGCACGTGATTAAGTGGAACAAAAAGTCTATTCCTGACAGTCCATGATTTAGCCTAGAGGGTCCATAACCAGACCAGGAGACTATTAAGGGGTTGCCAGACAGTATCTCAGCTTCCACATCTATGGAATCTAAAATTAAACTGCCTAAGAAATTTGTGGAAAGCAGAAAATCATTTTTTGCTTTTAAGGAGGGCTGTAAACTTTATTTCAGACTTCTGGTTCTAAACAGCATTTCCTTGTTATAGGGAAACCCCCAGGAGTTAAAATTCTTTCTTCTCTCTGATTTACCTGTTTTGTCATTTGTTGACAATTTATTTTATGCTTTGGGTCCATTGTACGACAAACCTGACAAAGCAACCTTTGCCGTAAGTAAACTGATCAGTTTAAAACAAGGTAGTCGGACTGTAAAAGAGTTTTTGCAGAGTTTAGGAAGTAGTTTGTTGCTTCCAGTTGGAACAGTCTGCTTCCCCGCCCACAATTTTAGACCGGGCGTGAGAGGGGAGAATTCGCAGACAGTGGCGCAACACACAGTTGCGTCACAATCTGAGCCTGAAATACACCTAATATAGGCGTATTTCAGTAAAATAAATGACCTCCCTTGTTTTTATTGCAGTGGTACCGATCACTGGGTCAAGTCTTGTCCCAAATTCCCTCCATGGGATATGGAGACTGAGTGGAGAAAGGTTGGGAAAAGGTACTCCGGAAAAAAGGTATTTAGTGTTGTTTCCAAGAGAATTATGGTAGTTATTAACATTCACCAAGTTAAATCTCTCATCCTTATCAAGGAGGGGGATGAGTAAAAACCAGCTTTGAATACCCTGGAGGGACACTTTGAATATTTGGTGATGCCTCTGTGGTCTTTCAAAATTTGGTGAACGATTTAGGAACATTTTTAGTCGTCTATCTTAGTGTTGATCCAGCACCCAAGTGCTCGGGCCAAACACATCAGGATGCTCGGGTGCTCTACAGAGCACCTGAGTATAACGGAAGTAAATGGGAGAAACTGAGCATTAAACCAGGCACCCTCTGCTCTGAAGAGGGGAGGGTGTATGGTTCACATGAAAAGGTCAGAAATTGATTCAAACACCACCAAAATGGTTCTTGAACAGCACGGGGAAGATGTCTGCATGCATCTTGGACTCCTAGGTCGCTGCTGGGAACGATATTGTCTGAGAAGTATGGCACTTTTACAGACTGACAATAATATGCACAAAACTGAAGATAAAATCGATTTTAGAGGAAAAATTGTAAAGAAACATTCTTTCCCGTATATTTACTTGTATGTAAAGTGCAAGTGCTGCCAAAAGTTACAAGTAAGAGGCACTCCAATACAACCTGTATATCATAGAAAGGAGGGCCTCATTCACATTGTGGTACAATTGTTCATGTAGTGGGACTCTTACACTCATAAAGCTTATGCACTAAGGAACCAGCAGTCCAATACACCCATTGTTACACCTAAAGGAGGGCAACATACATACCCTTGAAAATTATGATTGATGGCCTGCTGGTGACCCTCAAAAACATTTGGAGCAAGGGCCTGCTGATCTGACCATCCAAAATATTAGGGGTGAGGGCCTGCTGCTGAGCTGACCATCTAAAACAATATGGTTGAGGGCCTGCTGCTAGACTGACCATTAAAAAAATTACGGGAGAGAGTGTGCTGCTTAGCTGACCATCGAAAAAGTTATGGTTGAGGGCCTGCTGCTAAGCGGAGCCTATAAAGCATTATGGTTGAGGGCCTGCTGCTGATCTGACCCTATAAAACATTATGGTTGAAGGCCTGCTGTTGAGCTGACCCTGTAATAGATTCTAGGTGAGGGCCCGCAGGTGAGCTGACCTTCTAAAACACCATATGCAAGGGCCTGCAGGTGAGCTGACCCTGTAAATCATTATATGCGAGGGCCTGCAGGTGAGCTGACCATCGAAAGCATTGTGGGCTATGATCCATTTGGATGTCTGCCCTATCAACTTTCTATGTTACTTTCTGCGCCTACCATGGTGACCACAGGTAACGGGGAATCAGGGTTTGATTTCGGAGAGGGAGCCTGAGAAACGACTAACACATCCAAGGAAGGCACCAGGCGCGCCAATTATCCTACGCAGCCAATAAATATGCAGGTAGGTACTGCCACTCACAGTAATGCCGTAGCCATGTTGGTTACTGGCATTACAGTGATTGACTGGCCGTAATGCGTCATCGTGTGCTATAAAGTACCGGATGACACGAGGTCGGCTCAGTCTTAGTAAGGGAAAGCTGTGCTGTAGAAGGGACAGATAGTGTAGGGAATTGAAATTTTTAAGTTAGGCAGGGTTGGTCTTAGAGACCCAAAAGTTCTTTTAAGAACTATTGTGTCTAGCAGCAATATATATTTTTAGCGCAACCTGCGCTAAATTGCGTGAAATTGTTTGGCCGCTGCAGACAGTAACATTATCTGCGCTACATCTCCTGTGTTAGCTTGCACAGCCTAAAAATATGTGTAACATTCAGTGTACTTTTTTCCATAGACGGTGTCCGCTGCGGACAGTGACATTATCTGCACTACATCTCCTGTTTAACGTGTGCATACTAAAAATATCCGTGACATCCAGTGTACTTTTTCCGTAGACGCTGCGGACAGCGACATTATGTGCGCTACATCTCCTGTTTAACGTGTGCACTGTTAAGGGAGATATTAATTATTGATATTTAGGATAACACCAATAATTAGTATTCATAAATAGTCGTGAATCGTCTACTGTTGACTCCGCCTATTTATACCTTAAATAGAGATGTATACTCTCTTGCCTTACACTACACTGAAATTATACTATGACTTACTTCTATTATGGCGTCTAAAAAAAGTATACAGTCTATTATGATTATCTAATCTATCTATCTATCTATCTATCTATCTATCTATCTATCTATCTATCTATGTGTATAAATGAAGAAAAAACCAGGCAGCACCAAACACAGGCAATGTGGCGGGTGCAAGGTCCAAGGGTGTGAGCAACCCACAGTAATAGCATAGAAAACGGACAGCACTCCAATAGAAATCCAAGGTACTTTTATTCACCCAAGTGGGCAGGCAACGTTTCGGCTTAACAATAAAGCCTTTCTCAAGCCCAATAGTGCAGTATATTGTGGCATTTTGTCAGGTTAGATGACAGGCTCCTTGAACGGACCCATTATAGTCAATGGGGTTCATCAGGCGCCGTTTGTTTACGTCGTTTGACAGAACCAGTGCTTCAGTTACTTTCGCTGTTCTGCTACAACGAAAGCTTGAGAAAGGCTTTATTGTTAAGTCGAAACGTTGCCTGCCCACTTGGGTGAATAAAAGTACCTTGGATTTCTATTGGAGTGCTGTCCGTTTTCTACGCTATCTATGTGTATGTATATATATATATATATATATATATATATATATATATACACATTCATATATATACACACACAGTGGATACAAAAAGTCTACATACCCCTGTTAAAATGTCAGGTTTATGTGCTGTAAAAAAACTTTCTGAACATTTTCCACCTTTAATGTGATCTATAAAATGTACAACTCAATTGAAAAACAAACTGAAATCTCTTAGGCAGAGGGAAGAAAAAATATTAAAATAAAATATGGTTGCATAAGTGTGCACACCCTTAAACTAATACTTTGTTGAAGAACCTTTTGATTTTATTACAGCACTCAGTCTTTTTGGGTATGAGTGTATCAGCATGGCATATTTTGACTTGGCAAGATTTTCCCCTCTTCTTTGCAAAAACATTCCAAATCTGTCAGATTGCGAGGGCATCTCGTGTGCACAGCCCTCTTCAGATCACCCCACAGATTTTCAATCCGATTCAAGTCTGGGCTCTGGCTGGGCCATTCCAATACTTTAATCTTCTTCTGGTCAAGCCATTCCCTTGTTGATTTGGATGTATGCTTTGGGTCTTTGTCATGCTGAAAGATGAAGTTCCTCTTCATGTTCAGCTTTCTAGCAGAAGCCTGAAAGTTTTGTGCCATAACACCTTTTCACACATGCTTTTGTAAGACTTCAGATGTGTTTTTCAAAATGTAGCCTGGCTTGGATGTTTTTCTTCGTAAGAAAAGGCTTTCGTCTTGCCACTCTATCCCATAGCCCAGACATATGAAGAATACGGGAGATTGTTGTCACATGTACCACACAGCCAGTACTTGCCAGATATTCCTGCAGCTCCTTTAACCACTTCAGCCCCCCTAGCTTAAACACCCTTAATGACCAGGCCACTTTTTACAATTCCGCACTACACTACTTTCACCGTTTATTGCTCCGTCATACAACTTACCACCCAAATGAATTTTACCTCCTTTTCTTCTCACTAATAGAGCTTTCATTTGGTGGTATTTCATTGCTGCTGACATTTTTACTTTTTTTGCTATTAATCAAAAATTACCGAAATTTTTGCAAAAAAATGACATTTTTCACTTTCTGTTGTAAAATTTTTCAAAAAAAACTACATTTCTATGTAATTTTTCTCTAAATTTATTGTTCTACATGTCTTTGATAAAAAAAATCCAATAAGTGTATATTTATTGGTTTGGGTAAAAGTTATAGCGTTTACAAACTATGGTGCAAAAAGTGAATTTTTACATATACCCATGTTGGGTGAGAGAAATATCTCTGTAAATTGTCAACTTTGTATAAAAATTTTTAAAAGTTGTCGTTTACAGAGATATTTTCACCAAAGTATAGGTATATATAAAATACACCCCAAACACATTGCCCTACTTCTCCTGAGTACGGCGATACCACATGTGTGCCACTTTTTGCAGCCTGGAGTGCTAAAGGGCCCTAAAACCAAAGAGTACCTTTAGGATTTCACAGGGCATTTTACGCATTTGGATTCCAGACTTCTTCTCACCCTTTAGGGGCCCCTAAAATGCCAGGACAGTATAAATACCCACATGTGACCCCATTTTGGAAAGAAGACACCCCAAGGTATTCTGTGAGGGGTATGGTGAGTTCATGTAAAATTTTATTTTTTGTCACAAGTTAGTGGAATATGAGACTTTGTAAAAACAAAATAAAAAAAAAAAAAACAATTTCCGCTGACTTGTGCCAAAAATAAAAATTCTGTGGACTCACCATGCCCCTCACGGAATACCTTAGGGTGTCTTCTTTCAAAATGGGGTCACATGTGGGGTATTTATACTCACCTGGCATTTTAGGGGCCTCTAAGTGTGAGAATCAAATGCATAAAAATGGCCTGTGAAATCCTAAAGGTACTCATTGGTTTAGGGCCCCTTGCGCATCTTGGCTGCAAAAGTGTCACTCATGTGGTATCGCCGAACTCAGGAGTAGGGCAATGTGTTTTGGGTGTATTTTACATATACCCATGCTACGTGTGAGAAATATCGCTGTAAACGACAACTTTTTGCATTTTTATTCAAAGTTGTCAATATACAGAGATATTTCTCTCACCCAGCATGGGTATATGTAAAAATACACCCTAAAACACATCGCCCTACTTCTCCTGAGTACGGCGATACCACATGTGTGACACTTTTTGCAGGCAAGATGCGCAAAGGGGCCCAGAATTCCAATGAGTACCTTTTAGGAGGGCATTTTACGCATTTTCTTCTCACGCTTTAGGGCCCCTAAAATGCCAGGGCAGTATAAATACCCCACGTGTGACCCCATTTTTGAAAGAAGACACCCCAAGGTATTCCATGAGGGCATGGCGAGTTCATAGAATATTTTTTTTTGGCACAAGTTAGTGGAAATTGATTTTTATTGTTTTTCTCACAAAGTCTCCCTTTCCGCTAACTTTTGACAAAAAGTTTAATTTTCATGAACTCATTATGCCCCTCAGCGAATACCTTGGGGTGTCTCTTCCAAAATGGGGTCACATGTGGGGTATTTATACTGCCCTGGCATTTTAGGGGCCCTAAAGCGTGAGAAGAAAATGCGTAAAAATACCCTCCTAAAGGTACTCGTTGACTTGGCACTTTAGCATCTTGGCTGCAAAAGTGTCACACATGTGGCATCGCGTACTCAGGAGAAGTAAGGCGATGTGTTTTGAGGTGTATTTTACATATACCCATGCTGGGTGAGAGAAATATCTCTGTAAATTGACAACTTTGAATAAAAAATTTAAAAGTTGTCATTTACAGAGATATTTCTCTCACCCAGCATGGGAATATATAAAAATACACCCCAAAACACATTGCCCTACTTCTCCTGAGTACGGTGATACCACATGTGTGACACTTTTTTGCAGCCAAGATGCGCAAAGGGGCCCTAATTCCAATGAGTACCCTTAGGATTTCACAGGGCATTGTTACGCATTTGGATTCTCACGCTATAGGTTCCCTAAAATGCCAGGGCAGTATAAATACCCCACAAGTGACCCCATTGTGGAAAGAAGACACCCCAAAAATTTGGCACAAGTTAGCGGAAATTGTTTTTTTTTTTTTTTTTTTTTTTTACAGTCTCATATTCCACTAACTTGTGACAAAAAATAAAATTTTCCATGAACTCGCCATACCCCTCACGGAATACCTTGGGGTGTCTTCTTTCTAAAATGGGGTCACATGTGGGGTATTTATACTGCCCTGGCATTTGAGGGTCTCCGCAGTCATTACACATATGGCCAGCATTAGGAGTTTCTGCGATTCTCCTTATATTGAGCATACGGGTAATGAGATTTTCAGCCTCTGATTTTCAGCCTCTGCGCTGAAAAAAAAAAAAAAAATGAACGGCACAGATTTTTTCATTCGCATCGATCAATGTGGATGAAAAAATCTCTGCCAAAATCAGTGACTGCGGTGCGGTGGGCTGGGGCGCTAGCTACCTAACAAGTAGCTAACTAACTGGCGGTGATAAGGGACCCTTATGCCCCATTCACACGTCCGCAATTCTGTTTGCGGAACGGAATTGCGGACCCATTCATTTCTATGGGGACAGACTTTGTCCCGCTCGGATCCGGAATTACGGATCCGCTTCCGAGTCTGCACTTCCGTTCCGCAAAAATATAGAACATGTCCTATTCTTGTCCGCAATTGCGGACAAGAAAAAGCATTTTCTATATAGTTCTGGCAATGTGCGGATCTGCAAAATGCGGAAAGCACATTGCCGGTGTCCGTGTTTTGAGGATCCGCAGATCGGATCCGCGGATTGGATCCGCGGATCCGTGAATCCACGGATCCGTGAATCCACGGATCCGCAAAACACATATGGACGTCTGAATGGAGCCTTACAAGGGGTGTGATCAATGACAGGGGGGTGATCAGGAGGTCTAGATGGGGTGATCAAGGGGTTAATAGGTGAGGGGGGGTGGGGGGGGGTTAGTGTAGCGTTTGGTGCAACTTTTACTGTGTTACCTGGTCCTCTGGTGGTCGATCCCAGAAAATGGGACCACCAGAGGACCAGGTAGCAGCTATATCAGACGCTGTTCATAAAACAGCGTCTGATATAGCTGTTTGATGCGATTTATATCGCATCTACAGCCTGCCAGCAATTGATCATCGCTGGCAGGCTGTAGTCCAACTCTCGAGACGCGCTTCACTGTGACGTCTCGCGAGATGACGCCCCGGCGCGTCCAAACAGAAGATCCCGGCCGCCCGCAGGACGCAATCCTGCGTACGGCGGTCCTGAAGCGGTTAAGGTTGCTGTAGGCCTCTTGGTAGCCTCCCAGACCAGTTTTCTTCTCGTCTTTTCATCAATTTTGGAGGGACGTCCAGTTCTTGGTAATGTCACTGTTGTGCCATATTTTCTCCACTTGATGATGACTGTGTTCCATGGAATATCTAATGCCTTGGAAATTCTTCTGTACCCTTCTCCTGACTGATACCTTTTAACAATGAGATCCCTCTGATGCTTTGGAAGCTCCCTGTGGACCATGGCTTTTGCTGTGGGATGTGACTAAGAAAATTTCAGGAAAGACCAACTAGAGCAGCTGAACATTATTTGGGGTTAATCAGAGGCACTGTAAATGATGGCAAGTGTATGTTGACTCCTATTTAACATGATTTTAAATGTGATTGCTTAATTCTGAACACAGCTACATCCCCAGTTATAAGAGGGTGCAGCCACATTATTTTTTTTTTTGTTTTCTTCGCTCCACCTAAAAGATTTCAGTTTGTTTTTCAATTGAGTGGTACAGTTTATAGGTCACATTAAAGGTGGAAAAAGTTCTGAAATGATTTATCTTTGTCTCATTTTTTTTACAGCACAGAAACCTGATATTTTAACAGGGGTGTGTAGACTTTATATCCACTGTATAAATAAATATATATATATATATATATATATATATATATATATATATATATATTATTTCAACCTTGTCACACTCTGCTGTGCTGTGCTTGGAGTAGGGTTCCCGCCCCAATTGTAAATAGAGAAAAAGACTCCAGCGTAATATGGATTGACTTGATATCTTTTATTGTATGGTTGCTGCATCTTTAAACATAACATTTCGGCCGTGCGGCCTTCTTCAGACTGCCGTAAACATAAGATATATTACTTTAGTAAACATTTCATATCATAAAGGGAACATGTGGTCATGACATCCTAAACATATGAGGGTATACATACATCATAGAAATCCATTTAAGTACATATTACAATTGGTTCAAGATTCAGTTCATCTCCAAAAAAATCTCAGAGATAAGAGACCCAGTGTCAAGTAGAGTAATATTCTTCAATAAATCAAATATAGTAATATTTCTTATTTAATTGCTGACATTTGTAGGCCCCTTCAAAGTTGTCTGTCATGGTACAATCACATTACCATCAAGATGCTATGCCTATAACCATCCAGTACTAATGTATTCATTAAGGAAAAAAGGGTCACTTTAACAGCTTCAGAAATTGAACATAATATGCTGTAGTTTACAATGTTAAGGTCAAAAGACCTACCGGCGACCGGAACTCACTTACCTAATGCCGCTGGTGATGTAGGAGAGATCTAGCGCAATATAGAGTAAATTTGTGGAGGTACCGCTAGTGAAAAGGCGCTGAGAGAAGTAGGTAAAAGCTGGTGTTTAAATGGCAGTGTGCGTCTCTGCCATGTGGACCTTACTTCCGGTATCAGTTGCTCAAACCGGAAGTGAGGTAATCGGTGGAGTGCATGTGGAACGCATCTGCTGGTTTTAGTAACTTCAGGTGTCGGCCGTTCAGACCGGAAGTGAGGTAGCCCGTGGAACGCAATCAAGTGGCTCATGGAACGCATCTGCGATTCAAATAGATGCTAGTACCCACAGAGCTGAATATAGAGATGATAAGAGATATATAGTTGAGATGGGATATAATTGTAGAGATCCAAGTAACCATAAGGGAAAATAACTAGAAATTGAATTGAAAAGGAGATAGAAAAGGGAAGGGGAAAGAAATAAGAAGATAGATAAATAAAAGGGGAGAAAAAATAGAATAAAATGCAGACCAGTGTCAAAGGATACTATGCGGCATTAGGGGGGGGGTGCGGTCCCGTTGTGAATCCAGAATGCCTCTCTTAATTTAAGGCGTTTGACTCTATCTCCCCCGCGTCTGGATGCTGGAACATGTTCGATAACCTGAAACTTCAATTGTGAAATATTGTGTGATGCCTGATGGAAATGCCAAGGAACCGGGAGTAACAAATTCTGTTTTCTACTATTTGATTTATGTTGGCAAATTCTGTTCCTGTTGGTTTGTGTAGTCTCCCCCACATTTACAAGACCACATAGACATTTTAAGAGGTAAATAACGAAATCTGAGTCACAACTGAAAAAAATCTTGAATGGGAAGTAGTTTGCCTGATTGTGGATGACAGATATTGCCTCCTTTTAATACATGGGAACATTGAATACAGTGAAGACATGGAAAAGTGCCTTTCTTTTGTGTACGAAAAAACAATTGTCTTGGAATACGTGTCATAGATCCTATATCTGCTCTCACCAGTAAGTCTCTCAAGTTCTTGGGGCGTCTATTACACATTAGTATTGGATTATTAAATTCTTCTATCTCTGGATATGCCTTTTAAGGAGATGCCAATGGCCTTGAATGATGTGTTGGACCTTACGGGCACATGGGTGGAAAAAGGGATCCTTTTAGAGGGGACTGATATGGATCGATTCCTGTAAGTTATAGGCAAAAGGAGATTTGGTGGATAACCTCTTTCAAGGAAGCGATCTCGTATTTCTTCCATTCTTTCTGTCACCACGGGGTTGGCCTGTACTATTCTGTGTATCCTATGGAATTGGGAGATAGGGAGAGATTTTTTAGTGTTGATAGGATGGAAACTGGTAAAATGTAATAGGTTGTTCCGGTCTGTGGGTTTTCTGTATAAGTCAGTTGTAATCATCCCTTCTTCGTTCTTTCTCACTATTGTATCTAAAAAATTAATAGATGTTGGGTCATAGTTGATTGTGAATTGAAGTTCAGGGGTAATTGAGTTGATGTAGTTGTGAAAATCAAGACGGGTATCCGGTGTGCCCTCCCAGATGCAGAAAATATCATCAATGTATCTTTTCCATAGGATGACATGTGAATTGAAACGCGTATCTGGGTAGAGATGTGTTTCCTCAAAGTCTTCCATAAAAGCATTTGCATAGGGTGGGGCTACATTTGATCCCATGGCCGTCCCCTGTTTTTGTAAGTAAAATTGGTCTTGGAAAATGAAAAAGTCATTGTACAGAATGATCTCTAAAAGGTCCATACATAGTGATATTATTTCGGGATGTTTGCCTGTTTTAATAGTTTTTCTACCGCTATTAACCCCTTTCAGTGGTGTTTTGAGGTATATAAGCTTGTGACCTCCCATGTGACAAAGAGCATATTCATGGGAAGAGGATCCAATTTATGAATAGTGTCTAGAAAAGACATGGTGTCCAGCAGAAAGGTTTTTTGTTTTCTTACTTTCTGATGTTAGGATTTTTTCTAAGAAGATGGATATGGGTGATAGGATAGAGTCAGTGGAGGCAACTATTGGGCGTCCAGGTGGATTTTGTAAATTTTTATGTATCTTGGGTAAAATGTAGAAAACAGGGGTGATAGGGTATTGGTTTGTCAGGAAATTTACGGTATTCTCGTCTATTGTTCTTTTGTCCCTATAGAATTGTAGTGTGTTTTGAATTTTATTGGCAACAGATGAAGTCGGGTTATTAGGTAGTTGTTGATAGATATCAGTATCGCTTAGTTTGCGCATTACTTCTTTTTTTGAATCAAATCATTTTTATTATGAATTTTTCTTTAAAAAAAAACAAAGAGTACAAAATCCAAGAATCAAGCTTGTACAGGATATAGCGCATGTGGTACAAATACATTATAATCATGTATCTTTGAAGACAGCATCCACATCACTTTGTACTCTGACAAAGATGCATAGGAATACAACTAACTGGTAAACATTACCCTCCCCACCCCCGGAGCCGCACCACACCTGAAAGCCCATTTCAGAAATGAAAAGACCAGCCAACAAACCGCATGCACGCCGTATACCCAAGTCAGTTACCGCATCCCCAGCCTACTATTTATATCTTGAAGTAGAAGGCGACCTGATGGTAACCCCAGCGTCGTAAGCCAGTAGTCAAATAAAGAATTAAATTTTCGGATTGTGCCCCTCTTCATGTAAATCCCCCGTTCCAATTGTATTATCTCGTTCATACGAATAATAAATTCTGCCTTAGTAGGTACCTCCGTACTGATCCAATACCTAGTGATCATTTTCCTAGCATTATATAATACCCTGCGTATGCCTATGCATGCTCCCACTTCTGCGTTGTCTTGCAGGAGACCCAAGTCACAAGTTAAAGGTTCACACCTCAATCGTATATTATAAACTCTATAAATAATACCCAGCACATCCTTCCAAAAGTCCCCCAGATTCACACACTCCCAGAACATATGCATAATATGATCAACCGGAGCATTACATTTGGGACAATTAGATGTGTCACGTATCCCTAAATTGTGGAGGAACGAGGGAGTTCTATAAACTCTGTGTACTAAATATTGCTGCGAAACTCTATGCGACTCGCATAACGACAGTAATGGCCCAGACTCTAACACTTCAGTCCACTGAGTTTTGTCAAGCTGACCCAGGTCCCTGTCCTATTTGTTTTTTACTGTGAGTAAAAATTTGTCCTGATAAAAGGACAGTAAGAGCCTATAGAAGGTTGAGATAACGCCTTTCGTGTCCCCCCCCCCCTTTTCTTATTTGGTCAGCAATGCAGGAGGCCCCTATAGCGAGGTCTGTTTCCTTCCCTTGCTTCTCCAAAGCATGGCGCAGCTGAAGGTAGCGAAAAAAAAAACAGAGTTAGGCAGACCAAACTCTTCCTTCAGCTGGTCATAACTTTTTAGAATCCCCGAGGTATATAACTGCTACAGCAAATAAATACCCTTGTCCCTCCACAAACCAAATCCCTCCAGATTCTTTAACTCTGGCAGAGTCCCATGGTCCCACAAAGGAGTCAGGGCTGTACAACCCGTAAGTTTTGCGATCTCCCTCAGTTTTTGCCAAACCTTCCGGAATAAAAAAATCTCGGAGGTCTGCTCCCCAGCAAGTGTAAGACCAATAAGCCAGTCGAACTGCTGCTCCCCCTGTACCCCATGACTTAAAATGTTGGGCTTGTGAAGCCAAGAAATACAGCCATGGACTAGGAATTGCTAAACCCCCATCAACTTTTTCCCTTTGTAGAGTCTCGAGCCTAATCCTAGGCAATTTCTTGTTCCACACCAGGGCACGAAAAGCACCCTGTATTTTGTAGAAGTATCTCATCGGGATCCATATTGGGCTATTGTGCAGAACATACAGGAATTGTGGCATAAGCACCATTTTAATCAGATTGGCCCTCCCCACAACCGAAAGTGGTAATTTACACCAGGCAGATATCCTTTGCAAAGAACGATTAATTAAGGGGTCTAGATTTAGGGCAATATAGTCTTTCACTTTTGTAAAGACCTGCACCCTCAGATATTTAAAGGAAGAGTCTACTCTCAAGGGCACTATGCTGTCCCGAATATCCTGTGGTATTGGATCTAATAGATCTAATAGATCTGGTAGAACTACAGACTTACCCCAATTATTAGTAAGTCCTGAGTAAGAACCAAAGCGTTCAATAAGATGCATGACACACGGTACGGAGAGGGAGACTTTGTTCAAAAACAACAGCATATCATCTTCTTCTCCACAGCCCCATGTACCATGCCAGTCATCTTCCTGATCATATGAGCCAGTGGCTCAATGGCCAACGCAAAAAGCATTGGTGACAAGGGGCACCCTTGCCGTGTGCCCCTCCCCAGTGCAAATGGTTTCGATAATAATCCCTTCACGCGAATTCTAGCACTAGGTTGTACATATAAAAGTTTAACCAATGACATAGAAGCGGGTCCAAAGCCCATTGCCTCCATTGTTCCCCATAAGAATTGCCACTCGACGCTGTCAAATGTCTTCGCAGTGTCGAGTGACAGAACCGCCCAACCGTGTCCGGCCGAACCAGACATCTGTAGATTCAAATATAGTCCTGTAAATCAATAGCCGTTGATTTACCTGGCATAAAACCAGTCTGATCTCCATGTACCAAGCTAAGAATTACCTTTGCCAACCTATTCGCTAGTACTTTGTCCTGCAGTTTAACATCCGAGCATAGTAATGATATGGGCCTATACAAATCTGGGTCAGAGGAATCCTTACCCGGTTTTAATAATACAATTATGATTGCCTCATTCATAGAGGGCGGCAAAACACCCGTCTGGGCTGCTTGTTCAAATATTCTAAGGAGTTGAGGAAACATAAATTCTTGATATTTTATGAAAAATTTCCCGGGGATCCTATCCCCCTGGGAGCTTTCTCATTGGGGAGCACTTTAGCTGCTACCTCAAGTTCTTCCAACGTCAATGTTTCCTCTAAACTGGCCCTCTGCTCCTGTGACAACCTGGGCAGATCTAAAGAGGCAAGTAGCAACTGTATTTCCGTGTTACTGTGCCCCAACTTGGAGGTATATAAAGATGCATAGTAGGTTTTAAAAACATCTAGGATACCCTGATCTTCTGTAATACTATTTCCCCCTGTGTCTAGGATACATCCCACATGTGATGTTTCCTGCTGGGCCCTAACCACCATCGCCAATATATGCCCAACTGCCTCCCCTTCTTCAAAATATTTTTGCTTCCAAAAATAACGCTTGCAGTCCGCTCTATCTAGTAAATGATTTTTATAAGATTGTTGGGCCTCCGTCCATGTCAAATGGTTCTGAGTCGTCTGGTTGTCTACATAGGCTTTTTCAGTATTGACCACTCTAGACTGCAATTCCGTAAGCAGGTCTCTATTTTTTTATTTGTACCGCTGAATTCGCTGTATATAAACCCCTCCTATAAAAGCTTCAAATGCATCCCAGACCACACCTGTGGATGCAGAGTTAGAATTAAACTCCATAAATTCTCGCATTTCTGCCAACACTCCCTCCTCATCTCTAAGAAGTGTAAGCCAGAAGGGATTGAGTCTCTACAAGGCCCTGGTAGCGACCGCGTGAAGACTCAAATCCATCTCTACCCGGATGGGAGAGTGGTCAGAAAGGCTCCGTGGTAAGTAGTCCACTCGGTGCACAAATCCCAGGATCTGCTGGTTACCTAGTGCTAAATCTATATGTGATAGTGTACCATGAGAACTTGAGTAACATGAGTACTGCCGTGCCCTAGGGTTACACCTCCTCCACACATCACAAAGGCCTGCTTCCACCAGAACTCCAGCCATAGCTGTTAGTGAGTGAGTATTAATATTTTGAACACTTCTAAACCTATCTAGATTATTGTCTAGCACCATATTAAAGTCCCCCACAATTAATGCTGGAGTATCTGGAGAAGCACTTAAGAGTGCCAGTACTTGATGCAACTAGTGTTAAGCGAACAGTTCGAGCATAGTTTGTGTTCATACCAAATTTTGGGGTGTTCGTGACACGGACCCGAACATTTTCGTAAAAGTTCTGGTTCTGGTTCGTTGTTCGGAGATTTCTATGGCGCATTTTGAAAGCCTGCAAAGCAGCCAATCAACATGTGTCATACTACTTGCCCCAAGAGGCCATCACAGCCATGCCTACTATTGGCATGGCTGTGATTGGCCAAGTGCAGCATGTGACCCAGGCTCTATTTAAGCTGGAGTCACGGAGTGCCACACGTCACTCTGCTCTGATTAGTGTAGGGATAGGATGCAGCTGCTGCGTTAGGGCGAGATAGGTAGGGATTAACTCATCAAAAACACTTAATGAAGTGAAAGATCTACAGCTGTGAATCATTCAACTACTGCTGGTGAATTGCTCACTTTTTAGGCTTTTTAGGCTTTTTAGGTTTTTAGGCTGGGCAGACTGTTTTTCTGTCACTTTTTTCTGGGGTGATCGGCGGCGGCCACTTTGTGTCTTGTGGTGCGCCAGCACAAGCTGCCACAAAGTCCATTAATCCATCAATAGTAGGGTTTTTTTTCTTTTTTTTTTTTGCTATATCCTACATCAGGGTCTTGGCTGTGCTTATTTCGTCACCCCTAGTAACTCAGGAAAGATTTTTCTATATATTATTGAGTGGTTAAACTGAATTTCACTTAAATAGCAATCCCCTGAATCTGATGTTCCAGCTAGGCTAGCCAGCCAAGTGTAAAACTGTCAGCCATAATACAAAAAAAATTCTGGGGTTGAAATTTAATTTCCAAAAAGCAATCCCCTGAATCTGGTGTTCCAGCTGTGGCTAGTCAAGTGTAAAACTGTCAGCCAAGCAATCCCCTGAATCTGGTGTTCCAGCTGTGGCTAGCCAAGTGTAAAACTGTCAGCCAAGATATATATTTTTTTTTTTCTGGGATTGAAATTTTATTTCCAAAAAGCAATCCTCTGAATCTTGTGTTCCAGCTGTGGCTAGCCAAGTGTAAACTGTCAGCCAAGATATATACATTTTTTTTCTGGGGTTGAAATTTAATTGCCAAAAAACAATCCCCTGAATGTGGTGTTCCAGCTGTGGCTAGTCAAGTGTAATACTGTCAGCCAAAATATATATTTGTTTTCTGGGCTGAAAATTAATTGCCAAAAAGCAATCCCCTGAATCTGGTGTTCCAGCTGTGTCTAGAAAAGTGTAATACTGTCTGCTGTCTGGCAAAGAATATATTTTTTTTTCTGGGGTGAAATTTAATTGCACAAATAGCAATTCCCAGAATCTGGTGTTCCAGCGGTGACTGGATAAGACTAGGTGGAAGACGATGCAGAGGACGATGAGGTCATAGACCCACATGGAATGAAGATCGTGCCACTGACTTTCATAGTTCAGAGGAAGAGGCAGTGGTGAGACCGAGCCATCAGCGAAGCAAAAGAGGGAGCAGGGGGCAAAAGCAGAACAGCCGCCGCCAAGAGAGTTCGCCTGCTACTGGCCACCGCCACCAGGGACCGAGCACCCCAAAGGCAGCTTCAAGGAATTCCCTGGCATGGCACTTCTTTAAACAATGTGCTGACGAAAAGACCCGAGTGGTTTGCACGCTGTGCCATCAGAGCCTAGAGCGAGGCATTAACGTTCTGAAACTTAGCACAACCTGCATGACCAGGCATCTACATGCAAAGCATGAACTGCAGTGGAGTGAACACCTTAAAAACAAGGAACTCACACAGGCTCCCCCTGCTCCCTCTTCTGCTGCTGCCTCGGCCTCCTCCTCCACCTTGGGAGAAATGTTGCCACCTGCCACCCACCAAACAGAGGATGTGCCACCGACACCACCACCTGCATCACCAAGCATCTCCACCATGTCACATGGCAGCATTCTGCTCTCCATCTCACAAACATTGGAGAGAAAGCATAAATTCCCACCTAGCCACCCTCGAGCCCTGGGCCTGAATGCCCGCATTTCTAAACTACTGGCCTTTGAAATGCTGTCATTCAGGCTGATGGACACAGAAAGCTTCAAACAGCTGATGGCCATGGCTGTCCCACAGTATGTTGTTCCCAGCCGCCACTACTTCTCCAAGACAGCCGTGCCTTCCCTGCACAACCAAGTATCCGATAAAATCAAGTGTGCACTGAGCAACGCCATCTGTGGCAAGGTCCACCTAACCACAGATACGTGGACCAGAAAGCACGGCCAGGGACGCTATATCTCCCTAACTGCACACTCGGTAAATGTAGTGGTGGCTGGGCCCCAGGCGGATAGTTTCTTGGCGCACGTCCTTCTGCCGCCAAGGATCGCAGGGCATCATTCTTTGCCTCCTGTAGCCTCCTCCTCCTACTCGGCTTCCTCCTCCTCTGCTTTCACTAGCTCATCCAGTCAGCCACACACCTTCACCACCAACTTCAGCACAGCCCGGGGTAAACGTCAGCAGGCCGTTCTGAAACTCACATGTTTGGGGGACAGGCCCCACATAGCGCAGGAGTTGTGGTGGGTTATTGAACAACAGACAGACAAGTGGTTGCTGACGGTGGGCCTCAAGCCCGGCCTGGTGGTGTGCGATAATGGGTGAAATCTCGTCGCAGCTTTGGGACTAGCCGGTTGACGCACATTCCTTGCCTGGCTCATGTGCTGAATTTTGTGGTGCAGAAGTTCATTCACAACTACCCTGACATGTCAGAGCTCCTGCATAAAGTGCGGGCCATCTGTCAGCGCTTCCGGCGTTCACATCGTGCTTCTGCTCGCCTGTCTACGCTACAGCGTAACTTCGGCCTTCCCGCTCACCGCCTCATATGCGACATGCCCACCAGGTGGAACTCCACCTTGTACATGCTGAAGAGACTGTGCGAGCAGCAGCAGGCCATAGTGGAGTTTCAGCTGCAGCACGCATGGGTCAGTCGCACTGCTGAACAGCACCACTTCACCACCAATGACTGGCCTTCCATGCGAGACCTGTGTGCCCTGTTGCGCAGTTTCGAGTACTCCACCAACATTGCCAGACGCCGTTATCAGCGTTACAATACCACTTCTATGTCTCCTTAAGAAAACACTCAGGGCGATGATGGAAGAGGAGGTGGCCCAGGAGGAGGATGATGATGAGGGGTCATTTTTAGCACTTTCAGGCCAGTTTGTTAGAAGTGGCTCAGAGGGAAGTTTTTTGAAAAGCAGAGGCCAGGTACAAATGTGGCCAGCCAGGGCCAACTACTGGAGGACGAGGATGAGGAGGTGGAGGAGGATGAGGCATGTTCACAGCAGGGTGGCACCCAACGCAGCTCAGGCCCATCACCGGTGCGTGTCTAGGGGGAAACGGAGGACGATGACGATAAGCCTCCCACAGAGGACAACTAGTCCTTACCTCTGGGCAGCCTGGCACACATGAGCGACTACATGCTGTAGTGCCTGCGCAACGACAGCAGAGTTGCCCACATTTTAACGTGTGCAGACTACTGGGTTGCCACCCTTCTGGATCCCCGTTACAAAGACAATGTGCCCACCCTACTTCCTGCACTGGAGCGTGATAGGAAGATGCGCAACTACACGTTGGTAGACGCACTACTGGGAGCATTTCCAAATGTCACAGGGGAACAAGTGGAATCCCAAGGTGAAGGCAGAGGAGGAGCAAGAGGTCGCCAACACAGCTGTGTCACGGCCAGTTCCTCTGAGGACAGGGTTAGCATGGCAGAGATGTGAAAAAGTTTTGTCACCACGCCTCAGCTAACTGCACCACCACCTGATACGGAACTTGTTAGCAGGAGGCAGCATTTCACTAACATGGTGGAACAGTACGTGTGCACACCCCTCCACTTACTGACTGATGGTTCGTCCCCATTCAACTTCTGGGTGTCAAAATTGTCCACGTGGCCAGAGCTAGCCTTTTATGCCTTGGAGGTGCTGGCCTGCCCTGCGGCCAGTGTTTTGTCTAAACGTGTATTCAGTACGGCAGGTGGCATCATTACTGACAAATGCAGCCACCTGTCCACAACCAACGTGGACAAGCTGACGTTCATAAAAATGAACCAGACATGGATCCCACGGGACCTTTCCATCCCTTGTGCAGAATAGACATTTATAACTACCTTCCCTTAACCATATATTCTTGTACTCCAGGGCACTTCTTTATTGAATCCTCTTTTTTTAATTTTAATTATTTTGAGGGGCAACGCAAAGTTGAATGAACCTCTCCTCTGTCTGGTTGCCAGGGGCCTAAATATCTGAAAGTGGCCTTCTCCATTGGTGGGTGACATGAAGCCTGATTCTCTGCTTTGGGACCTCTCTCCTCTGTCTGGGTGCTGGGGCCTAAATAACTAAAAGTGGCCTTCTCCGTTGGTGGGTGACATGATGCCTCTTTTGATGCTATGGGACCTCTCTCCTCTGTCTGAATATCAGGGGCCTAAATTTCACGTACTTGCTTGCTGTCTTGGTGGCAGACATTTAACTCTTTTTACTGTCTAATGACCGCCCCATTGTCTGGGTGTCAGGGGTCTACATAAATGATAATGGCCTGTTCCATTGCAGGTTGACCTGAGGCCTATGTTGCTGTTACGGGACCGCTCTCCTCTTTGCGGGTGCCATGGCCTGAGTCTGTGAATGAGGACTGTGGCACTGCAGGCAGACATGAATCCCATAGCATTCCCACCTGATGCCACCACAACCTCCTATTCCACCTCCTCCTCCTCCAAGTTGCCAATTGATATTGGTTAATTTCTATTAGTTTTATTTTATTTTAGGTCATTTCCCTATTGACATTTGTTTGCAGGGGGTTTACCTACATTTTGCTGCCTTTTGCAGACCTCTAGCCATTTCCTGGGCTATTTTACAGCCTTTTTAGTGCCCAAAAGTTCGGGTCTCCCTTGACTTCAATGGGGTTCGGGGTGAAGTTCGGGTCGAGTTTGGATCCCGAACCCGAACATTTTCGGGAAGTTCGGCCGAACTTCTCGAACCCGAACATCCAAGTGTTCGCCCAACTCTATTACTGACCAAATGCTGACCGAGTGAAGGCGGATGCTCAACAGACAGGATTCGTTTTTTGTGGGGTTATTGTTCTGATTGATCAGAGGAAGGGCAAAATAATCAGTGACGTCAACACAAACTTACTGCTGACACCCTCTCCACTCTGTCAGTGGGGCTCTACTTGTATAAGCATTTAATAGAACAGGTTCTGTAGACATCTATGTGGAATCAGCTGACGACAGTGTAAAAGGAGTGCACTCTTTCACGCTACAGTAGGATCTTGGGCCTCTGTAAGGTTTTTTATACCTTGCGCTAAAATCAACCTGTAAGGCTGAGTTCACACTTGAGTTATCTGGCCTGTTTTGGCCTAGTAACTGCCCAAATAAGTGAAGTGTGCAGTGATTCTAAAAAACGGCGTCTGTCATGTGCGTGTCATACTGACTGACAGTATTGTTTCACTATCACAGCAGACTCCCTATGCCTGTTACTGCAAGACACAGTGTTCTACACCACTTTTCCTCTGCAGCCAGGAAATAGCTGGTTTTTAATGTGATTTGCCACAAATAAATTCGGATTAAATCAAATCTTTTCTGAACATTTGGCGAACCGGCCATCTCTAGCTGTGATCAGTGATTGGCTGCAGCAGTCATTCTTCATGTTGACATATCATCACTAGTAAGGTAAGTATTACTCTATTTGTTATTTTAGGTCATTTATGTGGTTTATAAAATATTTCATGGGGTTGGAAAACTCCTTTGTGCCATAAACAGTTTTCATATTTTTGCTTTAGTTTTTTCTTCCCTGCCTTCACAGTCATAACTTTACTTTTCTGTTCAAATACCTGTATGAAGGCTCGTTTTTGTGGGACAAATTTTCTTTAGTGCAATTTATTTTACTATATCATTTAATGAAAATGGGAAAATACGGTAAGTATTGGTGGAGTTAAAAAATAAATGTTATGTGTTTTCTTTTTATGGCATTCATTGTGCCTTAAAAGGGTTGCCCTGCCATATATATTAATAACCTATGATAGGTCATCGATATCTGATTGGTCCAACACCCGGCAACCCCGCCCATCAGCTATTTGCAGAGGAGGTGGCACTCCATGTGAGGCTGGCTTCCTTTTCATTATACTGCACTTCGTCTTGGATGTGCAGTATAATTACGAGTACTCGCTCAATTCACTTGAATGGAGCGAGTACTTGTAATTACACTCCACAGGAGATGACATGTAAACAGCTGATGGGTAGAGGTGACAGGTGTCAGACCTCCTCTGATCAGATATTTATCATGTATCCTGACGATAGGTCATCAATATATATGGCAGGACAATCCCATTAAAATTGATATATTGCCTTGGGCATTCCCTCTGCATTAAAACAGATGTATTAACTCATGGTCAATTTCTTTGCAGTGATACCAAATTTATTGCTACTATTTTTAATGAATACAAAACTTTGAAAAAATAAATTCATTGTGTCACAATATTCTGATACCTATATTTTTTTTTCCATTTTTATCTACAGAGTTACTGTATGTGTGAGTGCTTGCATTTTGTAGGATGAGTTACTTTTGTTGATACCATTTTGGGGTGCATACAAAAAAAAAAATGTTTTCAATACATTTTAAAAAACTCATTTTATACCCTTAATTTTTTGTACCTCAACTGATCTTTAATATACTGTAGGCTATACTATAATGTTCTAGGAAGATTAAAATCACAGGCCTGGAAGCCTGCATAAGGTCTCGCCAAGGGGTTATTTTCCAATTGATTGACTCTACTCCACTAGCCTAAATGGAAACTAGAATAGGCATTTCCCACATGCCTCAATTTTCAATGCATTTGAATGATGCAGTAGTATAATACATACTACACTTGCAGATATATTCCATGTTCTTACAGAGAGATCGAACAATGGTAGTAAAATATACACTATTAGTATTAGTAATATAGCACACTACTTTACTGTGCTGTAGAATAAGTTTATTTTTTTTACTTACAAACAGCCACTATTATTTCATGGCTGCTGCAATGCCTTAAAAATATTAATATTTGCCTCTTGAGTACCTAAAAAAAAGCTCTCAAGGAGGATTTATAAGTATAACTGTTTAATGCAGCGAGAGCTTCTTAACATTTAATAGCTGCCAAGGTTAAGTTAAAACGAAGAACATTTTGAAATCACTAGTAAAAAAATAAGCTGACAGTCCCCCACCTGATAGATTTAGGATGCTTCTAGCCACAAAATCTAATTCATAGCAGCCAAGGGGAAAAGCTGTACATTTCAGGTGCTTTAGATTATATGGAGAACATTAGTGAAGATTATATTTAAACAGAATATTACTGTCAAGTTCTATCTGGCATTGAAATAGGTTTTTGATAGTTGCCTTACTAGGAAATTCCTTTCTCTCTCTTTTACTTTAGTAACGATGGCCTCTAGAAGATATTCTTAGGTACTATATGTCTGTGACAAAAAATATCAACCTCTTAAGGATCAGCACCATACATGTACAATGCAGCAAACAAAGTGTTTGCACATTTCAACATACATGTTCTTTGCTCAGATCGAGCAGGCACAAGAGCTGTGCTCGCTCGTTCCGTACAGTTGCTTGACTGTTAGTGATAGCCGGGACCCTGGCGTATCTGCCGACATTGTTGACAACTTCAAAGCTGGTGGATTTATCCATCAATGCTGACTGAGGCATCTAAAGGGCTACACAGAGGGAGAGAGCTCCCTCTCTAACTCTATTGGATCCCCACAATGAGATCGTAGGGTGCTGATATTTGCTATGGCATCCAGAAGACTTAAGAAGGCCTCAATGCTTGACAGTGTGAATGCAATACAATACAGCAAGTATTGTACTAAATTGAAACAGGGATTTTACCCCAAAAGTCCCATACTGGGACTGAAATAAAAAGTTAAAAAATCCTAATAAAGACATTTAAAATTGTAGAAAAATAGAAAAAGAAAAAGACATATTAGGTATCACTGCAGTCTGTAACAACCAGGTCTATAAAATTGTTACATAATGTACCCATCAAGTAAATGCCGCAAAATACTAAAAACTATGCCAGAACAGTCAATTTTAGACATCTTGCCCCCAAAAACATAATATCAAGCGATCAAAATGGTACCAATGAAAAAGTCACCCCATCCTGCAAAAAACAAGCTCTCACACAAGACCAGAATAATAAAGAAAAATATGGCTCTCAGAAAATAGCTACACAAAAACATGATTTTTTTTCAAAATGGCTTTTATTGTGCAAAAAAAGAATAAGCATGATGACCTGCTCTATAACATATCACATGATCTACCCCATCAGAGGAATGCCATTTTACAAAAATAAATAAAGACAATGCCAGAATAGGTGACCTTGCCTTGCAAAAGCATAATACCAAGTGATAAAAAAAAATTCTGTGTACTCCCAAATCATGCCAATTAAAACATCAACTCATCCCGCAAAAAGCGAGCGCTCACACATAACCATTGACGTGACCCTGACGAAGCGCGAAAACGAAACCCGGGTCGGGCTGGAAGGAAAGATTTGTGTTATCGCTTTTATGTGACCTGCATGTAGTAAGTGCAATAAATTGTTTTATGTATGTATCTGAGGCTATGCTTCACTATGTTCGGTGATCTCTGATACACACGGCAGGGGAAAGTGCTGCAAAGGATACTGATGGGAACAGCTGAGAAGCCGGAGGAGTGGATGTTCAATTTTTGGCTACCTGAACATACTTGCTTTTGTGAGTATTTAATCATCTGCAGCTTTTTAACCCTGTTGGCGGTGCTTCACTATTGTGTGAATTTCTATCACACAGGGGGCATCGGTGGGGTGTTTGTTGCTGTCTTGAAAACCAACCAGGAGAAGTGGATTACCAATTAGGTGTCTGAAGTTTGCTCTGAAAGCAGCGCGGTTCTTATTTATTTGAGATGGACTAGTGTGAATTGGCTCACTTCACGGAAGAACCTGCAGGGAAATCCCTGAAACAAACCGAAGTCATTTTACCTATTTTGATCACACATAACCATTGCCTGAAAAAAAAAAAATATGGCTAGCAGAAAATGGTTACTCAAAAATATGACTATTTTCAAAACAGCTTTAATTGTGTAAAAGTAGAAAAATTTTAAAAAAATATAACCCTGTCTTTTCTTTATCCTGCTTCCTGAAAAGTGAAATACAAAGCAATTAAAAAGTTATAGTTACCCCAAAATAGTACTAATGATAGTGGCAACTCACAAAATAAGCCCTTACACAGATTCATGGAGAGAAAAATAAAAAATTGTATGGTTGTCAAAAAATAGCTGTTGGACTTCCGATTCCAGCACTTAGATATAAGGAGGCAAGTTAGTGAGCTCCACTACAGTGCCCTCTCGTTCAACGGTGCCACCGTATAACTTCAGCACATAGACCCCCTGAACTCAGTGGAAGTCCAGTGTCCTACCAGGTCCTTGGTCCATGGACCAATACCTTCTTAGAAATGCCAGCCGATCCACATCGAGGGGAGAAGCCCCCGTCGCAATTGACATGCTGTGCAAGATGGAGTTTTCCCGCTCACCATTTCCCAAGCACAGCAGACCACCTAGCCCCAATGCTTGGAGTGGGACCCTGGTACTGAGATCATTACAGACTATAAGCAATTGGAAATTGAAGTGGGCTGCCTATTGGTCACACTAGTTTGTGGGAGGAGGTGGGGTCCCTTGTAAAAAAGTGAGTGGCCCAGATATTAAAGGTACCCTTGCCAACATCACGTGGGCCGTTACAAGGGCTACTCACAGGAGTCCAAATTTCAGCGCATTGCAAACAGCTCAGGGGCAATGGGCAGTGCTGTGTATAAACAGGAGGAGGTATGTATAAATAAAATGAATACAATAAGAAAAGGAGGGATGAAGAGGAACAGAGTGTAAAAGATATAATAATACCCAACCAAAATAATAAAAGCATATAACGCCATGCCTTGTGCGGTGGAAGGAATACGGCAGTCTGCCGCTAGAGAACTTTCTTCAAGGGTAATCATCCATAAAAGGAGAGGAATATATAGAATAGGATCGTGTGGCTGTATCACTTCAAGTGATCATCACCGCATACCTATTATGGCACCAAGGTGTGCAGCACCAATGAGTGTCGGGCACCACCAGAGCCAAAGTCAACCCCATCACCTCTCCCAATTAGGTATATAGCGTTAGTAATAAGTACCTTCACACAACAATAATAGTAAAGCTCCAATGGGGGAATGTTTAACACCTATTCCAATCATGCTCCAAAAGTAGGAATATATATATAGTCGCCATCCTTTTTTACTTGCTGTGATGAGCTTGATGCAATCTAAGAAAAATGAGAAAAGAAGAAAAATAAATAAAATATACTAATAAATTGACACCATAAGTAATCACGATACCCACTCACATTAGACTTCACTTAAACTCTACATTAAGTCCATGAGGCTTAAGAGTCTGGAGGCAATGAATCCATCGTAACTCCCTCTGTTTCAGTGTCAGTGTACGATCACCCCCACGTCTAGGCATAGGTACCTGATCTACGATCATACATTTTAAATCTTTCTCAGCGTGACCATGTTCGACAAAATATTTTGGGACAGGTAAGTCCATTCTCTTACGTCTGATAGAAAAGCAGTGATATTAAGTCGTGTTTTCATGTCACATGTGGTCTTCCCCACATAGAGGAGACCACATGGACATTGAAGTACATATATAACAAAAGTACTATCACAGGTAAAATAATGACGTATATCATATTGTACCCCTGTAAGGGGATGTACGAAATTACTCCCTTTTACATATACGGATAATTCACACATGTCAAGCAGGGATAACATCCCGTTCGCTTAGAACCCAAAAATGTTTTCCTCTTTTTCTTAGTATAGATATAAGCCCTCATCAATCTATCCCGGAGGTTGGTAGAGCGCCTATATGAAAAAAGTGGAGGAACAGAGAAGTCATCTATCTGAGGCTAATTACTTTTAAGAATAGACCAGTGTTTCTTTATTATCACTGCAACCTCTTTGCTCTGCTCGGAATAAGTTGAAACAAAAGAGATACACCTAGATTTATTTGTTTTGTTTATTCCCTTTTTTTTTCTGGGAGTCTCGGATCCTTTGCAGATGCCTGCTGATAACCCTAGAAGGGTAACCCCTCTGGCGTTCAGAATCCTGTACAATCCTTTGTACACAAAGTAATTGGCTGAAGGGCAATGATTCAATAGTAGACCGTGGATGACAACTGTCATACCGTGGTAATGTATTGCAGTCCGTTGGTTTGGTGAAAATGTCTGTAGACAATTTATCACCGACAATAGAAACCAGGGTGTCAAGGAACTGCACCTGTGTGTCAGAGTATACAAGCGTAAACTTAATTTCAGCATCCAGTTGATTTAACCCCTTAAGGACTCAGCCCTATTTCACCCTAAGGACTCGGCCATTTTTTGCAAATCTGACCAGTGTCACTTTATGTGGTGATAACTTTAAAACGCTTTTTCTTATCCAGGCCATTCTGAGATTGTTTTTTCGTCACATATTGTACTTCATAACAGTGGTAAAATAAAGTCGAAAAATTTCATTTTTATTTATAAAAAAATACAAAATTTACCAAAAATTTTGAAAAATTAGCAATTTTCCAAGTTTCAATTTCTCTACTTCTATAATACATAGTAATACCACCAAAAAAAGTTATTGATTTACATTCCCCATATGTCTACTTCATGTATCGATCATTTTGGGAATGCTATTTCATTTTTTGGGGACGTTACAAGGCTTAGAAGTTTAGAAGCAAATCTTGACATTTTTCAGAAATTTTCAAAAACCCACTTTTTAGGGACCAGTTCAGGTCTCAAGTCACTTTGTGAGGCTTACATAATAGAAACCACCCAAAAATTACCCCATTCTAGAAACTACACCCCTCAAGGTATTCAAAACTGATTTTACAAACGTAATTAACCCTTTAGGTTTTCCACAAAAGTCAATGGCAAATTGAGATAAAATTTCAGAATTTCGATTTTTTGAAAAACTTTCCATTTCAATCCATTTTTTCCAGTAACAAAGCAAGGGTTAACAGCCAAACAAATCTTAATATTTATTCCCCCGATTCTGTAGTTTGCACGAACACCCAATATGTGGTCGTAAACTGCTGTATGGCCAAACTGCAGGGCGCAGAAGGAAAGGAGCGCCATATGGTTTTTGGAAGGTGGATTTTGCTGGACTGTTTTTTTGACACCATGTCCCATTTGAAGCCCCCCCGATGCACCCCTAGAGTAGAAACTCCATAAAAGTGACTCCATCTAAGAAACTACACCCTTCAAGGTATTCAAAACCAGTTTTACAAACTTTGTTAACCCTTTAGGTGTTCCACAAGAGTTATTCGGCAAATGGAGATGAAATTTCAGAATTTCTATTTTTTGTTACCTTGTCTCAAAACAAGTGTAATATAGAGCAACCAAAAATCATAGTTACCCTAAAATAATACCAACAAAACTGACCCCTTATCCCGTAGTTTCCAAAATGGGGTCACTTTTTTGGAGTTTCTACTGTAGGGGTGCATCGGGGGGGCTTCCAATGGGACATAGTGTCAAAAAACCAGTCCAGCAAAATCTGCCTTCCAAAAACCATATGGCGTTCCCTTCCTTCTGTGCCCTGCCGTTTGGCCATACAGCAGTTTACGACCACATATGGGGTGTTTGTGCAAACAAGAGAATCAGGGCAATAAATATTGAGTTTTGTTTGGCTGTTAACCCTTGCTTTGTTACTGGAAAAATTGATTAAAATGGAAAATTTGCAAAAAAATTGCTGTTTTGGGACTGTTTTTATTTTTTGCTATTTACATTGTTGAAGTGACAGGTTAGATTGTGTGCTATTTCTATAGAGCAGGTTGTAACAGACATGACAATACCAAATATGACTACTTTTTAGGGGTTTTTGTTTCAGGTTTACATAATAAAGCATTTTTTAACAAAATTATTTTTTAGTGTCTCCACATTCTGAAAGCCATAGTTTATTTTTTATTTTTTGGGCGACTGTCTTATGTAGGGGCTCATTTTTTGCGGGATGAGATGGCAGTTTTATTGGCACTATCTTGGGGTGCATATGACATTTTGGTCGCTTGCTATTACACTTTTTGTGATGTAAGGTGACAAAAATGGCTTTTGACACCGTATTGATTATTATTTTTTTGATGTGTTCAGCTGAGGGGTTAGGTCATGTGTTATTTTTATAGAGCAGGTTGTGACGGACGCGGCAATACCTAATATGTATACTTTTTATTTATTTATATAAGTTTTACACAATAATATCATTTTTTAAAACAAAAATAAATCATGTTTTAGTGTCTCCATAGTTTGAGAGCCATATTTTATTTTTTTTTGGGTGATTGTCCTATGTAGGGGCTCGTTTTTTGCAGGATGAGGTGGCGGTTAGATTGACACTATTTGGGGGGTCATATGAATTTTTGATCGCTTGCTATTACACTTTTTGTGATGTAAGGTGACAAAAAAATGGCTTTTTGACAAAGTTTTTATTTAATTTTTTTTTACAGTTTTTACTTGAGGGGTTAGGTCAGGTGATATTTTTATAGAGCAGATTCTTACGGACGTGGAGATACCCAATATGTCTACCTTTTAGTTTTTTTATACATTAAACACTAAAAGCATTTTTGAAACAAAAAAATCATGTTTTAGTCTGAGAAGCATATTTTTTTATTTTTGGCCAATTGTTTTAGGTAGGGGCTCATTTTTTGCGGGATGAGATGGCGGTTTGATTGGTACTATTTTGGGAGGCATACGCTTTTTGATCGCTTTGTATTACACTTTTAGTGATGTAAGTTGCCCAAAAATGGCTTATTTACACCATTTTTGGGGTTTTTTTATGGCGTTCACCTGACGAGTTCAGTCATGTGATATTTTTATAGAGCAGATTATTACGGACGCGCGATACCTAATATGTGTAGTGTATTTTATTTTTTTAATTTTTATTCAGTGATATATGTTTTCTTTCATTTTAACTTTTTTTCACTTTTTACATTTTTTGACCCAGACCCACTTGGTTCTGAAAGATCCAGTGGATCTGGTGTCTGTATAATACAGTACAGTACACTATATAGTGCACTGTGCTGTATTTTGTACTTTAGAAAGTCTGAATAGACCTTTAGCAGGTCTATTCAGACTTTCAGCACCATGGAGACAGGACGCTTCTGAAAGCGTCCTGTCTCCATGGCAACCATCACCCGCTGCCATAAGAGGGCAGCGGGTGATTGAAGCAGAAGGAGTGGAGCCCCTCCCTCTGCGATCCCATCCTGTTGGGGGCTGCAAAGGCACAGCAGCCCCCGATGGGAGAGGGAGGGAGCTCCTCCCTGTTAACCCTTCCATACCGCGGTCCGTACGGACCGCGGTATGGAAAGGGTTAAACGGCTGGCATCTGATCAAGCACAGATGCCAGCCGTTTCTATCAGAGCGTCAGCAATGTGCTGACACTCTGATAGACCCACTAGACACCAGGGATACATAACAGAGGAGGCGGGCGGGGATCGCAATCGCGATCCCGCCTGCCGCACCGCCCGCCTCCAGCACCACCTCCCGCCGCCCGCAACCACCCCCTGCACCCCCGCAGCCACAATATGATTGGGGGCTGCAGGGGGTTAAAAATAAACACATTGGGGGCATTAACCCTCTGATCCTCGCGGTCACAGACCGCGGGATCAGAGATCGCACAAAAGCTGCAAACCGCAGGTCTGAATTGACCTGCGGTTTGCAGCGATCGCCGATATGGGGGGGTCACAAGACCCCCCTGGGCATTGTAGCAAGGTACCTGCTGAATGATTTCAGCAGGTACCTTGTTCCGATCACTGCCGGCTGAGCAGCAGTGATCGGAACTACTCATGACGTACCTGTACGTCATGGGTCCTTAAGGACTCGGAAACCATGACGTACAGGTACGTCATGCGTCCTTAAGGGGTTAAAAACTGGTGAAATAATGTTAAGGAGTCAACATCTCCGTGCCAAATGAGGAAGATGTCGTCTATGTATCACCACCGCCCCTGTACATGAAGACATTTGCGTACATTGGCGCCACATTTGACCCCATGGTGGTCCCGTGTAACTGTAAAAAAAATCGATCCCCAAACACAAAATAATTGTGTCTTAGGACCAGATTCAGCAGTTCAACAATAAATTCACAACATTCTGGTGAGTATTCACTATATTCTAGGCATCTGATGACCGCATTCACCCCATATGATATATATATATATATATATATATATATATATGTTGTGATATATATCATGCTCATTATCACTGTATTTACATGGCTCTGTGGAAAGGATTAATGAATACTGAGAGACTTTTGGACTTTGAATAAGAAGCTTGTAATTTTCCACTGCTGCCATGGGGTTTAAAGAAAATCCTGTTTGGAGGAAAAAAAAACAGACGTTGTTTACCACCAAAAGCAGACAGCGTGACTTTTGAATGTCTGGTTTAGCTCTGTTATTATGTCTGGAAACTTGTTTTTGTCTGGAAAAACTGCTGTGTCATTGCCATTGAGTATCACTGAAGCTTGATTGTAAGTCTATGAGAGACAGAAAGTGTTACAATGTTTCTATTTGCGATGAGCTTCTCCACTGCACCCATCCCTTTAGAAGGTTCTAGTCTAGCTAAAGCTATATACAGTGGAGGAAATAATTATTTGACCCCTCACTGATTTTGTAAGTTTGTCCAATGACAAAGAAATGAAAAGTCTCAGAAGAGTATCATTTCAATGGTAGGTTTATTGTAACAGTGGCAGATAGCACATCAAAAGGAAAATCGAAAAAATAACTTTAAATAAAAGATAGCAACTGATTTGCATTTCATTGAGTGAAATAAGTATTTGAACCCCTACCAACCATTAAGAGTTCTGGCTCCCACAGAGTGGTTAGACACTTCTACTCAATTAGTCACCCTCATTAAGGACACCTGTCTTAACTAGTCACCTGTATAAAAGACACCTGTCCACAGAATCAGTCAATCAAGCAGACTCCAAACTCTCCAACATGGGAAAGACCAAAGAGCTGTCCAAGGATGTCAGAGACAAAATTGTAGACTTGCACAAGGCTGGAATGGGCTACAAAACCATTAGCAAGAAGCTGGGAGAGAAGGTGACAACTGTTGGTGCGATTGTTCGAAAATGGAAGGAGCACAAAATGACCATCAATCGACCTCGCTCTGGGGCTCCATGCAAGATCTCACCTCGTGAGGTGTCAATGGTTCTGAGAAAGGTGAAAAAGCATCCTAGAACTACACGGGAGGAGTTAGTTAATGACCTCAAATTAGCAGGGACCACAGTCACCAAGAAAACCATTGGAAACACATTACACCGCAATGGATTAAAATCCTGCAGGGCTCGCAAGGTCCCCTGCTCAGGAAGGCACATGTGCAGGCCCGTCTGAAGTTTGCCAATGAAGACCTGAATGATTCAGAGAGTGACTGGGAGAAGGTGCTGTGGTCTGATGAGACCAAAATAGAGCTCTTTGGCATTAACTCAACTCGCTGTGTTTGGAGGAAGAAAAATGCTGCCTATGACCCCCAAAACACCGTCCCCACCGTCAAGCATGGGGGTGGAAACATTTTGCTTTGGGGGTGTTTTTCTGCTAAGGGCACAGGACAACTTATTCGCATTAACGGGAAAATGGACGGAGCCATGTATCGTGAAATCCTGAGCGACAACCTCCTTCCCTCTGCCAGGAAACTGAAAATGGGTCGTGGATGGGTGTTCCAGCACGACAATGACCCAAAACATACAGCAAAGGCAACAAAGGAGTGGCTCAAGAAGAAGCACATTAAGGTCATGGAGTGGCCTAGTCAGTCTCCGGACCTTAATCCAATCGAAAACCTATGGAGGGAGCTCAAGCTCAGAGTTGCACAGAGACAGCCTCGAAACCTTAGGGATTTAGAGATGATCTGCAAAGAGGAGTGGACCAACATTCCTCCTAAAATGTGCGCAAACTTGGTCATCAATTACAAGAAACGTTTGACCTCTGTGCTTGCAAACAAGGGTTTTTCCACCAAGTATTAAGTCTTTTTTTGTTAGAGGGTTCAAATACTTATTTCACTCAATGAAATGCAAATCAGTTGCTATCTTTTATTTAAAGTTATTTTTTCGATTTTCCTTTTGATGTGCTATCTGCCACTGTTACAATAAACCTACCATTGAAATGATACTGTTCTGAGACTTTTCATTTCTTTGTCATTGGACAAACTTACAAAATCAGTGAGGGGTCAAATAATTATTTCCTCCACTGTAAGGAGAGCATGCAGAGCCCCTAGTGTTCTGCAGTTAGGGACTAGTGCTTGTAGGGGAAGACACATGCCAGCTTGCATGAGTGACCAGAAGAAAATGCTGAGATGGGGACGCTGAGCCACAGACCATGGGTCATTAGCCCTGTGACCAAGGAGCCACCCAGACTACTGAGCTACAGACAATGGCCCTTTGACCAGGAAGCCAGGCTTCTGAAAGAGAGAGGGATAGTTAGCTCCTGCCTTTCCTCAGCATCAAGCCCTTTTTCTGCTAGAGAGGAGACTGGAGAAGCCAGCCCTACACCTCACCTGTATTGTTCTGCACCTGAATTCCTCCAGTAAAGAAGCACCCTGGTTAACTGCAGATCATGACCTCTGGACTTATTTCCCATTGGGGTGCACCACTCCTTACTATCCCTTCCAGTGAGCAGCAACACGTGGTGACACCATGACAGTGTCCGGGGGACCCTGGGTAGTGTTGGGGCCATCCTAAACCCAGCCACTGCACTAGGCTACTAGGCACAACAAGGGGCAAGGGGATAAAGTTCTGCATCTACTACTTAGCTCAACACACTTAATTGATGCCTGGCATAGGTTCCAACATAGCTCCGCCATCCATAGTTACTCCTTTTATTTGTATTCACAGACTTCCTGGTCATACAAAGATTACTTATTTATTACCCCCTTTTACAGCCCAGGGAGAAGTCGACTGATTTGGCGACATGGTTTACTCGGAGTATGCTCTGGTACTCCTTGACTTGCAATGAATCGCATTTTTTCCTAAAATGGCTGCTACACGTGTGAGGACATGGGACTAGGAACTCTGGGAAGGCGGGATCACCCATAATGCCATGCATGCAGCCAATCAGCAGCCAGACAGCCCTGTGATGTCACAGCCCTATAAATACGGCAGCCATCTTAAATTCTGCCATTCACCAGCATGCTTAGTGCAGGGAGAGATGTGTCTGCAGGCGCTAGGGTCAGTGATAGGAATTATACAGCTCTGTAATTCCAGCAAACCTGCCTTATTAGGGTGCAAGTGCTGTTTGACACAGGCATTAGCAGGGTTTATTACAAGGAAATATTTCTACGTTTTATTGCCCTTCTGCGGTGCAGTTATATGTTCTAAAGCATTTTATTGGCTTGAATTAGTGGGAAAAAAGGGCTTATTAGCCGTTGTATGGTGAAGGGTGAAAATTACAGCCCTTTTAGTTGTGTATTAGTGGCAAAAATATATTTGCCGCTCAGTGGTGTAGTTATCTGTTTTTAAGCCCTTTATTCTGTGTATTAGTGGAAAAAGAAAAAATATATTTGTCGTTCAGCAGTGCAGTTATCTGTTTGAATGCCCTTTTTTCCACTTATTCGTGGAAAAAGAAAAAAAAATTGCCGCTCAGCGATGCAGTTAACTGTTCTAAAGCCCTTTTTTTCGTAAATTAGTGAAAAAACGAAGTCCTGTATGCCGTGTATTAGTGGCTAAAAAAAAAAAAACATATTCACCATCCAGCATTGCACTTATCGTTAAAAAGCCTGTTGTGTAAAAATAGAAAATAATTAGGGCCAAATTGCTGTTCTGCGGTGCAGTGATATATTCTGTTTGTCGTGTATTAGTGGCAAAATAAAAATATATTCACCATCCAGCATTGTACTTCTCTGTTGAAAAGCCTGTTGTGTAAAAGTAGAAAAAAATTTGGGTCTAATTGACGTTCTGCGGTGCAGTGATATATTCTTAAGCCCAGTTTGCCGTGTATTAGTGGCGAAATAAAAATATATTCGCCATCCAGCATTGTACTTCTCTGTTGAAAAGCCTTTTGTGTAAAAGTTTAAAAAAATTAGAGCCTAATTGCCGTTCTGTGGTGCAGTGATACACTGTATTCTAAAACCCAGTCTGCCGTGTATTAGTGGCAAAATAAAAAATATTTGATCTAACATTTGATTATTTGATCTAATAGTATGTCAGACAGAGAAGTACCAGATCCTGCACAGGGGAGTGGCAGAGGCCTAAATGTTTATGGTGCAGGCAGAGGTAGCAGCAGAGTAAGGAGCAGTGGCAGCAGGGGTCACTTCGAGAGGCCTGAGCTCCCAGGGTCTGCTAGCGGTCGTGTCGTGATCAGCAACCCAGCGGTTCTTAACCACTTGCCGCCACGCTAACGCCGATGGGCGTCAGCGCGGCGGCTCTCTCAGGTCTCAGTCACGCCTATCGGCGTCATCTCGTGAGACCTGAGATTTCACATGAACGCGCGCGCGGCGTGCGCACGCGCGTTCATGTGATCGGAGCCGGGACAACTGAAACTACAGCCTGCCAGCGCTGATCATGCGCTGGCAGGCTGTAGATGCGGAAAAAAACGCATTTAAATCGCATATCAGATGCTGTTTTGTAAACGGCGTCTGATATGCCTGCTGTCTGCTCGTCTGGTGGTCCCTTTGTTTGGGACCACTAGAGGAAACAAAGGTAAAGTGCACCAATCACTACACACACACCCCCCACCCTCATCACTGATTAACCCCTGATCACCCATGTCACCCCCTGATAACCAATGTCACCCCCTGATCACCCCCTGTCACCCCCTGTCACTAATCACCCCCTACAGGCTCATTCAGACGTCCGTATGTGTTTTGCGGATCCATGGATCTGCGGATACATGGATCTACGGATCCGCAAAATACGGACACCGGCAATGTGCTTTCCGCATTTTGCAGATCCGCACATTGCCAGAACTATATAGAAAATGCTTTTCTTGTCCGCAATTGCGGACAAGAATAGGACATGTTCTATATTTTTGCGGAACGGAAGTGCAGACCCGGAAGCGCGGATCCGTAATTCCGGATCCGAGCGGGACAAAGTCTGTCCCCATAGAAATGAATGGGTCCGCAATTCCGTTCCGCAAACAGAATTGCGGACGTGTGAATGGGGCATAAGGGTCCCTTATCACCGCCAGTTAGTTAGCTACTTGTTAGGTAGCTAGCGCCCAGCCCACCGCACCGCAGTCACTGATTTTGGCACAGATTTTTTCATCCACATTGATCGATGCGAATGAAAAAATCTGTGCCGTTCATTTTTTTTTTTTTTCAGCGCAGAGGCTGAAAATCAGAGGCTGAAAATCTCATTACCCGTATGCTCAATATAAGGAGAATCGCAGAAACTCCTAATGCTGGCCATACGTGTAATGACTGCGGAGACCCTCAAATGCCAGGGCAGTATAAATACCCCACATGTGACCCCATTTTAGAAAGAAGACACCCCAAGGTATTCTGTGAGGGGTATGGCGAGTTCATGGAAAATTTTATTTTTTGTCACAAGTTAGTGGAATATGAGACTGTAAAAAAAAAAACAAAAAAAAAAAACAATTTCCGCTAACTTGTGCCAAATTTTTTTTTTATGTGAATTCGACATGCCCCTCACAGAATACCTTGGGGTGTCTTCTTTCCACAATGGGGTCACATGTGGGGTATTTATACTGCCCTGGCATTTTAGGGGTCCTAAAGCGTGAGAATTCAAATGCGTAAAAATGGCCTGTGAAATCCTAAAGGTACTCATTGGTTTTAGGGCCCCTTTGCGCATCTTGGCTGCAAAAAAGTGTCACACATGTGGCATCGCCGTACTCAGGAGAAGTAGGGCAATGTGTTTTGGGGTGTATTTTTACATATACCCATACTTTGTGTGAGAAATATCGCTGTAAACGACAACTTTTTAATTTTTTTAATACAAAGTTGTCAATTTACAGAGATATTACTCTCACCCAACATGGGTATATGTAAAAATACACCCCAAAACACATTGCCCTACTTCTCCTGAGTACGGAGATACCACATGAGTGACACGTTCTTGCAGCCTGGGTGCCAAAGGGCCCAAATTCCAACGAGTACCTTTAGCTTTACATGGCTGCTCACAATTTAGCCCGCCCAAAATGCCAGAACAGTACAAACACCCCACAAATGACCCCATTTTGGAAAGAAGACACCCCAAGGTATTCGCTGAGGGGTATGGTGAGTCCATGAAAAATTTAACTTTTTGTCAAAAGTTAGCGGAAAGGAGACTTTGCGAGAAAAACAATAAAAATCAATTTCCGCTAACTTGTGCCAAAAAAAAAAATCTTCTGTGAACTCGCCATGCCCCTCACAGAATACCTTGGGGTGTCTTCTTTCCAAAATGGGGTCACATGTGGGGTATTTCTACTGCCCTGGCATTTTAGGGGCCCTAAAGCGTGAGAAGAAAAATGCGTAAAAATGCCCTCCTAAAAGGTACTCATTAGAATTAGGGCCCCTTTGCGCACCCAGGCAGCAAAATAGTGTCACTCATGTGGTATCGCAGTACTCAGGAGAAGTAGGGCAATGTGTTTTGGGGTGTATTTTTACATATACCCATGCTGGGTGAGAGAAATATCTCTGTAAACTGACAACTTTGTATAAATTTGTTTTAAAAGTTGTCATTTACAGAGATATTTCTCTCACCCAGCATGGGTATATGTAAAAATACACCCCAAAACACATTGCCCTACTTCTCCTGAGTACGACGATACCACATGAGTGACACTTTTTTGCAGCCAAGATGCGCAAAGGGGTCCTAATTCCAATGAGTACCTTTAGGATTTCACAGGGCATTTTTCCGCATTTTTCTTCTCACATTTTAGGGCCCCTAAAATGCCAGGGCAGTAGAAATACCCCACAAGTGACCCCATTTTGGAAAGAAGACACCCCAAGGTATTCCGTGAGGGTCATGGCGAGTTCACAGAATTTTTTTTTTTTTTGGCACAAGTTAGCGGAAATTGATATTTTTAATTTTTTTATTTTTTACAAAGTCTCATATTCCACTAACTTGTGACAAAAAATAAAATTTTACATGAACTCACCATACCCCTCACGGAATACCTTGGGGTGTCTTCTTTCTAAAATGGGGTCACATGTGGGGTATTTATACTGCCCTGGCATTTTAGGGGCCCCTAAAGCGTGAGAAGAAGTCTGGAATCCAAATGCGTAAAAATGGCCTGTGAAATCCTAAAGGTACTCATTGGTTTTAGGGCCCCTTGCACTCAGGCTGCAAAAAGTGTCACTCATGTGGTATCACCGTACTCAGGAGAAGTAGGGCAATGTGTTTTGGGGTGTATTTTTATATATACCCATACTTTGTGTGAGAAATATCTCTGTAAACGACAACTTTTTAAATTTTTTACACAAAGTTGACAATTTACAGAGATATTTCTCTCACCCAGCATAGGTATATGTAAAAATACACCCAAAACACATTGCCCTACTTCTCCTGAGTACGGCGATACCACATGTGTGACACTTTTTGCAGCTAAGATGCGCAAAGGGGCCCAAATTCCAACGAGTACATTTAGGTTTTACATGGCTGCTCACAATTTAGCCCCGCCTAAAATGCCAGAGCAGTAAACACACCCCACAAATGACCCCATTTCGGAAAGTAGACACCCCAAGGTATTCACTGAGGGGCATAGTGAGTCCGTCTGAGATTTTATTTTTTTGCCAGAAGTTAGCAGAAATGGAAACTTTATTATTATTTTTTTCCTCAGAAAGTGTCATTTTCCGCTAACTTGTGAAAAAAAATGAAATGATACATGAACTCACCATGCCCCTCCGTGAATACTTTGGGGTGTCTTCTATCTAAAATGGTGTCATTTGGGGGGTATTTATACTATACTGACATTCTAGCACCTGAAGAAACATGACAGGTGCTCAGAAAGTCAGAGCTGCTTCAAAATGCAGAAATTCACTTTTTTGCACCATAGTTTGTAAACGCTATAACTTTTACCCAAACCAATAAATATACACTTATTGGATTTTTTTTTATCAAAGACATGTAGAACAACAAATTTTGTGAAAAATTTATATAGAAATGTAGTTTTTTTTTTTAAATTTTACAACAGAAAGTGAAAAATGTCATTTTTTTGAAAAAATGTCGTTACATTTTTATTAATAGCAAAAAAAGTAAAAATGTCAGCAGCAATGAAATACCACCAAATGAAAGCTCTATTAGTGAGAAGAAAAGGAGGTAACATTCATTTGGGTGGTAAGTTGTATGACCGAGCAATAAACGGTGAAAGTAGTGTAGTGCGGATTTGTAAAAAAGGGCCTGGTCACTAGGGGGGTGTAAACCTGTGGTCTTCAAGTGGTTAAATGTTTGATTCGATCTTCGACTTAGTCGCAAGTGACATCAGACACCCTCAGCCAAGAGTCAGTGGGTTCGTCAGACATAACCCTTAGTTGGCATGGCCCGGGAGCAGGCCCTGTGCCCTCACCTGTCCTCAAGCTGCCTCTGTCCTTTCCTCCACTAGACGGGCAAGTAGTGATGAGGAGAGGGGCATAGGAACTGGTGTTGTGAGCGCTCAGGCTCCTGACCCAGAGACGGTTGAGGAGGACATCAGTGACGTGCAGAGAGTACTCGATGATGATGATGATGATGTAGCTAATCGCACTTGGGAGCCGGGAGACGTAGGCGCTAAATTTTTTCTTTTTCTTCTCTTTACATAATAATGTAATATTATAAAATCCATTGTCTCCATGATAAATCTGCAGCGTGGGGGCCCTGTGTGGCTTCCACACACTTTCAAAATAATCCTACAGTGGGGTGATTAGATGCCGGATGACTGGGGTGCTCCATGACCTTCCCAGGAGCAGCTGTCAGGAGCAGCGGTTCATTTCTGAGACAGTATAGTGCGGGAGAATCTGAAGACTCTCTCCATCTCCGTGCACCACAGGATGCCCTCCTTCCCATCCATGATGACTGGGAACTTGTGATGTTTTCCCTGACATAGAGACCAGGGGCTGGTAGTTATGGTTTAAAACTTGATGAACTTCGCAACTCTTCCGGGCTTCAAGCAATCTTGAAGCTTTGTCTTCTCATTGTCTGTAGCTACTAGAGGCCTGTTCATGCCAGAAGGGTTCCCCCAGAAGCATCTGGCTTGATGAGCAGCCGATAACGCACTTGCATCAATCTTTACAGGATTTGTGCCCCCTGGAGAGAAATTGATTTTTAGAATGATTTCTCCATCACAAACACGTCGTCGAATAACCAGAAGACTGACCAATTCTCTTCCGTCTTAGGCAACACTTTATTAAGTAATTGAAGATAGTCAAAAAACAGTTGTTCACTGCCTCCATAAGGGCCTTTCTGATGTGGGTTAACCACAGATAAGTCATTACAAGGACTGCCGCAAATTATCAGATGGAATTGTCTCCATTCCTCAATCTGTTTCCTGGTTATATTCTGTAGGTCGCCCACATATACAATCTGCCCTGGATGGCGTACCCGTCCTATCGTGATGGCATCCTCACACACCTCTGATGCCATATGCTTTTCAACATTGATTCTAAGATTTTTCCATGATGAAAGGGAACTCGTGTTTTCTCTGACGTAGAGACCAGGGGCTGGTAGTTATGTTTTGAATGTTGATGAACTTCGCAACTCTTCTGGGCTCCGAGCAATCTTGAAACTTTTTCTTCTCATTGTCTTTAGCTACTAAAGGCCTGTTCATGCCAGGCAGGTTCCCCCAGAAGTATCTGGCTAGATGAGCAGCCGATACCGCACTTGCATCAATCTTGACAGGATTTGTTCAGGTGGCAACACTTGTCTTAGGCAACACTTAAATTTAATAAACAAAAATTATTAAATATTCAATTGAACCAAAACTTGATTAAAATTATAAGTAACTAAACTTAAATTCACTAATATATTATCCAAATCTTCTAGGGAAATTCCCGGATAATCAATTTGCTAAGCCTTTTGTGCCGGAGAACGTGTATTATTAAATTGTGTTTTAAGCAACACTTTATAAAGTTGAGAAATTTTAACCTTCTGTTCTGTCCCATATTCCCTGTAAATGAATAGACAAAGCAACCTCTCTGTGGCCTCCTCATGCTGCTGCAACCTCCGCAATCTCTCGTCGTCATGCCACTCTGTGGCCTCCTTATGCTGCTGCTACCTCCTCAATCTCTCGTCGTCATGCAAATCTGTAGCCTCCTGATTCTGCTGTAACCTCCACAATCTCTCGTCGTCGTGCCACTCTGTGGCCTCCTCATGCTGCTTCCACCTCCGCAATCTCTCGTGGTTGTGCCACTCTGTGGCCTCCTCATGTCATAGGGCCACTCTGTGGACTTCTCATGCTGTTCCCACCCTCCCCACTTTATGACTGGGCCACTATTCTGCCTTTTTGGCTTGGCTGAAAGCATCTTTTATTTTACCCTTTTTCTGATCTGTCAGAAAGAAGGAAAAATGAGAAGCACAATGGATCCTTTCTGTATAGCAGCTGTAAGGCCTGTATGGTCCCATCAGAATTGGATTGTGATTTCGTAGCCAAAAGCAGGAATGGGTACAAAACACAGAAGACATGCAAATATTCAGTTCACATGTCATCTCTGTTTTGGATCCAGTCCTGTTTTTTGACATTCGCAATACTGATGGATTACTGACCAAATGCTGACTGAGTGAAGGCAAATACTCAACAGACAGGATCCGTTTTTTGGGGCGTTATTGTTCTGAGGGATCAGAGGAAGGGCAAAATAATCAGTGAAGTCAACACAAACTTACTGCTGACACCGTCTACACTCTGTTGAGGGGGGGGGGCCTCTATTTTATAAGCGCTTAATAAAGCAGGTTCTGTTTACATCTATGTAGAATCAGCTGATGACGGTGTAAAAGAAGTGCGCTTCTTATTGACACTAACATTCACCTGTAAGGCTGAGTTCATACTTGAGTTATTTGGTCGGTTTTGGCCCCGAGACCGCCCAAATAAGTGAAGTGTACAGTGACTCAAACATGACGCCCGGATAAGAGGCGGGTGCGTTGCGGGATTTTTCCGCGCTTGTGCAAACTGTTGTAATGCGTTTTGCATGTGCGTGAGAAAAACCGGCATGTTTGGCACCCAGACCCGAAGCCGGACTTCATCACTGAAGTCCGGTTTCGGGTTGAGTATTCTGTATATTTTATTATTTTCCCTTATAACATTTATAAAGGAAAATAATAGCATTCTAAATACAGAATGCAAAGTAAAATGGGTGATTGAGGGTTAAAAATAAAAAATAAAGTAACTTACCTCCTGCAATTGAGTGCGTAGCTGCCGGTCTCCTGTTCTGTCTTCAGCTGGGGGGTAAAGGACCTTATGTGACGTCACATGGGTCACATGGTCCAATCACTTGCTCCCATCACTTTGCGAAGCAATAACTTTAGCTCATCGGAGCCAATATATTCTAATACTGTACGGAGCTCCTGCTCTGTACAGTATTAGAATGACGTTTTATGCAAAACGACTTTGGATGTTTAAGTCCCCATATTTTAATAGGAAAAGTAGGGGGTCGTCATAAATGCCCAGTCGTCTTATACGCCGGAAAATACGGTATATATATATTCACTAAATTCACAAATGCAGTATTTGACATAAAGTTATTTGAATGGAAAAAAGTTATGGCTCCTGGAAGGCAGGGAGTAAAAAATGAAAACACAAAGAAGAAAACGCCATGTGAAATACAGGTGATATGATAACAATGAAGCATAAGAAATGGAAATGTTACACATATTACACGTATTACACATATTTACAAATAATACCTTTGAATTAGAGATGAGTGAATTGACGAAGTGGAATTCGATCCGAATTTCAGGAATTATTAGATTTACAACAAATCCGAATTTCCTCACGCTTCATGGTAACTAATCACATTTTTTCCTAAAATGGCTGCTGCACATGTTAGGACATGGAGCAAGGAACTTTGGGAATGAGGGATCACCCACAATGCCATGCATGCAGCCAATCAGCAGCCAGTCATCCCTGCGATGTCACAGCCCTATAACTAGCCTCAGCCATCTTGGATTCAGCCATTTTCCAGTCTGCTTAGTGCAGGGAGAGATGTTAGCATGTGCTAGGGACAGTGCTAAGAAAGACTTGAAATCGTATATTTTGCTCAATAGAAGTTCAGGGAAAGAGCATTAGAAGTTAAGTTAAAGTTAGGGGGGAATTATTCCACAGTATTAAAGCAGAACAGGGTTCAATAGGAGTGTTTACATCCTGGGTAATAGGAACAATCCTATTACACCTTGCTGCACTGACTGGGGATCCAAATTGGCATTAGGCCTCTTTCACACTAGCGTTGTGAGGATCCGGCGTGCACTTCCGTCGCCGGAAATTCCTGCCGGATCCGTCACAATGCAACACACCTGAAAGCATTTGAAGACTGATCAGTCTTCAAAATGCTTTCAGTGTTACCATGGCAGCCAGGATGCTACCAAAGTCCCGGCTGCCATGGAAAAGTAGTGAGGAGCAGTGGAGAAGCTACTTACCGTCCGTGCGGCTCCCGGGGCGCTCCACAATGACGTCACAGCACCCTTACATGCCCCGGGAACTGCATGGATGGTAAGTAGCTTCTCCACTGCTCCCCACTACTTTTCCATGGCATCCGGGACTTTATTAGCGTCCTGGCTGCCATGGTTACCATTCAGAAAGCTAAACGTCGGATCCGGCGATGCGCCGAAACGACGTTTAGCTTAAAATCAGATCCGGATTAATGCTTTTCAATTCCGGATCCGTCCTTGCGGCATGTCTTAAGTTTTTTTGGCCGGAAGAAAAATCCGCCCCATCAGCTGAAAAAAAACGTTTGAATACTAAACTAAAGACATCTTGATGCAACCTTAACTGATTTCTTTCCATTCAGAATGCATTTGGATAATCCTGATCAGTATCTTTCCGTCTTGGAGCTCCGAGGACGGAACTCTAGGACGGAAAGGAACAAGACAAGTGTGAAAGAGGCCTTATACTGCTACTCATTTCAGGTTTGCAATACCTCTGTAATTCCAGCAAACCGTTCTTGTTATTGGGGTCTTATTAGCCCTTGTGTGGTGCAGTTATATATATGTTCTAAAGCCATTTTTTGTTGTGTATTAGTGGGGGAAAAGGGGGCTTATTAGCTATTGTGTGTTATAGTCAGAAAATTACAGCCATATTTGGTGTGTATTAGTGGCAAAAAAAAGAATTATTTGCCGTTCACGGCCGCAGTAATATGTTCTAAAGCCTTTTTTGGGCGTGTATTAGTGGGGAAAAAAGAAAAAAAAAGATTATTAGCTGTGTGGTGAAGTGAGAAAATTAAAGCCCTTTTTGGTGTGTATTAGTGGCAAAAAAAGGAATTATTTGCCTTTCACGGCCGCAGTAATATGTTCTAAAGCCTTTTTTGGGCGTGTATTAGTGGGGAAAAAAGAAAAAAAAAGATTATTAGCTGTGTGGTGAAGTGAGAAAATTAAAGCCCTTTTTGGTGTGTATTAGTGGCAATAAAAGGAATTATTTGCCTTTCACGGCCGCAGTTATATGTTCTAAAGCCTTTCTTTGTTGTTTATTAGTGGGGAAAAAGAAAAAGGGCTTATTAGCCATTGTGTGGTGACGTAAGAAAATTAAAGACCTTTTTGGCATGTATTAACTTCCTTTTTTTTTTACTTATATGATCTAAGAGTATGTCAGACAAAAAAGTGACAGGCCCTGCACAGGGGAGTGGCACAGGCCAAAATGTTTCTGGCGCAAGCACAGGTTGCAGAAGAGTAAGGGGGCATGGCAGTTGTCTCTTCGAGAGACCTGTGTCAGCTCCCACTGTTAGCTTGCAGTCGTGTCTTGACCAACAACCCAGCGGTTCCTTAATTCCATTACTTAAAAAAAAATTTAACATTATTAATTGGCAACTCGGAGGAGGTGGATGTGGAGTAGGAGGTTGAGGAGGCGTCAGGTGGGAATGCCATCAGCAGTGCGTCTACCAGCGTGCGTTTGTAGTCACACATCTTTTGACCAGTAACAGACGTTGTTACAAAATTTTGTTTCCTGCCAGCAATGCACAGCAGGGGCTTATCACTGGCAAAACTGGGTTGATGTCACCCACCAATGGAACAAGCGATTTTCATAAATGTAGGCCTCTGGCATCCAGACAGAGGAGAGGTTTATTCACAACAATAAGAGGTTAATGTCATCCACCAATGGAACAGGCAATTTTAAGTAACTTAGGCCCCTGGCACCCAGACAGAGGAGAGGTTCATTCACGGCAAAAATAGGTTAATGTCACCCAAAAATTGAACAGGCGATTTTTTGGAAATGTAGGCCCCTGGCACCCAGACAGAGGAGATGTTCATTCACAGCAAAAAGAGGTTAATGTCATCCACCAATGGAACAGGCAATTTTCAGTAAGTTAGGCCCCTGGCACCCAGACAGAGGAGAGGTTCATTTATGGCAAAAAGAGGTTTATTTCACCCACCAATAGAACAGACGATTTTCAGTAGGTTAGGCCCCTGGCACCCAGACAGAGGAGAGGTTGATTCACAGCAAAAAAAGGGTTAATGTCACCCACCAATGGAACAGGCGATTTTCAGTAAGTTAGACCCCTGGCACCCCGACAGAGGAGGGGTTCATTCATGGCAAAATAGGCTTCATGTCATTCACCAATGCAACAGGCGATTTTCAGAAATGTAGGCCCTTGCCACCCAGACAGAGGAGAGATTCATTCACGGCAAAACAGGCTTCATGTCATCCACCAATGCAACAGGAAATTTTCAGAAATGTAGGCCCCTGGCACCCAGACAGGGGAGAGGTTCATTCATGGCAAATAGAGGTTAATGTCACCCACCAATGGAGCAGGCAATCTTTAGTAAGTTAGGCTCCTGGCACCCAGACAGAGGAAAGGTTCATTCAGGACAAAAAGAGTTTAATGTCACCCACCAATGGAACAGGCGATTTTCAGTAAGTTAGGCCCCTGGCACCCAGACAGAGGAGAGGTTCATTCATGGCAAAAAGAGGTTAATGTCACCCACCAATGGAACAAGCGATTTTCATAAATATAGGCCTCTGGCATCCAGACAGAGGAGAGGTTTATTCATGGCAATAAAAGGTTAATGTCATCCACCAATGGAACAGGCGATTTTCAGTAAGTTAGGCCCCTGGCACCCAGATAGAGGAGAGGTTCATTCATGGCAAAGAGAGGTTAATGTCACCCACCAATTGAACAGGAGATGTTCAGAAATGTAGGCCCCTGGCACCCAGACAGAGGAGAGGTTCATTCACGAGCAAAAAAGAGGTTAATGTCACCCACCAATGGAACAGGTGATTTTCAAAAATGTAGGCCCTTGGCACCCAGACAGAGTAGAGGTTCCTTCACGGCAAAACAGTCTTCATGTCACCTACCAATGGAACAGGCGATTTTCACTAAAGTAGGCCCTTGGCACCCAAACAGAGGGGTGGTTTATTCACGGCAACACAGGCTTCATGTCACCCACCAATGAAGTAAATGTGTACCTGAACTTTTGGGCACAAATATGGCTGTAACAAAGTCCTGGTAAGGACTATAGGGCTGCAAAAGGCATTAAAATGTGGGTAAGTGCCCTGCAAAAAAATGTGGATAGGGAAATAATTGTCCCAACTGCAGCAGCTGAGGGGATGGGGGAGGACTCATGGGGACATTACTTCTGCCCGGCTGGTTTCATATATTATAGGTCATGACTCGGTTACTTTGTTGGAACATGCTGGGCTCATTGGTAAGATGGCAGGACACTCTCAATGATACATAAGGTTTGGCAGAAATGTCAGGTGTTGCTTTCAGTACAGGGGTTTATGTAGATCTCTCCTGTTTGGAAAAATCCACACCTGCCTGTAATTTTTCAGTTAGACAGTTTTTCGCCATGGGAGCGTAAAGGCATGAGATGATGCGTTTTTAAGTCCTTTGAACAGCTGAGAAGTGAATTTGGCCTCCCACACACGGCCTTTTACCAATCCTTGCAATTACGGCACGCTTTCCAGGCACAGGCAAAGTTATTATCGTTAAAATGTAGTACAGTACCATTGTTTCAACAGATCCTCACAACCAGTTCCTCGAGTGGTTTAATTTCATCCATTTACAGGAATTGTGTTTTAGCAGTTAAAGAGGACCTTTCATCAGGGTAAAAAATGGGTACTAAGTGTGCTGACATGTAGAGCGGTGCCCAGGGATCTCCCTGCACTTACTATTAACCCTGAGAGCCGCTCCGTTCGCCCGGTATAGGCTCTAGTATCTTCTGGGACTTGGTTATACTAGGAGGAGCCGAGTATCACTTGATTATAGTAGGCGTATCCCAGGCTGTAGCGCTGGCCAATCGCAGCGCTCAGCTCACAGCCTCCTCCTAGTATAACCAAGTCCCAGAAGATACAGAAGCCTATACCGGGCGAAAGGAGCGGCGCCCAGGGATAATAGTAAGTGCAGGGAGATCCCTGGGCGCCGCTCTACATGTCAGCACACTTAGTACACATTTTTTACCCTGATGAAAGGTCCTCTTTAAGCATAAATGGGAAGAGAAGGTTGGGCCGAATTCAGAGGAGCAATGGAAATCGCTCCTAGCATTGACTCTGCAATTATCTGAAGCGGAGATGAAGGAGGAGGAGGGGTATCTTAAAAGGTTTTATTTATATATATATATATATATATATATATATATATTTTATTTTATTTTTTTATTGGGGTAGCCCCCAAAATAATGATACAAATAAAAAAAAATGGATTCAATGAATAAGTGCACTGGAGTACAAGAATGTATGGTTGAGTCGGTTATAAATGTCTATTCTGCACAAGGTACGGACAAGACCTGTGGGATCCATGCCTGGTTCATTTTAATGAACGTGAGCTTGTCCACGTTGGCTGTGGACAGGCGGCTGTGTTTGTCTGTAATGACGCCCCCTGCCGTGCTAAATACACGATCAGACAATACACTCGCTGCATGGCCGTCCAGCACCTTCAAGGCATAAAGGGCAAGCTCAAGCCATGTGGACAATTTGGAGACACAGAAGTTAAATGGGGCAGAACCATCAGTCAGTACGTGTAGGCGTGTGCACACATACTTTTCACCATGTTGTTCAAATGCTGCCTCCTGCTAAGACTTTCCATTTCAGCCAGTGGTGCAGGTTGCTGTGGCTCGGTGACAAAGCTTTTCCACATCTCGGCCATGCTAACCCTGCCTTCTGAGGTGTTGCCAGTGACACAGTTGTATTGGCGACCTCTTCCTCCTCCTCAGCCTTCACCTTTTGCTTCCACTTGTCCCCCAGTGTCAGTTAAGAATGCCCTCAGGAGCGCGTCTACCAGTGTGTGCTTGTAGTTGCGCATCTTTCTATCAAACTCCACTGCGGGAATTAAGGAGGGCACATTGTCTTTGTAGCGGGGATCCAGCAGGGTGGCAACCAAGTAGTCAGCACAGTTACAATGTGGGCAACTCTGCTGTCATTGCGCAGGCACTGCAGCATGTAGTCGCTCATGTGTGCCAGGCTGCACAGAGGTAAGGATAAGCTGCCCTCTGTAGGTGGTGTATCGTCTGTGTCCTCCGTATCTCCGTACCCTGCAGTGAACCTGGTTCCTCCTCCTCCTCTACCTCATCCTCCTCCTCTTCGTCCTCCAGAACTGTGCCCTAGCTGGCCACATGTGTACCTAGCATCTGCTGGTGTAGGAACCCACCCTCTGAGCCATTTCTGAATGACCGGCCTGAAACCACGTGAAATGCCCCCTCTTCCTCCTGTGCCATATCCTCTTCCATCATCGCGGTAATTGTTTTTTTAAGGAGACATAGAAGTGCTATTGTAATGCTAACAACAGCATCATCAGCACTGGCCATGTTGGTTGAGTACTCAAAAGACCACAGAAAGGTACACAGGTCTCGCATGGAGGCCCAGTCACTGGTGGTGAAGTGGTGCTGTTCCGCAAAGCGACTGACCCGTGCGTGCTAAAGCTGAAATTCCACTATTGCCTGCTGCTGCTCGTACAGTCTCTCCAGAATATGCAAGGTGGAGTTCCACCTGGTGGGCACGTCGCATATGAGTGGGTCAGCGGGAAGGCCGAAGTTACACTGTAGCGCAGACAGGCGAGCAGCAGCAGGGTGAGAACGCCGAAAGTGCACACTGACGGACCGCAGTTTCTGCAGCAGCTCTGACATGTCTGGGTAGTTTTCAGGAATTTCTGCACCACCAAATTCAGCACATGCGCCATGCAAGGGATGTGCGTCAAACCAGCTAGTCCGAGAGCTGCTACGAGATTTCGCCCATTATCCCACACCACCAGGCCGGACTTGAGGCTCACTGGCAGCAACCACTCATCGGTCTGTTTTTCTATGCCCCTCCACAGCTCCTCCCCCGCTGCCAGTGCCCACCACTCATTCCGTGTGGCACAGGACTTTGCATTAAAAAAAAAGGCATTTAATTTTCACACTTTAATCTAATTTCAGTTGCCTGCCTGCTGCCAGTGTGTGTCAGGCCCACTTCCACTGACTGTAGTGTGCTCACTGCCAGTGCCCACCACTCATACCGTGTGACACAGGACTTTGCATAAGGAAAAAGGCATTGAATTTTTACACTTTAATCTAATTTCAGTTGCCTGCCTGCTGCCAGTGTGTGTCAGGCCCACTTCCACTGACTGTAGTGTGCCCACTGCCAGTGCCCACCACTCATACCGGGTGGCACAGTACCTTGCACGCATAGTACCACTAATCAAAAAAAAAAATGACAGGCAGAGGCAGGCCACCCCGCAGGGGCCGTCGTGGTGCTGTGATTTCCTAGAATAATGCCCAGTGTTCAGAGGCCACATACCCTGAACTCGAAAAATTCTGAGGACATAGTTGACTGGCTTACACAAGACAACCAATCTTCTACAGCTTCCGCTCGGAACCTTGGCGCACCATCCTCCTCCAGCTCAGCTTCAGGCACCTCTCAAGTTACCACTCACCTGCCCACTGCTACCACCAACACTAGCACCACAGTCGCTTAATTTGATCTGTCAGAGGATTTATTTACAGTTGGAAGAAATGAGTGATGCGCAACCATTATTGCCAGAGGATGTAGATAAAAGGGATATGTCCCAGTCAGGCAGCATTGCACACATGGATGTACAGTGTGATGATGATGATGTTGTACCTGCTGCTGCTTCTTTTGCTGAGTTGTCAGATACAAGTAAAGTGGTTGATAATGACGATGTGTCTGTGGATGTCACGTGGGTGCCCGCTCGAAGTGAAGAAGAACAGGGGGAAAGCTCAGATGGGGAGACAGAGAGGAGGAAGAGACGAGTTGGAAGCAGGGGGAGGTGGTCGCAAGGAGCTAGTGGCACAGTCAGACAGCATGTATCGGCAACCGGGGTCAGCCAGAAAGCATGCCAATCAACGCATGCTGTTGCCACCACCAGAATGCCATCATTGCAAAGCTCAGCAGTGTGGCATTTTTTATGTGTGTCCGCCTCTGATAACAGCCATGCCATTTGCAACCTGTGCCAAAAGAAACTGAGTCGTGGAAAGTCCAACACCCACCTAGGTACAACTGCTTTGCGAAGGCACATGATCTCACATCACAAACGCCTATGGGATCAACACATGAGTACAAGCAGCACACAAACTCAAAGCCACCATGCTCCTCCTGGTCCAGCATCTTCAGCCACGTCAACCACTGCTGTCCTCCCTGCCCCCTCTCAACCACCCGCCACTCCGCCTCTCACCTTCAGCAGTTCCTGCTCATCTGCTCACAGTCAGGTGTCTGTCAAGGAAATGTTTGAGCGTAAGAAGCCAATGTCACACAGTCACCCCCTTGCCCGGAGTCTGACAGCTGGCTTGTCGGAATTCTTAGCCTGCCAGCTTTTACCATGCAAGCTGGTGGAGTCTTAGGCCTTCAAAAAATTTGTAGCCATTGGGACACCGCAGTGGAAGGTACCCGGCCGAATGTTTTTTTTTCACAAAAGGCGATCCCCAACCTGTACTATATTGTGGAAAAGGAAGTCATGGCATGTCTGACACACAGTGTTGGAGCAAGGGTCCATCTGACCACTGATACCTGGTCTGCAAAGCACGGTCAGGGCAGTTATATCACGTACACTGCGCATTGGGTAAACCTGCTGACGGCTGCCAAGCATGGAATGCGTGGCTCTGCAGCGCAGTTGGTGACACCGCCACGACTTGCAGGCCTGCTGCTGTAAGCTATACCCCTATTACACTGCCACCTCATCTACTCCTCCTACTCCATCCTCTTCGCTAACCTCCTCGGCTGCGTCCTCTTCTGCTGCTGCGTCTTGCTCCACATCATCAACTGCACCCCCCCAGCTCCCCAGGGGCTATTCCACATCCCGGATACCACAGTGTCACGCCGTCTTGGGGTTGAAAGCAGAGAGTCACACCGGACCAGCAGTCCTTTCTGCCCTGAACGCACAGGTGGATCAGTGGCTGACCCCGCACCAACTGGAGATCAGCAAAGTGGTGTGTGACAACGGAAGCAATCTGTTGGGGCATTGAATTTGGGCAAGTTGACACATGTGCCGTGCATGGCACATGTGTTTAACCACTTCAGCCCCCTAGCTTAAACACCCTTAATGACCAGGCCACTTTTTACAATTCTGCACTACACTAATTTCACCGTTTATTGCTCTGTCATGCAACTTACCACCCAAATGAATTTTACCTCCTTTTCTTCTCACTAATAGAACTTTTATTTGGTGGTATTTCATTGCTGCTAACATTTTTACTTTTTTTGCTATTAATAAAAAATGACCGAAATTTTTGCAAAAAAATTTTCACTTTCTGTTGTAAAGTTTTTTTTAAAAAAAATACATTTCTATATAAATGTTTCCCAAAATTTATTGTTCTACATGTCTTAAAAAATGATTAAAAAAAATCCAATAATTGTATATTTATTGGTTTGGGTAAAAGTTATAGCGTTTACAAACTATGGTGCAAAAAAGTGAATTTCCGCATTTTGAAGCAGCTCTGACTTTCTGAGCACCTGTCATGTTTCTTCAGGTGCTAGAATGTCAGGATAGTATAAATACCCCCCAAATGACACAATTTTAGAAAGAAGACACCCCAAAGTATTTGCGGAGGGGCATGGTGAGTTCATGTATCATTTCATTTTTTTTCACAAGTTAGCGGAAAATGAGGAAAAAAAAAAATAATAAAGTTTCCATTTCGGCTAACTTCTGGCAAAAAAAATAAATAAATCTCAGACAGGCTCACTATGCCCCTCAGTAAATACCTTGGGGTGTCTACTTTCCGAAATGGGGTCATTTGTGGGATGTGTTTACTGTTCTGGCATTTTGGGCGGGGCTAAATTGTGAGCAGCCATGTAAAAGCTAAAGGTACTCGTTGGAATTCGGGCCCCTTTGCGCAGCCAGGCTGCAAAAAAGTGTCACTCATGTGGTATCGCCATACTCAGGAGAAGTAGGGCAATGTGTTTTGGGGTGTATTTTTACATATACCCATGTTGGGTGAGAGAAATATCTCTGTAAACTGACAACTTTGTATAAAAAAAATTAAAAAGTTGTCGTTTACAGCGATATTTCTCACACAAAGTATGGGTATATATAAAAATACACCCCAAAACACATTGCCCTACTTCTCCTGAGTACGGTGATACCACATGTGTGACACTTTTTTGCAGCCAAGATGCGCAAAGGGGCCCAAATTCCCATGAGTACCTTTAGGATTTCACAGGGCATTTTTACTCATTTGGATTCTCACGCTTTAGGACCCCTAAAATGCCAGGGCAGTATAAATACCCCACATGTGACCCTATTTTGGAAAGAAGACACCCCAAGGTATTCCGTGAGGGGCATGGCGAGTTCACAGAAAAAATTTTTGGCACAAGTTAGCGGAAATTGATATAAATATATTTTTTTTACAAAGTCTCATTTTCCACTAACTTGTGACAAAAAATAAAAATTTGCATGAACTCACCACACCCCTCACGGAATACCTTGGGGTGTCTTCTTTCTAAAATGGGGTCACATGTGGGGTATTTATACTGCCCTGGCATTTGAGGGTCTCCGCAATCATTACACGTATGGCCAGCATTAGGAGTTTCTGCTATTCTCCTTATATTGAGCATACGGGTAATGAGATTTTTTTTTTCCGTTCAGCCTCTGGGCTGAAAAAAGAAAAAAAATGAACGGCACATATTTCCTCATTCGCATCGATCATCGTGGATGAAAAAATCTCTGCCAAAATCAGTGACTGCGGTGCAGTGGGCTGGGCGCTAACTACCTAACAAGTAGCTAACTAACTGGCGGTGATAAGGGACCCTTAGGCCCCATTCACACGTCCACAATTCTGTTTGCTGAACGGAATTGCGGACCCATTCATTTCTATGGGGACAGACTTTGTCCCGCTCGGATCCGGAATTGTGGATCCGCACTTACGGGTCTGCACTTCCGTTCCGCAAAAATACAGAACATGTCCTATTCTTGTCCGCAATTGCGGACAAGAAAAGGCATTTTCCATATAGTTCTGGCAATGTGCGGATCTGCAAAATGTGGAAAGCACATTGCCGGTGATCCGCAAAACACATATGGACATGGGAATGGAGCCTTACAGGGGGGTGATCAGTGACAGGGGGGTGATCAGGGAGTCTATATGGGGTGATCAGGGGTTAACAAGGGGTTAATAAGTGACAGGAGGGGGGGGGATGTGGTGCTTGGTGCTACTTGACAGAGCTACCTGGTCCTCTGGTGGAGTACCAGGTAGCAGGTATATCAGACGCTGTTAACAAAACAGCGTCTGATATACCTCTTGGATGCCTTTTTTTTTACATCTACAGCCTGCCAGCGATTGATCATCGCTGGCAGGCTGTAGTATCACTGCCGAGCTGTGCACTGCTGTGAATGCGCGCACGTTCACAGCAAATCTCGCCTCTCGCGAGATGGCGCACGGATGCGTCCAGGAGGAACAAACCTGCCGCCGCCTGGACGCATCCGTGCGTTCGGCGGTCGGTAGGTGGTTAATCTGATCGTACAACGCTTTGTGTGTAAGTACCCAAGCTTACAGGACGTCTTCAAGCAGGCCAGGAAGGTGTGTGGCCATTTCAGGCGTTCCTACACGGCCATGGCACACTTTTCCGACATTCAGCAGCGAAACAACATGCCAGTGAGGCGCTTGATTTGCGACAGCCCGACATGTTGGAATTCAACATTCCTAATCTTCGACCGCCTGCTCCAACAAGAAAAAGCCGTCAATGAGTATTTGTATGACCGGGGTGCTAGGAGCTGAGTATTTTTTTGCCACGTTACTGGATGCTCATGCGCAATGCCTGTAGGCTCATGCATCCTTTTGAGGAGGTGACAAACCTAGTCAGTCGCACGGAAGGCACCATCAGCGACCTCATCCCATTTGTTTTCTTCCTGGAGCGCGCCCTGCGAAAAGTGCTGGATCAGGCCGTAGATGAGCGTGAAGAGGAAGAGTTGTGGTCACCATCACCACCAGAAACAGCCTTATCATCATCGCTTGCTGGACCTGCGGCAACGCTGGAAGTGGAGTCTGAGGAAGAGGAGTCAGAGGAGAAATGTGGCTTTGAGGAGGAGGAAGACCAACCACAGCAGGCATCCCAGGGTACTCGTTGTTGTCACTTATCTGGAACCCGTGGTGTTGTACGTGGCTGGGGGGAAGAACAGACCTTTAATGACATCAGTGAGGACAAGGAACGGGAGATGAGTAGCTTGGCATCCACCCTTGTGCAAATGGGGTCTTTAATGCTGTCATGCCTGTTGAGGGACCCTCGTATAAAAAGGCTGAAGGAGAATTACCTGTACTGGGTGGCCACTTTACTAGACCCCCGGTATAAGCAGAAAGTGGCTGAAATGTTACCGAATTTCTGGAAGTCGGAAAGGATGCATCAGTTCCAAAACAAGTTAAAAAGTATGCTTTACACAGCGTATAAGGGGGATGTCAGAGCACAACGGGAAACTAACAAGGGAAGAGGTGAAAGTAATCCTCCTCCTACCACGACCACGCCGGCAAGGACAGGACGCTTTACAAACGTGTTGTTGATGGAGGACATGCAGAGATTTTTAAGTCCTACACATCGCCACAGCCCTTCTGGGTCCACCCTCAGAGAACGACTGGTAGCAAACTACCTTGCCTTAACTGCAGATATCGACACTCTGAGGAGCGAGGAACCCCTTGACTACTGGGTGTGCAGGCTTGACGTGTGGCCTGAGCTATCCCAATTTGCGATAGAACTTCTGGCATGCCCCGCTTCAAGTGTCCTGTCAGAAAGGACCTTCAGCACAGCAGGAGGTATTGTCACTGACAAGAGAAGTCGCCTAGGTCAAAAAAGTCTGGATTACCTCACCTTTATTAAGATGAATGAGGCATGGATACTAAAGGGACTGACAGTGGTGGATATATTTGACTAAAAAAGGCCTGATGAGATGCCTTGGGCTAAAAATGGTCCCTACGCTAATGTATTTAATCTCTGCATGCCGGACGACTTGCGTGACTTCTCCTCCACCAACTATCGTTCAAGCCGCAATGTTTTAGTACACTTTCTGGCTGCAACAATACCTAATTTTTCAGGCATGTGTACATGCCTAATTTTTCTAGCCTCTGGTGTTGCACTGTGGCTGCAAAAACAAAACAAAACAGAAAGGCACATACATGTGTCAATTCCCCTTTGTGATCGTTACCTTGTTGTGGTGAAGGGGCTTGCGTATAACAATGAAGCGATCCCCTCTATGAGTGTATTGGCAATGTTGGTACACCCCAGATGATAAGGTCGTGCTACATTGTGAACAGACCAAAAGCGATCGGCTGGACAATTTTTCATAGAAAAAACAATAATTTTCTTTTTGATCATCTAAGGTGATCATTAAAGCCTTCTAGGTCAACAATGGGCCCATACTGCAGAATCATTTTTTTCTGGTTCACTTAACTGTCACTGAATTACCTCAGCACGACCATAGGCTTTGAAAAAACGCCATTGCCTGCAATCTCCCAAACGTCCGAACGAGCACAGCCATCACTACACCAAGATTGACGCATAGAGGAATAAAATTTATGCCATGAGTGTGTCAACTATTGACAACTCTTTGCGGTTGTCTAAAATCTATTCGATACACGTCCCCTGATAGGGGAGGTAACAGGGATTAAACTGATAAGAATAGTACTACTTAACACACCACTCATATAGGGTGTCACAGTACATTGCGCGGCGCACGTGCAGTGCCCCAAATTGGAAGTAAGATGACCGACCAATCATCTTTTTCCATGTCCCGGTTCCTAAAATCTATTCACGTCCCCTGATAAGGAACGTAACAGGGATTTAAACTGATAGGAATAGTACTAAGTAACACACCACTCATATAGGGTTGCACAGTACACTGCACGGCGCAAGCGCAGTGCCCCAAATTGGAAGTAAGAGGACCGACCAAGCTTCTTTTTCCATCTCCCGATTCCTAAAATCTATTCGATACACGTCCCCTTAGAGGCTAGCTTGTTATGCAATCTTGTGCAAATTGGGAGTTTGCGGTTGTGCAAATGGACTGTTTGCGGTTGTTTGCGGTGCGTTAAAGGGGGAGTTTGGTCTGTCACAGTTAGGTCTGTCACTGTGAAGCGGGCGTAACCCTTACACTACCTGATTGATACAACATCATACCTGATCGTATACACACACTGGATGTTTTAAAGCACGTTATTCCAAACAATTTAGGAATGTTAGGTGATTTATGCCCATTATGGATTAAAACCCGACTCTGTGTACACTACGTAATTTTCCAAGGGAGTTTTGCCATGGACCCCCCTCCGACATGCCACAGTCCAGGTGTTAGTCTCCTTGAAACAACTTTTCCATTACTACTGTGGCCAGAAAGAGTCCCTGTGGGTTTTAAAATTCACCTGCCTATTATAGTCTATGGCGGTTCGCCCGGTTCACTCGTTCGCCAACATTTGTGGAAGTTCGCGTTCGCCGTTCGCGAACAGAAAATGTTATGTTCACAACATCTCTACCAAACAGTTCTTCGCATTTGACCACGGCATCTGAGGGACTAAATTTCCATGGGGTAGAAGTTGTCTCTTATCTTGGACACTGTGTTGAACAGCACGCCCACTGCTTATGTCATTCATTCCTCTCCTAAACAGGAACAAATTCTAAAGACCCAATATATATATACTGAATTTTTTGCTTTATAAGATGCACCTGATGATAAGACACACCTAGGTTTTTGCGTAGGAAAATAAGAAAAAAAAATATTTTGAACCAAAAGATGTGCTTTTGGTGGGTTTTGAACTAATGGTGGTCTGTGGATGACGCTATTATGGGGGATCTGTGGATGACACTGTTATGGAGAGGATCTGTGGATGATGCACTGTTATGGGGGCATCTGTGGATGACGCACTGTTTTGGGGATCTGTGGATGACGCACTGTTATGGGGGCATCTTTGGATGACGCACTGTTATGGGGGATCTGTGGATTACACTGTTATGGGGATCTGTAGATGACACTTATGGGGATCTGTGGATGACACTTTTGGGAATTTGTGGATGACCCACTGTTATAGGGGATCTGTGGATGACACTTATGGGGATCTGTGGATGACAATCTGTTATAGAGGCATTTGTGGATGACATTGTTATGGGGATATCTGTGGATGACACTGTAATGGGGGGATCTATGGATGACACATATATAGCATCTCCTCCCACTTTATTAAGGAAGCAGGAGCGTGACAGAGCAAGTGACGTTATGCTGCCGGTGGGCCTGCATGCCACGTTTATTAGATCGTAAGTACGACAGAAGAGGATTGCACTACTTTAACAAAGAATAAGCATTACAGGACTACACTTTACTTCTGTGTGCGGGGCACCGGGCCCCACCATGAGTGTTACCAGCCTCCAGCCCCTCCTCCCTACCTGCTGATACATCGCAGGCCGCGCTGTGCAGCATATCGGCCAGCGATGTATCAGTGTTAGCAGAATAAAAATGGCGACATTCATTTTATAAGATGCACTGCTATTTTACCCCCACTTTTGGGGGGGAAAAAGTGTGTCCTATAAAGCGAAAAAACGGTATAGATATTATTATTTTTTAAATACCCATAACAACCCATACAGTAAAGCTACCACATCTATTACAAACGGTGAACTGTGAAAATTGTAGAATTGCTATGTATGTCGCCATTATAAAAAAATGATATAAACAAAATGTTGACTTTTACAAACACCAAAATGTCCTCAATTTTTTTTTAACCCCTACACATCTGAGCCACTTTTCATCTTAAATCCCAGGCTTATTTTTGCAAATCTGACATGTGTCACTTTATGTGGTAATAACTTTAAAAAGCTTTTACTTATCAAGGCCATTCTGAGACTGTTTTCTCGTTACATATTGTACTTCCTGACAGTGGTAAAATTGAGTCAAAAAATTTCATTTTCATTTATAAAAAAAATACCAAATTTGCCCAAAATTTAGAAAAATTTGCACATTTCTATATCTCAATTTCTCTACTTTTATAATAGATAGTAATAACTCCAAACATAGTTATAACTTTATATTCCCCATATGTCTACTTCATGTGTGGATCATTTTCTGAATGCAACTTTATATTTTGGGGATGTTAGAAGGCTTAGAAGTTTAGAAGCAAATCTTGAAATGTTTCAGAAGATTTCCAAAACCCACTTTTTAAGGACCAGTTCAGGTCTGAAGTCACTTTGTGAGGCTTACATAATAGAAACCACCCAAAAATGACCCCATTTTAGAAACTACACCCCTCAAGGTATCCTAAACTGATGTTACAAACTTTGTTAGCCCTTTAGGTGTTCCACAAGTATTAATGGAAAATGGAGATGACATTTCAGAATTTCACTTTTTGAGCATATTTTCCATTTTAATCAATTTTTTCCACTAAGAAAGCAAGGGTTAACAGCCAAACAAAACTCAATATTTATTACCCTAATTCTGTAGTTTACAGGAACACCCCATATGTGGTCGTAAACTGCTGTACGGGCACACGGCAGGGCGCAGAAGGAAAGGAAGGCCATATAGGTTTTTGGAGGGCCTTGTCGAATTTAAAGACCCCATTTTGGAAACTACAGGATAAGGTAGCAGTTTTATTGGTACTATTTTAGGGTACATATGATTTTTGGTTGCTCTATATTACACTTTTTGTGAGGCAAGGTAACAAAAAATAGCTGTTTTGGCAGCATTTTTTATTTTTTGTTATTTACAATGTTCATTTGACCGGTTAGATCATGTGGTATTTTTATAAAGCAGGTTGCTACTGATGCGACAATACCAAATATGACAACTTGTTTGGGTTGTTTTTATAGTTTTACATAATAAGGCATTTTTAAAAAAATTATGTTTAAGTGTCTCCATATTCTGAGAGCCATAGTTTTTTTAAATTTTTGGGCAATTGTCTTAGGTAGGGTCTCATTTTTTTTGCGGGATGAGATGACGTTTTGATTGGAACTATTTTGGGGTGCATATGACTTTTTGATCGCTTGCTATTACACTTTTTGTGATCTAAGGTGACAAAAAATGTCTTTTTTTACACCGTTTTAATTTTATATTTTTACGGTGTTCACCTGAGGGGTTAGGTCATGGGATATTTTTTTATAGAGCCGGTCAATACAGAAGCGGCAATACCTAATATGTCTACTTTTCTTTTTTTCCCTATTTTTTTAATTTTTTTTTACTTTATTTTGGGAAAAGGATGCTAATTTTTTTACTTGAAACTTTAAATTCTTGGGGCGGAAAACTTTATTTTTCAACGTTTTTCACTTTACTTTTTGTCCCTCTCTGGGACTTCAACTTTTGGGTGTCTGATCCCCTTTACAATGCATTCCAATACTTCTGTATTGGAATGCATTGGCTGTAAGTGTAATACAGTGTGTATTACACATACAGCTTTCTGCCTGTGAGATCCAGGGGGCTGGATCTCGCAGGCCCTCCCTCAAAAGGCAGCCACGATGCCTAAAGAAAGGCATCGTGCTGCCTTCCCTGCCTTCGGGTCTCCATCACAGCAGCCTGGGGACCCGATGGCCACCCCGCACCCGGCCGGATCCTGCACATGCTGTGGTCAGCGCTGATCGTAGCCGTGCAGGGGTTAATGCGCTAGCATCAGTGATTTCACCGCTGCCGGCGCATTCAACAGGGGTCCGGATATCATTGACTGACGGACCCCTGCCGCTGATCAGTTCACTGTAGCTGTACTTTTCTGGTATTTTGTACCTAGTTCACAGCACCGTACAGCTACGGCACTGGTAGCGAACGGGTTAAAGTTACTTCAGTCCAAGGCCACAGATTGTTTTCTTGTGACACATTATACGTTAAAGGTAAATTTGAGTCAATATATTTCACCTTTATTTATAAAAAAATCAAAAAGTTTACGAAAATATGAGAAAATTAACTGTTTTCTAAATTTGAACGTCTCTGAATATCTCTGCTTTTAAGGCAAGTGATACCTCATAAAATCCTCATAATTAACATTTACCATATGTCTACTTCATGTTGGCATAATTTTATTAATGTAATTGTATTTTTTTAGGACGTTAGAATTTTTAGAATTTTAGAAGCAATTTTTTACATTTTTGAGAAAATTTCCAAAATCAACTTTAAGAGCCAGTTAAGTTCTGAAGTCATTTTAAGGCGTTCACATAATAGAAACCACCCATAAATACCCCATTTTAGAAACGACACCCGTCAAACTCAAGTATTTCACAGGAATGAAAGCAACATAGAGGTGAAATTTCAAAATTTAACTTTTTTTTGCAGATTTTCAATTTTAATCAATTTGTCAATTTGTTTTCCAGTAATACATCAAGGGTTAACAACAAAACAAACCTCAATATTTATTACCCTGATTCTGCAGTTTACAGAAACACCCCATATGTGGTCGTAAACCGCTGTATGGACACACGGCAGGACTCAGAGGACAAGGAGCGCCCCATGGTTTTTGGAGGGCAGATTTTGCTGGAATGGTCTTAGGGCGCTATGTTGCATTTGAAGAGACCCTGCGGTGGCCCTACAATGAAAACCACCAAAAAGTTACCACATTTTGTAAATTACACCATCCAAGAAATTTTGTAAGGGGTGTAGCGAGCACTTTGACCCAACAGGTGTTTAATAGAATTTATAACCCTTGGATGTGAAAATGAAAGATATATATATATATATATATATATATATATATATATATATATGTATTTTTTTTTTTTACAAGAAAATGGTGCTTTTGGCCCAAACTTTCTTTTTCACAAAAGATAGCAGGAGAATATCCCCACAATGTGCTACCCATTTTCTTGCAAGAGGGCTTGTTTTTTGCGGGATGAGGAAACTTTTTTTTATTGCTACCATTTTGGGCTACATATGACTTTCTGTTATTTGTTTGTTGATATTATGTTTTTTGGGAGGTGCGGTGACTAAAAAAAATCTGTTTTGTAATTTTTTTTTTTTACTCTGATTAATTGATGGGGTAGATCATGTGATATTTTTGTAGAACCAGTTGATATGAACCACCGGGCCAGGGCAAGAAGCGCACATTGCGTTGAGCACTGTGTATACAGTAATATAGAAGGCAGGGACACCAGCAATGGTCCCTGCCTTCTCTCTGGGGTGCCCTCCTGTCACTAACAGAGGGCCCACCGCCCGGCAGCTGAACGATTAATGTGCAGCTACCATCTCTGAAAGGACGTTCTAAAATGTCCAATCAGAGAAAAACCCGACCGCCCAGGACATTTATAGCTAATGGGTGGTCAGGAAGTGGTTAAAAAAATATAAAATGACCAATCAGCATAACAGATTCTCTATGTAAGTACAGTTCAGTTTTGTATGGCTTCTCATTTATCTAGGGCACTTATCTATCCCTTGGTAAACTAATAATAATAATTATATATATATATATATATATGTATATATATATATATATATATATATTAATATTAGATGATTGATTGACTGCAATCATTACCTTTCTCTAGCAATTTCCCCTGATAAAATGAATGTACAGTCTGGTTTTGTCCAACAAAGTCATTTTGTATTCCAAGCAGTGGGGGCTTTAAATCACAATCTATTTTAGTCAAAAAAGTACTTAAAAGTCATGTGCAAATAAAGTGGATTTTTTAGATATGTAAATGATATGGATTTATGAAAGAAAATGGTACTGCGTCTGTATTCCCATACTACTGACCTTCAAAAATGCTGATACATTTAAATCCTCTGGATTTTGCTTTTGAACTGCTTTACACAGGCATTCTTAAAGCACTTGCAGTTTAAGAGCCTTTTTGCTGTATTTTATGTCCCTCAGTGTAGTAAATCAGTTTGAAAACGGTATATCATTAATCTCAACTGGTATGCTCAGCAGGGGCATAGCTAGACTTCCCAAAAAACAGAGGGTAGTAGTCATTCTGTAAGCCATCACACTTTGTCTGACATGCTAACTTTCTAATAATGTTATTTTCCACATAGGCATGTGTCCCGCTTTATCTGCACCCTCAGTTTACCCCCTTTATAAATAAGCTCTGTACAGTATTAGAAAGTATTGGCTCCGATGAGCCGAAGTTATTGCTTCGCGAAGTCTCGTGAGACTTTGCACAATAACTTTATAAATTAGCTCTATAAATAAGGGCACAAACATGGAGGACATCAAACCACTGAGGAAGGGATATTTAAATACTGAAACGCGTTTGGTAGATGATCCTCACTTTCTATCATTTTAAATTATACTATAGTAAAGACTTGAATGTCGAATATGGATGCTAATTTTTAACAAATCCACTAGTTAATGGGGAAAAGTGCATTCCAAAACTGCTGAGAGAAGCGTGAGACCAGTCCGGGAAGAGAGGAAGACACGTAAACACGGGAGCCATTGAGAACAAGTTGGCGATTCAACACCCTGAGTGTCTACTACCGGAGAGCACTCTATACAAACTCCGAACCGCAAACCCACGTAAGTTGATGATAAGAGAAGCCACGCGGGACGCCGCCTGGCCCTCCACATTTCGTGCACCACTCGGAACAGCAAGCAGCTTGAGACGTGAGTACGAGACATAAGTTACTAACTGCACTGAACCCCATATGAATAATTTAGGACATCCTGCACACAAGAGTGTATCTTACCAGTAACATACTGGATTCACTAGAGACATTGTACCACAGTGTGGAATATCTTTTGCATTGGATGGAAAATCAACTGCGACACCTTGCTATAAAGTAACTCTGCCAGGAGATGTATTGAATGAACCAATAGGACTGTATAATACAAGACTGGATCAAATATAGACTTTTGATGAACAAACCTTTTGGTCTCAAACTATAAGTAAGATATTGGTGCCTCTGATTCAAAATCATTTTTACCTTTAGCCACAGGTGACTTTACCAGTCAGTTGATGTTGGTGACATACACATAATCTTGCTGTGTGTCACAACCACCAACGTTCATTTATAAAAGTATCGGCAATAGGTTTTTAATGCTGTTTTTGGTTTTATTATATTTTAAAATATTTCATTTTTGTTACTTAATACAATTTTTTAGGACATTAGAATTTTTAGAATTTTAGTAGCAATTTTTTACATTTTTAAGAAAATTTCCAAAATCAACTTGTTTAAGAGCCAGTTAAGTTCTGAAGTCATTTTAAGGCGTTCACATAATAGAAACCACCCATAAATACCCCATTTTAAAAACAACACCCCTCAAACTCAAGTATTCCACAGGAATGAAAGCAACATAGAGGTGAAATTTCAAAATTTAACTTTTTTTTGCCAATTTTCCATTTTAATCAATTTGTTTTCCAGTAATACATCAAGGGTTAACAACAAAACAAACCTCAATATTTATTACCCTGATTCTGCAGTTTACAGAAACACCCCATATGTGGTCGTAAACCGCTGTATGGACACACAGCAGGACTCAGAGGGCAAGGAGCGCCCCATGATTTTTGGAGGGCAGATTTTGCTGGAATGGTCTTAGGGCGCTATGTTGCATTTAAAGAGACCCTGCGGTGGCCCTACAATGAAAACCACCAAAAAGTGACCACATTTTGTAAATTACACCATCCAAGGAATTTTGTAAGGGGTGTAGCGAGCACTTTGACCCAACAGGTAAATAAAATAGTCCCTAGTGATTCCAGATATTTATGAGCCCTATCTCTCGTCTTTTATAGTATTTTTTCTCTGAATTTTGGGTGAATCTTCCAAGTGGAGAGCACCATACTCACACAACCATACCTTTCAGTGCCCCCTTATACCAAATTTTTCTATAAATTAATTTGTACTGTAAAAAAACATTTCCCGAACTGCTCTGTACAGTATTAGAACAACGTTTTATGCAAATCGACTTCATCCAAAGTCAATCCCTAAACATAATGATTGAATTTGGGTGCTTTTTGTTTTTGCTTTCTGTTTTTCACAAATATGGACAAAGTAGATACATTTTCAGAACGAAAAAGGATAGAAAGTGAGGGCACTCCTGTATTTGGACTATTTAGTGAGTTAAAATTATACAAGAAATATGTTCAAAATTAAAGAAATATGTTCAAAATTAAATTAGCATAACTGGGGGAAAACCTGGTACCCATGGCAGTGCCCCGCTCTTGGAGTTCTGATTATTTACTCTGGCAGGGGTGTTGCCCAACTGGAGTGAGCACCTATACCGTATAGACTGACAGGTGAGCCATTGAATATTTATTAAAATCTAGATAAATTTTCAGTTAGCAAAAAAACTATCTCACCAATCTGATTTTGAAGACCTATCCTAAAGATGCTCTGACCAATCCTAAGCGTTGTCTTATCCCTTCTCATCACTTCTTACACCCGCACCTATCTCCAGAACTGGATTGCTGTCGTTTTTATGGGACTACCAAAAATAGCTGAGCTTTGGCTTAGCTATCTCCAGCAGTCCCATAGAAGTGGATGGAGTGGTGGCCATGCACTCTCCATTCATTTCTATGGGACTACCGAAAATAGCCAAGTGTGCTTGCTCTATTATTTTCAGAACTCTCATAGAAATGGGTGGGGTGGTGCACTCCCTTTCAATTTTGGAGTCCAGTTCTGCAGTTAGGTGCGGGTCCCAGAGGCGGGACCCACACCTGTCTGACATTGATGGCATATCCTAGCCATATGTCTGACCTAGAGCCTCTAGGTGGAATGATGTACATTAGCATTGCCCTTGTTGCACCTAGGGTGTAATTTGTATGCCACAAAAAGTCAAGGGTGGATCTACAGTGGCCAACCGTTTTATCTACTGGAATGAGGTGACAGATGTTTTTTATAATCAACAAATAAAAATAAATGAAACTGCATTCTAATAAATTATTTACATCACCCTCATGGACCATAGAATCCTATAGTCTGGAAAGAACTCTATGGAGAAGATTTTAAAGGCTATGCACTCCTTTGGAGGCAATTTTTCCATGATTGCATTTAACTCATTTTTGGCTAAAAATCATATTTTCAACTGGCCTTTATTAAAAATATTGAGCTGTTCTGTCACAAAGTGTTAAATGTTTTTCTAACTGTGTGACTGGTACTTTCACTTTGTGTCGATTATCTAATAACCATAATCTCTAAACTCCTAAGAGGTCATTAACACATATTTAAGCCAAATTCTTATCAGTACGATAAGGATTGAGATTTGATGAGTGTTTATAATGTGACAGAGCAAAGATAAGGAGTCTGTCTGCTCTCCAGATGACGGAAAAGACAAAAAATCAACAAGCAGCTAGTAGAGCTTGTCAGCTCTGTACATAAAAAAAATGATTCCATATTGTTAATAAAGACTAGGGTTGAGCGAACTGGAACTCTAAAGTTCGGGTTCGTACCGAACTTTAGGGTTTTTGGTACCCGGACCCTATCCTGAACATTTTCATAAAAGTTTGGGTTCGAGTTCGGTATTCGGCGATTTAATGGCGATTGTTGAAAGGCTGCAGTGCAGCTAATCAATAAGCGTTTAACTAGTGTGCCCTTAGAAGCCATCACAGCCATGCCTACTAATGGCATGGCTGCGATTGGCCAAGTGCAGCATGTGACCCAGCCTCTAAATAGGCTGGAGTCACTTAGCGCCGCACGTCACTCTGCTCTTACTTGTAGGGATACGATGCTGCTGCTGTGAGGGAGAGATTAGGAAACAATTCTGGTCTGGTGTACTTGGTGTCAAATCTGCAAACTACAGCGATTATTTTTGTGGGTGCTCTGCTACATTTTTTTTACCCATGAGCCCAGTGACACAGAAAAATAAATTTTATCCGTCTGTTAGTTAGGCGGGTGTCGGTGGCCAGTTTGTGCAAGTGTAGTGCACTTGCACCTGCATATGTGCCAGGGACAATAAATAAATCCTGTTCTTTTAGTTCATTGGCAACATATACCCATTTTTTAAGTGCACCTGCACTGCATATGTGCCAAGGATAGGGAAATAATATAGTTAATCAGTCTTTGACTTCAGGGCTCCAGGGGTGGGACATATTCCCACGTTTTTCGGTGAACTACCCCTGTGCTGAATATCTGACAGGGAAAATCTATTCATTAAATCCATCTGTTAGAGTCTAGGGGGGCAAATTCTCTTTTTTTGGCGGTCAAGTACCCCTGCGTCCTGCAGTGCATACCTGGCAGTGAAAATAATTCAATTACATTAATCTGTCACATATTTGTGTGACCTAAAGCAATTTTTTCTCTTTCTGACAATGGCACTGCATATCTAACAGTCAAATAAAACCAGTAAATTCTGATGTTACATTGTCGGTTGACAAATTCAAAAGTAAATTTTTTGGCCTGCGCTGCATTTCTGACAGTCCAATAAAACCGTTAAATACTGCATTTACATTTTTGGTTTAAAAAGGCACACTTTTTGTGCTACATAGTACATTTGCAGACTGTGCTGCATTTCTGACAGTCCAATAAAACCGTTGGATACTGCATTTACATTTTAGTAGAAAAAAATCACACTTTTTGCTTTACATAGTACATTTTCGCCCTGCGCTGCATTTCTGAAAGAAATACATTTAAATCCATCTGTTTAATCGTGTGTGAAAAAACACCTTTTTCGGGCCATAAAGTATCTTTGCGGCCTGCACTGCATAGCAGACGGGGCAATCATTTTCAAAAATTCGTCTGTTCCATTGTTGGGTGACATTAACCCATTTTTTGCTGTTTTATACCCCTGCTCTACATAGCAGACAGGGTAATCATTTTCAAAAATTTGCCTTTTCCATTGTTGGGTGACATTAACCCATTTTTTTTCTGTTTTATACCCCGATCTACATAGCAGACAGGGGAATATTTTTCAAAAATTCGTCTGTTATATTGTTGGGTGACATTAACCAAGTTTTGCGGTATACAAACCCCTGCTCTGCATAGGTGACAGGGAAATAAATTTCTATAATTGGCCTATTAAATTGGTGGTTGACATTGAACCATTTTTGCAGTATACAAAACCCTGCTCTGCATAGGTGACAGGGACTTTCATTTCTAAAAAAACATCTGTTACATTCTTGGGTGACATTTTACCATTTTTGCAGTATACAAACCCCTGCTCTGCATAGGTGACAGGGACCTATTTTTCTAAAACCTCTCTGTTACACTCTTGGGTGACATTTTACCATTTTTGCAGTATACAAACCCCTGCTCTGCATAGGTGACAGGGAGCTATTTTTCTAAAAATCCTCTGTTACATTCTTGGGTGACATTTTACCATTTTTGCCGTATACAAACCCCTGCTCTGCATAGGTGACAGGGACCTATATTTCTAAAAATCGTCTGTTACATTCTTGGGTGACATTTTACCATTTTTGCCGTATACAAACCCCTGCTCTGCATAGGGGACAGGGACCAATATTTCTAAAAATTGTCTGTTACATTCTTGGGTGACATTTTACCATTTTTGCCGTATACAAACCCCTGCTCTGCATAAGTGACAGGGACCTATATTTCTAAAAATCCTCTGTTACATTCTTGGATAACATTAACCCAGTTTTGCCGGTGAAAAAACGCTGCTCTGCATTGCTGACAGGGAACAAAATTTATTAAAAACGTCTGTTAAATTACATTTGCAGCCTGCACTGCATTTCTGAGGTTGAAATGTAATCAGTAAATCCAGCTCTTAGATTGTGGGTGGACATTTCCTCGGTTATCAGAGCAGTCATTCAGTGCCTTGGAGGGTCTGTTCCTGCTGCACTGCATACCTGACAGGGAAATATATTCTGTAAATTCAGCGGCGTTTAGACTGCTGGGTGATCTGTACTCCTTTTTTCTTTCAAAGTACCCCTGCACTGCATACCTGACTGGGAAATATATTCTGTAAACTCGGCGGCGTTTAGATTGTTGGGTGCTGTAGTTATATGCTGTAAAATCTCCATGATGTCTCCATGATAGATCTGCAGTGTGGGGGCCCCGTGTGGCTTCTATACAATTTCAAAATAATCTATTAGCGGGGCGAATAGATGCCGGATGACAGGGATGCTCCATGACCCCTTTTTTCTTTCAAACTACCCCTGCTTACCTGACTGGGAAATTTATTCTGTAAATTCGGTGGCGTTTAGATTGTTGAGTGATCTATACCCCTTTTTTCTTTCAAAGTACCCCTCTACTGCATACTTGACTAGGAAATATATTCTGTAAATTCAGCAGCGTTTAGATTGTTGGGTGATCTATACCCCTTACAAACAAACGCTGGTAGACGCTGCTGATGGCATTCCCACCTGACACCAGGGCCTCAGTGGAAGTACAAGGCGAAGGCAGAGGAGGAGGAGGAAGTCACCAACACAGCCGGGGCACCGCCAGCACCTCAGAAGGCAGGGTTAGCATGGCCGAAATGTGAAAAAGCTTTGTTAGCACGCCACAAGAACCAGCACCACCAGTTGATATAGAACGTCTTAGCAGGAGACAGCATCCCAGCATAGTGGAACAGTATATGTGCACACGCCTACACGTAATGACTAATGGGTCTGCCCCATTCAACTTCTGGGTCTCCAAATTGGGCATATTGCCTGAGCTTGCCCTTTACGCCTTGCAGGTGCTGGTCTGCCCACTAGTCAGTGTATTGTCTGAACGTGTGTTTAGCACGGCAAGGGGCGTTATCACAGACAAGCGCAGCTGCCTGTCCACAGCCAATGTTGACAAGCTCACGTTCATTAAAATGAACCCGGCATGGATTCCACAGGACTTGTCCGTATCTTGCAGAATCGTGCAGATTAGACATGTATACCAGCCTCACACAGCCATTGTTATACTCCAGCACACTTTTTCTTTGTTTTATTTTATATATTCCACAATGTTTTGTGGTCTACCCAAATTAAATTAAAAAGAAAAATAATTAAGTGTTGGCTACTAGAGATGGCCCGAACTATCCGCCGGCAAAGAGTTCCCGGCGAACATAGCTTATTTGCGTTCGCCTCTGCCGATTGAACATATGTGATGTTCGTTCCGCCCCCTATACATCATCATTGAGCAAACTTTGACCCTGTACCTCACAGTCAGCAGACACATTCCAGCCAATCAGCAGCATACCCTCCCTCCCAGACCCTCCCACCTCCTGCACAGCATCCATTTTAGATTCATTTGGAATTTGCAGTCTTAGTGAGAGGAGGGAGAGTGTAATTGCTGCTGATTTAATAGGGAAATTGATAGCTAGGCTAGTGAATTCAGTGTCCACTCCAGTCCTGAAAGACTCATCTGATCTCTGCTGTAAGGACAGCGTCCTGACAGCACCCCAAAAAGCCCTTTTTAGGGCTGCAACATTAGTCTGCTTTTTTTCTCCATATACATATTGCAGTTGCCTGGCCTGCCTGTGTGTGAGGAGCTGCAGGCCCACAGACTGTAGTGTGCCCACTGCCAGTGCCCACCCCTGTCATCCCGTGTGGTACAGGACTTTGCATCAAAAAAAGGCATTTCATTTTTACACTTTAATCTAAGGTTAGTTGCATGCCAGTGTGTGTCAGGCTGACTTCCACTGACTGTAGTGTGCCCACTGCCAGTGCCCACCACTCATACCGGCTGGCACAGGACTTTGCATAAAAAGGCATTTCATTTTTACACTTTAGTGTAATTTCAGCTGCTTGCCTGCTGCTAGTGTGTGTCAGGCCGACTTCCACTGACTGTAGTGTGCCCACTGCCAGTGCCCACCCCTGTCATCCCATGTGGCACAGGACTTTGCATCAAAAAAAGGCATTTAATTTTTACACTTTAATCTAAGTTTAGTTGCCTGCCAGTGTGTGTCAGGCTGACTTCCAGTGACTGTAGTGTGCCCACTGCCAGTGCCCACCACTCATACCGGCTGGCACAGGACTTTGCATAAAAAAAGGCATTTCATTTTTACACATTAGTCTAATTTCAGTTGCTTGCCTGCTGCCAGTGCGTGTCAGGTCCACTTCCACTGACTGTAGTGTGCCCACTGCCAGTGCCAACCACTGATACCGGGTGGCACAGTAGCATGCCGATAAATAAGGCATTTCATTTTTACACATTAGTCTAATTTCAGTTGCTTGCCTCCTGCCAGTGTGTGTCAGGCCCACCTCCACAGACTGTTGTGTGCCCACTGCCAGTGCCAACCACTGATACCGGATGGCACAGTAGCTTGACAATAAATAAGGCATGTAATTTTTACACATTAGTCTAATTTCAGTTGCTTGCCTGCTGCCAGTGTGTGTCAGGCCCACTTCCACAGACTGTAGTGTGCCCACTGCCAGTGCCCACCACTGATACAGGGTGGCACAGTACCACTTATCGGAAAAAAATGACAGGCAGAGGCAGGCCACCCCGCAGGGGCCGTCGTGGTCGTGGTGCTGTGATTTCCACTGTCCCTGGAATAATGCCTAGTGTTCAGAGGCCATGTACCCTGAACCCGAAAAATTCTGAGGACGTAGTTGACTGGCTTAGACAGGACACCCAATCTTCAACAGGTTTCGCTAAGAACCTTGACGCACCATCTTCCTCCAGCTCAGCTTTGGTCACCTGCTCTCAAGTTACCACGCACCCGCCCGCCGCTGATAGGAATAGTACTAGTTAAGACACCACTCATATAGGGTGTCACAGCACATTGCTCTGTGCACGCGCAGTGCCCCAATTTGGAAGTATGAGGACCGACCAAGCTGCTTTTTCCATCTCCAGGTTCCTGAAATCAATTCAGTTTGGTGTATGAGAGTTTGGTCTGTCATTGTGAAGGCAGTCGAAGGTACCAGGCCTAAAAATTTTTTCACAAAAGGCAATCCCTGATATGGGATGTAACAGGGATTAAACTGATGAGAATAGTACTACAGAAAATACCACTCATATCGGGTGTGACAGTAAATTGCACGGCGCAGACGCAGTCACCGTGGTTTAAAATAGAGTGGAGGGAGCCAGCGTTTTTTTAACCATCTCCCCGTTCGAAAAATCTATTCAATAAATGGCCCCCAGATTGGGGACGTTAGAGGGATTAAACTGATGAGAATAGTACTACAGAAAATACCACTCATATCGGGTGTGAGAGTAAATTGCACGGCGCAGAAGCAGTGACCGTGGATTAAAACAAAGGGGAGGGAGCCAGCGTTTTTTTAACCATCTCCCCGTTCGAAAAATCAATTCAATTGACCTTTCGGGGACCCTTGGTGTTGTACGTGGCTGGGTGGAGGAAGAAACCTTCAATGACATCACCGGGACGTGGCTAGCTTGGTAGCCAACCTTGTGCAAATGGGGAGTTTGCGGTTGTGCAAATGGACTGTTTGCGGTGCATTAAAAGTCAATGTCAGTGAAGCGGGCGTAACCCTTACACTACCTGATCGATACAACATCATACCTGATCGTATACACACACTGGATGTTTTAAAGCATGTTATTCCAAACAATTTAGGAATGTTAGTTGATTTATGCCCTTTATGGATTAAAACCCGACTCCACTACGTAATTTTCCATGGGAGTTTTGCCATGGATCCCCCTCGGGCATGCCACAGTCCAGGTGTTAGTCCCCCTGAAACAACTTTTCCATCACTATTGTTTTTAAAATTCGCCTGTCTATTGAAGTCTATGGCAATTCGCCCGGTTCGCCTGTTCGCGAACATTTGCGGAAGTTCGCGTTCGCGAACTGAAAATTTTATGCTCGCAACATCACTATGTGTCAGGCCCACTTCCACAGACTGTAGTGTGCCCACTGCCAGTGCCAACCACTGATACCGGGTGGCACAGTAGCTTGCCGATAAATACGGCATTTCATTTTTAGACAGTAGTCTAAATTCAGTTGCTTGCCTGCTGAAAGTGTGTGTCAGGCCCACTTCCACTGACTGTAGTGTGCCCACTGCCAGTGCCAACCCCTATCATCCCGTGTGGCACAGGACTTTGCATCCAAAAAAGGCATTTCATTTTTACACTTTAGTCTAAATTCAGTTGCTTGCCTGCTGCCAGTGTGTGTCAGGCCCACTTCCACTGACTGTAGTGTGCCCACTGCCAGTGCCAACCCCTGTCATCCCGTGTGGCACAGGACTTTGCATCCAAAAAAGGCATTTCATTTTTACACTTTAGTCTAAATTCAGTTGCTTGCCTGCTGCCAGTGTGTGTCAGGCCCACTTCCACAGACTGTAGTGTGCCCACTGCCAGTGCCCACCCCTGTCATCCCGTGTGGCACAGGACTTTGCATCAAAAAAAGGCATTTAATTTTCATACTTTAGTGTAATTTCAGTTGCTTGCCTGCTGCCAGTGTGTGTCAGGCCCACTTCCACTGACTGTAGTGTGCCCACTGCCAGTGCCCACCCCTGTCATCCCGTGTGGCACAGGACTTTGCATCAAAAAAAGGCATTTAATTTTTACACTTTAATCTAAGGTTAGTTGCCTGCCAGTGTGTGTCAGGCTGACTTCCACTGACTGTAGTGTGCCCACTGCCAGTGCCCACCACTCATACCGGCTGGCACAGGACTTTTCATAATCAAAGGCATTTAATTTTTACACTTTAGTGTAATTTCAGTTGCTTGCCTTCTGCTAGAGTGTGTCAGGCCGACTTCCACTGACTGTAGTGTGCCCACTGCCAGTGCCCACCACTCATACCGGCTGGCACAGGACTTTGCATAATAAAAGGCATTTAATTTTTACACTTTAGTGTAATTTCAGTTGCTTGCCTGCTGCTAGTGTGTGTCAGGCCGACTTCCACTGACTGTAGTGTGCCCACTGCCAGTGCCCACCCCTGTCATCCCGTGTGGTACAGGACTTTGCATAAAAAAAGCCATTTAATATTTACACTTTAGTGTAATTTCAGTTGCTTGCCTGCTGCTAGTGTGTGTCAGGCCGACTTCCACTGACTGTAGTGTGCCCACTGCCAGTTCCCACCCCTGTCATCCCGTGTGGCACAGGACTTTGCATCAAAAAAAGGCATATCATTTTTACACTTTAGTGTAATTTCAGTTGCTTGCCTGCTGCCAGTGTGTGTCAGGCCCACTTCCACAGACTGTAGTGTGCCCACTGCCAGTGCCAACTACTGATACCGGGTGGCACAGTAGCTTGCCGATAAATAAGGCATTTCATTTTTAGACAGTAGTCTAAATTCAGTTGCTTGCCTGCTGCCAGTGTGTGTCAGGCCCACTTCCACTGACTGTAGTGTGCCCACTGCCAGTGCCAACCCCTGTCATCCCGTGTGGCACAGGACTTTTCATCCAAAAAAGGCATTTCATTTTTACACTTTAGTCTAAATTCAGTTGCTTGCCTGCTGCCAGTGTGTGTCAGGCCCACTTCCACTGACTGTAGTGTGCCCACTGCCAGTGCCAACCCCTGTCATCCTGTGTGGCACAGGACTTTGCATCCAAAAAAGGCATTTAATTTTCACACTTTAGTGTAATTTCAGTTGCTTGCCTGCTGCCAGTGTGTGTCAGGCCCACTTCCACTGACTGTAGTGTGCCCACTGCCAGTGCCAACCACTGATACCTGGTGGCACAGTAGCTTGCCGATAAATAAGGCATTTCATTTTTAGACAGTAGTCTAAATTCAGTTACTTGCCTGCTACCAGTGTGTGTCAGGCCCACTTCCACAGACTGTAGTGTGCCCACTGCCAGTGCCAACCACTGATACCGGGTGGCACAGTAGCTTGCCGATAAATAAGGCATTTCATTTTTAGACAGTAGTCTAAATTCAGTTGCTTGCCTGCTGCCAGTGTGTGTCAAGCCCACTTCCACAGACTGTAGTGTTCCCACTGCCAGTGCCAACCAACCACTGATACCGGGTGGCAAAGTAGGTTGCCGATAAATAAGGCATTTAATTTTTAGACAGTAGTCTAAATTCAGTTGCTTGCCTGCTGCCAGTGTGTGTCAGGCCCACTTCCACTGACTGTAGTGTGCCCACTTCCAGTGCCAACCACTGATACCGGGTGGCACAGTAGCTTGCCGATAAATAAGGCATTTCATTTTTACACATTAGTCTAATTTCAGTTGCTTGCCTGCTGCCAGTGTGTGTCAGGCCCACTTCCACAGACTGTAGTGTGTCCACTGCCAGTGCCCACCACTGATACCGGGTGGCACAGTACCTAGCACGCGTAGTACCACTTATCTAAAAAAAAAAATGACAGGCAGAGGCAGGCCACCCCGCAGGGGCCGTCGTGGTCGTGGTGCTGTGATTTCCACTGTCCCTGGAATCATGCCTAGTGTTCAGAGGCCACGTACCCTGAACCCGAAAAATTCTGAGGACATAGTTGACTGGCTTAGACAGGACTCCCAATCTTCAACAGCTTCCGCTAAGAACCTTGACGCACCATCCTCCTCCAGCTCAGCTTTGGTCACCTGCTCTCAAGTTACCACGCACCCGCCCGCCGCCACCACCACTACCACCACAGCCACCACAGCCGCTTCACTTGATCCGTCAGAGGAGTTATTTACACATCAGTTGGATGCAATTAGTGATGCGCAACCATTATTGCCAGATGATGTAGATTACAGGGATATGTCTTAGTCAGGCAGGATTACACACATGGACGTAAAGTGTGATGATGATGATGATGATGATGACGATGTACACGCTGCTGCTTCCTTTGCTGAGGTGTCAGATACAAGTGAAGCAGTTGATGATGACGATGTGTCCACGGATGCCACATGGGTGCCTGCTCGAAGAGAAGAAGAGGGGGAAAGTTCAGATGGGGAAACAGAGAGAATGAGGAGATGAGTTGGAAGCAGGGGGAGGTCATCGCAAGGAGTTAGTGGCACAGTCAGACAGCATGTATCGGCACCTGGGGTCAGCCAGACAGCACGCAAGTCAACGCATGCTGTTGCCACCACCAGAATGCCGTCATTGCAAAGCTCAGCAGTGTGGCATTTTTTTTGTGTGTCTGCCTCTGATAACAGGAATATGCAAAATAAATGTGGAGCTCCAGTTATGGGTCTACAACACAATGAAAGCCAGATATCCCTCAAAGGAAGGAAAACCAAGCAAAGGGGTGTTTCCATTACAGAGATCACCAAATCCACCATATTAAGTGGCCCCTATGTCAAGATCCCGCTTTTTTACAAGCTTTAAGGATATGACGGGGAAAACCTAAGCCAGGTATCCATCCACAGACAGCTGTTTCGGGGTGTTGCCCCTCATCAGTGTGGAGTAGGATTCTGGCTAACTGGGAGCAATGCCTCGGAGACTACACAAACACAACAATAGCTGATCTCAGGGAGACCAACTACAAAAAACACTGCGGAGCCTCACTTAAGAGTCTCAACACAGCAATCCGAAGTGCAAAGCTCCCTGGGAAACAGGAATATGCAAAATAAATGTGGAGCCCCAGTTATGGGTCTACAACACAATGAAAGCCAGATATCCCTCAAAGGAAGGAAAACCAAGCCTCTGATAACAGCAATGCCATTTGCAACCTGTGCCAAAAGAAACTGAGTCGTGGGAAGTCCAACACCCACCTTGGTACAACTGCTTTGCGAAGGCACATGATCTCACATCACAAACGCCTATGGGATCAACACATGAGTACAAGCAGCACACATATACTTAAAGCCACCATGCTCCTCCTGGTCCAGCATCTTCAGCCACGTCAACCACTGCTGTCCTCCCTGCCCCCTCTCAACCAACCGCCACTCCTCCTCTCACCTTCAGCAGTTCCTGCTCATCTGCCCACAGTCAGGTGTCTGTCAAGGACATGTTTGAGCGTAAAAAGCCAATGTCACAGAATCACCCCCTTGCCCGGCGACTGACAGCTGGCTTGACGGAACTCTTAACCCGCCAGCTTTTACCATACCAGCTGGTGGAGTCTGAGGCCTTCAAAAAATGTGTCGCTATTGGGACACCACAGTGGACGGTACCCGGACTAAATTTTTTTTCAAAAAAGGCAATCCCAAACCTCTACCATGTCATTGAAAAGGAAGTCATGGCATCTCTGGGCATACAGTGTTGGGGCAAGGGTCCATCTGACCACTGATACCTGGTCTGCAAGGGCAGGTATATCACGTACACTGCGCATTGGGTCAACCTGCTGATGGCTGACAAGCATGGAATGCGTGGCTCCGCAGCGGAGTTGGTGACACCGCCACGACTTGCAGGCAGACCTACTGCCACCTCCTCTACTCCTACTCCATCCTCTTCGATATCCTCCTCGGCTGAGTCCTCTTCTTCTGCGGTGTCTGGCTGCACATCAACTGAATCCCCCCAGCTCCCTAGGGGTTATTCCCCATCCTGGATACGACAGTGTCACGCTGTCTTGGGTTGACTTGCCTGAAAGCAGAGAGCCACACAGGACCAGCACTCCTGTCCGCCCTGAATGCACAGGTGGATCAGTGGCTGACCCCGCACCAACTGGAGATTGGCAAAGTGGTGTGTGACAATGGAACAAATTTGTTGTCGGCATTGAATTTGGGCAAGTTGTCACATGTGCCGTGCATGGCACATGTGTTGAATCTCATCGTACAACGTTTTGTGTCTAAGTACCCAGGCTTACAGGACATCCTCAAGCAGGTCAGGAAGGTGTGTGGCCATTTCAGGCGTTCCTACACGGCCATGGTGCACTTTTCCGATATTCAGCGGCGAAACAACATGCCAGTGAGGGGCTTGATATGCGACAGCCCGACACGTTGGAATTCAACACTCCTAATGTTCGACCGCCTGCTCCAACAAGAAAAAGCCGTCAACGAGTATTTGTATGACTGGGGTGCTAGGACAGCCTCTGCGGAGCTGGGAATTTTGCGCAATGCCTGTAGGCTCATGCGTCCTTTTGAGGAGGTGACAAACGTAGTCAGTCGCACTGAAGGCACCATCAGCGACCTCATCCCATTTGTTTTCTTCCTGGAGCGTGCCCTGCGAAGAGTACTGGATCAGGCTGTAGATGAGCGTGAAGAGGAAGAGTTATGGTCACCATCAACACCAGAAACAGCCTTGTCATCATCGCTTGCCGGACCTGCGGCAACACTGGAAGAGGAGTATGAGGAAGAGGAGTCAGAGGAGGAATGTAAACACTACAAATGGGACCCTATTGGGGAAGGGCTCATTACACTATGAATACACCAGTGCTCACAAAGGAGCTAACAGCCTCTTTTATCCCCAATTAGTTAAAAGGTAACTTTTATTTAATACAGTTAAAAGTAACTAGTGAGCACAAATGTTTAAAAATCTCTGCTCCCAGTGAGATCTAAGAGCCTACTATAAACTGTGTTCTAACCAAATCACCACGGCCGTGCACTTGCCGCTGGTGAGTAACAAGTGTGTACTGCTGAATCGGCTGTATCGCAGTAATGCTGTATAAATACAGCTGCTAAACTGACATTCGTATGTATTCTCTATTTGATCAGGTCAATGATTCACTGGGAGAGAATATAAAACAAAAAACAATTAGTCCCCCAACATGTTTCACCAGAGCATGCTGGCATCTTCAGGGTAAGGATTGTGTCCTTGCCCTGAAGACGCCAGCATGCTCTGGTGAAACATGTTGAGGACTAATTGTTTTTGTTTTATATTCTCTCCCAGTGAATCATTGACCTGATCAAATAGAGAATACATACGAATGTCAGTTTAGCAGCTGTATTTATACATCATTACTGCGATACAGCCGATTCAGCAGTACACACTGTTACTCACCAGCGGCAAGTCACGCTATTGGTTAGAACACAGTTATAGTAGGCTCTAGATCTCACTGGAGCAGAGATTTTTAAACATTTGTGCTCACTAGTTACTTTTAACTGTATTAAATAAAAGTTACCTTTAACTAATTGGGGATAAAAGAGGCTGTTAGCTCCTTTGTGAGCACTGGTGTATTCATAGAGGAGGAATGTGGCGGCTTTGAGGAGGAGGAAGACCAACCACAGCAGGCACCCCAGGGTGCTCGTTGTTGTCACCTATCTGGGACCCATGGTGTTGTACGTGGCTGGGGGGAAGAACAGACCGCCAATGACATCAGTGAGGACGAGGAACGGGAAATGAGTAGCTCTGCATCCAACCTTGTTCAAATGGGGTCTTTCATGCTGTCATGTCTGTTGAGGGACCCACGTGTAAAAAGGATGAAGGAGAACGACCTGTACTGGGTGGCCATGCTACTAGACCCCCGGTATAAGCAGAAAGTGGCAGAAATGTTACCAAATTACCGAAAGTCGGAAAGGATGCAGCAGTTCAAAACCAAACTAAAAATATGCTTTACACAGCTTATAAGGGGATGTCACAGCACAGCGGGAATCTAACAGGGGAAGAGGTGAGTGTAATCCTCCTCCTACCACGGCGGCAAGGACTGGACGATTTACAGATTTGTTGTTGATGGAGGACATGCGGAGCTTTTTCAGTCCTACTCATCGCCACAGCCCTTCGGGATCCAGCCTTAGAGACCGACTCGACCGACAGGTAGCAGACTACCTCGCCTTAACAGCAGATATCGACACTCTGAGGAGCAATGAACCCCTTCACTACTGGGTGTGCAGGCTTGACCTGTGGCCTGAGCTATCCCAGTTTGCGATAGAACTTCTGGCCTGCCCTGCTTCAAGTGTCCTGTCAGAAAGGACCTTCAGAGCAGCAGGAGGCATTGTCACTGACAAGAGAAGTCGCCTCGGTCAAAAAAGTGTTGATTACCTCACCTTCATAAAGATGAATGAGGCATGGATCCCGAAGGGACTGACAGTGGGGGATACGTTTGACTAACAAAAGGCCTGATTACATGCCTTGGCCTTAAAATGGTCCCCACGCTGCTGTATTTAATGTCTGCATACCGGATGACTTTCGTGAATTCTCCACTACCAACTAGGGTTCAAGCCGCAATGTTTTAGTCACTTTTCTGCCTGGAAAACATCAATTTTTCCGGCCGCTGTTACAATAGCGGCTGCAACAATGCCATTATTTTTCAGGCATGTGTACATGCCTAATTTTTCAGTCCTATGGTGCAGCACTGTGGCTGCAAAAACAAACCAAAAAAAAAGGCACATACAAGTGTCAATTCCCCTTCGTCATAATAAAGTCTCTTAATAGTTTATTAGAAATGATGCAGACATTTAAAAAAAATCCCCATCAATTCCAATACAAAGCAAGTACAGAGCTCAGAACTAAATTATTTCATGATGTCGTAATGGTTCGCTAATTCGACAATGGTTAATCAATTCGACCGGATAGGGTACGTAACAGGGATTAAACTGATAGGAATAGTACTAGTTAAGACACCACTCATATAGGGTGTCACAGCACATTGCTCTGTGCACGCACAGTGCCCCAATTTGGGAGTATGAGGACCGACCAAGCTGCTTTTTCCATCTCCCGGTTCCTGAAATCAATTCAGTTTGGTGTATGAGAGTTTGGTCTGTCACTGTGAAGGCAGTCGAAGGTACCCGGCCTAAATTTTTTTTCACAAAAGGCAATCCCTGATATGGGACGTAACAGGGATTAAATTGATGAGAATAGTACTACAGAAAATACCACTCATATCGGGTGTGACAGTAAATTGCACGGCGCAGACACAGTCACCGTGGATTAAAACAGAGTGGAGGGAGCCAGCGTTTTTTTAACCATCTCCCCGTTCGAAAAATCTATTCAATAAATGGCCCCCAGATTTGGGGCGTTAGAGGGATTAAACTGATGAGAATAGTACTACAGAAAATACCACTCATATCGGGTGTGACAGTAAATTGCACGGCGCAGACGCAGTGACCGTGGATTAAAACAGAGTGGAGGGAGCCAGAGTTTTTTTAACCATCTCCCCGTTCGATAAATCGATAAAAAAAAAATGGCCCCCAGATTGGGGACGTTAGAGGGATTAAACTGATGAGAATAGTACTACAGAAAATACCACTCATATCGGGTGTGACAGTAAATTGCACAGCGCAGACGCATTGACCGTGGATAAAAACAAAAGGGCCTGATCGATACAACATCATACCTGATCGTATACACACACTGGATGTATTAAAGCAGGGGTGCACAACCTTTTCTGGTTGGGGGCCACATTGTCAGCTTGAACCAATTCCAAGGGCCGAAAATAAAACTTAAAGGGGTATTACCAACTAAAATACTGTTTTTATGGCATATTGAACATACTATAAATGTCTAGTTACACTTCTAGTACTCCCATCTAATGGGAGAATACATGAAAGATACATGTTAGCAGCCACAAAGCATAGACATACATGTCTGTTACCAGATGGTTGGGGGCCGCACAGAAGGCTATCGAGGGCCGCATGTGGCCCCCGAGCCGCAGGTTGCGCACCCCTGTTTGAAAGCATGTTATTCCAAAAAATTTAGGAATGTTAGTTGATTTATGCCCTTTATGGATTAAAACCCGACTCTGCGTCCACTACGTAATTTTCCATGGGAGTTTTGCCATAGATCCCCCTCCGGCATGCCAAAGTCCAGGTGTTAGACCCCTTGAAACAACTTTCCCATCACTATTGTGGCCAGAAAGAGTCCCTGTGGGTTTTAAAATTCGCCTGCCAATTGAAGTCTATGGCGGTTCGCCCGGTTCGCCCGTTCGCGAACATTTGCGGAAGTTCGCGTTGGCTGTTCGCTAACGGAAAATTTTATGTTCGCAACATCACTATTGCTTGCCTGCTAGTGTGTGTCAGGCCGACTTCCACTGACTGTAGTGTGCCCACTGCCAGTGCCAATCACTGATACCGGGTGGCACAGTAGCTTGCCGATAAATAAGGCATTTAATTTTTAGACAGTAGTCTAATTTCAGTTGCTTGCCTGCTGCCAGTGTGTGTCAGGCCCACTTCCACTGACTGTAGTCTGCCCACTGCCAGTGCCCACCACTGATACCGGGTGGCACAGTAGCTTGCCGATAAATAAGGCATTTCATTTTTACACATTAGTCTAATTTCAGTTGCTTGCCTGCTGCCAGTGTGTCAGTGAGGAGAAGTAACGGTACATGGCTAGCTTGGTATCCAACCTTGTGCAAATGGGGAGTTTGCGGATGTGCAAATGGACTGTTTGCAGTGCATTAAAAGGGGAGTTTGGTCTGTCAATGTCTGTGAAGCGGGTGTAACCCTTACACTACCTGATCGATACAACATCATACCTGATCGTATACACACACTGGATGTTTTAAAGCATGTTATTCCAAACAATTTAGGAATGTTAGTTGATTTATGCCTTTTATGGATTAAAACCCGACTCTGCGTCCACTACGTAATTTTCCATGGGAGTTTTGCCATGGATCCCCCTCCGGCATGCAACAGTCCAGGTGTTAGTCCCCTTGAAACAACTTTTCCATCACTATTGTGGCCAGAAAGAGTCCCTGTGGGTTTTAAAATTCTCCTGCCTATTGAAGTCTATGGCGGTTCGCCCGTTCGCGAACATTTGCGGAAGTTCGCCGTTCGCGAACGGAAAATTTTATGTTCATTGCATCACTATTGGCTACCTTCTACTCCTTCACCGCCGATTCCACCTACACCGCCACGTTCACCTACAACGTCACGTCCGCCGCCTCCTCAACCTCCTACTCCATATAGACCTCCTCCTCCTAGTTCAAGATTATTATTTTTAATTTTTATTTAATTTATTTTAAGTAATTTCCCTATCCACATTTGTTTGCAGGGCACTTATGCCCTTAGACATATTTTGCTGCCTTTTCCAGGCCTCTTTTAGAGACATTTTAGAGTCCCAAATTTTGGGTCACCATTGACTTCAATGGGGTTCGGGGTCAAGTTTGGGTCCCGAACTCGAACTTTGCGACGAAGTTCAGCCGAACCCGGCGAACCCAAACTTTCAGGTGTTAGCTCAACTCTAATAAAGACTAAAGTTGAGCGAACACCTGGATGTTCGGGTTCGAGAAGTTCAGCCGAACTTCCCGAAAATGTTCGGGTTCGGGATCCAAACTTGACCCGAACTTCATCCCGAACCCGAACCCCATTGAAGTCAATGGGGACCCGAACTTTTGGGCACTAAAAAGGCAGTAAAATAGTCCTGGAAAGGGCTAGAGGGCTGCAAAGGGCAGCAAAATGTAGGAAAATGCCCTGCAAACAAATGTGGATAAGGAAATGAATTAAAATAAATAAAAATTAACCAATATCAATTGGAGAGAGGTCCCATAGCAGAGAATCAAGCGCCATATCACCCAACACTGGAGAAGTCCACATTCAGTTATTTAAACCCCTGCACCCAGACAGAGGAGAGAGGTCCCACAGAAGAGAATCAAGCGTGATATTACCCACCACTGGAGAAGGCCACTTTCAGTTATTTAGGCCCCAGCACCCAGACAGAGGAGAGAGGTCCCACAGCAAGGAATAAGGTGTAATATCCCCCACCACTGGAGAAGGCCACTTTCAGTTATTTAGGCCCCAGCACCCAGACAGAGGAGAGAGGTCACACAGCAAGGAATAAGGTGTCATATCACCCACCACTAGAGTAGGCCACTTTCAGTTATTTAGGCCCCAGCACCCATACAGAGGAGAGAGGTCCCACAGCAAGGAATCATGCGTCATATCACCCACCACTGGAGAAGGCCACTTTCAGTTATTTAGGCCCCAGCACCCAGATAGAGGAGAAAGGTCCCACAGCAGAGAATCATGCGTCACATCACCCACCACTGGAGAAGGCCACTTTCAGTTATTTAGGCCCCAGCACCCATAAAGAGGAGAGAGGTCCCACAGCAAGGAATAAGGCGTCATATCACCCACCACTGGAGAAGGCCAATTTCAGTTATTTAGGCCCCAGCACCCAGACAGAGGAGAGAGGTCCCACAGCAAGGAATCATGCATCATATCACCACCACTGGAGAAGGCCACTTTCAGTTATTTAGGCCCCAGCACCCAGATAGAGGAGAAAGGTCCCACAGCAGAGAATCATGCGTCATATCACCCACCACTGGAGAAGGCCACTTTCAGTTATTTAGGCCCCAGCACCCAGACAGAGGAGAGAGGTCCCACAGCAAGGAATCATGCGTCATATCACCCACCACTGGAGAAGGCCACTTTCAGTTATTTAGGCCCCAGCACCCAGATAGAGGAGAAAGGTCCCACAGCAGAGAATCATGCGTCACATCACCCACCACTGGAGAAGGCCACTTTCAGTTATTTAGGCCCCAGCACCCATAAAGAGGAGAGAGGTCCCACAGCAAGGAATAAGGCGTCATATCACCCACCACTGGAGAAGGCCAATTTCAGTTATTTAGGCCCCAGCACCCAGACAGAGGAGAGAGGTCCCACAGCAGAGAATCATGCATCATATCACCCACCACTGGAGAAGGCCACTTTCAGTTATTTAGGCCCCAGCACCCAGACAGAGGAGAGAGGTCCCACAGCAAGGAATCATGCGTCATATCACCCACCACTGGAGAAGGCCACTTTCAGTTATTTAGGCCCCAGCACCCAGATAGAGGAGAAAGGTCCCACAGCAGAGAATCATGCGTCATATCACCCACCACTGGAGAAGGCCACTTTCAGTTATTTAGGCCCCAGCACCCAGACAGAGGAGAGAGGTCCCACAGCAAGGAATAAGGCGTCATATCACCCACCACTGGAGAAGGCCACTTTCAGTTATTTAGGCCCCAGCACCCAGACAGAGGAGAGAGGTCCCACAGCAAGGAATCATGCATCATATCACCCACCACTGGAGAAGGCCACTTTCAGTTATTTAGGCCCCAGCACCCAGATAGAGGAGAAAGGTCCCACAGCAGAGAATCATGCGTCATATCACCCACCACTGGAGAAGGCCACTTTCAGTTATTTAGGCCCCAGCACCCAGACAGGAGAGAGGTCCCACAGCAAGGAATAAGGCGTCATATCACCCACCACTGGAGAAGGCCACTTTCAGTTATTTAGGCCCCAGCACCCAGACAGAGGAGAGAGGTCCCATAGCACAGGAATCATGCGTCATATCACCCACCACTGGAGAAGGCCACTTTCAGTTATTTAGGCCCCAGCACCCATACAGAGGAGAGAGGTCCCACAGCAAGGAATAAGGCGTCATATCACCCACCACTGGAGAAGGCCAATTTCAGTTATTTAGGCCCCAGCACCCAGACAGAGGAGAGAGGTCCCACAGCAAGGAATCATGCGTCATATCACCACCACTGGAGAAGGCCACTTTCAGTTATTTAGGTCCCAGCACCCAGATAGAGGAGAAAGGACCCACAGCAGAGAATCATGCGTCATATCACCCACCACTGGAGAAGGCCAATTTCAGTTATTTAGGCCCCAGCACCCAGACAGAGGAGAGAGGTCCCACAACAAGGAATAAGGCGTCATATCACCCACCACTGGAGAAGGCCACTTTCAGTTATTTAGGCCCCAGCACCCAGACAAAGGAGAGAGGTCCCATAGCACAGAATCAAGCTTCATATCACCCACCACTGGAGAAGGCTACTTCCAGATATTTAGCCCAGGGCACCAAGACAGAGGAAAGAGGTCGCATGGCAGAGGTTCAGGCTTCATGTCACCACCCACCATTGTAACAGGCCACTTTCAGTTATTTAGGCCCCGGCGCCCAGAGGTTCATTCAACTTTGGGTTGTACCGCAAAATCATGGTAAAGTTAAAAAAATGAGGATTCAAAGGATAAAGAAGTTCCCCGGAGTACAAGATTACATGGTTGAGTGGGAGGCAGTTATAAATGTCTATTCTTCACAAGGGAGGGACATATCCTGTGGGATCCATGCCTGATTCATTTTTATGAACGTCAGCTTGTCCACGTTGGCTGTGGACAGGCGGCTGCGTTTGTCAGTAATGACGCCCCCTGCCGTGCTGAATACACGTTCAGACAAAACGCTGGCCGCCGGGCAGGCCAGCACCTCCAAGGCATAAAATGCTAACTCTGGCCACGTGGACAATTTGGAGACCCAGAAGTTGAATGGGGCCAAACCATCAGTCAGTACGTGGAGGGGTGTGCAGACGTATTGTTCAACCATGTTAGTGAAATGCTGCCTCCTGCTAACACGTTCCGTATCAGGTGGTGGTGCAGATAGCTGTGGCATGCAGACAAAACTTTTCCACATTTCTGCCATGCTAACCCTGCCCTCAGAGGAGTTGGCCGTGACACAGCTTCGTTGGCGACCTCTTGCTCCTCCATTGCCTTCGCCTTGGGCTTCCACCTGTTCCCCTGTGACATTTGGGAATGATCTCAGGAGCGCGTCTACCAGCGTGCGCTTGTACTCGTGCATCTTCCTATTACGCTCCAGTGCAGGAAGTAAGGTGGGCACATTGTCTTTGTATCGGGGATCCAGCAGGGTGGCAACCCAGTAGTCAGCACACATTAAAATGTGGGCAACTCCGCTGTTGTTGCGCAGGCACTGCAGCATGTAGTCGCTCATGTGTGCCAGGCTGCCCAGAGGTAAGGACAAGCCGTCCTCTGTGGGAGGCATATCGTTATTGTCCTCCGTATCCCCCCAGCCACGCACCAGTGATGGGCCTGAGCTGTGTTGGGTGCCACCCCGCTGTGAACCTGCTTCATCCTCATCCTCCTTATCCTGCAGTAGTGGGCCCTGGCTGGCACATTTGTACCTGGCCTCTGCTGTTGCAAAAAACCTCCCTCTGAGGCACTTCTAACAGACTGGCGTGAAAGTGCTAAAAATGACCCCTCATCCTCCTCCTCCTCCTCCTGGGCCACCTCCTCTTCCATCATCGCCCTAAGTGTTTTCTAAAGGAGACATAGAAGTGGTATTGTAACGCTGATAACGGCGTCATGGCCACTGGCCATGTTGGTGGAGTACTCGAAACAGCGCAACAGGGTACACAGGTCTCGCATGGAGGCCCAATCATTGGTGGTGAAGTGGTGCTGTTCCGCAGTGCGACTGACCCGTCCGTGCTGCAGCTGAAACTCCACTATGGCCTGCTGCTGCTCGCACAGTCTCTCCAGCATGTGCAAGGTGGAATTCCACCGGGTGGGCACGTCGCATATGAGGCGGTGAGCAGGAAGGCCGAAGTTCCGCTGTAGCGCTGACAGGCGAGCAGCGGCAGGATGTGAACGCCGGAAGCGCGCACAGACGGCCCGCACTTTATGCAGCAGCTCTGACATGTCGGGGTAGTTGTGAATGAACTTCTGCACCACCAAAATGAGCACATGCGCCAGGCAAGGGATGTGCGTCAAACTGGCTAGTCCCAGAGCTGCGACGAGATTTCACCTATTATCGCACACCACCAGGCCGGGCTTGAGGCCCACCAGCAGAAACCACTCGTCGGTCTGTTGTTCAGTACCCCGCCACAACTCCTGCGCAGTGTGGGGCCTGTCCCCCAAACATATGAGTTTCAGAATGGCCTGCTGACATTTACCCAGGGCTGTTCTGAAGTTGGTGGTGAAGGTGTGCAGCTGACTGGATGAGCTGGTGAAAGCAGAGGAGGAGGAAGTCGAGTAGGAGGAAGAGGCTACAGGAGGCAAAGAATGATGCCCTGCGATCCTTGGCGGCGGAAGGACGTGTGCCAAAGAACTCTCCGCCTGGGGCCCAGCCGCCACTACATTTACCCAGAGTGCAGTTAGGGAGATATAGCGTCCCTGGCTTACTGGTCCACGTATCTGTGGTTAGGTGGACCTTGCCACAGATGGCATTGCGCAGTGCACACTTGATTTTATCGGATACTTGGTTGTGCAGGGAAGGCACGGCTGTCTTGGAGAAGTAGTGGCGGCTGGGAACAACATACTGTGGGACAGCCATGGACATCAGCTGTTTGAAGCTGTCTGTGTCCACCAGCCTGAATGACAGCATTTCAAAGGCCAGTAGTTTAGAAATGCTGGCATTCAGACCCAGGGCTCGAGGGTGGCTAGGTGGGAATTTATGCTTTCTCTCCAAGGTTTGTGAGATGGAGAGCTGAACGCTGCCGGGTGACATGGTGGAGATGCTTGGTGACGCAGGTGGTGGTGTCTGTGGCACATCCTCTGTTTGGTGGGCGGCAGGTGCCAACTAGTGATGTCACGAACACAAATTTTTCCGTTCCGCAAATGTTCGCGAACAGTGCGAACCGCCATAGACTTCAATAAACCGGCGGATTTTAAAACCCACAGAGATTCTTTCTGCCCACAATAGTGATGGAAAAGTTGTTTCAAGGGAACTAACACCTGGACTGTGGCATGCCGGAAGGGGATCCATGGCAAAACTCCCATGGAAAATTCCATAGTTGACGTAGAGTGTGGTAAGTTGTAATCGCAATGTGACTAATACAGGTTCCTAATGGTTGTATTGCTAGAATATAACGAAGATTGAGAATATAGCACTATATTCTCAATCTTCGTTATATTCTTGCAATACAACAACCATTAGGAAATCAGATTTAAGTTTAATTCGCAATGCGATTAATATAACCTGTATTAATCGCATTGCGAATTCAATTTAGAGCTGGGTTGAGAATATAGCGCTATATTCTCAATCTTCGTTATATTCTAGCAATACAACCATTAGGAACCCAGCTCTAAGTTGAATTCGCAATGCGATTAATACAGGTTATATTAATCGCATTGTGATTACAACTACTAACACTGCAGCTTCAGAATGAATCTAAGATGGATGCCGTCCTTGCTTTTTGATAGGAGGTGGGAGGGTCTGGGAGGAAGACTGATGTACTAGCCCTAAAAAGGGCTTTTTGGGGTGCTGTCAAGACGCTGTCCTTACAGCAGAGATCTGATGAGTCTTTCAGGACTGGAGTGGACACTGAATACACTAGCCTAGCTATCAATTTCACAATTAAATCAGCAACAACTACACTGTCCCTCCTCTCACTAAGACTGCAGCTTCCGAATGAATCTAAAATGGATGCTGTCCAGGAGATGGGAGGGAGGGTATGCTGATTGGCAGGAATGTGTCTGCTGACTGTGAGGTAGAGGGTCAAAGTTTACTCAATTATAGGGGGTGGACCGAACATAGTAGGCATGCTGGGAGTTGTAGTTTCGCAACAGCTGGAGGCACACTGGTTGGGAAACACAGGTCTAGATCATTACTCTGCCCAAATCTATATTCAGCTATATGGCTTAGAAAATATGCTGTCAAACAATGATCCTAGGTTTTGGTATAGACACATGATCTAGACTACCATATTTGCCTATACCAAATGTAAATATGCAACCAAATGTGGTAAAATACACAAAAAAATTATTTTTTTTTAAAAAAATTATAAAAACGCAGATGCGTTTTTGATGTGTTATCTATCAAAAACGCCCAAATGGCCCCTCGGGGGTTCAGATATCTTGCTTTGGAGGCAGCAGAACGTTGGTGGTAGTCATAGTCAACCGTCATATACAATCAAATAGAGGCATCAAATGGATTCGGAAAGCGATTAATAATTGTAAGTATTATTCGCATTGTGATTACAACTTAGAGCTGATTTCCTAATAGTTGTATTGCTAGAATATAACGTATATTCTAGCAATACAACAACCATTAGGAACTCAGCTCTAAGTTGAATTCGCAATGCGATTAATGCAGGTTATATTAATCGCATTGCGATTAAACTTAGGTCATTATATTCTAGCAATACAACTATAATAGGAACTCAGATCTAAGTTGTAATCGCAATGCAAATAATACAGGTTATATTAATCGCATTGCGATTTACAATTACTAACACTGCAGCTTCAGAATGAATCTAAGATGGATGCGTTCCTTGCGTTTAGATAGGAGGTGGGAGGGTCTGGGAGGGAGGGTATGCTGATTGGCTGGACAGTGTCTGCTAACTGTGAGGTACAGGGTCAAAGTTTACTCAATGATAAAGTATAGGGGCGAACGCGAACATCGAATATATTCGCCCGCCGCGGTGGACGGCAATAAGCTATGTTCGCCGGGAACTGTTCGCCGGCGAATAGTTCGGGCCTTCTCTAGTGCCAACATTCCTCCCGAGGCAGAGGAAGAGGCCGAGGCATCAGCAGAAGAGGGAGCAGGGGGAGCCTGAGTGACTTCCTTGCTTTTAAGGTGTTTACTCCACTGCAATTCATGCTTTGCATGTAGATGCCTGGTCATGCAGGTTGTGCTAAGGTTCAGAACGTTAATGCTTCGCTTCAGGTTCTGATGGCACAGCGTGCAAACCACTCGAGTCTTGTCGTCAGCACATTGTTTAAAGAAGTGCCATGCCAGGGAACTCCTTGAAGCTGCCTTTAGGGTGCTTGGTCCCTGGTGGCGGTGGCCAGTAGCAGGCGAACTCTCTTGGCGGCCGCTGTTCTGCTTTTGCCCCCTGCTCCCTCTTTTGCTACGCTGTTGGCTCGGTCTCACCACTGCCTCTTCCTCTGAACTATGAAAGTCAGTGGCACAACCTTCATTCCATGTGGGCTCTAGGACCTCATCGTCCCCTGCATCATCTTCCACACAGCCTTCCTCCCTGACCTCCTGTTCGGTCTGCACACTGCAGAAAGACGCAGCAGTTGGCACCTGTGTTTCGTCATCATCATCATCACTCCGATGAGGTGGTATTCCCATGTCCTCATCATCAGGAAGCATCAGTGGTTGTGCATCAGTGCATTCTATGTCTTCCACCACTGGGGAAGGGCTAGGTGGATTCCCTTAGGAAACCCTGCCAGCAGAGTCTTCAAACAGCATAAGAGACTGCTGCATAACTTGAGGCTCTGATAGTTTCCTTAATATGCATGGTGGTGATGTGATAGACTGATGGGCTTGGTTTTAAGGCGCCAACTGTGAGCTTTCAGCAAAAGACTGGGTGGGAGATAATGTTGTGAACATGCTGGATCCACTGACGGCCACCCAATTGACTAGCGCCTGTACCTGCTCAGGCCTTACCATCCATAGAACGGCATTGGGCCCCACCAAATATCGCTGTAAATTCTGGCGGGTATTGGAACCTGAGGTAGTTGGTTCACTAGGACGTGTTGCTGTGGCAGAATGGCCACGTCTTCTCCCAGCACCAGAGGGTCCACTAACACCACTACGATCGCGTCTGCGTCCCTTACTAGATGTTTTCCTCATTGTTACCGTTCACCAAGCACCACAATAAGAAAAAAAATATTTGGTCCAATGTATTGATTTCAAATTCAGGCCTTTTTTTACAGGCACCTAACACTATCTGCCTATTTATTTATGTACTGTATTACACTAATCCAGGCACAGCAGGAACCACTGATTTAGGGGAATATCAATTATAGGGCTAATTTTTAGGCCCTGGATGAAAGGCATTCTTTTATGGACAGATATACACTTGGAGATGCACAGTAGCGTGTGAAAAAATATGTAGGATTATGCCTTCAGCAATTGTATTTTAACTTGTGTAATATACCCCTTAACGGACAGAAATACAATGGGAGATGCACGGTAGTGTGTGAAGTTATTGAGGATGACCCTCTCAGAACTTGTATATACACCTTGAGTGTAATATACCCTTTTACGGACTGATTAACACTTGGCCTGCAACAGCTGGAACACCAGATTCAGGGTATTGCTATTTTGGCAATTGAATTTCACCCCAGAACAAAATATACCCTGTTACGGACAGATTCAAACAAGGCCTGCAACAGCTGGAACACCATATTCAGGGTATTGCTATTTTGGCAATTGAATTTCACCCCAGAACAAAATATATCCTTTGCAGGACACTATTAAACTTGGCCAGCCACAGCTGAAACCACTGATTTACGGTATTGCTATTTTGGCTATTGCATTTCACCCCAGAACGAAATATATCCTTTGCCGGACACTATTATACTTTGCCAGCCACTGCTGGGACACCAGATTTAGGGGATTGCTATTTTGGCAATTGAATTTCACCACACAAAATTATCTATCCTTTGCCAGACAGCAGACAGTATTACACTTGGCTAGCCACAGCTGGGACACCAGATTTAGGGGATTGCTATTTTGGCAATTAAATTTAACCCCTTAATAAAATATAGAAATTTCTATCCTGAGTTTCTAGAGGTGACAATAAGCACAGGCAAGCCCCTGATGTAGGATATAGCAAAAAGAAAAAAAACTAGTATTGATGGATTGATGGACTTGTTGGCAGCTTGTGCTGGTACACCACAAGTCACAAAATGGCCACTGATCACCCCAGAAAAAAGTGACAGAAAAACGCTCTGTGCAGCCTAAAAACCAGTGAGCAATTAACTAGCAGAAGTTGAATGATTCACAGCTGTAGATCGATCACTTCATTAGGTGTTTTTGCTGACTTTTCCCTGCCTAATCTCGCCCTCACAGAAGCTGCGTCCTCTCCCTACACTAATCAGAGCAGTGTGACATGCGGCGCTACGTGACTCCAGCTTAGATAGAGGCTGGGTCACATGCCATTAGTAGGCATGGCTGTGATGGCTTCTTAGGGCAATAAGTAAAACGCTTGCTGATTGGCTGCTGTGCAGCCCTTCAGAAAGCGGGAAGAAATCGCCGAACAACGGACCCGAACCCGAACTTTTTTGAAAATGTTCGGGTCTGGCTCCTTGTTCCGAACACCCCAAAATTCGGTATGAACCCGAACTATGCTCGAACTGTTCGCTCAACACTAATAAAAACCAATTTAAAAAAATATATTTTTAGCTCAAAATAAGTATATTGCAATAATACTAAAAAATATTTTCCCCAAAGGTGTACATAGGCTTTAATCATCCTTTATATGGCTGTCTGGACCTGCACAAGATTTACAGGCTGGATCAAAAATTTGGTGCATCATTAGATACTTTTGTTTAACTTTATTGGCTGACTTACATTGCTGCCTCCAGCTTTATAATGCAGGTGATATTTTCATTGTAATCATATCTGTGCTAATAAAGAGATGACTGCTGAAAGGTGATCTGTACATAATAAGAAGTATCAGCTGGAATTAAAATTGAAGGATTTCATTTTTTTTTTTAAATATATGGAAAAAAAGGCCAACGATTCTTTCACAATATATGTAAAGGAGTTATCTGTTTTCAAGTGGAAACCGAACAACTCAGGTGATTGACCTTTAACAAAGAATAGATGATTACTTACTTGACAGATCCCATGCCACCGTTCTGGTTCCTTGTTGCAGCATTGATGTTCAATTGGAGTGGTTGCTTGGAAAATGTCAGGTAAGTAATCATCTATTCTTGATTACAGGTCAATCCTCTCAGTTGCCTGGTTTCTTCTTGAAACCGGATAAACCCTTTAACATAAAAACTTGCTTTAAACAATAGGTTATTTTTAGATGACACATTACTAGTGTTGGTCGAGCACCAAAGTGCTCGGGGGCTGAGGTGATCGAGAAAAACACCTTGAGATGCTCGGGTGAACCCGAGCATTAAACCAGGCCCCCCCTGCTCTGAAGAGGGGAGGTGTCTGGTTCACAGGAAAAGGTCATAAATTGATAGAAACACCACTGAAATGGTTTGGAAACAGCATGGGGAGGATGTCTGGATGGACTTGGACTTACATGTCGCTGTTGGGAACAGCTGGTGGTTTTACAGACTGACAATAATACGCACAAAACCGAAGATAAAATAACTTTTAGAGGAAAAATTGTTAGTAAACATTCTTTCCTCTATATTTACTTGTATATAAAGTGCAAGTGCTGCAAAAAATTGCAAGGAAGAGGCACTCCGATACAACCTGTATATCACATAAAGGAGGGCCTCATTCATATTGTGGTACAATTGTTCATTCAGTGGGACTCCTACACTCATAAAGCTTATGCACTAACTAAAAGGGCTGCATAAAATTTAAGGAATCGGCACTACAATACACTCTTTATTACACATAAAGGAGGGCATCATACACACCCTTAAAATTATGATTGATAGCCTTCTGGTGACCCTCTAAATATTATGGGCGAAGGCCTGCTGCCGAGCTGACCATCTAAAACATTGTGGGCGAGGGCCTGCTGCAGAGCTGATCATCTAAAAAACTAGGGGTGAGGTTCTGCTGCGGAACTGACCATCTAAAACATTATGGGTGAGGATCTGCTGCTGAGCTGACCCTCTAAAATATTAGGGGCTAGTGCCTGCTGCTGATCTCACCATCTAAAACATTATGGGCGAGTGCCTGCTGGTGACACTCTAAAGCATTATGGGCGAGTGCCTGCTGGTGACCCTCTAAAACATTATGGGCGAGTGCCTGCTGGTGACCCTCTAAAACATTATGGGCGAGTGCCTGCTGGTGACCCTCTAAAACATTATGGGCGAGTGCCTGCTGGTGACCCTCAAAACATTATGGGCGAAGGCCTGCTGGTGACCCTCAAAAACATTATGGTTGAGGGCCTGCTGGTGACCATCAAAAACATTATGGGTGAGGGCCCGCTGCTGAGCTGACCCTCTAAAACATTAGGAGTGAGGGCAGCCTAATAAGCATGTTGATATGATGGAGGAGGAGGAGGACGAGAAAAGGGAGATTGAACCATATAACCTTTTTAGTGGTGGAAGGGGTGCATGGGAATACAGTTTATTCAATACACCATAAAAGCCACATTTAGAGTGCCTTTATGTTCAGCCGCTTTTCTCTGGTGGAGTAGAGAAGTCAGGGGCAATCCAGGCCTTGTTTATTTTTATAACAGTCAACCAGTCAGCATCTTCAGTTGACAGGCGGATGCGCTTTTCAGTTATTATGCCCCGAGTAGCACTAAATACATGTTCTGACAAATATGGCGGGGCAGAGCAGCACCTCCAAGGCGTATAGCTTGGACACCCAATAGTTGTAAGGCACAGAGGGATCACGTACTCCTTCACCATCATCCAAAAATTTTCCCTCCTTGTGACACTAGGCCGCGCATCACGTTGAGGGTGCTGGCGGGGTGTCATAAAACTGTCCCAGGTCTTGGAGAGTGTTGCCCTGCCTCTGATGGAACTACTGTGTGTTGCCCTCATCTCCCCTCCTTGGTTGGCCAAGGAACTACGTTCTCTGCAGCCACCGTTGTCAGCTGGAAATTTTTGGAGCAGTTTTTCCACAAAGACCTTCTGGTATTGCACCATTTTGCACCATTTTGCTTGTCCTCTACTCCACAGGAATGAGAGATGAGAAGTTCTCTTTGTAGCAGGGTTCGAGAAGGGTGAACAACCAGTAATCGATGTTGGCCAAAATGCGTACAATGCGAGGGTCACGGGAAAGACACTGGCAGCCTTACATAAAGTCAACCATGTGTGCGAGAGTCCCAACAGACAAGACTTCGCTGTCCTCATCAGGAGGATGACTCTCAAACTCCTCTTCCTCCTCTTCTACCCATCAATGCTGAACAGATGGAATAAAATCTCCATGGGTAACTTCTGTAGCGGAGGCAACTGTCTCCTACTCCTCCTTCCCCTCCTCCTCATCCAATTTGCGCTTAGAAGACAAACTGAGGGTGGTCTGACTATTACCCTGTGTACTGTCTTTCCCCATTTCCACCTCTTCCCCATGCAAAGCGTCCACCTTACTTGTGAGCAGTGAGCGTTTGAGTAGACACAGAAGTGGGATGGTTACGCTGATAATAGCGTTATAGCCGCTCACCATCTGTGTTGATTCCTCAAAGTTGCGTAAAACCTCCCAGAGTTCAGACATCAATGCCCACTCGTCGCTTGTGAAGAAAGGAAGCTGACTGGAAAGGCGACGACCATGTTGCAGCTGGTATTCTACTACTGCCCTCTTCTGCTCACAAAGCCTGGCCAGCATGTGGAACATCGAGTTCCAGGGCATGCTCAATTCGCACAACAGTCGGTGAGCTGGCAATTGCATGCACTGCTTCAGCATTGCCATACCGGCAGAAGCTGTCGATGACTTGCGGAAATGGGTACACATGCGGCGCACCGTCACCAGTAGCTCAGGCAAATTAGGGTAGGTTTTGAGAAACCGCTGAACCACTAGGTTGAACACGTGGGTTAGGCATGGTATGCATGTGAGCTTGCCAAGCCACCAAGCTTCCACCAAGTTACGGCCATTATTAGACACCAACATGCTTGGTTGTAGGTTGAAAGGCGAGAGCCACAGCTCAGTCTGGTCCCTTATCCCCTGCCTCAGCTCTGTGGCAGTGTGCTGTTTGTCACCTAAGCAGATCAGTTTAAGCACAGCCGGTTGTCACTTCCCCACTGCAGTGCTACCCTGCTTCCAGCTACTGACTGATGGCTGACTGGTGCTGCAAGATGATAATTCAGAGGTGGAAGTGGAGAATGAGGCAGAGGCAGAGGAGGAGAAAGGGGGGCTGCAGCCACTAACGTAGGTGGTGGTGGAAACCCTGATGGAAGTAGGGCTTGCAGTCCTTGGCATCGGTAGCACCTGTGCCATCCCAGGGTACGACTCGCTCCCGGCCTCCACAACGTTCACCCAGTGTGCTGTCATGGATATGTAGTGTCCCTGGCCAAAAGCAGTAGTCTATGTGTCACTCGTTAAGTGGACCTTCCCAATAACTGCATTGGTCAGGGCACGGGTGATGTTACGGAACACATGCTGGTGTAAGACTGGGACTACACACCGTGAAAAATATTGGCGACAGAACAACGCGGGACGGCTGTCGCCATCAGGCTGCGGAAAGCCTCAGTGTCTACAAGTCTAAATGGCAACATTTCCAGGGCCAGCAATTTTGAAAGGTGCGCATTTAGTGCTATGGCCTGTGGGTGGGTGGCCGGGTATTTACGCTTTCATGCAAAGGCCTGGGCTATAAACATCTGTACGCTGTGCTGGGACACAGAAGTGGATGTGCTAGCTGATGGTGCTTGCGAAGGTCCAGGTGCATGGCGGGGGGAATCCGGGCCTGTGTCTTGGACAGGGGATTGGCCAGCATCTAATACAGGGCAAGAGGAGGCAGTGGTGTGACCCGCAGACACTGATTGTGGACCCAGGTGGTTGGCCCACCAATTAGGGTGCTTTGATTCCATGTGGCGGATCATGCTTGTGATGGTGAGGTTGCTAGTGTTCACGTCCCGGCACAGGTTGCAAATGACAATTCGTTTATGGTCCGCACTTTCTTCAAAAAAGCTCCAGACTGCGGAACACCTACCCCTTGGCCAGGGAGATTTCCGCAAGGGGGTGCTCAGTGGATCAGTTGCCGGCCTGTTTGGTGTTGCCCGCCTTCTCCCTTTTACCACCCCACTGCCTCTTCCAGCCTGTTACAGTGCTGCGGCTCCCTCCCCCTCTGTACTTCTGTCCTCGCTCGGCTTGCCAACTTCCTAGGTTGGGTCAATGACTTCATCATCCACCACCTCCTCTTCCACTTCCTCACTATGGTCATCCTCCTGACTTGTTGAACTAACAACAACCTCACTTATTGACAACTGTGTCTCATCCTCATCATGAACCTCTTGAGACACTAATTGCGGTTGATTTATTGGCAACTGTGTCTCATATTCATCATCAACCTCGTGAAACACTTATTGCCGTTCTCCGCTGTCATCTTCTTCTGACTGTGGATGCTCAAGAGTTTGGGAATCAGGGCACAAGATCTCCTCTCCTCAGCAGGCTTGGCGAGAGGCCCAATTTTATGGAATGGCGATGAAAAGAGCTCCTCGGAATATCCAAGTGTGGGATCACTTGTTTGCCAAGACTCTCCATGGTGGGAGGAAGGAGGATCAGTGTGAGGATACTGTTGACCAGACTCTTGGCTACTGAGACTGGACTTTGTGGAAGACAGGGTGGTGCTTAACCGACTGGAAGCATTATGTGCTGCAATCCAACCGACCACCTACTCGCACTGGTCTGACTTCGAGAGTGGTGCCCTGTGCCACCCTGCAAACTGGGACATGAAGCTAGGTATCGTGGATGAGTGTGTTTCTTGTGCTCTGGCAGCCGGCACAGTTTCACCATGCCCAGGGCCACAGCCTCTGCGTGCACCATCAGCAGCATGGCCACTTCTCTGTCCCTTACTGCTCACCTTGCGCATATTAAATGGTATATATGCTTGCAAGTATTTCACACATTTTTAGGATGCGCACACTTTATACAGGAGGTATAGCACAAGTAATGTCACTGTCACCACTGGCTAATAAAAAGATTATACTGAATGAATGTCACAGATATTTAGGAAGCACAAACGTTATACAGGAGGTATAGCGCAAGTAATGTCGCTGTCACCACCGGCTAATAAAAAATTACACTGAATTAATGTCACTGATATTTAGGATGGGCAAACGTTATACAGGAGATGTATCGCAGGTAATGTCGCTGCCACCAGCAGCAAAAAAAGTAGACTGAATGTCACTGATATTTCGGATACGCAAACGTTAGACAGGAGATGTAGTACAGGTAATGTAACTGTCCGCAGCAGACACCATCTACAGAAAAAGTACATTGGACGCCACAGGTATTTTTAGGCTGCGCAGACGTTACACACGAGATGTTGCGCACATAATGTCGCTGTCACAAGCGGTGAAAAAATTGCACTCAATGTCACTGATATTTTGGTTGAGCTAATGTTATACTGGAGATGTAGTACAGGTAATATTGCTGCCACCAGCAGCAAAAAAAATTGACTGAATGTCACTGATTAGTGATGAGCGAGCATGCTTGGCTAAACTGGTGTTCGGCTCGGACACTGCATGTGCTCGTGTGCCATTGAGCACAATGTAAGTCAATGGGAGAATCCCAGGCACCCTCTCCTCGGAAGAGGAGAGGGTGTCTGGTTCCACAAAAACTGCCAGCTTTTTCGGATCTGAGCTTTCAGGGGGTGCTTGGGGTTCTCCCATTGACCCGGTTGCTCGGTAGAACACACGAGCATCGCAATGTGTTTGGCCAGAGCACCCGAGCACACAAGCACTTTGATGCTCGCTCGTCACTATCACGGATATTTCGGATCCGCAAACGTTATACAGGAGATGTAGAACAGGTAATGTAACTGTCCACAGCGGACACTGTCGACTGAAAAAGTACACTGGATGTCACAGATATTTTTAGGCTGCACACACATTAGACTTAGCACAGATAATGACGCTTTCTTCAGCGGCCAAACAATTGCAAGCTATTTAGCCCAAGTTGTGCTAAAAATATATATTGCTGCCAGATACAACTACAGTCCTTAAAAGGACTTTTGGGTCTCTAACAAGTTTTAGCAATTTAGCGCAGGTTGCGCTAAAAGTATATATTGCTGCCACACACATTAGTCCTTAAAAGGACTTTTGGGTCTATAACAAGTAAAAACTTAAATATTCCTATTTCACTCCCTACACTATCTCTTCCTTCTACTCTCCAGCTCTCCCTGAGTAAGACTGAGCCACACACATGTCATCAGGTGCTATATAGCACCCGATGACGCATTCCAACCAGCCAATCACTGTAATACCAGCAGCCAACATGGCTACGGCATTACAGTGAATGGCAGTACTTACAAGCACAAGCGGTATTCAGCCGAACACCGTGATGTGCCGAGCATGCTCGCCCAACACTACACATTATCTTTAAACAATACAATAAATATATTGCACATGCTATTATGTGGAGAAATATCAATTATGTTTTTTTTTTTATATACATATTTTTTTTTTAAGTGTTTATTATCTCATTATAATGGGTAGCAAAATTTGTGTAGTACAGTGTTAGCCAGAAAAAAACTATGTGATCTGGCACTATGTCATGTCATGTTCATCACATAGTTTATCTTGTGAAGTAGTTTATGGTATGTATATTCTTTTTTTTTTTTACTTATATATAGCATTATACATTCTTCCTATCCCTGTACAATGGTCAGGCAGCTTGCTAGAGCATTTCTACATTAGTCGTCTATCTATTATGGTACAATTACTGATGATCAATTCAGTCAAGTCGTCACAATACTGAAGGGGTTAAATGTCGTGGATCAGAATAATGTTACAGAGTGGCTTCAAATCACGGCTTCTGTGTCTACTATTCCACCATCACATACATATACATGGGGATGCAGGATTTTGCATGATATTGGGTGTTTAGGCTATGGGTACATGGCACAGTGATCCGTTCAGGTTGAGGCCAACTGCAGTCAAGAACCACACAGCCAATTAGGCAGCAGCTGCATTTTATTTTAATAATAATAATTTTAATAATAATAATAAGACCACACTGCAAAGTCGGTCTGTATTGTTAATGGCCAGGCTACACCTTCAATACTGTACGGCAATTAACAATGAAGAGCAGTTATACAGTGCGTTCTTTATTAGTTAAATAAAAGGCAGCTATGTCCTAATTTGCCATGTTCAGCAGGCTGCTACCCAAATGATTCACGACTGCGCCGTGTGATTGTACCCTCAAGGTATATGAGTTGCAAGTTAAAGGGGTTATCCCATAATTGATGTAAAACATTGTGCAGACATCATATAGTACATGACAAGCTATTTTTAACAAGGCTAGAACCAGGCCTGTACCTCACATGGATCCAGAGATTTCACCATCCATTGCTCTTCTAGATATATATCAAGCTGACAGCTCAGGAAAGTGTCTTTTCTGCTGCAGCTCAGAAAGTCTGTCTCAGCTCTCCCTATCACAACTCAGAAGGCAGATGAAGGATGAAAATGAGCATGTGCGGCCATCTCAGTAAGCAGGTTAAAAAAAAAAATAGAAAAAAAAATAAGGAGCAGGCAGTGCTATACAAATTCATTTTATTGAATAACTTAGTGGCTATGCTAAATTTTTTATTACGTTTAATTACAGAAGTATTCAGATACAGGTGCTGGTGTGAAAACTGTAAAATATTGTTTACATTTTTTAGAGTTTCATTTGTAATTCTTAGATGCTAAAGATGCATTTCAGGTCAATACAGATAAAAGCAGGAATAAACAATGATATTTTTTGACATCCACATTACATTGCATTTTTTAAAATCTGTAGTTAAACACAGAAAAATAGGATACATTCACACACGGTAGATCTGCTGCAGAAATGTCTTTGACTTAAAATGTGTTATTTTCATCTGAATGGGTTTGTTTTGGTGGCATGCACATGCAGGCTTAGACTGGCCCACAGGGGTACAGGTGAATCCCCCTGTGGGCCCCTGAACAAGGTGGGCCCCTAGTCTTCCAACCCCTGCACAAGTGGCACATAACACAGTAGACTTACTGCACTACATACATACATTCAATGTACAGCACCTCAACCAGCCTATGTTCATATAAAAAAACTTGATAGATTGTCTTCTAGCTATAGAGGAAAGCTAGCCAGTGTCCTCTTTACCCCAGGACCTACCTTATCAAAGTTGCTTCAGGGACCCCCATATTCAATCATCTGGTAGTATCTTGCTGCTGTGTGAGCAGGTAATATTTGAATGTATCCGTACAATGGTCCCTCAAAATATATTTTACTGTTGGGTAGAGATGAGCGAATCGAAGCAGATCAAGTGGAATTCCTCAAGCTTCGTGGTAACGAATCGCAATTTTTCCTGAAATGGCGGATAAAATGGCAGCTACACGTGTGAGGACATAGTGCAAGGAACTCTGGGAAGGCGGGATGACCCATAATGCCATGCATGCAGCCAGTCAGCAGCCAGCCAGCCCTGTTATGTCACAGCCCTATAATTACGGTGGCCATCTTGGATTCAGACATTTTCCAGCGTTCTGAGTGCAGGGACAGATGTGAGAAGGCGTTAGGGACAGCAATAGGAAAAACCTCATTGTGAAAAAAAAAAACTGAAAAAATGATTTATAAGTGCAGGGAAAGGATAGGGAGGAATCATTTCACAGCATCTTAGTGCAGGGAGAGACTTTAGAAGGCGCTAGGAACAGTGCAAGAAAAGTGATTTACAAGTGCAGGAAAAGATTATATGGGGATCCAAATAGCCATTATACAGCTCTGTCATTACAACAATTTGTTCTTGTTATTGGGGTGCAACTGCTATGTTGAAAAGCCTTTAGTGGCCTATTTCAGTACAAAAAGAAAAATATATACGCACTTCAATGTTGCAGTTATTTGTGGTGAAAGCATTTAGTGGTCTATTTCAGTACAAAAATATATTAGTCTCTTTTAGGGGTGTTTTAATTTGCTTTTAATTTATTTAGTTCAGCTAAAAGTATGTCAGACAGAGAAGTGCCAGGCCATGCAAGGAGGAGTGGCAGAGTCCTAAATGTTTCTGGCACAGGCAGAGGTCATAGCCGAGTAAGGGGGCGTGGCAGCAGGAGTCGCAGTGAGAGGCCTGAACTCCCGGTGTCATTTAGCGGTCTTGTCTTGACCAGCAACCCAGCAGTTCTTGATTGGTTAACTCGGTCATCCACTTCATCCCAAGTGACATCAGACACCCCCAGCCAACAGTTGGTGGGTTCATCATACACAACCCTTAGTTGGCATGGCCCGGGAGCAGGCTCTATGCCCTTACCTGTCTTCAACCTCCCTCTGTACTTTGCTGTTCCCTCAGCCACAGAAGTATTGTATGCTGTGGGCTCAGCTCCACTCTACAGTGAGTGGGAGGTGGTGTGCGAACGGTCAGGCTCCTGACCCAGAGACCGTTGAGGAGGACATAAGTGACATGCAGACACTACTCGATGATGATGAAGCCTTGGGAGCTGGGTGCAGAAGATTCTTCATCATCATCAGGAGAAGAGGGTGGCAACTTGCCCGTGAGGCAGCGGCTAAGCCAGCTATGTGGTAGCATGGCTGGGAGTCAGCAGGGTGGCAGTAGTGGGAGGTCAGGAGCCAAACGTGCCCGGGGTAGACCACCTGCTTCGCAGCAGCCTACCTGCCCGGGAAGTAGTGGTGCAGGGGTTCACGGAGACAGTGACGGTAGCAGTTAGTCAGTGTGGACTGTTGGGGGAAAAATCACCTACTCAGCAGTGTGGCAGTTGTTTGTTAAGCCACCGGAGGAGGTGAACGTGGCCATATGTAGAATCTGTGGGCAGAAGGTGATGCGTGCCCAGGGTGCCAATGTTGGCAAAACGGCCCAGTGTCAACATATGTAGTGTCGCTATACAGTGGCCTGGGAGAACCATGGCTCTGATGTGGTGGTCCAGCCTGCCGCAGCAACCTCTTCATCAACCAGTGGCATGAACATGGTTTCAGGCAGTCAAGGCTCCACCACCTCAGCCGAAGGGAGCTGTCTGTTATTCCTATTTTCTGCTGGTCCAGATACTCCTGCTCCTCCTACTTCTCCTACTCCTCATCAGTCATTACTTCAGCAATCAATCGCCGAAGCGATTGCCAAGAGACAGAAGTATGCGTGCAATCATCCAACGGTGCACAAGCTCAATCTGCTCCTGTAAAAGTTGCTGGTGCTGCAGTCCCTCCCTTTTCAAGTGGTGGACTCTGCACCTTTCAGAGAACTGATGGCTTGTGCCGAGCTGAGGTAGAGAGTCCCAAACTGTAATTTCTTTGTGAAAAAGGCAGTAACAGCCCTGCAAAAATATGTAGAACAGAAGGTGGGCCAGTCTTTGAGCCTGTCGGTGTCTGCCAAAATGCATGGCAGCACCGACGTGTGGAGCTGTAACTATGGTCTGGAACAATACATGTCCTGTATGGCCCACTGGGTGAATGTGGTTCCTGCACAGCTACACCAGCAACTTGGCCAGGTCACACTGCTTCCGCCTTCACATTGTCACGCTGTTGGTCCTGCGACAATGTCCACCTCTGCCTCCTCATCCTCCACCATGTCCTCAGCCTCTACTGCAGGGACAAGTCACAGTGCCCCTCCAGCATACCACATGTGCAGGGCACGGCCGTGTCACACTGTTCTGCACCTAGTTTGCCTTGGAGAACGGAGTCACACAGGGGAGGAACTGCTCCGTGTGATTCATCAAGAAATCAAAACCTGGCTTTCTCTGCGACAACTGAAAACCGGAACCATGGTGACCGACAACGGTAAGAACACGGTGTCGGTGCTGCGTCAAGGAAGGCTGAGCCATGCATTCTGCATGGCACACGTGTTCAATCTGATTGTCAAGTGGTTCCTGAAGTCTTCCACCCATCTGCAAGACATCCTAAAAATGGCCAGGAAACTTTGCATGCACTTTAGCCACCCCTACACTGCAAAGCACACCCTCCTTGAGCTGCAGCGGCAGAACCGCATTCCAGAACATAAGCTGATATGCAACGTTTCCACCCGTTGGAATTCCACCCTCCATATGTTGGACCGACTATACGAACAGAGAAAGGCCATGAATGATGTCTTGATGATCCAAGCGGATAGGAGTACTACCCTGTGTAACTTTGATGTCAGCCAGTTGCAACTCATGCGTGACACCTGCTGTTTGCTCAGGCCCTTTGAGGACGCCACGTTATTTGTCAGTCGCCAGGAGTACGGGATGAACGACGTCATTCCACTGCTTCATGTCCTGGAACAGATGTTGGTAACAATGTCTGGTCAGGGGACAGGAGACGTGGCGCCTAGATCTCAAGACCACATGAGCCCTGTGGGGGGTGAACTGGAAGAGGAGGAGGAGGGGGAGGAGGACATTGGAGCACAGGCAATGTGTAGCAAAATGGGTGGTTTTCTACTCAGCTGAGGAGAGCAGGAGCAGGAGGAGCCACAGGAGCTACAGATACCCAGACACACTGTGGCAGTATGCAGTGGAAATGGAGGCAGGGAGTCCCTCTGAGTCACTTGCACAAATGGCCTGATGCATGCTCACTTGCTTGCATAATGACAATTGAACTGTCACCATTCGGCAGAGGGATGACTTCTGGCTCTCCATCTTGTTAGACCCTTGCTATTGGTCCAAAATAAGGGCTTTTTTTACACCAACTGAGAGGAAGGACAAACTTAAATACTACAGAGATATCCTATGTAGTCAATTGGCCGCTGCCTATCTGCGCCATCGTCCATCGTCAGACCTCATGCAGGTCTGACCGGTGGGGCCCTCTGCGCTCACGTTCCACTGCCATGGCTGCTGAGGAGGAGTAGAGTGGCAGGAGCAGTACCAGATCCTTCCTTGAGTCTACATTCGCTGATGAGCAGCTTTCTTCAACCGCATATTGAAGAAGCTACTCATCAGTAGCAGCAGGTTGATCTGGAGCAGGACCTGAACCAGCAGGTGGTGGCATACTTGGACAGCACCCTGCCACCCCAAGTTGAAGATCCGCTGGACTACTGGGCAGCCAAACTGGATTTGTTGCCGCAGCTGGCAGAGTTTGCCCTGGAAAAGCTGTCCTGCCCGGCCAGTGATGTGGCATCAGAATGGTTGTTTAGTGCGGCAGGGACCATAGTTACCCCAAAAAGAAATCGTCTGTCCAACCAAAATGTGGAGAGACTGATGAATCAGGCCTGGATCAGCCAGAATTTCCACCCACCAATGCCTGATGCATCAGATTAGATTAACCATGCCGCCTCACCCAAACCCTGACAAAAGAGACCGGTTTCTTCTGGCTACCTGCCTCAGCTACTACTCTGATGCTGCCACCCGTCTGATGCCACACATCTGATGCCAAGTGCTCCTTCTGTCACCCACCTTCGTCAGTGGGTACTGGTACTGCCACCCACTTCCCCACTCTGTCGCCGGGTCACTTTGTGGTCTCTTGATGCTGCCATCTCCACACTATGTCAACTTGCCACTCTGTGATCTCCTCCTGATGCTGCTGCTGCAGCCACCTCCAGACTTTTATGGTGCCACTCGGTGGCCTCCTCATACTGCTGCCACCTCCACACTCTGTCATTTTGCCACTTGATTGCCTCCTCATACTGCTGCCACCTCCATACTCTGTCATTGTGCCACTCGGTGGCCTTCTCCTGATGCTGCTGCTACCGCCACCTCCAAACTCTGTCATTGTGCCACTCGGTGGCCTTCTCCTGATGCTGCTGCTACTGCTGCTACCGCCACCTCCAGACTCGATGGCCTCCACATACTGCTGCCACCTCCAGACTCTGTCTTTGTGCCACTCAGTGGCCTCCTCATACTGCTGCCACCTCTAGACTCTGTCATTGTGCCACTCAGTGGCCTTTTTCTGATGCTGCTAATGCTGCTCCTGCCACCTTCAGACTCTGACAATGTGCCACTCTGTGGCCTCCTGATGCTGCAGCCACATTCACACTGCCATTTTGCCACTTTGTGGCCTCCTCCTGATGCTTTCACCTCACCACTATGTTATCTGGCCACTCTGTGGAGCTATCATGCTGTTCCCACCCTCCCCACTTCATCACTGGGCCACTATTTTGCCTTTTGGCCTGTATGACAACATCATTTATTTGACCTTTCTTCTGATCTGTCAGAAGGAAGGAAAAATTAGATGCACAATGGATCCTGTCTGTGTAGCAGCTGTAAGGCCTGTATGGTCCCATCAGAATTGGCTTATGTTTTGGTAGCCAAAAGCAGGCATGGGTACAAAACACAGAAGATGTGCAAATATTCCATTCACGTGTCATCTCTGTTTTAGATCCACTCCTGTTTTATTTGGCATTATCAATACTGATGTATAATTGAGAAAATGCTGACCGAGTGAAGGCGGATGCTCCACAGACAGGATCAGTTTTTTGTGGGTTATTGTTCTGACCGATCTGAGGAAGGGCAAATTAATCAGTGACATCAACACAAACTTACTGCTGACACCTTCTCCACTCTGTCAGGGGGCTCTGCTTGAATACGCGTTTAATAGAACATGTTCTGTAGACATCTATGTGGAATTAGCTGACAACGGTGTAAAAGGAGTGCGCTTCTTCTTGATGCTAACATCGACCTGTAAGCCTGAGTTAATACTTGAGTTATTTGGTCAGTTTTAGCCCAGTGACTGCCCAAATAAGTGAAGTATGCAGTGATTCTAAGAGCGATGCTTGTCATCTGCATGTCATACTGACTCACAGTATTGTTTCACTACCACAGCAGACTCCCTCTGCATGTTACTGCAAGGCAAAGTGTTCTACACCCCTTTAAAGGCTCTCTGCAGTCCAGAAATAGCCGTATTTTAACGAGATATGCCGCAAATAAATTCGAATCGAAGCAAATTTGTCCGGAAAATTCCCTAGGCACTCCAGTCCGACACTGTGCACATGGATTTCTTCTAGCTCCATTTAGATGATTGGAACAGTTACAGAAATTTCTGCATCCATCCTGCCGCATGTGAATTCACCTTTATACAATAGATTATTTACCCTTTTGTTATGATAGGGCTTTTTTTAATTACAACAAAAAAAAAGAAAGAAATCTATATTAATAATTATTACATCCATATTTGCTTTATGTTCTCATGATGTGAATGGATTGAACCAGATCAAAATGAAAACCTCTTGCTCTTGAACTTGAAAGAGAAAATCCAGCACACCGGCCTATTTCTAAAAGCCAGGTAGCCTGTTAATTTTGAATGTATGAAATTTCAATATTGCAGTTTATAAATTCAATGCTGTTAGACAGTAATGCATTGAAGGCCTCAGGCAAAAGCAAGCTTTAAAGAGTTAAAAGGCCAGCCATTGTGTAGAAGAATACATTACTGCTCAGTTAAAAGTGGCTGTTTCACCCCTCCTCTCTACATCAGAAATGGAGTTTGAAGAAAGAAGTAATAGGAGACTGTGAAATGAGTCTGAGAAATGCTGGAAGGGCTTCCAGGGGAATGGAAGGACTGCTTAAAGATTGATGAAAAAGAAATGTTCTTCTTGCTGCCCAATGCGAATTGGGTATGGTATTTGAGAGCTTATATTCAGGTGCAGAGAACTTTTCATGTAACATTCCCTTACATATCAGAATTTTCTCTACTCACAAGCATTGCAGAGGTAAGAATCAAGTCATGAATAGTTAAATATAAGAACATACAATTCAAATTGTTGTCTTCTTGGTACTAGATAGATGTCAGACAAACAGAGAGACAGACAGACACATTGACAGAGATAGACAGATAGATACATTTAAAAAATATATATTATTTCTCCTTTTAAAAATAAATGCTAGTATAGATTGTAGCTGCGGGATATGTATGTCATTGGTGCATGTAGCTCGCTTCAAAGTCAGACACAGAAATTTAAGAAATTCTAGCCATGATGACAATGTGTCAATGACAACCAAGACACGTTGTCCCAATACATTAGATGGAAATTTAATTTTCAACCCTTGCATAGTAACTGCTTTATTCACATGTGCCCTATATGTGACTTTTTTTTCTGTCTGAAGACAAATGAACTGCTAAGCTGTGTAATATGTCTGAGAAATAAGGATTTCTTTTCTTCATAGCAGTTGTGATATAACAGAGACACCTATTGGTACTTGCCCATACGCTTATAATGTCTAGCTTCACACATTAGACCAGCAGATGGTTAGACCAGTATGACGGTTATTTACAGCTTTTATTTTTTTCTTTCCAGATAAACGCAGATGTGCAAAAAGACAAAGCAACAATTGTGTTTAATTCACAGTATTCAAGTTCTTCATGAGTTGAGATAAAAAAAATACCCAAAGCTTTTATCTTTGAGAGATGATGAGAGAAATTATACCTTTCCTCAGGCCAATTGACCGAACATTGTAATGAACTGCCTGATCATTAGCAGTGGCAACTATTGGATTTTCCTGTTGTGTTTACATGCAGCAATTCTCTCTTTTAGACAAAGAGGGTCCTGGTGTTTTTAAGACAATGGGCTGTTCACTCCAAAGCCCCGGCCTGTGACATTATTGAAAGTGTACCCAACTGCCAGGGCCGGTGCAAGGATTTTTGCCGCCCTAGGCAAAATAAAAGTTTGCCGCCCCCCCCCCCATGTGACATCACAATGCGCCACCCATATGATCTGCCAAATTAAAGGGGTTCTGCAGTTTATTTAAACTGATCGACAGGGGTCCGATACCCGGGACCCCCGCCAATTAGCTGTTTGAGAAGGCAGCGGCGCTGGCATTAGCGCCTCCGCCTTCTCGCAGTGACGTCACGATTAGTATCATTGGCCTGGGTGGGGCTAAGCTTCATTCAGGTGAACAGAGCTTAACCCCGCCAAGGCCAGTGATACTAGTCGTAACGTCACTGCGCCTGCGGTAAACAGCGAGAAGGCTGAGGCACTACTGCCAGTGTCGGACCCCGCCGATCAGTTTAAATAAACTGCAGAACCCCTTTAACTAACGCCAGTTTTCTCTCCCCCCCCTCCCCATGTCATTCTCTTCCCCTCCCCCATGTAATTCTCTCTACTTTTCTTGTCATTCTCCCCCCCATGTCATTCTCCCCCCCATGTCGTTCTCCCCCCCCCATGTAATTCTCTCTTCTTTTCTTGTCATTCCCCCCCCATGTCATTCTCCCCCCATGTCGTTCTCTCCCCCCCCATGTCGTTCTCTCCACCCCCCCATGTCGTTCTCTCCCCCCATGTAATTCTCTCTCCTTTTCTTGTCATTCTCCCCCCCGCATGTCATTCTTTTCCCCCCCATGTCGTTCTCTCCCCCCATGTCATTCCCCCCATGTCGTTCTCTCCCCCATGTAATTCTCTCTCCTTTTCTTGTCATTCTCCCCCATGTCATTCTCACCCCCACCATGTAATTCTCTCTCCCCCCATGTAATTCTCTTCCCCCTCTTGTCATTCTCTCTCCTTTTCTTGTCATTCTCTTTCCCCCTTTTCATTCCCCCTTTGTCATCCTCTTTCTCAACCCCCCTTGTCATCCTCTTTCTCAATCTCCCCCCTTACTTCTGGTGTAGCGTGGCCGAGCGCTGTATGCTCCATGGGTACAGGAGCTTTAGTTTCCTGTACCCGGGCGGACTGATAGGAAGCGCAAACTGTGTGCACACCTCCTGTCAGTCCGGCCGGGTACAGGATACAGATGCTCCTGTACCGCGGACCATACAGGGCTTGGCCACGCTACAATGAGGGACTGACAGGAAGGAGCGCAGAGCGCTTCCCTCCTGTCAGTCCCTCTCTTCTTGCTGCGCCCAGGCGGTGCGCCCTCATGGACGCGCCAGCCCGGGCAGTACTGTAGCCATCTGAGGCTCTCTATTGAGCGCTCGGGCGGCTGCAGCATGAAGGGGGCCGGCGCTCCTAGCAGCGCCCCTTCCCAAGGGGCGCTCTACGCGGCTGCCTAGTCAGCCTATAGGATGCGCCGGCCCTGCCAACTGCTAAAGTTGTCCAGAAACATTAGACTAATGTTGGCCGAACCAACTGATCTCAATGGGACCAGTAGTCCGCCTATGTGCATGGTGTCTTGACAGCTCCCTGATGGCAGATATCAGCAAAAATAAGATCATGCTGTTTAATTTAAATATGACCTTTTCTTCACAGGATAAAGAAGCCCTCAACAGAGTTGCTTGGCTACCGCTTATTACCTCCTGCTCATTCAAAACACATAAACCCTCAGATGAGATGAGCATGCAGGTGTTTGGGGAGTTAGAAATAGCTGTCGGCCGAACGCTCAACAGCTGTCCATAGTCTATGGCCCACGTGAGATTAAAATACAGGTTGCAGTGCATAATAGTAACATAGTAACATAGTAACATAGTATATAAGACCGAAAAAAGACATTTGTCCATCCAGTTTGGCCTGTTTCCTACAAGTTGATCCAGAGGAAGGCAAAAAACCCCTGTGAGGCAGAAGCCAATTTTCCCCGCTTAAGGGGAAAAAAATTCCTTCCCGACTCCAATCAGGCAATCAGAATAACTCCCTGGATCAACGACCCCTCTCTAGTAGCTGTAGCCTGTAAAATTATTACACTCTAGAAATAAATCCAGTCCCTTCTTAATTCCTTCCCGACTCCAATCAGGCAATCAGAATAACTCCCTGGATCAACGACCCCTCTCTAGTAGCTGTAGCCTGTAAAATTATTACACTCTAGAAATAAATCCAGTCCCTTCTTAATTCCTTCCCGACTCCAATCAGGCAATCAGAATAACTCCCTGGATCAACGACCCCTCTCTAGTAGCTGTAGCCTGTAATATTATTAAATCTAGAAATAAATCCAGTCCCTTCTTGAATTCCTTTATTGTACTCACCATCACTACCTCCTCAGGCAGAGAGTTCCATAGTCTCACTGCTCTTACAGTGAAGAATCCTTTTCTATGTTTGTGTACAAACCTTCTTTCCTCCAGACGCAGAGGATGTCCCCTTGTCACAGTCACAGTTCTGGGGATAAATAGATGATGGGACAGATCTCTGTACTGACCCCTGATATATTTATACATAGTTATTAGATCTCCCCTCAGTCGTCTTTTTTCTAAAGTGAATAACCCTAATTTTGATAACCTTTCAGGGTACTGTAGATCCCTCATTCCAGTTATTACTTTAGTTGCCCTCCTCTGAACCCTCTCCAGCTCTGCTATGTCTGTCTTGTTCACAGGAGCCCAGAACTGTACACTGTACTCCATGTGTGGTCTGACTAGTGATTTGTAAAGTGGTAGGACTATGTTCTCATCAAGGGCGTCTATGCCCCTTTTGATGCAACCCATTATCTTATTGGCCTTGGCAGTAGCTGCCTGACACTGGTTTTTGCAGCTTAATTTGCTGTTTATTAAAATTCCTAGATCCTTTTCCATGTCAGTGTTACCGAGTGTTTTACCATTTAATATGTACGGGTGACTTGCATTATTCCTTCCCATGTGCATAACTTTACATTTGTCAGTGTTAAACCTCATCTGCCATTTTTCTGCCCAAGCCTACAATCTATCCAGATCCCTCTGTAGCAGAAAGCTGTCCTCTTCAGTGTTAATTACTTTACACATTACTTGTCATCTGCAAAAATAGATATTTTACTGTGCAGGCCTTCTACAAGATCATTAATAAATATATTGAAGACAATAGGGCCCAATACTGACCTCTGAGGTACCCCACTAGTTACAGTGACCCAATCTGAGTATCTACCGTTAATAACCACCCTCTGTTTTCTGTCACTTAGCCAGTTACTTACCCACATACAGACATTTTCTACCAGTCCGAGCATCCTCATTTTATATACTAACCTTTTATGAGGTACGGTGTCAAATGCTTTGGAGAAGTCCAGATATACGACATCCATTAATTCGCCGCTATCAAGTCTAGAACTTACCTCCTCATAGAAGCTGATTAAATTTGTTTGGCATGACCGATCCCTCATGAAGCCATGATGATATGGCGTTATTTGCTTATTTTCATTGAGATACTCCAAAATAGCATCTCTTAGAAACCCTTCAAACAGTTTACCAACAATAGATGTTAAACTTACCGGCCTATAATTTCCAGGCTCTGTTTTTGGACCCTTTTTGAATATTGGCACCACATTTGCTATGCGCCAATCCTGTGGACCATTTCCTGTCAGTATAGATTCCTCAAATATCAGAAATAAGGGTCTGGGTATGACATCACTTAATTCCCTTAGGATACGGGGGTGTATGCCATCCGGTCCTGGCGATTTGTCTATTTTAATCTTTTTAAGTCGCTGTTGCACTTCTTCCTCGGTCAGACAGGGCACTTTTAATGGGGGATTTACTTTTACATTCTGCATTTCATCTGACAGTTTATTTTCCTCAGTGAATATAGTGGAGAAAAAAATATTTAATAGTTTTGCTTTATCCTCGTCGCTCTCTTCAACATCCCCCTCATTGCTATGTAGAGGGCCGACTCCTTCAGATTTATATTTTTTACTATTTATATAATTGAAGAACATTTTAGGGTTAGTTTTACTCTCTTTGGCAATTAATCTCTCGGTCTCTAGTTTGGCAAATTTTATTAGTTTTTTACATATTCTATTTTTTTCCTTATAGTTTATCAGTGCTTCCTGACTCCCCTCCTGTTTTAGTGATTTATATGCTTTCTTTTTGTCATTTATTGCCTTCTTTACGGTTCCATTTATCCACATTGGTTTCCTATTGTTCCTTAGCCTTTTATTCCTATAAGGTATGTACCTCTCACAATTAGATGTTACAATGCTTTTAAAAATCTCCCATTTTATGGTTATATTTTTATTTTTGAATTAAACATTATTTTTTTTTATTTTTTTGGGGGAGGGGTACACAATTTGATTTACACACTGCCTGCCACTATAAAAGTGCTAAACATTTTATTTATAGTAGCACAATCAATAATTGAGACAAAAACCAGACAAATTTAATCTTCATGAGTATTCGCCCTGAAAATCAATACTTTGTGGAGTCATCTTTTGGTGCAATTACAGATGCAAGTCTCTTACATATGTCTCTATTAGATTAGCCCATCTGGACACTGGGATATTTGCCTACTCTTTCAGGCAAAACTGCTTCAGCTCTTTCAAGTTAGATGGGGTGTGTAATGTTCATGTATAGCAATCTTTATATCATGACACAATTCACAATTGAGGTCTGGGCTTTGACTAGTCCTTTGCAAGACATTTAAATCTTTCCTCTTAAACCACTCCATGTAGCTTTAGCCTTAGGTTAAGGGTCATTGTCTTGCTGCAAGGTGAAACTTCATCCCATCTCAAATCTTTGGCAGAATGAAGCAGGTTTTCATGGCTATCCATACTTCCTACAATCCTGACCAGTTTCCCAGTACCTGACAATAAGAAAGCATTCCACATAGCATGATGCTGCCACTACCAGGCTTCATTGTGGGAGCAGTGTTCCTTGGCAATGAGAAGAGTTGGGCTTGTGCTACATTTAACATTTTCCGTGATGCCCAAAAAGTCCAATATTAGTTTTAGCTGAGTAAACAACCTTCTACCATGTGTTTGCTAAATACTGTTTTGTGAGGTGTAAACATGTTTTCTTATATTTTTCTTTGAGCAATGGGATTTTCCAGGACACTGTTCCATAAAGCCCTACACTGTGAAGTATGCTTTTTAATGCTCCTATAGACAGAGACTTCTTTCTCCTCTGCAGATCTTTGGAGCTTCTTCAGTGTAATTGTTGGTACCTGATTAATGTACTCCTTGCCCAGTCTGCATGTTTTGGTGGTCGGCCTTCTCTTCTCTTCTTTCTCTTTTGGTTTTTAGTTATGCCATATTCTTTCCATTTTGTTATAATGGATTAGGATGTTCAAAGTTTGGGATACTTTTTATAAATCAAATTGGATTTAAATGTCTCCATTACTTTGTCTCTGACCTGTTTGGTGAGCTCCTTGGTTTTCAAATTAGTTGCAGTTTGAAGACTCAGGGGCTTTTCAGAACAGGTATATTTATTCTCACATCATGTGACAGATTGTGTTCCCTTATGTGCAACTAAATATGTTACTTCTGAAGTTAATTGGTTATTACGACCATATTTAGAGGTTTCATAGCAAATGGGGTGAACATATATTAGTCATCATAACTTTTCAGGTTTCATTTATTTTTTCAACAAATTTTTTTCATCCCACTGTAACAATCTGGACTATTTTGGCAGGACCATTGCAAAACACCTAAACTAAAACCCATTTTAACTCCAGGTTCTATTGCAGCAAAACAGGGAAAGTGGTGAATACTTTTGCAAGGCACTGTACAACTGGGAGCAGCCAGAAGTTTCAGATAAAGTATCCAATATGGTATATTTGTTTAGGAATTGGGTGAAAAATTATTTCACTTTCCTCCGTTACAAATTTCTCCAGCAATCCATAGAGCCCTAATTTATACAGGAAAACACTATTTGATAAAAAAAATATATAAAGGCAAAATATAGTTTTTTGGTAATCCATAAATCTCTACCACTGCAGAGTGGTTGTTAGCTGGCAAGTGGGTATGAGTGATGCTCACAAATTAGTGCACTGCCCTAGGGACCTAGCAAAAGCTTGGATCTGGTACACCCACTGATGCTGCAAGGGGGCCAGAGTGACCTAGTAAGATGCAAGTCCCCACTGAAGCCAAGTGAGGAGAACCAGTCAAGATACCCCAGCCATACCGGGTAAAAAGATTCAGAACACTGTGAGTGGCCAAGAGCAGCTGGCTTGGATAAACAGTATCCATCATGGTAAGTGTGTTTGCATTAAATCTTTTACCCTCAGTTCTGCCTGACAGGCTTGTAATCCCTAAAGCAAAGAGTAAAATTGTTATTTGGTAAGCCCTTTCTGTTATCTCGTTCCATGTGCCAGTGTCCAATGCATGTCCTAAAATGGGCTCCTGTTTGGAGGACTCAGAGATTTACTTTTACCCTTTAATACATAGTCACCCATTAAATTGAATAGAAACAGGCATTGCAGGCATATAGCAATTTGCACCTACAGAGCTAAAAGTTAATAACTAGTCATTTTACTTGGAAGACCTCCTGCAATCAGCTGATCATTAACAGGACTACAATTAGAAACAGGTTTGTCCAGACAGGACAACCCCTTAGGTATACTATTCACAAAAAGTTAGGGATATTTGGCTTCTGGGTGAAATTAATAGGGAAAATAAAAAGTTTATGCTACAGTGATATTATATCATGAAAGTAGGGAATTTAAGTTGAAGCATGCAATGGTGATTTTCTCAACTCAAACAATTTATTTACAAAAGCAAACAGTGGTGGGTATACCCACAGAAAAAAATGTCAGTGTCTCTATAACTTGTTATGTGGCCTGGAGCATCATTTATAGTCTTGGGCACGAATATTCGAGTAGCGAATATTTATTCCATATGAACACATGATTCCTCTCTGCTTCATGCTTGTGGGCCAATGAGAAGGCAGCAATGTATTTGTCTGAGCTTAGCAGCATCCCTAGCAACCAATAGGAAAGTTGCCTACCCCTTTACTATATAAGAACCTCCCCAGCAGGAATTTTCTGCATTTTTTTAGTCATGAGGGAGACAGCAGCGGCATTGCTGTGCTCTGTGTTTTGCTGTCACATTACATTATATAGTTAGTTAGTTAATATATATATATATATATATAATATATATATATATTGTGAGGGGTAGCTTTCTTTCCGGGGATCAGCCTATTAGCTTCGCAGACAACAGGTTTTCATGTCCCGACTCATGCTTTATTGCGCACAAGCACAAACAAACTAACAAAACAAAATGAAAGCCTGCCCATCCGGGCTCTACCTAAACACAGTATATCCCTGACTCACCTAACCACTCCAGGCTTCTGTACAACACAAGACACACCCATCCCACTTTGAGGACAGCTTTATGCTCCATTGATTGTGGCACCTGTTGCTGCTTCAGGCCTGACCACTGATGGGAAGGAGATGGATAATCCTGCCATTCCTCTCTCCAATCAGCCATGAGGCCTGTCCCTGCCTCACATATCCCCCCCCCCCTTGTTCAACCCCGTAGGGGTGAACACTAGCATACAAAAAAAAAGATGCTCGTGAGAGGGCATTGACCTGGCTTACAGTCTTCCCCTTATTCTGCCAGACCCAGGCCAATAGCACTTTGTCACCCGCATGAGTTTATTACGGGGCAAATAAGACCTATGGTATTTTCTTGCCCATCTCATGACCTGGTACTCTCATTCACTAGTGAGGATGATGCGCTTTCGCACCCGTGGCCTCTCTCTTTTTGTTTTTATTTTTCTCTCCAAGTTTGGCATCAGCACATGCTCCATATGTCCTTTCTTGAACTGCTGCAGCTCTCGACTGAACTGTTCTCAGTCATGGTCGAGTCCCGACCATTTCTCCTTTGTTTTGAGGGGTTCCTTCAGCAGAGCATGCTTGTCCCTGCTCGCTTCTTTAACGTGCCTGCGGTTAACTTCTTGTTTCTTTCCGGCAGTGGTTCCCCCGCTTCGGCAGACTCTTCTTCAGCCTTATCTTTGGTCTCAGGAACATCCGAGGATTTATCCCTCTCGGACTCATCGGCCTTAGCTTCTTCAGCCTTTGAGTTTCTTTTGGAGACTTAATTCACTTTGTTAACTTCTCATCCTTCTCGGATATGGCATTATATACTTGCATTCTTAACTCCTCCTCCTTTTTGTCATCAAGGTTGGAGGTACTTATTAGACTCTTCATCTTCTGGCATTTTCTCCATAGGCTCACCCAAGATATTGTTCTCCTTCCGGGCATGATTCAGGAGAGCCAGCCAATTGTAGTAGACAGGATCCTCATACTGTTCATCTTTCTCCCTGTATTTCTTCCCCAGAAGACTGCTTGCTTTCTGGAAGGCATTGACATCAGAGGGAATGTCTTTCATGAACAGGTCCTGGACTCCTGGCCATACACTGCCATGAGCCTCTTGGCTTCTGCATCCACATCAGCCCATCAACTGGTTCAGCAGATACATCTTCCATCTTCTTCTCTGCCTCAGCCGCCACCATGGCGCCACCATCTCCAGATCCATTCTTAACAGGCTGTGGCTTAGACTTCTCCAACTCACAGATGTTCTTCCCGACGTCATCCTTTGAGCTCCTGAGATCCTCTATCTCTGCTCTGAGTTATTTGTTCAGCCTCTCAAATTCATCTCGCTCCTCAAGCGCTTCTTCAAGGGCTCTAGTCAAGAAGAGAGCCTTGGCCTCCTTCTCCCAAGCATCAGTCTCTGCTCGGTTACGTTCTTCGGCATACCGGGCCGAGGTGTTTTCCTCTTCAGCTAGGAGCTGGTCATACTTCTTCTGTTCCTTCTCCAACTTAGACACAATTTGTCTCTGGTGGTCCAGGTCCACCATCCGATCACGCAACTCTTGATCAAGTTGAGCCATCCTGGCTTTCAAATTTATTTTCTCCTCCAAGAGAGCAGATTTTTCTGAGGTGCTGTTTAAGACCTCATCAGCCAGTTCATCCCTTTTCTGCTCTGCATGACATCTGGATCGCTCAGAAGCTGAAAGTTCCTCTTGAAGTTGGAGAATTTCCGCTTCTATTTGTGACTCTAGGTCCTTCAGTTTATTTATCTCTTTCTGAGTCTCCTCCTTTGACTCTTCTGGAGCTTTCTGCAGTTGCTCTGCGAGAACCGCTAGTCCCTTCTCTAGTGTATCTAGGGACTGTGCGGATTGGGCGAAAACATCTTCAAGTTTGCAGCCGTACTGACCTGCCAGGCCCAGCTGGTAGTGAGCCTCTGCCAGCAGTCGGTCATGCTCTTCTACATACTCTTTTTGGTTGGTCAGACCTGCCAGGAAATCTTACACTGCCTGGGTATAATTCTCAGACCCTATGCTGACGTCTCCCCCCCTTAACTCACGTCACATCAGTTATAACAGTATACTGGTCGCTTCCAGCAACTACCTTAACTTCACAAGACCTTGATATGGTAGCTTCCCTCTCTGCATTGCTATCGGTCACAGCACATACGTCATATATACTGCTTGTGTCATTATCAATTCTGACCTCTAGGTGCAATGATGAGCCAATCCCCACATTGGACACCTCCCCAGCAACCAAGGAACCCCATGAAGACTTCTTATCCACTTCTGGTACATGTGGTACATAATCTAGCCCCGCCACATTGTCTACAGTGGGTTCTCCCAGCGGTGTTCTTTCAACATTTATCAGAATTTTTACATCAGACAGATGTTTACCAACAGGTGAAGCTTCTTCCCCAATCACAGCCTGCAAAGAAAAAGGATTGTCATCATCATCATTATCACCAGCATGATATATTTCACAAATATCCACATTGTTATTATTCATTTCCGCAAGGTTGGTACCATCACTTTGCACTTTATCTGCACCATTGATTCCAATGGTCACTTCACTTAAAGGGATAGGTACCAGTTCTTCAGGAGTGATTCCACTTCCCCACAAATCACGGAACAATGGGAAATCTCGGCCCAAAATTCCCTCATGTATGAGCACTTTTGCATTATCAAGTTCAACAGTCTCAGTTCTCACTACCATGCTACCACGTACTCAGGCTAGCATGGGATCTCTAATTTTCTCCATCCCATATCTAGCCTTAGTCACAGGCACTTTAGGCAACACAGAAACCTTCTCCCCTCCAGATTCCTGCAAGGGAGCAACTACAACAGTCTTACCCGCCTGTTCAGACACAGCGTTTTTCACATAGTCACACATTTCTGTAACAGTTTCTCGCCTTGGTGACATATCATCCCCCCGGCCCAGCAGGTAGCAACTGCCGCCGGCTGACTGTCACTGGGTCTGCTACACACAGGATAATCGGAATGATCTTACCGATTGTCGTCACGGATTCAGCACTCACGGGAGATAAGGATAGTTCAGGAATATCTCCAGCACGGTCATCACCCTTCACCTTAATGCAGTAGTTGCCACGGGAGATGCCTTGGACTTGTCTCCTGTCTTTTTCCGGATGGTCACTCCAGCCGCACCCTTTAGGATTCTGTGCATAGTCGCAGGGAAGATATGTACTCCTCAGAACCGCACCGCTCTCCACCTCTTTGTCCTCCCAACGGTTGCCCTTGGCAACTGCATACTTCTGCTTGTCCTCCGAAACTCCAACTGCATAACTTGAAGTACTCCTGCCATACCATATCTGCCAGAATAAGGAAAAATCCTTGCCCAGTACGAATTCTAGCCTCACGGTCTCGCATTTCAACAGCTCCCACTGCACAGAGCCATAGTTTGTCACAAAGGTCAGTGACATCTTAGTTTTTGTCTCTTGCCCTCTTGTTACATCCAGAATTCCAGAATTTGGGGCTGGACCCGAGACACTTGCTGGCGGGAGTCTAGTATAACTCCCAAAGGGATCCCCCCCAATCACCATCTTGCAGAACTTTTCCCACGGGCTCCACCATTTTGCAGCCATTTTGACAGGTCAGTTTCCTCTTACTGTGCTTCTGGCCCTTTCAATCCCTGCACAGCATGCACCTCAGAAAAAAAGTCCAGATTAACACCAGCAGTTTTCCAGCAACACCTGCTCCAGCGAACAAACAGGTTTCCGGCCCTTTAAATGACTGCACAGCAACACAGCTATTTCCTTGGCAACATTCAGCGACCCCCCAAACCTCAGGCTAATCCCTGCCTCGTGGTCTCTCAGCGCTCCCAGCTCAGACCACACACAGAACCACTCCAGGCTTCTGTACAACACAAGACACACCCATCTCACTTTGAGGACAGCTTTATGCTCCATTGATTGTGGCACCTGTTGCTGCTTCAGGCCTGACCACTGATGGGAAGGAGATGGATAATCCTGCCATTCCTCTCTCCTATCAGCCATGAGGCCTGTCCCTGCCTGACAATATATATATATATATATATATATATATATATATAAAACAAAGATAGTTATTGTGTGATAATCAGTGTAGGTTATATAGTGATATAGTGTAGCCGATAGGTTCCAGTGCAGGCTGTTAGGTGTTACAGTGCTGTGATGTCACAAGTTCACAACAATACTTAGTGCACCAATCAGTAATATGTAGTCAGACCTGCTAAAATGGGAAGTTGCTCATATTGCGCAAAAATATGCACATCAATTGCCAATTTGTGTAATCACAAATATATTGGAGCACTCTATCTGCATGTAAAGCTATTGTAATGTTCTGCTGTGCCAACCATTTTCTCCAGTCTCTGGAAACTTCTAGCAGCTTGAAAAATGTAGCAAAAGTGACCCACGCCTGTATTGCACACGCAATACGCAAATATTACACTGCCGATTTTTACAATCAAGAAAATAAACACGAATTTGCAAATATATGACGACTATTCGACCAAATATTTACAAAATATCACAAATTTGAATATTGCCCCTGCCGCTCATCACTAATCATTTACAGCTTGACAGTGACATCTAATGCTGTTCAGAAGTTGACTTATTGTCTGCTGAGGCATGGCATCCACTCTTCTTGAAGGGCGGCCCTCAGGTTAGTGAGGTTCTGGGTTGCAGAGTTACGAGACTTTATGTGGCAACTCATCTGATCTTATAGGTTTTCAATGGGATTCTGGTCTGGAGAAAGTGCAGGCCACTCCATTTGAAGTACCCCAGTCTCCATCAGCTGTTCACTAATGATGCAACCTCGATGAGCTGGCGCATTGTTGTCCATGAAGATGAAATTAGACCTGTGTTGTTCTTGCAGAGAAACAATGACTGGATTAATAATGTTATTCAAGTAGTATGGGCTTGTCACTGTACCATTCACAAACTGTAGGGCAGTTCTGTATCGACCAGACCAGTGATGGGCAAACTCCAGCTGTTGCTAAACTACAACTCACAACACCTGTTGTGAATTTTGATGTTAATCTCCTTGTTAGAGAACAGCTGGAAGTTGTGCAAAAAGTACTGAAACATTGAACATCTGGACATGTGCATTCAAAAGTTTAAAGAAGGTCACATTAAGTTCACCTGTAAAAGTTAGGCTATTTTCATACTAGTTTTTCTATTTTCCGGTATTGAGATCCGTAATAGGGTCTCAATACTGGAAAAAAATGCTTCCGTTTTGTCCCTATTCATTGTCAATGGGGACAAAACATAACTGAACAGAACGGAATGCTCCATAATGCATTTGGTTGTGTTCTCATACCGGAGAGCAAACCACAGAATGCTGTGGCTTTCTTTCCGTTTATGGGATGTGGAGCAAGACATGACCCACAATGCAAGCCAATGGGGACGGATCAGTTTAATTCTGACACTGACACAATAGAAAACAGATCTGTCCCTCTTTGACTTTCACTGGAGTTCTTGGCGGATCCGTCTTTGCTATGTTAAAGATAATACAAACAGATCCATTCATAACAGATGCACAGATGGTTGTATTATCAGTAAGGGAAGCGTTTTTGCTGAACCCTGCCATGCTATTGTGAAAGTAGCCTTAGAGTGCATTTTAGGTTCATCCTGAAACTTCACCCACAAGCCAAATATCCCTTTTTGTGAGTAGTGTAAAAATGAGTCATACATTTAACAATAAGATCAAGCCTTTTAATATAAATTGTATTTTAATAAAAAAATATAGTATATTAGACTTCATATTTCTTTTAGTTCAACTTAGTTCAACTACAAAAATAATAGTAAAATATAATTCCTTCATAAAGCTACCCTTGGTTATTGGGTACTTGTACGGTACTTTATGATTCAACACTGATGAAACCCTTCATGCTGTACTTACATAAGTATTACAAATATGCATGATGACATCTACTCTCTTTTACATGAGTCCTGTCCTGTATAATGTGTATGAGGTTATCAAACCCTCAAATTTCCATGCTTTTTTATGCCATTTTTAAAGCCAAAGCCAGAAGTACATTCAAGAAGAGAACTCATTCTTCCCTTAATACCCTCAATTTAATATACAGTACATTCCTGGCTTTGGCTTTAACTTGAAAAACAGCATAAAAAAATCTTAACAGCCTAAAGCCTCATTCACAGGTCAGTGTTTTGGTGAGTTATTTTCATCAGTAATTGTGAACCAAAACCAGGATTGGAGGCTCCACAGACATAAGGTATAAGGGAAAGATCTGCCACTTCTGGTTTTGGCTCACAATCACTGATGAAAATCACTGACCAAAACACTGATCTGTGAATGAGGCATATAGCTGTCAATGTGTTTATGAGCTTAGGGAGGGGGAGAGAAAAGCAAAAACTTGTAAAAAAAAAAAAAAATTATATAAAAAAAGAGATAAAATATTTTCCTAAAATTGTGATGAGTCCTAGGAGACCAGAAAGAGTTATCTAGAAAAGTTTGTGGTAATTGGAGCAACTTTCGGGTCCAAAGTGAAAAATCCGGCCAACCTGAAACTAACCAAATCTCAAAGGGTTTGCTCATCATTATACTACATTAGAATACAGTGGATATAAAAAGTCTACACACCCCTGTTAAAATATCAGGTTTCTGTGCTGTAAAAAAATTTGACAAAGATAAATTATTTCTGAACTTTTTCCACCTTTAATGTGACCTATAAACTGTACCACTTAATTGAAAAACAAACTGAAATATTTTAGGTGGAGGGAAGAAAACCCAAAAAACTAAGATAATGTGGTTTCATAACTGGGGATGTAACTGTGATCAGAATTAAGCAATCATTCAAAATCATGTTCAATAGGAGTCAGCATACACCTACCATCATTTACAGTGCCTCTGATTAACCCCAAATAAAGTTCAGCTGCTCTAGTTGGTCTTTCCTGAAATTTTCTTAGTCGCATCCCACAGCAAAAGCCATGGTCCACAGAGAGCTTCCAACGCATCAGAGGGATCTCATTGTTAAAAGGTATCAGTCAGGAGAAGGGTACAAAAGAATTTCCAAGGCATTAGATATCCCATGGAACACAGTGAAGACAGTCATTATCAAGTGGAGAAAATATGGCACAACAGTATCATTACCAAGAACTGGACGTCCCTCCAAAATTGATGAAAAGACGAGAAGAAAACTGGTCTGGGAGGCTATCAAGAGGCCTACAGCAACATTAAAGGAGCTGTAGGAATATCTGGCAAGTACTTGCTGTGTGGTACATGTGACAACAATCTCCTGTATTCATCATATGTCTGGGCTATGGGGTAGAGTGGCAAGACAAAAGCCTTTTCTTACAAAGAAAAACGTTTTTTCCTCCCTCTACCTAAAAGATTTCAGTTTGTTTATCAATTTAGTATTATAGTTTATAGGTCACATTAAAGGTGGAAAAAGTTCTGAAATGATTTATCTTTGTCTCAATTTTATTACAACACAGAAACCTGCTATTTTAACAGGGGTGTGTAGACTTTATATCCACTGTAGACTTTATATCCACTGTATCTGAGTGTTGAAAAACAATTAGTATAATTACAATAGATCTATAATATCTGCAGGGAGCATTCATGGTGTCTTTATGGATTCTAGTCTACCTATTCCCATACTTCCCCAGATATATACGCTAACCTCGTAAAAGGTAACAACTTTCAATTTTGGCAATGAATGTCCACTTCCTTTAATTACATATGAAAATAAGAATGACAACCTGGTGCCAGACATGAAAGACTGTAATTTGTACATGTATTTCCACTATGATGTGCTATTTAATGTTAGAGATTGTTTTTAATGTTAGAGCTTTGTCATAGGCTGTTTGTTGGACAAATATAATGTTGTTTATTTATTATGCAGGTGAAATACAGAAAAGAAGTTCCTTTTTGTCACCCGTCATCAATTTTCAAGTGAAACTTAAATTTAGTTTTATTATTTCTTCCAAAGATTTTATAATAGGTATTAAAACCAGCATCCATGAAAAGACAACTCATAGCAAATGACAAGAAGGTCATCATGTTACAGTATGCCATGGTAGACTCAAAGTTTTCAAATATACTGTAATAGATATGTGTCATTTTCGATGACTATGCCTCTACTTTTTAATGTTGTTTTTTGTGCACAGTAAAAAAAAGTTGATAAAATAAAATTACTTATTTCTAAAATTAAAATGTCTAAAATTATATATGAAAATTAATTATAATAATTAATTTGACATTGTTGTTTTCAGTTATTAAATATTCCAGATTATAAATTCACCCAATAAAAAGTAATATACTAAGATTATGGTATGACCTTGAGAAGTCTTCACAACTATATATTTGCTATTTCGAATATCCTTGTTCCTTTCCCACTTCACAAATGCAGTTCTTACCTGTCCGGAGGATTCCTGGTTTCCTGGCCGCTCCAGTCAGTGCCTGTTGCCACTTCTGCCGACTTCCGTGCTCATGGAGCATCCCCATCACCATGGGAACGCCTCCATGCTACAATGTACTGTTGGATGTGAGAATCACGATCTCACAAATTTGCCTAAGCTTTATTCGCAATGCGAATAATATAACTTGTATTACTCGCATTGCGAATTCAACTTGCAGCTGTGTAGAATTCACGAAGATTGAGAATATAGTGCTATATTCGATATTCATTATCTTCGTTAATTCTAGCAAGCCGACCATTAGGAACCCAGCTCTAAGTTGAATTCGCAATGCGAATAATATAACAAATTACTCGCATTGAGCAACCAACATAGACCTGGTTTACTATGGTTGGCTTGCTCGAATTAACAAAGATAGAGAATATAGCGATATATTCGTTATCTTCGTATTCGTCAATAACGAAGATATCTAAATATTCTCTATATTCGTTAATTCTAGCAATCCAACAGGAAAGTTGCCTATAGACAGCTCTAAGTTGGATTCGCAATGCTATAATTTTACTTAATAATAATTATTCTATTTATTGGAAAAAATAGGCAAAGTATTATTATCGCATTGTGAATCCAACTTAGAGCTGTGCATAGGCCAGTTTACTTGGCTTGGTAGAATTAACAAAGATAGCTAATTCAAATATAGCGCTATATTCGTTATCTTCATTAAGTCTAGATCGAAAACCAATCGGAAAGTTGCCTTATACCCAGTTGAAAGTTAAAATCGCAATACGCTAATAATTAAATCGCATATTATTCACAATAAATAAAATGATGACGAATATTCGATTTAGACGAATATTCAAGCGAATATTTGCGAAATATCGCGAAATCGAATATGGCACCTCTCAACACTATTATCAAGTAGATCTGTGTTATATACCATTTTTAGAGTTCTAAACTATTAACACCTTTAGGACACATTTATTTAGCCAGTATTCAACTAAAAGAGGTTATGCAGACACTGTATATTGATTAACTAACCTCAGGATAGGTCATCAATATCTGATTTGTGGAGATCTGACTCCGGGCAGCCACGGTGAGCAGCTGATGAAGAGGAGGTGGAGCTGATCCACCTGCCACTTCCTCTTCAAGATGAAACTGTAGGACCCACATATATCGCTAGAACGAAGCCCAAAAAGTGTAGGAGACAGGACCACGCATGAACGACCACCCTACATTCCTTTCTATGGGACTGACGAATATAGCCGAGTTCTGGCTCAGTTATTTCTGTTAACTACATAGAAGTGAATGGGCAGTAATTGCACTTGCACTGTCATTAGCACTCCCATTAAAATGAATAGAGGGTGGTAGTGCATTCCTAGTCTGCTCTCATTCACTTTGCTGGCTCTGTTTTAGAGATAATTGCTCAGAGGTGGGACCCACAGCTATCAGACACTGGTAGCATATCCTAGCAATATGCCACCAATGCTTTAGATGATACAACCTCTTTAAAGGAGTTATGCCATGATTGGTCTAAAAAATTTAAATCCGACATCATATAGTACATAACCTTTCTTACAAAGCTAGAACCAGCCCTGTAAAACATATGGATCCCCAGATCTCCACATTCATTGCTCCAATGCGGGATGTGGGTTGGCTCCACTCACAAGTTCCAGAAGATTCAAGTCATAGTAGCTGTAGAGAGGGAGGAGGTTGGGAGCTATCTCCACGTGCTTCTCTTCCCCACACTCCAACTTCAAGCTCTTGAGCTTTCAGCACCTCCACATGCTCCAGGAGATAAAAAAATATACAATCTGAAGGAGGATTTACATGGTTAGAGCATGAGAGTCTGCAAGGTAACCCAGCTTGAAGTGTCCCAGAGCATGCTGCTGCAAGGGGAAATCAAGTTAAGACACCCTATGGACTCCAGACTAGTGGACACTGTAGCCACTGTTGCTAGATTATAGCTACTAGCTATAGATCCTAGAAACCAAAATTTTAACAAGAGAAGGAGTAACTAGAAGGCTAATACTGCAAGAATCTGCCTAGCTCATGCTTAGATATCTGGGAGGAATTTGCCCTGGTCTCGTCTCTGAATCTCCTAACTCTACAAGATGGCAATTTCATTTACATCAGGTGCCCTGCCTAGCACCCACATGGACATTAGCATCATGGGCACTCCCAAACTGCCCCACAGAAAGCCTACAGCCCTGAGGGAACAAAGGGTGACTCTCCTTCACTGCACTGACTCCAGGGAGCAGGAAACAACATCATCAGGGTCACTATCACTCCTATCCTCTGCTCCGACTATTTTGGGGCTCACTACCTAAACCACCCACAAATGATGCCATTTTAGAAACTACACCCGTCAAATTATTAAAACTAATTTTAGAAACTTTGTTAACCCTTTAAGTGTTCCATCGGAAGCAAATTAAAAAATTGTGCAGATTTTCCAATTTATAATTTTTTTTTCTGTAATACAGACAATGTTGACAGCAAAACAAACCCCCTCTGATTCTGCAATTCAAAGAAACATGCCACACATGGTTGTGAAATGCTGTATGGGCACACCACAGGGCTAAGGAGGCAAAGAGTGGCATATGGTTTTTAGAGGTCAGATTTTGCTAGAATTTTTTGTTTGGGCATCATGTCGCATTTGAAGAAACCCTGAGATATTCAAAATTGACCAAATTTTGAAAAATACAACAGTGAAGGAATTTATCAAGGGGTGTAATGAGTGTTTTGATCCCTCCCACCAAGTGTTTCACAGAATTTAGAGATATTTGTCTATAAAAATAAAAATGATATATTTTTCTTTCAATAAAGTGTTGCTTTAGCCCCACATTTTTTTTTCACAAGGTATAAAGCGAAAACCATCCCAAAATTTGTTAAGCATTTTTTTCTTAAACTCTTAGGCTGGGAACACACCTAGGCGTTTCTGAATCGCGCGTATGACACGCGTTTTACGCGCGTTTTTGGATGCGCGTTTTTGTAACTAAGAAACGCGCATCATACGCGCGATTCAGTGATTCTCCCCTATGGCATCATTGTCCATAGGCGCGTTAAAACGCCCCAAAGAAGCTCATGTACTTGTTTGGGCGTGGGGCGTTTTAAAGCGCGTTCAAACGCGCTGTAAAACGCCCAAATGTGAACCATGCCCATAGGGAACCATGACTTTTCACATGTTGTGCGTTTTACAGCGCTTTTAAACGCGCTGTAAAACGCTTAGGTGTGTACCTAGGGTTAGGGACACAGGGCGTACATGTACACCCTGTGTATTTCCGATTACCGCTGAGCAGTGTACGGTGGTCGGAACAAGGCAGGTACCTTGTTACAATGCCGAGGGGGTCCCCCCCCGTATTGGCGATTGCTGCAAACCGCAGGTCAATTTAGACCTGCGGTTTGCAGCGCTTTCTGAAGTTTATAATCCGCTTGATCAGGAACTTAAAAATTGCGTTTTTTTAGTTTTTATTCCTTCACAGACGTCCTGCTTACCATGGTAATGGTAACTCTGATCAGACTTCTGCTAAAGGCAGAAGTCTGATCAGACTTTGTAAAGTAAAAAATACAGTACAGTGCACTATATAGTGTACTGTACTGTATTATACAGACATCAGACCCACTGGATCTTCAAGAATCAAGTGGGTCTGGGTAAAAAAAAGTAAAGAAAAGTGAAAAAAAAAAGTACAAATAAAAACACACATTTATCATTGAATAAAAATAAAAAAAATAAAATACACTACACATATTAGGTATCGCTGCGTCTATAAAAACCTGCTCTATAAAAATATCACATGACCTAACCCCTCAGGTGAACACCATAAAAAAAAATGGTGTAAAAAAGTGTTTTTTTTTTTTTTTTTGGTCACCTTACATCACTAAAATTGTAATACCAAAATAGTGCCAATCAAACTGCCATCTCATCCCGCAAAAAATGAGCCCCTGCATAGCACAGTCTTTCCAAAAAAATAAAAAAAAATATGGCTCTCAGACTATGGAGACATTGAAACATGATTTTATTTTCTAAAATGCTGTTATTGTGTTAAAATAAAATACATTAAAAAAGTATATATATTAGATATTGCTGCGTCCGTAAAACCTACTCTATAAAAATATCACATGATCTAACTTCTCAGGAAAATACCGGTAATTTTTTTAAAATAAAAACAGTGTAAAAAAAAACATTTTTGTCACCTCACATTACAAAAAGTGTAATAGCAAGCAATCAAAAAGTTATATGCCTCATAAAATTGTGCCAATCAAACCGTCATCTCATCCCACAAAAAATGATACCCTACATAGGACAATCACCAAAAAAAAATAAAAAAATATGGCTCTCAGACTATGGAAACACTAAAACATTTTTTTTTTTTGTTTCAAAAATTATATTATTGTGTAAAACTTAAATAAATAATAATTATACATATTAGGTATCGTCGCGTCTGTAACAACCTGTTCTATAAAACTAACACATGACCTAACCCCTTAGATGAACACAGCAAAAAAAAATATAAATAATTTTTGTCACCTTACATCACAAAAAGTGTAATAGCAAGCGACCAAAATGTCATATGCACCCCATGATAGTGCCAATTAAACCAATATCTCCTCCTGCAAAAAATTAACCCCTACATAAGATAGTTGCCCAAAAAAAATGGTTTTCAGAATGTGGAGACACTAAAAAATCTTTTTTTAAAAAAAATGCTTTATTATGTAACACTGAAACAAAAACCCTCAAAAAGTTGTCATATTTGGTATTGTCGCGTCCGTAACAACCTGCTCTATAGAAATAGCACACGATCTAACCTGTCAGATTAACAAAAATAAAAATAACATAACAAAAAATAAAAACGGTCCCAAAGCAGCTTTTTTTTGCAAATTTTTCATTTTAATCAATTTTACCAATAACAAAGCAAGGGTTAACAGCCAAACAAAACTCAACATTTATTGCCCTGATTCTGTAGTTTGCAGAAACACCCCCTTTGTGGTCGCAAACTGCTGTATGGTCAAATGGCAGGGCGCAGAAGGAAAGGAACACCATATGGTTTTTTAAGGCAGATTTTGCCGGACTGGTTTTTTGACACCATGCCCCCCCTGATGCACCCCTAGAGTAGAAACTCCCAAAAAGTTACTCCATCTAAGAAAGTACACCCCTCAAGGTATTCAAAACTGATTTTACAAACTTTGTTAATGCTTTAGGTGTTCCTCAAGAGTTATTGGCAAATGGAGATGAAATTTCTGAATTTCTATTTTTTGTTACCTTGCCTCAAAAAAAGTGTGATATAGAGCAACCAAAAATCATATTTACCCTAAAATAGTACTAATAAAACTGCCACCTTATCCCGTAGTTTCCAAAATGGGGTCACTTTTTTGGAGTTTCTACTGTAGGGGCGCATCAGGGGGGCTTCAAATGGGACATGGTGTCTAAAAACCAGTCCAGCAAAATCTGCCTTCCAAAAACCATATGGCGTTCCCTTCCTTCTACGCCCTGCCGTTTGGCCATACAGCAGTTTACGACGATGTATGGGGTGTTTCTACAAACGACGATGTATGGGGTCAGAGCAATAAATATTAAGTTTTGTTTGGCTGTTAACCCTTACTTTGTTACTGAAAAAAATGGATTAAAATGGAAAATTTGCCAAAAAATGAAAATTCTGACATTTTATCTTCATTTGCCAATAACTCTTGTGAAACACCTAAAGGGTTAACAAGATTTGTAAAATCAGTTTTGAATACCTTGAGGGGTGTAGTTTCTAGAATGGGGTCATTTTTGGGTGATTTTATTATATAAGCCTCACAAAGTGACTTCACACCTGAACTGGTCCTTAAAAAGTGGGTTTTGGAAAATTTTTGAAAAATTTCAAGATTTGCTTCTGAACTTCTAAGCCTTGTAACGTCCCCAAAAAATAAAATTACATTCCCAAAATGATCCAAACATGAAGTAGACATAAGGGGAATGTAAATGAATAACTATTGTTGGAGGTATTACTATGTATTATAGAAGTAGAGAAATTGAAACTTGGAAATTTTCAAATTTTTTAACTTTTTGCTAAATTAGTTTTTTTATGAATAAAAATGAACCTTTTTGACTAAATTTTACCACTGTCATGAAGTACAGTATGTGACAAAAAAACAATCTCAGAATGGCCTGGATAAGTAAAAGCATTTTATAGTTATAACCACATAAAGGGACACTGGTCGGATTTGCAAAAAATTGCCTGGTTCTTAAGGAGAAATATGGCCGTGTCCTTAAGGGGATAATAAGGAAACACCCTACATGTGGCTGTAAACTGCTGTATGTGCATACGGCAGGGCTCAGAAAGGAAAGATTGCCATATGTTTTTTGGAGGACAGATTTTGCTGATATACAGTGCCTTGCAAAAGTATTAAACCCCCCCCCCCTTGACTTTTTTCATGTTTTGGTGCCTCACAACCTGGAATTAACATGGATTGTTTGAGGATTTGCATCATTTAATTTACAGAACATGCCCACAACTTTGAAGATTTATTATTAATTTATTTTCATTGTTAAGCAAACAACAAATAGGACAAAATAACAGAAAAGTTAAATGTGCATAAGTATTCTTCCCCCTGAAATCAATACTTTGTAGAGCCACCTTTTGTAGAAATCACAGCTCTAAGTTACTTTGGATAAGTCTCTATGAGTTTGCCACATCTTACTACTGGGGTTTTTGCCCATTCCTCCTTGCAAAACTGCTCCAGCTTCTTCAAGTTGGATGGTTTGCGCTTGTGAACAGCAATCTTTAAGTCTGACCACAGACTTTCTATTGGATTGAGATCTGGGCTTTGACTAGGCCATTCCAACACATTTACATGTTTCCCCTTAAACCACTCAAGTGTTGCTTTAGCAGTGTGTTCGTGGTCATTTTCCTGCTGGAAGGTGAACCAGAGTGGTACAGGTTTTGCTCAAGAATATCCCTGTATTTAGCACCATCCATCTTTCCCTTAACTCTGACCAGTTTCCCAGTCCCAGGTACTAAAAAAAACAGGATGCTGCCACCACCATGTTTCACTGTGGGGATGGTGTTCTTTGGGTGATGTGTTGGGTTTGCACCAGACATAGCGTTTTCTTTGATGTCCGAAAAGTTCAATGTTAGTCTCATCAGACCAGAGCACCTTCCTCCATACGTTTTGGGAGTCTCCCACATGCCTTTTTGCAAACTCACAATGTGCCTTTTTGTTTTTAGCTGAAAGTAATGGCTTTCTTCTGGCCACTCTGCCATAATGCCCAACTCTGTGGAGCATACGGCTTATTGTTGTCCTATGTACAGATACTCCAGTCTCTGCTGTTGAACTCTGCAGCTCCTCCAGGGTTACCTTAGGTTTCTGTGCTGCCTCTCTGATTAATGCCCTCCTTGCCTGTTCAGCGAGTTTTGGTAGGCGGCCGTCTCTTGGCAGGTTTGCTGTTGTGCCATGTTCTTTCTATTTGGTTATGATATATTTGATGGTTCTCCTGGGGATCATCAAAGATTTGGATATTTTTTTATAACCTAACCCTAACTTATACTTCTCAACAACATTGTCCCTTACTTGTTTGGAGAGTTCCATGGTCTTCATGGCAGTTTTTGGTTAGTGATGCCTCTTGCTTAGGTGTTGCAGCCTCCGGGGCCTTTCAAAAAAGGTGTGTATATGTAATGACAGACAGGGGCGTAGCTAAAGGCTCATGGGCCCCGGTGCAAGAGTTAAGCTTGGGGCCCCCTTCCCTCAGCGCTTTGTGTGTCTTCCTATGCGGCACAAGTGTCTTTGGGCCCCTTCAGGCTCCTGGGCCCGGTAGCGACTGATACCTCTGCACCCCCTATAGCTACGCCCCTGATGACAGATCATGTGACACTAAGATTGCACACAGGTGGACATCATTTCACTAATAATGTGACTTCAGAAGGAAATTGGTTGGGCTCCCTAACAATGGGGGTGAATACATATGCACATGCCGATTTTCTGTTTTCTATTTCTATACAATAGTTTTATTTATATATTTTTCTCATTTCACTTCACCACCTTAGACTATTGTGTTCTGATCCATCACATAATATTCAGATTAACAAAACATTGAACTTAAGGCTGTTGTAACCAAACATGAAAAAAGTCAAGCGGGGTGAATACTTTTGCAAGGCACTGTAGTTCTCATGCTCCATGTTATATTTGAAAAGAACCTAAGGTACCTCTACACTGGAAACCCCCCAAAACTGACCTTATTTTGTAAGCTACACCCCTCAAGCAGTGTACCAAGTGGTGTAGTGAGCAGGTTGACCCCATAGGCGTTTCATAGAATATAGAAACACTTGACTGTAAAAATAAAAATTACATTTTTTTCCCAAAAAATGATGTTTTAGCATTTTTAATTTTCACAAGGGGTAACGAGAAAAAGCAACCCACAATTTATTATCCTTCTTTTCCCCTGAATACAGAAAAAGCCCATGGAGTATAAGATTATAGAACGCTGAATTGGCACACTGCAGGGCTCAGAAGGGAAGGACTGTCATTTGAGTTTTGAAGGGTAGAATCCACTGGGATGATTCTTGAGTGCACTGTCATATTTACAGAGACCCTGAGGTGCTAGCATAGTTTAAAATCCCAAATTTTTTAAGATAACATAAAATTAAAAATTACATTCTATTGCAATTCTATGTACTTTTAGCTGTAAATATTTCACAAGTGGTAATAGGAGAAAAAGCATCCAAATTGTGTTACATGATTTTCCCCAAGTACAACAATACCCCAGGGTTCAGAAGAGAATGAACATCATGTACATTTGATAGTTGGTTTGGCTATTTATACAGCACTGGCCAAGAACTGCAGAGGCTATGATGTTAAATAAAAAAAACACACATCCCTCAAAGAATTTATGAAGGGGTGTTGTGAACATTTTATTCCATGGATGGTTTGTAAAAATGAGTGCACAACATTTGAATTCAGAGGGGGAAAAAGCAGACTCCAGCATTGAGAGCTCCATTTATACAAGCAGGCAAATAACACGAGTTTGTGGGTGTTCGCGTGTTTGATTTCCAGTGTGTGTTTGTATTAAGTGTGTAACTTTAGATTAAGTGACTTTAGATTCATGGACATTAGTGGGGGACTGCAGTAAATCAGTTTCTTATCACTGCATTATATTGTATTTTTCTCTTTTCTTGAGTAATCCCCATTTAGTATGTGTTCCATTATTGACAATGCAGTCCAGTGCACATCTTGTCTAATGTATGCAGTCCTGGAACAGCCGTTTGAGGGTGCATATATTTTTTCAAATTGTGAGAAAATTGCCCGTTTGCAATCGCACATCGAGTATCTAACTGGGCGAGTTTCAACACTGAGAGGCATTAGCAATTTGGAAAAGAGTTTGCTGCTCATTGAGAAAGCACTCTATGGGATAGATGTGGGGGAGGGTAGTAGCGAGGAGGCTGAGGAAAGTGAGGTAGCTAGCTGGATAACAGTTAGAAAGCAGGGTAGAGGGAAGAGTGCCAGGGAGGCTAGCCCTGATCTGACACACCCCAACAAGTTTGCAAGGTTGGTAGATGAGGGGGATGATAGTTCAGAGAGAGCACTGCTGCACCCAGACACTTCCTCTGCCAGTCAGGGGAATGTCAGCTCCAATAAGCAGGGGAGCAGGAGAGCAGGGCAGGCCAGACAGGTGCTGGTAGTGGGAGACTCAATTTTTAGGTGTACAGATAGGGCAATCTGTCACAAAGACCGGGATCGTCGAAGAGTGTGTTGTCTTCCTGGCGCTTGAGTTCGACACATCGCGGATCGGTTTGACCGATTACTGGGAGGGGTCGGAGAAGATCCAGTGGTCATGGTCCATATCAAAACCAATTACAAAGTTAGAGGTAGGTGGAGGGTCCTTAAAAATGATTTTAGGGATTTAGGTCAAAAGCTTAGGGCAAGGACCTCAAAGTTAGTATTTTCCAAAATACTACCTGTACCTCGAGCCACACAAGAAAGGCAGTGGAAGATTAGGGAGGTTAACAAGTGGCTCAAAATTTGGTGTAGGAAGGAGGGGTTTGGGTTCCTGGAGAACTGGACCGACTTCTCTGTCGGCTACAGGCTCTATCGTAGGGATGGGCTGCACCTCAATGGGGAAGGGGCAGCTGTGTTGGGGAGGAAGATGGCTAGAAGGTTGGAGGAGTGTTTAAACTAGGGACTGGGGGGGAGGGTAATTACATTATAGGATGGAAAGATAGTGCAGATAGAGACCAGGGGCAAGGTAGTGGGACTGGGGGTGGAATGAAAGGAGGGACCAGAGCAGTTCAGAAGGAAAGGTGTAGGGTAAAAAATATACATAAACCTCTTAAATGTATATATACTAATGCCAGAAGCCTGACTAATAAAACTGGAATTAGTGATGTGTAAGGAGGACTATGACATAGTGGGAATAACTGAGACATGGCTGGCTGATAGCTATGACTGGGCAGTTAATGTACAGGGTTACAGTCTGTTTAGAAAGGATCGCCAAAACCGGAGAGGGGTCTGCCTTTATGTAAAGTCCTGTCTAAAGCCCACAGTCCGAGAAGATATAAGTGAGGGACATGAACATGTGGAGTCACTGTTGGTAGAAATATATATGGAGGCAAAAACAATAATAAATTACTAATAGGAGTTTATTATAAATCACCTAATATAACAGAGTTCACAGAAAATCTACTACTAAATGAGATAGATGAGGTGGCAAATCATAATGAGGTCGTTATCATGGGGGACTTCAACTACCCAGATATAGACTGGGAAACTGAAAGCTGTACATCTCAAAAAGGAAACAGATTCTTTGCAATAACCAAAAACAATTACCTTTCCCAACTGGTTCAGGACCCGACTAGATGGACGGCCATACTATACATACAACCAATAGACTTGACAGAACAACAGATGTGCAGGTTGGGGGACACTTGGGAAATAGAGACCATAAAGTAATAACCTTCCAATTATCATTCAAACGAGTGTTTATTTAGTGAGGAACAAAAATACCAAACCTAAAAAATTAAAATACAGCCACAAAATGGGATATTTTTAAAATCATCCTATTTTTAAAGCATATAAAAAACTAATAAAAGCGGCCAAACTAGAGACCGAGAGATTAATTGCCAAAGGGGGCAAAACTAACCCTAAAATGTTCTTCAATTATATAAATGATAAAAAGTATAAATCTTAAGGTGTCGTCCCTTTACAGAGGGATGAGGAGAGAGTTGCAGAAAGCGATGAGGAGAAAGCAAAGCTATTAAATAATTTGTTCTCCACTGTATTCACTGAAGAAAATAAACTGTCAGATGGAATGCAGAATGTAAAAGTAAATTCCCCATTAAAAGTGCCCTGTCTGACACAGGAAGAAGTACAGTGGCGTCCTAAATAGTTTACAATAGACAAATCACCAGGACCAGATGGCATACACCCCGGTATCCTAAGAGAATTAAGTAATGTCATAGCCAGACTGACAGGGAGTTTTCCACATGATTGGCGCATAGCAAATGTGGTGCCAATATTCAAAAATAGTTAAAGAAACAGAGCCAGGAAACTATAGGCCGGTAAGTTTAACATCCGTCATGGGTAAACTGTTTGAAGGTTTTCTAAGAGATGCTATCTTAGAGAACCAAATGAAAATAAACAAATAACACCATATCAGCATGGCTTCATGAGGGATGGATCATGTCAAACTAATTTAATCAGTTTCTATGAGAAGGTAAGTTCTAGACTTGACAGCGGCAAGTCAATGGATATATCTGGACTTCTCCAAAGCATTTGACAATGTACTGCATAAAAGGTTAGTATATAAAATGAGAGTGCTCAGACTGGGAGAAAATGTCTGCATGTTGGTAAGTAACTGGCTCAGTAATAGAAAACAGAGGGTGGTTATTAATGGTACACACTCAGATTGGGTCACTGTCACTAGTGGGGTACCTCAGGGGTCAGTACTGGGCCCTATCCTCTTCAATATATTTATTAATGATCTTTTAGAAGGCTTGCACAGTAAAATATCAATTTTTGATGACACTAAACTGTGTAAAGTAATTGACACGGAAGAGGACAGTATACTGCTACAGATGGATCTCGATAGATTAGAGGCTTGGGAAGAGAAGTGGCAGATGAGGTATAACACTGACAAATGTAAGAATATGCACATGGGAAGGCATAATGCAAGTCACTCTTAGATACTAAATGGTAAAACACTCGGTAACACTGACATTGAAAAGGACCTAGGAATTTTAGTGAACTACTTTACAAATCCCTGGTCAGACCACACATGGAGTAATGTGTACAGTTCTGGTCTTCTGTGAACAAGGCAGACATAGAAGAGCTGGAGAGGGTTCAGAGGAGGGCAACTAAAGTAATAACTGGAATGAGGGATCTACAATACCCTGAAAGATTATCAAAATTAGGGTTATTCTTTAGAAAAAAGACGACTGAGGGGAGATCTAATAACTATGTATAAATATATCAGGGGTCAGTACAGAGATCTATTCCATCATCTATTTATCCCCAGGACTGTGACTGTGACAAGGAGACATTCTCTGTGTCAGGAGGAAAGAAGATTTGTACACATAGAAGAGGATTCTTTATGGTAAGAGCAGTGAGACTATGGAACTCTCTGCCTGAGGAGGTTGTGATGGTGAGTTCACTAAAAGAGTTCAAGAGGGGCCTGGATGTATTTCTGGTGTGTAATAATATTGCAAGATATAGCTATTAGAGATGGGTCGTTGATCCAGGAAGTTATTCTGATTGCCTGATTGGAGTAGGGAAGGAATTTTTTCCCTTTAACCACCTCAGCCCCCCTAGCTTAAACACCCTTAATGACCAGGCCACTTTTTACAATTCTGCACTACACTACTTTCACCGTTAATTGCTCCATCATGCAACTTACCACCCAAATTAATTCTACCTCCTTTTCTTCTCACTAATAGAGCTTTCATTTGGTGGTATTTCATTGCTGCTGACATTTTAACTTTTTTTGCTATTAATAAAAATGTACCGACATTTTTGCAAAAAAATGAAATTTTTCACTTTCTGTTGTAATTTTTTTTTAAAAAAACTACATTTTTATATAAATTTTTCTCTAAATTTATTGTTCTACTTGTCTTTGATAAAAAAAAATCCAATAAGTGTATATTTATTGGTTTGGGTAAAAGTTATAGCGTTTACAAACTTTGGTGCAAAAAAATGAATTTCCGCATTTTGAAGCAGCTCTGACTTTCTGAGCACCTGTCATGTTTCTTCAGGTGCTAGAATGCCAGGATAGTATAAATACCCCCCAAATGACACATTTTTAGAAAGAAGAAACCCCAAAGTATTCGCGGAGGGGCATGGTGAGCTCATGTATAATTTCATTTTTTTTCACAAGTTAGCGAAAAATGACACTTTCTGAGGAAAATAAATAAATAAAGTTTCCATTTCTGCTAACTTCTGGCAAAAAAAAAAAAATCTCAGACTGACTCACTATGCCCCTCAGTGAATACTTTGGGGTGTCTACTTTCCGAAATTGGGTCATTTGTGGGGTGTGTTTACTGTTCTGGCATTTTGGGCGGGGCTAAATTGTGAGCAGCCATGTGAAACCTAAAGGTACTCGTTGGAATTTGGGCCCCTTTGCGCACCCAGGCTGCAAAAAAGTGTTACTCATGTGGTATCGCCGTACTCAGGAGAAGTAGGGCAATGTACTTTTGGGTGTATTATTACATATACCCATGTTGGGTGAAAGAAATATCTCTGTAAATTGTCAACTTTGAATAAATATTTTTTAAAAGTTGTCGTTTACAGAGATATTTCTCACACAAAGTATGGGTATTGTGGTAAGGTGCAGGGTGCTGTCCTAGATGGCAGGTACGTGTCACCGAGGTTCATAGCCTCGGTGAGGTAAAAGCCGTTTGTCGGTGTCAGTAGCAGGTAGTGCTACTGACACGTTTGCTAGATAGCATGGCTGCAAAGCCGATCCGGGCCGGCTCTTACCGGGAGCAGCTAAAGTGTAGGGTGGGTGGCTGCTCCCCACGACCCAGTCCTGGTTTTGGGCTGGGTTTAAAAACTCTAGCCAGCACTAGCAGCTGTGAGAGTGATTGTCTTGGAAGCTGCTGCTAGTCCTGTGGAGCTCTCTGGGCTGGAAGGACGTGCCCAGCAAGGAGGCGTGCAGCCGTCCTGGAACCCTGAAGGAGGATTGTCCTGCGGCTGGGCTGACAGCCAGGTGCGAACCCGCACATCAAACCTGCCAGGTGAATGGAACCTGGGTTTGGACTTTTTGTTTTCCCCTTCATTTGCTGATGTGTGTGACTTAACACCAAGTGACTTTCTTCTGTTATTTTGATGCAAGTGTGAATAAAACACTGTTTTCCGCACCTTCTGGACTCCCTGTTGCCTCTACTGCACCCGCACCGCTGTCTACCAGATCGACTCCCCACAGTATATATAAAAATACACCCCAAAACACATTGCCCTACTTCTCCTGAGTACAGCGATACCACATGAGTGACACTTTTTTGCAGCCTGGGTGCGCAAAGGGGCCCTAATTCCAATAAGTACCTTTAGGATTTCACAGGGCATTTTTACGCATTTGGATTCCAGACTTCTTCTAACGCTTTAGGGGCCCCTAAAATGCCAGGGCAGTATAAATACCCCACATGTAACCCCATTTTAGAGAGAAGACACCCCAAGGTATTCCGTGAGGGGTATGGTGAGTTCATGTTAAATTTTATTTTTTGTCACAAGTTAGTGGAATATGAGACTTTGTAAAAAAACAAACAAAAAATAAAAATATATCAATTTCCGCTTAAAAAAAAAAATTCTGTGAACTCGACATGCCCCTCACGGAATACCTTGGGGTGTCTTCTTTTCAAAATGGGGTCACATGTGGGGTACTTATACTGCCCTGGCATTTTAGGGGCCCTAAAGCGTGAGAATCCAAATGCGTAAAAATGCCCTGTGAAATCCTAAAGGTACTCATTGGTTTTAGGGCCCCTTTGCGCATCTTGGCTGCAAAAAAGTGTCACACATGTGGTATTGCCGTACTCAGGAGAAGTAGGGCAATGTGTTTTGGGGTGTATTTTTACATATACCCATGCTGGGTGAGAGAAATATCTCTGTAAATTGACAACTTTGTATAAATCTTTTTAAAAAGTTGTCATTTACAGAGATATTTCTCACACACAGTATGGCGTGACACTTTTTTGCAGCCAAGATGCGCAAAGGGGCCCAAATTCCAATCAGTACCTTTTAGGAGGGCATTTTTACGCATTTTTCTTCACGCTTTAGGGGCCCTAAAATACCAGGGCAGTATAAATACCACACATGTGACCCCATTTTAGAAAGAAGACACCCCAAGGTATTCCGTGAGGGGCATGGCGAGTTCATAGAAGATCTTTTTTTTTGGCACAGGGTAGCGGAAATTGATTTTTTATTGTTTTTTTCTCACAAAGTCTCCCTTTCCGCTAACTTTTGACAAAAAGTTTAATTTTTCATGGACTCACTATGCCCCTCAGTGAATACCTTGGGGTGTCTTCTTTCCAAAATGGGGTCATTTGTGGGGTGTGTTTACTGTTCTGGCATTTTGGGCAGGGCTAAATTGTGAGCAGCCATGTAAAACCTAAAGGTACTCGTTGGAATTTGGGCCCCTTTTGCGCAGGCTGCAAAAAAGTGTCACACATGTGGTATTGCCGTACTCAGGAGAAGTAGGGAAATGTGTTTTGGGGTGTATTTTTACATATACCCATGCTGGGTGAGAGAAATATCTCTGTAAATTGACAACTTTGAATAAAAAATTTAAAAAGTTGTCGTTTACAGCGATATTTCTCACACAAAGTATGGGTATATATAAAAATACACCCCAAAACACATTGCCCTACTTCTCCTGAGTACGGCGATACCACATGAGTGACACTTTTTTGCAGCCAAGATGCGCAATGGGGCCCGAATTCCAATGAGTACCTTTTAGGAGGGCATTTTTACGCATTTTTCTTCTCACGCTTTAGGGCCCCTAAAATGCCAGGGCAGTATAAATACCCCACATGTGACCCCATTTTGGAAAGAAGACACCCCAAGGTATTCCGTGAGGGGCATGGCGAGTTCATAAAAGATTTTTTTTTGGCACAAGTTAGCGGAAATTGATTTTTTATTGTTTTTTCTCACAAAGTCTCCCTTTCCGCTAATTTTTGACAAAAAGTTCAATTTTTCATGGACTCACTATGCCCCTCAGCGAATACCTTGGGGTGTCTTCTTTCCAAAATGGGGTCATTTGTGGGGTGTTTATACTGTTCTGGCATTTTGGGTGGGGCTAAATTGTGAGCAGCCGTGTAAAACCTAAAGGTATTCATTGGAATTAGGGCCCCTTTGCGCATCCAGGCTGCAAAAAAGTGTCAAACATGTGGTATCGCCGTACTCAGGAGAAGTAGGGAAATGTGTTTTGTCGTGTATTTTTACATATACCCATGTTGGGTGAGAGAAATATCTCTGTAAATTGACAACTTTGTATAAAAAATTTTAAAAAGTTGTCATTTACAGCGATATTTCTCACACACAGTATGGGTATATATAATAATACACCAAAACTCATTGCCCTACTTCTCCTGAGTACGGAGATACCACATGTGTGCCACTTTTTTGCAGCCAAGATGCGCAAAGGGGCCCAAATTCCCATGAGTACCTTAAGGATTTCACATGGCATATTTACGCATTTGGATTCTCAAGCTTTAGGACGCCTAAAATGCCAGGGCAGTATAAATACCCCACAAGTGACCCCATTTTGGAAAGAAGACACCCCAAGGTATTCCGTTAGGGGCATGGCGAGTTCACAGAAAAAAAAATTTGGGCACAAGTTAGCGGAAATTGATATATATATATATATATATATTTTTTACAAAGTCTCATATTCCACTAACTTGTGACAAAAAATAAAATTTTACATGAACTCACCATACCCCTCACGGAATACCTTGGGGTGTCTTCTTTCTAAAATGGGGTCACATGTTGGGTGTTTGTACTGCCCTGGCATTTGAGGGTCTCCGCAATCATTACACGTATGGCCAGCATTAGGAGTTTCTGCTATTCTCCATATATTGAGCATACGGGTAATGAGATTTTTTTTTTTTCGTTTAGCCTCTGGGCTGAAAAAAAAATAAAATGAACGGCACAGATTTTTTCATTCGCATCTATCAATTTGGATGAAAAAATCTCTGCCAAAATCAGTGACTGCGGTGCGGTGGGCTGGGCGCTAACTACCTAACAAGTAGCTAACTAACTGGCGGTGATAAGGGACCCTTATTCCCCATTCACACGTCCGCAATTCTGTTTGCAGAACGGAATTGCGGACCCATTCATTTCCATGGGGACAGACTCTGTCCTGCTCGGATCCGGAATTACGGATCCGCGCTTCCGGGTCTGCACTTCCGTTCCGCTGCACTTCCGTTCCATTCTAACTAGCGGTGATAAGGGCCCCTTATGCCCCATTCACACGTCCGTTTGCGGAACGGAAATGCGGACCCATTCATTTCTATGGGGACAGACTTTGTCCCGCTCGGATCCGGAATTACGGATCCGCGCTTCCGGGTCTGCACTTCCGTTCCGCTGCACTTCCGTTCCGTTCTAACTGGCGGTGATAAGGGACCCTTATGCCCCATTCTCGCGTCCGTTTGCGGAACGGAATTGCGGACCCATTCATTTCTATGGGGACATACTTTGTCCCGCTCGGATCCGGAATTACAGGTCTGCACTTCCGTTCCGCAAAAATATAGAACATGTCCTATTCTTGTCCGCAATTGCGGACAAGAAAAAGCATTTTCTATATAGTTCTGGCAATGTGCGGATCTGCAAAATGCGGAAAGCACATTGCCGGTGTCTGTGTTTTGAGGATCTGCGGATCCGTGGATCAGATCCACGGATCCGTGGATCAGATCCGTGGATCCATGGATCCGCAAAACACATATGGACGTCTGAATGGAGCCTTACAAGGGGTGTGATCAATGACAGGGGGGTGATCAGGGAATCTAGATGGGGTGATCAAGGGGTTAACAAGGGGTTAATAAGTGGGGGGGGGTTAGTGTAGTGTTTGGTGCAACTTTACATAGCTACCTGGTCCTCTGGTGGTCGATCTCAGCAAATGGGACCACCAGAGGACCAGGTAGCAGGTATATCAGACGTTGTTAACAAAACAGCGTCTGATATACATCTTTGATGCGAATTATTTCGCATCTACAGCCTGCCAGCGATTGATCATCGCTGGCAGGCTGCAGTTCAAGTTGTGAGACGCGCGGCACTGTGAACGCGCGCACGCATTCACAGGAAGTCGCGTCTCGCGAGATGACGCGCCGATGCGTCCAGGAGGAGTAAACCAACCGCCTCCTGGACGCATCGGTGCGTACAGCGGTCAGGAGGCGGTTAAATTGTTAGGTGGGTTCTATTGGGTATGGAAAAGCCATAAATATGGACCTAAACACCTACCAGCTTTTAGCTTTTGCAGCACATATTTTGATGGATTGGTTTACAGGTGCCATGTTGCTTTCAATCAGCCTCTGAGGTACCAGTACAGCTATTTTCTGACAACCATATGTTTTTTATTTTTGGAGATGTTTGACGGTTAATATTTGTTGGATATTTTCTATTATTATTGGTACTATTTTGGGGTACATACGACTGATTACTTTTTAGTTTGTTTTTTGGGAAGCAGGATAAAGAAAAGGCAGCAATTCTACCATTGTTTTGGGGGTTTTGTTATTGCAGTGTGCACTGTGCAGGAAAAATGACATACAGTATTACCTTTATTCTGCTGGTCAGTATGATTACAGGGATACTAATTAAATAGATAGATAGATAGATAGATAGATAGATAGATAGATAGATAGATAGATAGATTTTGCTACTTTCACACAAAGCATTTTTGAGAAAAATACATTTTTGTGTTACTATTTTCTGAAAGCCACAGTGAGGGTTCTTTTTTTTTTTTTTTTTTTTTGGAGTGGGGAATGAGCTAACTTTTATTGGTATCATTTTTTAGTAAATAGGATTCTTTGATTATTGATATTCTGTTTTCTGCAGGACGAGGTGACCAACAAATAGTTTTTATTTTTTTACTGTGCTCACCTCATGAGTTAGGTCGTTGAGAATGCTGTGATACCAAATATGTTTAATTTTATTTCAGTTTTGCACAGTAAAAACATGTTTTTACCACCACCATGTTTTTGTACCACCATTTTCTGAGGCCATATTTAAAAAAATAAATAAATCTGGCTATGGGCTTGTGCGAGGGCTTGTTTTTTTTAAGTTGAGGTGACATTTTCATTTGTACCATTTTAGGGTACATATAACTTTTTGATCACTTGACATAATGATTTATGAGGGATGAGGAGACCCACAAATAGCTGTTCTGGCATTGCTTTTAGTTATTTTTTATATTGTTCATTTGATGGGGTACAGAATATAATAATTTTATAAAGTTGGTCATTATGGACGCAGCTATACATAATTTGTCTATTCTTCTTTATTTTTTACAATTATAAATGGCTTGATTAGGGAAAAGGGGTGCTTTTTATACTTGAAACTTTTGTTTTAATTTTATAAAACAATTCCTTTAAACTTTAGTCCTGCTATTGCAGTGTTCCTAAACTCCAGTCCTCAGAGCCCACCGGTCGATCATGATTTGAGAATATCTCACAAAATTAAAACCCCTGGTAAGTACTGACGCATTGACACTAGTTGTTTCACCTGCTTAATACTATGGAAATCCTGAAAACATTACCTGCAGATGAGCCCTGAGGACTGCAGTTCAGGAACATTGCATAATGGGACTTTAACTTTTGAGGTTATGATGATCCCTGTTTCAATGCCGTACAATACATGCTGTATTACACTGATAGTTGCCTATGAGAAGCAGCCTGGGAGCTGGGCCTCATAGTAGGGGTGGACTGGAAAACTAAGCTGGCCGTGAAAAAGAAACCTAAGGCCCCTTTCACACGGGCGAGTTTTCCGCGCGGGTGCAATGCGTGAGGAGGACGCATTGCACCCGCACTGAATCCGGACCCATTCATTTCTATGGGGCTGTGCACATAGTAACATAGTAACATAGTAACATAGTATATAAGGCCGAATAAAAGACATTTGTCCATCCAGTTCGACCTGTTTCCTGCAAGTTGATCCAGAGGAAGGCAAAAAACCCCTGTGAGGTAGAGCCAATTTTCCCCACTTAAGGGGAAAAAATTCCTCTCCGACTCCAATCATGCAGTCAGAATAACTCCCTGGATCAACGACCCATCTTTAGTAGCTATAGCCTGAAATATTATTACGCTCCAGAAATACATCCAGGCCCCTCTTGAATTCCTTTATTGTACTCACCATCACCACCTCCTCAGGCAGAGAGTTCCATAGTCTTACTGCTCTTACCGTGAAGAACCCTTTTCTATGTTTGTGTACAAACCTTCTTTCCTCAGGCGCAGAGGATGTCCCCTCGTCACAGTCACAGTCCTGGGGATAAATAGATGATGGGAGAGATCTTTGTACTGACCCCTGATATATTTATACATAGTTATTAGATCTCCCCTCAGTCGTCTTTTCTAGAGTGAATAACCCTAATTTTGATACCCTTTCAGGGTACTGTAGTTGCCCCATTCCAGTTATTACTTTAGTTGCCCTCCTCTGAACCCTCTCTAGCTCTGCATTGTCTGCCTTGTTCACGGGAGCCCAGAACTGTACACAGTACTCCATGTGTGGTCTGACTAGTGATTTATAAAGTGGTAAGTCTATATTTTCATCACGGGCATCTATGCCCCTTTTGATGCAACCCATTATCTTATTGGCCTTAGCAGCAGCTGCCTGACACTGGTTTTTACAACTTAGTTTGTTATTTATTAAAATTCCTAGATCCTTTTCCATGTCAGTGTTACTGTTTTACCATTTAGTATGTACGGGTGACTTGCATTATTCCTTCCCATGTGCATAACTTTACATTTGTCAGTGTTAAACCTCATCTGCCATTTCTCTGCCCAAGCCCCCGATCTATCCAGATCCCTCTGTAGCAGAAAACTGTCCTCTTTAGTGTTAATTACTTTACACAGTTTAGTGTCATCTGCAAAAATTGATATATTACTGTTCAAGCCTTCTACAAGATCATTAATAAATATATTGAAGAGAATAGGGCCCAATACTGAACCCTGAGGTACCCCACTAGTGACCGTGACCCAATCTGAGTGTGTACCGTTAATAACCACCCTCTGTTTTCTATTACTGAGCCAGTTACTTACCCACATACAGATATTTTCTCCTAGTCCAAGTGTTCTCATTTTATATACTAACCTTATACCACATGAGCGGTGATTTTCACGTATCACTTCTGCGTTGCATGAAAATCGCAGCATGTTCTATATTCTGCGTTTTTCACACAACGCAGGCCCCATAGAAGTTAATGGGGCTGCGGGAAAATCGCAAGCATCCGCAACCAAGTGCGGATGCATTGCGATTTTCCCGCATTGTTGCTTAGCAACGGGACCCAATCTCTATTATTTCCCCTTATAACATGGTTATAAGGGGAAATAATAGCATTCTTAATAAAGAATGAATTGTTAAATGAAGAGGAAGGGGTTAAACATAATAAAAGTTAACTTACCTTAGCCACTTGATCGCGTAGTCGCGATTTGTCCTCTCTTTCCCTGCAGCATCTATGATCTAAAGGACCTGTGATGATGTCACATCACATGGTCTAATCACATGGTCCATCTTACCATGGTGATGGACCATGTGATTGGACCATGTGATGTGACGTCATCACAGGTCCTTTAGATCATAGATGCTGCAGGAAAGAGAGGACAGATCGCGACTACGCGATCAAGTGGCTAAGATAAGTTAACTTTTATTATGTTTAACCCCTTCCTCTTCATTTAACAATGCATTCTTTATTAAGAATGCTATTATTTCCCCTTATAACCATGTTATAAGGGGAAATAATCAATTCTCCAGTAGACCCGAAACCGGACTTCAGTGATGAAGTCCGGCTTCGGGTTGGGGACCAAACATGGCGTTTTTTCTCACGCGCGTGCAAAACGTGTTGCAAACGTTTGCACCCGCGCGGGAAAAACGCACATATTCCCGCAACGCACCCGCCTCTTATCCGGGCGTCAAACATGACGCCCGTGTGAAAGAGGCCTAAAAGTTGTCCCATGTTGTAGGTGGGTCCAAATTGACAGAAGCCGCATTCAGATGAATGGAGACAATTTTCAGTTGTTAAAATCTTCTGTGACAAAATCTGCCATGTGTGAAGGCACCCTAGTTGTGCCATATTCTTTCCATGGGGATTTTTTTTAAAACCCAACCATGTTCTATATTCATCTTACTGTGTATTCACATTTATGTTTTGTTTGTGGCCGCCATAATAAAAAATGAACTAGAAAAAAAGTTAATACAGAGTGAAGTTCAAGTTTTCAGTTTATTTATACAACTTCAATAAACGCAGGAATAATGCATACTCTAAACACATATGAAGTGATTGATCTCTTAATATTTCCAGTAGTTATAAGTACAAATGTTTATGTATACACAAATGTATTATTTTAAACTGCACCAGAAAGGAATGCTAGAAAATGTCACTTTTTACATTTATGAACTTACAAGTATAATACTGGAAACTAAATGACACCATTTTGGTATTTATAGTATATTTTTTAATAAAAAAAATAAAAACATGAAAGCCGACCTTTAAGGCTGGATAGCGAAGTGACATTTCTAGTGAAAATGCAATATGCATAACATTATGTGAAATGTATCATTGTTTTCTATAATGTGACTTATATTGTGAATTACATTACACATTTCAAGTTTCAATAATATAATGACTTGAGGTCTGGAAAGCCTGTACATTTATCCTATTTGCGAGATTTTGACCATAAATGAAATATTTAGACTATATTTTGCACTATTACACAGTGTCCATACAATGCAGTTAGGATACATTTTGCATGCATATAAGTAGTGCTGAGTGAATCAAAGCAACCGAAGTGGGATTTTAGGAAAAATCCGATTCACCACAATCTAAAAACTGCTTCTTTAGCGTAAATTTAAATAATCATGGGCCAGCCCTCATCATCTACTGTCTCTGTAGTGTGTGCGTGTAATAAACATCTGTGTCATATATAGTACTGCATCCGAAAACTATTTCCTTAGCGTAAATTTAAATAATCTGGGCCTAATCTAGTGTCCATATTCTGTGGGTTTCTGTGACATATACTGTCCTGCATCCGAAAACAGTGTCTGTAGCGCAAATTTAAATAATCTGGACCTAATGTAGTGTCCATACTGTGTGTCTTTCTGTGACAAATCCTGTACTACATCAGAAAACAGTGTCTGTAGCGCAAATTTAAATAATTTGTGCCACATCTACTGTGTGTGCATTTAATATATATCACTGACATATACTGTACTTTATCCAAAGATGGTGTCTGCTAGTCTGTGACATTGTCAGGGCTAACTTTCCTGTGTAATGTGTGTGCATCCCAAATACCTTTTTTAATTTATTGGCGCATACACTTACAAATCCTACCCTACTGTACGTGTGACATACTTTTAAGCATATATAACATTTAATATTAAGAAGGTGGCCAATAAGGGCCGTGATGCTGATGGTGCATGCAGAGGCCGTGGCCCTGGGCGCAATGAAACTGAGTAAAAGAATGTAGCTGAGGGCCTCCAGGTGCGCTAACCCTCAAAAACATTATTTAGAAGGGCCTTCCAGTCAGCTGACTCTCTAGAACATGAACATCATTTGCGAGTGCCTTCAGGTCAGCTGACCCTGTAAAACTATTTCTGAGGTCCTGCAGGTGAGCTGACCCTAAAAAAACATAATTTTCCAGGGCCTCCAGGTGCGCTAACCCTCAAAAACATTATTTGGAATACCCTTCCGGTCAGCTGACCCTCTAAAACATAATTTGGTATTGTTGGTATTATTATTGTTATTATGGTTTCTAGTTGTAAAATATGTTATTGTTTTTAGTTATATTAATGTAAAGTTTGGGATGTTTTTTGTGCATGGGACATATATGCTGTATGATTGCCATGTGTGTGAGCTTGCCAAGCTCCAAAGCTGCCAACAAGTTACGGCCATTATCAGACACAACAACCAACCATGCCTGTTTGTAGGTTGAGTGGCAAGAGCCACAGCTCAGTCTGGTCCCCTATACCTTGCCACAGCTCTTTGGCGGTGTGCTGTTTGTCACCTAAGCAAATGAGTTTCAGCACGGCCTGTTGCCGCTTCCCTACTGCCGTGCTACACTGCTATCAGCTACTGACAAATGGCTGACTGGTGCTGCAAGATGAGAATTCAGAGGTGGAAGTGGAGTAGGAGTAGGAAAAGGGGGGTTTGCTGCAACTTATGTAGGTGGTGGTGAAAATCCTGATGGAATAGGGGCTTGCAATCTTTGGCATTGGTAGCACCTATGCCATCCCAGGGTACGACTCGCCACCGGCCTCCACAACGTTCACTCAGTGTGCAGTCACGGAAATGAAGCGTCCCTGACCAAAGCACTTGTCTGTGTGTCAGTCGTTAAGTGGACCTTCCCAATAACTGTGTTGGTCAGGGCATGGGTGATATTTGGTGTTGAGCGCGAATATTCGAATAGCTAATTTTTTTAGCGAATATCGGCACTTCGCTAATTCGCGAATATTTCGAATATAGCCCTATATATTCGCTATTTTGAATATTCTTTTTTTTTTTTAAGTTAATGTTGCTCTCTGGTTGTCTTCCCACTTCCTAAAAGCTGTTCTTACCTGTCCGGAGGATTCCTGGCTCTCTGCCGGCTTCAGTTAATGCCCGCTGCCGCTTCTGCCGACTTCTCGTGTGCATGGAGCGTCCCCATCCCAATGGGAAAGCCTCCATGCTAAAATGTACTGTCGGATGTGAGAATCACGATCTCACAAATTTGACTAACTTGTATTCGCAATGCGATTAATATAACCTGTATTACTCGCATTGCACATTCAACTTGCATCTGTGTAAAATTCATAAGTTGAATTCACAATGCGAACCTATACTCCCATTGCAAATTCAACTTAGAGCTGAGTTCCTAATGGTTGTATTGCTAGAATATAACGAAGATAACGAATATCGAATATAGCACTATATTCTCAATCTTCGTTATAGTCTAGCAAGCCAACCATTAGGAACTCAGCTCTAAGTTGATTTCTTAATGTGAGTATATATGTTCGCATTGCAAATTCAACTTAGAGCTGAGTTCCTAATGGTTGTATTGCTAGAATATAACAAAGATAACGAATATTGAATATAGCACTATATTTTCAATCTTAGTTATATTCTAGCAAGCCAACCATTAGGAATTCAGCTCTATGTTTAATTCGCAATGCAAACATATACTCGCATTGCGAATTCAACTTAGAACTGAGCTCCTAATGCTTGGCTTGCTAGAATATGACGCAGATTGAGAATATAGCGTTGATTCTACTAAGCTAACCCAATAGGAAATTTGCCTGTATACACTGTTCAAAGTTCAAATCGCAATACGAGAATATAAATTCGCGTAACATTCGCAAAATTTAGAATAATATCGCGAAATCAAATATGGCAACTCCCACTCATCACTAGTGATGTTACGGGATACAATTGCTGGTGTAATGCAGGGACGGCACACCGAGAAAAATAGTGGCGGCTGGGGACTGAGTAACGAGGGACGTCCATCGCCATGAGCCTGAGGAAAGCCTCAGTGTCCACAGGCCTAAATGGCAATATTTCCAGGGCCAGCAATTTTTAGGTGTGTATTTAGTGCTATGACCCCTGGGTGGGTGGCTGGGTATTTGCGTTATCATTTAAAGGCCTGGGTTAAGGACAACTGTACGCGGGGCTATTTGGTTTGGCCCACCTTCTCCCTTTTGCCATCCCACAGCCTCTTCCAGCATGTTGCGGTGCTGTGGATCCCTCCCCCTCTGTACTGCTGTCCTCGCTTGGCTTGCCACCATCCCAGGTTGGGTCAGTGATGACATCGTCCACCACTCCCTCTTCCACTTCCTCACTCGGGTCATCCTCCTGACTTGTGTTCTTGACCTAACAAGACACTCACTTATTGACAACTGTGTCTCATCCGCATCACCCACCTCATGAAACACTAATTGCCATTCCCCACCGTCATCTTATTCTGACTGTGGATGCTGAAGAGTTTGGGAATCAGTTCACAAGATCTCCTCATGTCCCTCTTCAGGGAGGGTCAGCTCACCTGCAGGCCCTCTCCTACAATATTTGAGAGGGCCAACTCACCTGCAGGCCCTCAACTACAATATTTTACAGGGGCAGCTCACCTACAGGCCACCATCTACAATATTTTACAGGGTCTGCTCAGCAGCAGGCCCTCACATACAATATTTTACAGGGTCTGCTTAGCAGCAGGCTCTCACGTACAATATTTTACAGGGTCAGCTCAGCAGCAGGCACTCGCCCATTATTTCTTCAATGGTCAGCTAAGCAGCAGGCACTCCCCCATCATTTTTTGCAATGCTCACCTGCAGGCCCTCGCCCCTAATATTTTAGAGGGTCAACAGTAGGTCCTTCCTCCTAATGATTTGGAGGGCCACCAGCAGGCCACCAATGATAATTTTTCAAGGGTATGTATGATGCCCTCCTTTATGTGTAATAAAGAGTGTATTGCAGGGCCGGTTCCTTGTATTTTTTGGCAGCCCTTTCACTTGCATAGGCTTTATGAGTGTAGAAGTCCCACTACCTGAACAATTGTACCACAATGTGAATGAGGCCCTCCTTTATGTGATATACAGGCTGTTTCAGAGTGCCTCTTGCTTGTACTTTTTTTCAACACTTGCACTTTATATATTTGGTGCGTATTTTTGTCAGTCTGTAAAAGTGGCGTACAACTCGGACAACATTGTTCCCAGCAGTGACCTGGGAGTCCAATATGCATCCAGACATCGTCCCCATGCTTTTTTTCCGATCCATTTCGGTGGTGTTTTTGTCACTTTCTGACCTTTTCCAATGGATCAGGAACCCTCCCCTCTTCAGAGCAGGGGGCGCCTGGTTGTCTCCCATTGACCTCCATTATACTTGGGTGCCAAGCACACGAGTATAGCAATGTGTTGGACTGTATAGATATGAATTGGGACGAGCACACCTCCCACTGTTTTAAGAGATTGAGGGTATGAGATAAGATAAAAAAAATGTTCCTATTTATTAATCGCACAATGGATCCCTAATATATCTTATATCGCACATATAAAAAACATATAAAAACATATATCTTATATTACCACTTCACCAGTAAAAAAGTATATAAAATTGCACATACATAGTTAATGTCATTAATACTCCATATGTAACTTATTGGGGAAGTAAGGTGATAACCGCTAAGCAAAAGTTCACCACCACATTCACCAAGAGTCTATTTGGGTAGTAGTATTAAAAGTTCATAGAAGTCCATAAAAGTCCACAATACTCAAATGTGAGCCTTTGATTTCTCAGCTTGAGGGGCCCTATTGATCCCAGATGTAGTATAGTTTGTATTCACAAAGTTGCATATAAGGAAACTGTCTTGCTGTATATCACTATGTTACAGTCCTTTAATTATCCCTGTATCATCATAATGAATGCAGCACCCTCCTTTGCATAGCCTACAGCAGTACCTGTTTGTGTGAGGATCACGGCTCCGCTGACTACCAGTGGCGCCCCACGTGGTTGAGCCGCACGGAGTGCCTTACCTCCTCTGGCGCTGCTGCTACGGACCTGTGCTGTGTCGGGGTATCGCTGCCCAGTATGTCCTCCGGTAAGGTGACAGGGTCAGGAGCGCTCCTGCTGATATGATGCTTGTTCCGTTGTGGGGGTCTTTGAACCAACTGAATATAGCAATGTGTTCGGACCGAACACCCGAACACCTGAATACTTTGGTGCTCGATCATTACTAATCCCGTGCAATCTCTGCAATTTCATTGTGAGCTAAGCATAGGGAGAGACGTGACAAGCACTCAAGCTAGGGACAGTGTTGTAGAAAACTATTAATAGAATAATATTGGTTAGGGACAGTGCAGGGAGATTGTAGGGAGAGTTTTTGAGACTGTAGGGAGACAGCGAGTACACTGCCGGTTGAGTCTAATCGTAGTTTGCATTGTGTTGAACTGCTGCCACATTTATAGTTAACCCCTTTCAGGACCCATGACGTACATGTACGTCATTTCTGTACGGGACTTAAAGACCCGTGATGTACAAGTATGTCATGCTGATCGGGCTGGTGCAGGAGCTGTGCCTGCCCGATCAGTGGCAGGGGTCCGGCAGTCACTGATAGCCGGACACCTGCTGTATGTGCCGGCATTAGTGACCATAGTGTGTAGCTTTGTGTAAAAAATACAGTCCTACATCAGCAAACAGTGTCTGAAGCGCAAATTCCATTAATCTGGGTCTAATAGTGTTCATATTCTGTGGTTTTATGGGACATATACTGTCCATCATCCGAAAAGAGTGTCTGATGCGCAAATCTAAATAATCTGGGCCTAATCTAGTGTCTACAGCTTGTGCCTCTCTGTGTCAAATACTGTACCACAGATGAAACCAATGTATTTTGGGGAAATTTACATTATTTGTGCAACATCTAGTGTGTTTGCATTTCATACATATCACTGACGTATACTGTACTTTATCCGAAGACAGTGTATGCTACTCTGTGACATTATCAGGGCTACATCTCCTGTGTAAAGTGTGCGCATTCTAAATACCTATTTTAATTTATTGGCGCATACACTTACAAATCCTAGGCTACTGTATGTGTGACATACTTTTAAGCATATATAACATTTAATATTAAGAATGTGGCCAGTAAGGGACGTGCAAGTGGCTGTGATGCTGATGGTGTGCGCAGAGGCCGTGGCCCTGGGCGCAATGAAACTGAGTAAAAGAATTTAGCTGAGGGCCTGCAGGTGCGCTAACCCTCTTAAACAGTGATGTCGATGGCGAACCTTTTAGAGATTGAATGCAGAAACTGCAACACAAAACCCACTTATTTATTGCAAAGTGCCCACATGGTTATTTACCCTGAATACTACAGTCCAACATAGTATATATTCCATGTTCCTTATCATTTAGCTATACCTGTAGAGTGCCAGTTCGTGCCACGTGTCCTGTTTGGACACCCAGTAGTTGCAAGGCACAGAGGGATCACTGAGGACGCTGTCACAGTCTGCTATTTACCATCTATGTCATCCTCTTCAACAATTTTTCCCCGCCTTGTGATACTAGGCCGCACATCTGGGTGAGGGTGCTGGCGGGGTGTCATAAAACTGTTCCAGGCCTTGGAGGGTGTTGTCCTGCCTTTGTTGGAACTGCTGTGTGTTCCCCTCATCTCCCCTCCTGGGTTGCCCAAGGAACTACGTACTCTGCAGCCAGCGTTGCCAGCTGTAAATTTTTCTGCAATTATATTCTGTTTAGTGTTGAGCTAACAGTTCGAGCATAGTTCGGGTTCGTACCGAATTTTGGGGTGTTCGGGACACGGACCCGAACCCGAACATTTTAAAAACAGGTCGGGTTCGGGTCCGTTGTTTGGCGATTACTTCCCGCTTTCTGAAGGGCTGTACAGCAGCCAATCAGCTAGCGTTTTACTTCTTGCCCTAAGAGCCCATTACAGCCATGCCTACTAATGGCATGGCTGTGATTGGCCAAGTGCAGCATGTGACCCAGCCTCTTTTTAAGCTGGAGTCACGTAGTGCCGCACGTCACACTGCTCTGATTAGTGTAGGGAGAGGACGCAGCTTCTGTGAGGGCGAGATTAGGCAGGGAAAAGTCAGCAACACCACCTAATGAACTGATCGATCTACAGCTGTGAATGATTGAACTTCTGCTAGTTACTTGCTCACTGGTTTTTAGGCTGCACAGAGCGTTTTTCTGTCACTTATTTTCTGGGGTGATCGGCGGCCATTTTGTGACATGTGATGCACCAGAACAAGCTGCCACCAAGTCCATCAATCCATCAATACTAGTTTTTTTTTGCTATAACCTACATCAGGGGCTTGGCTGTGCTATTGTCACCCCTAGAAACTCAGGATAGCAATTTCTATATTTTATTAAGGAGTTAAATACAATTGCCAAAATACCAATCCCCTAAATCTGGTGTTACAGCTTTGGCTAGCCAAGTATAATACTGTCTGCTGTCTGGCAAAAGATAGATTATTTTCTGTGATGAAATTCAATTGCCAAAATAGCAATCCCATACATCAGTGGTTTCAGCTGTGGCTGGCCAAGTTTTATAGTGTCCGCAAAAACATATATTTTGTTCTGGGGTGAAATTCAATTGCCAAAATAGCAATACCATAAATCAGTGGTTTCAGCTGTTGCTGGCCAAATTTCATAGTGTCCTGCAAATTATATATTTTGTTCTGGGGTGAAATTAATCTGCCAAAATAGCAATACCCTGAATCTGGTGTCCCAGCTGTTGCAGGCCAGATTCCATAGTGTCTGCCAAAACATATATTTTGTTCTGGGGTGAAATGAATCTGCCAAAATAGCAATACCCTGAATCTGGTGTCCCAGCTGTTGCAAGCCAGATTTCATAGTGTCCGCCAAAACATATATTTTGTTCTGGGGTGAAATTCAATTGCCAAAATAGCAATACTATAAATCAGTGGTTTCAGCTGTGGCTGGCAAAATAGAATAGTGTCTGCCAAAACATATATTTTGTTCTGGGGTGAAATTAATCTGCCAAAATAGCAATACCCTGATTTTGGTGTCCCAGCTGTTGCAGGCCACGTTTCATAGTGTCCGTCAAAACATATATTTTGTTCTGGGGTGAAATTCAATTGCCAAAATAGCAATACCATAAATCAGTGGTTTCAGCTGTGGCTGGCCAAGTTTCATAGTGTCCGCAAAAACATATATTTTGTTCTGGGGTGAAATTCAATTGCCAAAATAGCAATACCATAAATCAGTGGTTTCAGCTGTTTCTGGCCAAATTTCATAGTGTCCTGCAAATTATATATTTTGTTCTGGGGTGAAATTCAATTGCCAAAATAGCAATACCATGAATCAGTGGTTTCAGCTGTGGCTGGCCAAGTTTCATAGTGTCCGCAAAAACATATATTTTGTTCTGGGGTGAAATTCAATTGCCAAAATAGCAATACCATAAATCTGGTGTCACAGCTGTGGATGGCAAAGTATAATAGTGTCTGCCAAAACATATATTTTGTTCTGGGGTGAAATTCAATTGCCAAAATAGCAATACCATAAATCAGTGGTTTCAGCTGTGGCTGGCCAAGTTTCATAGTGTCCGTAAAAACATATATTTTGTTCTGGGGTGAAATTCAATTACCAAAATAGCAATACCATAAATCAGTGGATTCAGCTGTGGCTGGCCAAGTTTCATAGTGTCCGCAAAAACATATATTTTGTTCAGGGGTGAAATTCAATTGCCAAAATAGGAATACCCTGAATCTGGTGTTCGAGCTGTTGCAGGCCAAGTGTAAATCTGTCCATAAAAGGATACCTTTCATCCAGGGCCTAAATACTAGCCCTAAAAGAGATATTCCCCTAAATCAGTGGTTACTGCTGTGCCTGGATTAGTGTAATACGCTACATAAATAAATAGGCAGATAGTGTTAGGTGCCTGTAAAAAAAGGCCTGAATTTGAAATCAATACATTGGGCCAAATATTTTTTTTCTTATTGTGGTGCTTGGTGAACGGTAACAATGAGGAAAACATCCAGTAAGGGACGCTGATGCGGTCGTGGTGGTGTTAGTGTACCCTCTGGTGCTGGGAGAGGACGTGGCCATTCTGCCACAGCCACACGTCCTAGTGAACCAACTACCTCAGGTTCCAGTACCCGCCAGAATTTACAGCGATATTTGGTGGGGCCCAAAGCCGTTCTAAGGATGGTAAGGCCTGAGCAGGTACAGGCACTAGTCAATTGGGTGGCCGACAGTGGATCCAGCACGTTCACAACATTATCTCCCACCCAGTCTTCTGCAGAAAGCGCACAGGTGGCGCCTGAAAAACAAAGCCCATCAGTCTGTCACATCACCCTCATGCATATCAGGGAAACTGTCTGAGCCTCAAGTTATGCAGCAGTCTCTTATGCTGTTTGAAGACTCTGCTGGCAGGGTTTCCCAAGGGAATCCACCTACCACTTCCCCGATGGAGGAAGACATAGAATGCACTGATGCACAACCACTGATGTTTCCTGATGATGAGAACATGGGAATACCACCTCATCGGAGCCTGCACGTCTCTGATGATGACGAAACACAGGTGCCAACTGCTGCGTCTTTCTGCAGTGTGCAGACCGAACAGGAGGTCAGGGAGGAAGACTGGGTGAAAGACGATGCAGGGGACAATGAGGTCCTAGACCCCACATGGAATGAAGGTCGTGCCACAGACTTTCATAGTTCAGAGGAAGAGGCAGTGGTGAGACCAAGCCAACAGCGTAGCAAAAGAGGGAGCAGGGGGCAAAAGCAGACCAGCCGCCGCCAAGAGAGTTCGCCTGCTACTGGCCACCGCCACCAGGGACCGAGCAACCCAAAGGCAGCTTCAAGGGGTTCCCTGGCATGGCACTTCTTTAAACAATGTGCTGACGACAAGACCCGAGTGGTTTGCACGCTGTGCCATCAGATCCTGAAGCGAGGCATTACCGTTCTGAACCTTAGCACAATCTGCATGACCAGGCATCTACATGCAAAGCATGAACTGCAGTGGAGTAAACACCTTAAAAACAAGGAACTCACTCAGGCTCCCCCTGCTCCCTGCTGCTGCCTCGGCCTGTTCCTCCGCCTCGGGAGGAACGTTGGCACCTGCCGCCCACTAAACAGAGGATGTGCCACAGACACCACCACCTGCTTCACCAAGCATCTCCACCATGTCACACGGCAGCGTTCAGCTCTCCATCTCACAAAACTTGGAGAGAAAGCGTAGATTCCCACCTAGCCACCCTCGAGCCTTGGGCCTGAATGCCAGCATTTCTAAACTACTGGCCTTTGAAATGCTGTCATTCAGGCTGGTGGGCACAGACAGCTTCAAACAGCTGATGTCCATGGCTGTCCCACAGTATGTTGTTCCCAGCCGCCACTACTTCTCCAAGATAGCAGTGCCTTCCCTGCACAACCAAGTATCCGATAAAATCAAGTGTGCACTGCACAACACCATCTGTGGCAAGGTCCACCTAACCACAGATACGTGGACCAGTAAGCATGGCCAGGGACGCTATATCTCCCTAACTGCACACTGGCTAAATGTAGTGGCGGCCTGGCCCCAGGCAGATAGTTCCTTGGCGCACGTCCTTCCGCCGCCAAGGATCGCAGGGCATCATTCTTTGCCTCCTGTAGCCTCCTCCTCCTACTCGGCTTCCTCCTCCTCTGCTTCCACTAGCTCATCCAGTCAGCCACACACCTTAACCACCAACTTCAGCACAGCCCGGGATAAACGTCAGCAGGCCATTCTGAAACTCATATGTTTGGGGGACAGGCCCCACACCGCGCAGGAGTTGTGGCGGGGTATTGAACAACAGACCGACGAGTGGTTTCTGCCGTTGGGCCTCAAGCCCGGCCTGGTGGTGTGCGATAATGGGCAAAATCTCGTCGCAGCTCTGGGACTAGCCGGTTTGACGCACATCCCTTGCCTGGCGCATGTGCTCAATTTGGTGGTGCAGAAGTTCATTCACAACTACCCCGACATGTCAGAGCTGCTGCATAAAGTGTGGGCCATCTGTGCGCGCTTCCAGCATTCACATCCTGCCGCTGCTCGCCTGTCTGCGCTACAGCGGAACTTCGGCCTTCCCGATCACCGCCTCATATGCGACGTGCCCACCAGGTGGAACTCCACCTTGCACATGTTGGAGAGACTGTGCAAGCAGCAGCAAGGCCACAGTGGAGTTTCAGCTGCAGCACGCACGCCTCAGTCGCACTGCGGAACAGC